>OY757910.1:120109023-120198676 GCA_963585895.1 Sepioteuthis lessoniana
AGCACATATTCCTTTGAAACCAAAAATCATATTTTCACGGCAAAATGTCGGTAGCTTAATCTAAAATACAACGGTGATAAGATAAAATAAAACTAGTAATAAAATTATAATGAAGATACTTCATTTGAAAAAAAATAATTTAATGTGACTTTTATAAGTAAAGAAAATGAAAAATAAAAATATTTTTAAAATACCTAAAATAAATGTATTTTGTTCTTTGTTCAATCATTGAGATTTTCATGGCTGAATTGGTGAGGGTGACGTCCATTAAAACCTCTTTTGAAGTGTGGGATGTGGTCAGGTCTTATTAAAATACTGCAACACCCCAAAAGACACCAACTATACGGCCACCTGCCTCCCATCACGAAAGCTATCCAAGTTAGACGAACCAGACATGTAGGACACTGCAGGAGAAGCAGGGACGAGCTCATAAGTGATGTACTCCTATGGATCCCCACATATGGCCGGGCAAAATCAGGACGACCAGCTTGAACATACATTCAACAGCTATGTGAGGATACGGGATGTAGCCCTGAAGACCTACCAGAGGTGATGAACGATAGGGAGAAGTGGCAAGAAAGGATCAGGGATATCCATGCTGGCGGCACTACATGATGATGATGATGATATTTCGTATTATGCATTCTCTGTTCTTTATCGCAAAGAGTGAGTGGTCTAGATTATCGTATTAAAAAGCAACAATACTAAGAAAGAGTAAAACTAGTATTAAAATAAAAATCGAGATTATAAAACATGACCAAACACTTTTATATCCAAACGAATGGATCAGTATTTCCACTGCCCTGTCGGCTAGGGCTGTAGAATACGCTGACTGCACCTCTGCAAAGAGGTAAAATCCCATTCCAACAAGGCCACTTTTGGCCGCTGGTTGCGACATTTAATGTTTATGGATGGGATCCTGGAGGCTTGGAAGTCGGGTTACCTGGTAACCGAAATGATCACATGACTCGTAACCTTCTACCTTGGTCCATTTTGGGCTTCTCAAACACACTTCAGTAAATAACTTCTTTTTTTCCCGCTAATTTTAATGAAAGATAAAGTTTGTAGTCCGGATATTTAAGATGTGAGTGTTTTGCCATGTTCATCTAGTTCTCTTGAATGCAGTATTGTGCCTCGACTAGAACATTCGACATCAAAGACTCGAGAAAACATAATGGCAAAATATTTACATGAGGTAAGACGAGGTTTAACTTTTATTAAGAGCTTTAGTACGAAGTCAACATTATCTCTAACAACGAAAATTAAAATCGACTCGTTGATTTAATCGTTAGGCCACTTCCGATTTTTCAAACACTTTCCGGTGAAAACCACAGATATTTTAAAAGCTGAAATCGAAAATTTCCATTTCTCTTCGGCTCTCCCTATTGAAAATGCTGGTGACTATGTTTATTATAATGATATTTTAATAGATTTATCCTTTGTTTTTATACTCTCTCTATTTAAACGTCATTAATTTGCAGTCCAGTCGGCTGGTGCTGTAGAATACGCCGACTGCATCACTGTAGAAGGGTAAGAACCCCCTCTATTAACCATATTTACCCAACCCCTCCGCTCGGGCAGGATATGACACAAGGTCAATTTTTAAGCGGAGTTTAACAGGTTTTAATTCAGACTTCTCCTAGACTAGTTGCCTCACCAAGGCTGAAGAAAACAGTCTGTCCTACTATTTACCCATAGCTGGGGGGAGAATAATTGGATTCATACCTTTCCCAAGGGTATTAGTGCCATGTGAAATGCAATCAGTCAGGTCCAGGATTTGAACTCGTGTCGTCGTGTCCATTTCCTACGACAATAACCATTGCACCACGGACACCTCCCTCTATTAACGAGTGTCCTGGATATGAGACTGAACCATCTGATGATGATCCTCTTGTCTGGGGCTTTGGGGAATGCAAAGTATTACTTCATTGCCATTACTTCCAGGTTCACTCTGACTTGGAGGTTTTTTTACCTGTTAGGGTCCCATCTATGACTCGAATAGATCTGTTTAACTGATGTTTGAGTATCTCTTCATTGCCATTACATCCAGATACACTCTGACCCAGAGTGGTATTATCTGTTAGGGGTCATCTATGGGTCTTAGAGAAATATGTAACCATTTTCAAACCTTTAAACCATTTAACTGCAGGAATAAAAGAGCAAAAGGATATCTAAATTGTTGCCTACAAATAATTCGTTTGCAAAGCATATAAACGTTAGTTAAACTTGTTCAAACAAGATTTGACATTAAATATACTACATATATACGATAAAACAACCAACCGTAATTACTTTCATAACTCTCTCTCCCTCTCTCTCTCTCTCTATATATATATATACATATATATATATCTTTATATATATATATATATATATATATATATATGTATTCTACTCAAAAGCACGAACTTACAATATGCCACAAGGAGGATTTCCTCGGGCATATTGAATTTATCAATGAAAAAGAAAATCATTTCTTTCTTCTTTTTTTTTTGGTTGGGTGCTTTTTTTCTTTGACAGAAGAAGTAATTTTGTTAAAATGAAAAGCGAATTAAAACCAAGATTTTGGATCAGTTTATTCATCTGCATTCAAGCAAAGTTGACACGAACTACTAAGTTGATGAATTCATAAAAGCTGTCAAAGGTTACATGCACGACCTTGGGTCGAAGACATAACGTGAACCGTATGACCTCTCCAAATAACATACGGTCGACGTGCTGGCGAAATCGAAAGGTTAAATTTAGGAGACGGGACCGGTCAGTGCATCTTCAAGGATGTTTTTCCCTCTACTCATCTTCTATCGAGAATAACTGGGTTTGACCATTGGGAATGTGATTGGAAAACTCACTTACAATCAAAAAAGGGTCAAGGTTATTTTACTTGTAACCTCAATCTTTATTAATTGTTACAGAGTCCTCATTTGCATACCAATCTGAAGAGATTAGGTCTACAATTTTTTTCGATAAAATAAGGATTCCGAGACTCTTTTAACTAGGGAAGAGGGACATAGGTAGAGGATAATATTACGTAACTACCATTAGAAGACCTTGTCGCAAGAAGACGCTTGAAGAAAGCTTCAACAAAAATGATGTTCTAGAGTTCCGAAATTCTTCGCACTGTACCAAGACGTCTTGTTCAGCAGGTTTTAGCAAAACACACTGATTTAAAAGCGCAATACTCTCTATGAACAAAAAATATAAGTTCTTGTCTTCTTAATTAAACATTCATCTGAAGGATGAGACTTGAGAATGTGGTAAAAAGACAGCTTCATACAATGACAAATTAGTTTCAGAGGGAGATCAATCATTAGATTACTCACGGGAATCGCAAAGGACAATTTTACATTTTCATTGACTTTTTAAACATTTATGCCCGAGTAAATACATCTTCAGTCAATATATTTTTTAAAACAAGTTGTAGTAACAAGAAAAAGAGACGGATTGTCTCCATCATATTTTTATAAATGTTCCTTGTTCTGCTTCATTTATGTAAATATATTATTCATTGTTTATTCTGAAATATTAAGGTTGAAATAAAAAGCCAAGAGCAACAGGATGAAAAAAGTACACGAAACTGAAAATAGGATGTTCATAACCAATAGTAAATGGAATTGCACAATAACATTTACTTTTATATATATATAAGTAAAGGATATTGTGCAATTGGCTTGGCGTTTGAGTCAACCAGGGTTTCGATCCCAGCTACGGGAAGCTACTGTCTGGCTACACTGATGAATTCTGATAGAACGAAACAGATCTGTCTGTAAATGACTATAGAGATATATACTCCCCTACCCTCGTAGGGTTGAGTTCTCTGGCGAAGAAGTAATCGTGTTGCCATTAGCGTTCATTGCAAGCCTCTTCGTATATGAATTGAGGTCTCGGCAGCCGTTGAACGGATGAATGTAAACAATAGTAATTTTGATTCATAACCGTTTAAAATTTACTTCGCAGCTAATGGCTCCTCGTGGCTGAATGGTTAAAAGCTTTGGCTTGGCGTTTGTGTCAACCAGGGTTTCGATCCCAGCTGCGGGAAGTTACTGTCTAGCCACACTAATGAGTTCTGATAGAACGAAACAGATCTGTCTGTGGATGACTATATATATATATATATATATATATAACATTAATCAAAAGAAATTTCAATGTTGTAGTTTCATTATAAGTTTATTTCGGGTCTATAAAATGACCTTCTTCAGATCAATAAAATACAGGTATATATTTTATTATATTGTAGACAGGTTTAAATTTATATATATATATATATACCATAACTAATCACATTTGAGTTATATTTGAATAACGCTTCAAGTCAAGTTATTCTTATCTTTTTATTGCAGTTGCCTATGATAACAATGATAAATTGAATCTCTTTTACACGTATATGGTTACATAACTACATTAAATTTTATTGTTAATATGCATCTGCTTATAATTGATCTTATCTAGTAATAAATCTATCCCTAATTATAAAGTTTTTAATTAATTGCTATAAACATTTATATAAAAGATTTGGTAATTGTATTCCCTTTGCTTTTTATTTGGCGTAAGAGTCGCATGAAGCTTTCTGAAAGAGGATGGAATTTTAATTTTTTATATTTGAGTGCTTGCTCGGTTCACTCGTTGTTCATTTTTTTATCCACTGCTAAAACTTTCGGTTTAATCTCGATCTCAGCCATTTCTTTTCTGTCATGTCATTAAATAGCTGAAATTCTTTAATCGAATTTCTTATTGTTATTTTCAGTATCACTTCAAATCGTACAGGCCCCTAATGTTCGGTTTATTTTTCTTAAAGTGAAAAATAACGCATTTCAAGCCCCCAACAATCATTTACATCTTTATCGATTAATTTTTTTTCCATTTCATTGTCTAGAGGATTTATTCCTTACCATTCCCATAAAGCTCTGGATTCGGAAGTCTTCGTGGTCAACGTGCTGGACATCGTAGTAAGTGAGTTCAAATTCCATTTACTTATTACATTCACTTTTGATCTCATACACTTGGGAAATATAGTAACTCACTTACCTTTTTCCAGCTATGGATTAAATAATACAATTAGGGTTTTGATTAAAGGATTATTTTAGCTTTAAAGAACTCACTAAAGTTGATTAATCAAAGAAGCCAAACCAAACCAAATCAAACCAAACCTATCCATATCAGCCTATTACTAAACATCTTACAATCTATTTGTGTTGATCTATCTATCTATCCACCTATCTATCTACATACATGGGGTATTTTTGAAAATTACTTCTGCTTTCGTTGTTACAAACGATGGGAAAATTGCCCCTTTTATTGGTTTTGGGTTGTGGTTCTTTTTTTGTTTTTGTTAAAGTATTTCCATTTTTGTTTTGTTTTCCATTTCTTTATCAATATCTTTGCTTGCTATTTGTCTCAAACAATGTCTTTTGGCCATTCATCCAAATACTTCCTCTTCAAATTAAATTCATTATAACAATAAAGATTATTTTGATGCTGGTAGCAGTTGAATCTACAAACAAAAGAATATAAAACAGAAACTGCGGTATGTTTTTCTCTTTTGCGTCCAGACAAGTAAACAACAGAATAACCATGGTAAATAATTCCAATTGTACAAACGAAAATTTATTTTGAAAAGGTCAATACCGAGACCTGCAAATAGATAATCGAACAAAATGAGGACATTTTTAAATCAGTCCCCACAAATCATTATTTATAAATTTGACTACTATTCCTTTTTTTTATATTAACCTTCGTGGGTTATTTAGTAGTTTAGCCATCCTTGTACAAAGATAGTAGTAATACTCTTTAACAAATACCTTTGAAAAAGGGAGGGGTTTTTTTTTCTTATGTTAGACTGTTATGATTCTTCCTTTTTCTAATCCTGTACATTTCCTATCGGAAATTGCTCGTGTTGTTACTTGTACAGCAAACAGTCCAGGTGAAAAACGGGAGAATAATAACCCGAAGCTGAACAGCTTTAGACGTCATTTTTCCGATGCAGCCATCAATCAGGTACGAGAAGCCTCTCTGCTTCTTTGCCGTAAACCGAAGAAAGTAGCCATAAAAATCGATTTGAATTAGAGAAATGAAGACGAATGCAAGTCAAAGCAATTAATGATAAGTCATTTTTTTTTAATATCTGAGAGTAGCCTGTATGAAGGAAGAAGATAAGTAGTAATTTTCGAAGCTCTTTGCTTCGATGTAGCACAAATGAATGGGGCATCCAATGAGACTCGAACTCACTCGTGTAGGTTTGCTAGTCTAGTTTGCTAACCATTACACCACCAGAGGTGCCCAAGGAAGAAGATAAGTATTTATTAGGATTGCTAGAGAAGACCAAACATAGTGTTAATTAATAAAGGAAAAAGAACTTAGAGAACTTTGGTTTTTCAGTGATATCAAGAGTAATGGTAAAAAAGAGCGAAAAGATTAAGTAATACCTGGACCTTGTCAAAGAACTGATCAGTCTGTAGAAACTCGGTGATACCAATCGTAGGTAGTCCTTTTGGAAGATGGTAGGGATCGGAAGATGAATCCAGACCATCCAGACTGTTAAAATAAGCTCGACAGAAGATTCCTCTAGACCTTAAGAGATTTGCTGTCACTGAAACTTCATTAAAAAAATCCCTTGATAAAACTGGCGTAAAAAAACTCACATTGAATAATAATAATAATAATAATAATAATAATAATAATAATAATAATGGGACTTTGACATACACACGGATCACCTAATCTCGGTCAGAAGACCAGACCTAATAATCAACAAAAAGAAGAGAACTTGCAAAATTGTTGACTTTGTTGTCCCGGATGACTACAGAATAAAACTGAAAGAATGTGAAAAAAAAGATAAGTACCTCGACCTTGCTAGGGAATTGAAAAAAACTATGGAACATGCAGATGACAATTATAATAATTGTAATTGGTGCGTTTGGAACAGTAACTAAAGGATTATTAAAAGGCCTGGGGGACTTGGAAGTTGGCATACAGGTAGAGAATATCCAAATGACAGCATTGCTGAGAACGGCCAGAATCCTGAGACGAGTCCTGGAGACTTGAGGAGACTTGCTGTCACTCAGATTAACGCTGATGTAAAAACTCTAATGAGTAAATAATAATAATAATAATGATAATACTGAGACAGGACCAAACAATACATACAAAACATGACATTCCAAAACAACGAAAAAAATTCTACCCTCAAGTAGGGGGAGGATCGGCGAAACCATATCAACAACTCGATGCGAGAGAAGCAAAAATATTTTGGAGCAAAATATGGAAAAGGGGAGATCATAGCAAAAAAGCCGAATGGATAAACATGGAAACTGTTGAATCACGAAACACACTTGTAGTCAATAGGTAGGTTAAGAGCAACGTCTTCAGCAAGGCTAAAACTATCTATTTCCAAAAAGTACAAATTATGCTTTTTGGTGAGCACAAGGCCCAAGAGTTTAGGGGAGGGGAAGGGGTGAGAACTGTATTTTCCTATGGGCCCTAGCTAGTCACACTCATCGCCAACAGTCATTTTATTTCAATCATTCTATACAATGGATTCACTCAACCAACCAACCAACCACGCCACAATCACCAAAACACCTCATTCACTCCATGAGAATCCTACTTAAAAACCCGATGCAATGGAATGGCGTACGTACAATAGATAAAATGTGATGAGGTATTGGAGGAAAAAGCCCCAAAGTAAACAAAATATAAACCCGGTTGGTTTCCCTCCCATACCCCCTTCTATGATGTGGAGAGTCGACTGTTTTCTGGTACTTGGATAAGACCAAAAACAAGCCGAAACTCTCCCTATAGGGGAAGATCCTAAAAAACTAATCAGGATAAAAGAACAGGCAGGAAGGGGGCCGGCCTGGAGTGGGGAGTGAACATGAAATACTGAAAATGTGACCAAGATCCCCATAAAAGGCCAGGGACTCACAAGTGGTAGAGGGGACAGAAAAAAGAAAACTGGGAATGGGGAGGATCTTGAGAGAACTAACATCTAGATTGCGAGGCCAATGACACACTTCATACCACTAACTAGGGGGTCAAGTTATCTAAATGTTACATAGAGTTCCTACTTACCCGGGGTGGGGTCCCGAAGGACCCGGACCATCATCACCATGCGCAGGCAGAGGAGGGAAGGATGACTCCAACGTTGTCCCCTTGCATACGACCAAGCTTGCTGCATACACCCACCTTTTGCTGAATGTTATGCGGTCCAAGCATCTTCTATCGCATCTAATCTTGACCCTAAGCTGATGCCTAAAGAACAATATCAGATCGCGATAAGAAAAGTTTGCACCTTCATACAATCCATTGTTTCGCGTCTGCCAAATCACCATTCTAGCAACTGCTAGGATCACGAGAAACACCACACGTTTCTCACCCTGAAACGGAGGGTCAACATTGTCCAAAACGTATCCAACATCGAGCAGCACAAGCTCTCTAGGGCTGATGCGAGCCGTCCACCCTTCGACGAGGCTCCAGAACGGGCGAACCCGCTCACAGTAGTTGAAGGCGTGCGAAGACGTTTCTTCTAAACCACTGTTGCAGCGGGGGCAGTCAGCCATATCTGCAATGCACGCTCTGTAAGCCCAGTCGTTGAGGGCCAACGCATTTCGAACCAGCCGCCAGGTGAGCGAGAACTCGGAGTTGTTCAAGAAGCCCGAACCTGGCGCCCAATTCCAATGGGAGCGAGCCTCCTCCGCCGACCAGCCGAGCCGACCCATCAAAGGATCCGAAGCGGAACCCACCACTAAGCCTCTATATAGTTCCTTACGAGTCCATGAGAGGTCACTGGACAGAGGAAGCTTTCGAAGGGCCCTGCGACACTCGATGACGAATGGTGGTTCATCCCTTGGCCTACGGCGGCCTTCAGCCTCGGGATTCAACCTCAGGCAAGGAAAGGCGACTCTCACCTTGAGGCTCCACACTGCGTCCGTCGTCAACGATCGGCCTAGGTGAGCCAATCTCTCGGCGAGCCGGTGGATCTCGAGATCCGGCATCCCCAGACCCCCATCGCGAGGACGTTGATAGCAGACCTGTCTACGGACCATCGGGCTTCGACCCTTCCAAAGGAGCTTGAAAAGGGATTGTTCTAGCGCCACCCGATGAACCTTAGGCAGAGGTAGTACAGACAAACGGTAAAGGATCAGGGGGAAGATGTACCCGGCGCACACCTCCACCCTGCCCTTTAAGGTCAACCACCTTCGAAGCCAGGCAACCACCTGCGCTTCTACCTTAGTCCGTACTTCCAACCAATTTCGCTCCAGCTGGAGGCCGGGCCCGAACCACACCCCAAGGATGCGGACGGGACCGTCACTCCAGCAGAAGGGCCCTGGCAGGGGAACGCTTCCCCTCCAGGCACCCAATCGCAAACCTTAACTATTGTCAAAGTTGACCTTGGCACCTGCTACCTTTTCGTAACTCGAGACCACCTCCTTCACCACCAATATGTCCCGACGCCTGGACACAAAGACCGTGATATCATCGGCGAACGCGGAAATCTTCGCTCGGACGCTGCCGCTTAGCAAGATTCCGCGCAGGGCCGGACCATCCCTCTCATCCCTAAGCCTTCGAAGCAGGGGCTCCAAAGCAAGGACATAGAGAAGAGGAGACAAGGGGCAGCCTTGCCGGACCGATCGCTCGATCGCAAAAGCCTCCGAACACCTCCCGTTCACCTGCACCACCGCCTGTGGGTTGCGGTACAGCATGCTAATCCATTTGCGGAACTCCGGCTCGAATCCGGCGGTCTCCAAAACCGCCGCCAAAAACCGATGGTCCACCCTATCGATCGCCTTGGACTGATCCAAATTGATCAGCGCGGCTTCGGTGTCGTCTTCTATTCCCTCTAGGATCTGGCACACCAAATGCAAGTTGTCTTGGATCGATCTTTCCTTCACAGCATAGCTCTGCTCAGGGCCGATCAGATCACTGATGACAAGCTGCAAACGGTTCGCCAAGACCAGGGCCAAAATCTTTAACTCTGGTTAAGCAGAGTTATGGGCCTGTAATCGTCTAGCTCGCCCCGAACATGCCTGCCTTCTTTCTTCAGCAATGTGATCACGCCCTTGGTAATGCTACCAGGGATGGCTCCCTAGGCAAACCAATGGTTGAACACATCCGTCAGAATAGGGACAAACATGTGCAACATCCTCAAGTACACCTTGTAGGGTAAACCGTCTAGTCCAGGCGACTTGTTAAGGCCGACCTGCTTCAGCGCATCACGGACTTCACATTCCATAACCACACCCTCGCAACTAGCCGCTTCCGCCTCCCCAAGGCGGGGGAAGTCAGCTAAATTGTTACAAAACTCCTGAAGCTGGAGCTCAGGACAGAGGGCAAAGCGACCTCGAAAGTGTGCCCGGAAGGCCTCACGAATCTCACGGCTCGATCTCAGCACTCGCCCATCCGGGGCGCTAACGCACTCGATGTACCGACAAGGGAACCTTCTCCACTCTTCCTTACGCAAAAATGCGTTACATTTCACGGCTTCGTTCGGAACTCTTTTTAGCCTATTTCTAACTACGAATCCCTTGTAATGCTCGCTAGTCTCGCGCTCAAGGTCCCCCTTAGCTAGATCTATGGCTACGGAGTCCCCCCCTCCACCGCCCGGGAGAGTCTATCTTCTAAGGATTTCGCCTTCTTAGGCCTATCTAAAGCGAGCTGTTGGCTGTACTTGATGGCGAAATCCCTAATCCTATACTTAAGGGAAGCCCACCACCTATTCCCAATAACCGCCCCACTAACACCCGCTTGATTAGGTTTTCCAGCCGCACCCGGAAGTCCCATACCTCCAGTAAGGAGGTATTGAACTTCCAGTAGCTAGCCAGACTAGGCCTATTAAGTAGCCGCAGACTGACCCTAACGAGTTTATGGTCAGACCGCCCTAACCAGTGGAACGTGGGACAAGTAACTAAGTCACTGTCAGCTCTTCTCACTAACACTCTGTCCAGGTAAGACCGGACCTGGCCAGAGGGCGTACCTCCTATCCACGTCCACATCTCCCTCCCTGGGTGATCGAGACAGAACCTGTCGACCAGGTCGAACTCAGTCAACAAGTCCGACAGGCTGCTCTTACACCATCCCAAACTGCTAGCACCCCGACCGGCTCTATCTATCTTGGGGTCAAGGACCGCATTCCAATCGCCTACTAGAACTGTCCGCTTCGAGTCATCCAGGAACGACCCCAACCGCCGAAAGAAGACGCGTCTCTCCACAGCGATACTGGGCGCATGAACCACAGCTATCCGAAACTCGCAAGTTTTCACGGCAACATCAGCCACCAGCAGCCGGCCCCCGTCACCTGCAAAGACAACATTAACAATCGCATCAAGGCTGCGTCCAACTAGCAGAGACACCCCAGCACTGTGGCGGCTGCCGAATGCTGAGTAAACAACAAAGTCTCCCCTCAGCACCCGACAGTCCGCCCCGCAAGCGAAGTGAGTCTCCTGCACCGCAGCGACATTCACACACAGGTTCGAGAGTTCAGCAAGCATGTGCGCACACTTGCTTGCGTCCCTCGGTCCCCTCGCATTTAAACTGGCAACGTTTAAAACCATTCTGGCCCACTTACCTAATCAGTGCTGATGATGGGCCGGAAATTCTCAGGGGTGAGGATGCCGACGGCCTGTCTTAAAGAGCCGGTGTCGAGCTTAGTTGTAACTCGGCCATCCCTGGACACTCCGCCGACATCCAATGGGAACCGCACCTTTAATGACCTGTAAAAGGAGGGGGTGAACAAAAATGGGGACCCTCTCTGAGCAAAATGGTAAACAACGTCTTAGTGAGGAGTGCTCCAACTCCGCCAACTTTACACCCACGTCGGTCTGACGAATCGTATGCAAGAACTTCCATACGCCCTTGGTAAGATCGTCAGCCGTGCGGATGAAAGTGGTCACCATGGCTGCACTCATAAAGTTCAAAGGATTGCATATTCTTTTTTTCTGGATTTTTTCCAGGTCAAGCAGTGGCTTTAATAACTTACATAGCTGGTAGTCCGTTACTGAGTCCAGCCTGACAGTACAAAAAGCCACCGCCTTCCTAATTTGTTTTTCCGTGCCTTCTTGCCCTTCTCGTTTGGCTGCCTTAGCCTGTTTACGGGATAGCTTGGGTCTGGCTTCTTGGGCTGCTGGAGCCTCTGGAGCTGGAACTGGTGCTGCCGGAACGGGTGCTGCTGGAACTGGTACTGTTGGCTCCTTTCCTGCCTGGGACAGCTCCGGGAACAACTCTGGAGAGGAGGATGGGCTCAGGGATGGGAGAGGCAGGGTCTTAAAGAGATGTTGGGGCGATTGTGTCTCCAAGGAATGGGTTCTTCCTCTGGGTTGGATTTGATGAGGACGGGTTTGAGGTTCCACTTGTACGGGTTGTGGAGGTGGAGGAGGTGGAGGTTCCGAAGGTTGAGGGGGTTGAGAAAGTTGAATGAGTTGCGGAGGTTGTAGGTTTTGTAGGAGTTCACGGGGAGTATGTTGTGGAATTCGGTACTGAGGGGGAGGTGGTGGAGGAAATGGAGGAGGAAGAAATGGAAGAGGAGGAGGGAATGGGATTGGCATCTGTGTTGGTGCCTGTTGAGGGGGAGGCTGTTGAGGGGGAGGCTGAAAGGCATCGGAGGTACCTTCTAAGGGGTCGTCAATGCAGGGTGGCCCTGCGCACATCTTTTTGGCGGCTCCCTCATTGCTGTTTCTCCTCCTCTTTAGATTCGTACACGTTTCCATTGGAGTGCCTGATGTTTCTGCGGTGGGGTTATTTTTACTTTTGGATTGCTTTGCTGAAGACTTATTTGCTGGGAGCACTGGGTGCTCGACAATATGTCGTGGAATTGGAGCTGTAACTGATTTTGGTATGTATGGTGATGTTTTGGGGGTGATGTTTTGGGGGTGATTTTGGAGGTGATTCCTTGGATGATCTCTCCGAATCAGTGCCCTTAGCAGGAGAGGCAGCGGCAGTTATGGTCATTATTGAAGCCTTGTCCTCCACTTTTTTGGGGGACCTCTTCTTTTTTCTGGTCACCTCGGTCCAGCCTCCCTCCGCTTTTTTAGGCTGGACCTGACCCGACTCTTTGGCTGTTGCACTGCTGATGGTGGACGTGGTAATTGTTGCAGTTGTGGTAGTCGTGGGGGCTGTGGAAACTGCAGCACTTGGAGGGTCCTTCTGGGGACAGAATTTGGATATATGTCCCAGCTGCTTGCAGCTCCAACAGCGCGGACGTCGACCCTCCACCACCACCATCATCTGCCTCTCCCTACTAATGATTATCTCAGGGATGGCTTGAAACCCCTCCCTAGTAAGGTATAGCCGGAACACATGGTCCCCGTAGGCCGTCCCGGCGGCTGACCTTAGAAGGTTGCTTTCCTCTACTTGTCCATATCTACTGAGGAACGCGGCCAGCACCTCCCCAGTGATAGTAGCCGGGACGTTGCATACTGTAAAGCGGACGCTGCGGGTCCCCATGTACTCCGGCTGCAGTCGGAAGAACTTGGTCATGATTGTAGTTGTGGCTGCTTTTGTTGCCTGTTCCTTGGTGGGAAGCAGGACGTCCCAAGTTGCAAAGCTCCGTCTGCAAAAATACTGTCATGGGACGCCTGCTTTAGGTAGGAGGTCTTCGAATGCCTCCTTTTTCAGCCCAACCAGCCGTCTTGTCTTGAGGTCCGAAACCACAAGCGACAAGATTCTTGGCTCCAGCTTCTCGATGATCTCAGGGATGGGCAAGATTTCGTTGCCCTTGAAGTACTGGGCATACTTGCCCATCCGGTCTTTTTTGTGATCTTCTGGGTTCTTTGTCTGGACTTTCCAAGGTACTGGGCTTGGTGGTTTCTTTTTTTGTCCCGGCTGGATTGGGCTGTCTGTTTCATCGGGGATTGGCAAAGAAGGCCAATTTGATCCAATGAGGCTAACCGTTGGTGTTTCCGGTTCCCTTTGCTCCTCCGACTGCTTACTCCCTAAGCTTCTGTTTTTTCCGCATTTGACGGTCGGTCGCAAGGATGAGATGAATGCAATGGAGAAGAGGAACCCTCCATGACTGCTAAATCGCAATCAGGAGGGTTACTGTGATTCGACGGGAAGTCCAACTAAGAAAAAAAAATAACTAAAGAGGTCAGGATGGAATGAATATAATGGCAACTGGCTGCAGGGTTACTTGTCAACTGCAGCAAAGCAGATCCTCACTACCAGCAACTGGTGCTAGGTAAGGGAAGTGGGGAGCAACTAGCGTCCAGTTGCCAGACAAAAAAAAGGTGGCAGTAACTCAATACCGATCCACAATCTAAAAGCTGTCGTCCACGAAACACACTTGTAAAAGCTCTTCAGACTAGTAAGTGTTTTCATTATTGTTAAAAATTGTTCTTGTTTTTGTTGGAAAAATTGTTATTTGTTAAACCGTTGAAACCTTTTGCTGAAATTTATTGTTTACTGCCCCTTCCCCAAACAATTGTTATTTGTTTGCTGAGGGGGGTCAACACACTTGTTATTGTTTGAAAAAATTTTTTTGTTGAAAAACTCGACGAACATTTCCCATTTCAATATCAGCTCATCTCTCAAAAACACAAGAACATTCGTCTTTTTTTCCTCGCCTAGTTGCCTCATAAGCAACTATGGCTGAAAAATCACCATCTCCAGTTACATCACCGACACCCGACATTTTTGACGACCCAAGCCCCCCCCCCTCAAAGCCGGATGATAAATGGCCAACACTGTCATCAACATCAACACCGGCCAGTACAATTCAGCCCGCCCAAAAGGTGCCACCGGCGCCAGCCTCCTGGACGGTACAAATTACAAAAAAAGACCCAATTAACTACGAAAGAATGCGGGAAAAATACGAAAAGTATTTCCAAGGGAATAGGATTCTTCCTATTCCCGAACTCGTCAAGGAAGTACAGCCAAAAATCGTCTTCTTTGTGATTACAGACATAAAATCCAGGAGGCTGGCTGGAATCCGAAAGGAAACTTTTGAAGATCTTTTAAGGGCAGCAGACATCCCAGCCAAATATTACTGCAGACGCAGCTTTGCCACCTGGGATGTACTGCTGCCAAACGAGGAATTTGCAACGAAGCTGGCCGGAGGGATCATCACATCGAAATACTTCCGGCTGCAACCAGAGTATATGGGAAAAAGAAAAATCAAAATTGGTTGCATACCTAAGCGGATATGGAGACATAGAGGAAGTTGTAGAGGCAAAGTCGGCAAACGGGACAGCACACGGTGACAAATTTTTACCATGTGCCTGGACAGAAGGGGGTTTAGGGCAATACCCCATACTCTCGACTATGAGAGTCAAGTTATGACGGTGGTTGTTGAGGGTAGGAAGCCCCAGTGTTGGAACTGCAAACAACTGGGGCATTTCTCCAAATCCTGCCCTCAAAAGACCACCAAAACTACAACACCAACGGCAACAACGACGATGACAACAACTATAGCAGCAGTAGCAGCAGCGACTACAGTATCATCAGGCGAAAACCCTAAACCTGGAACTAAAGACCACCCCTATAAAGATGAAGAGGGCTGTACCCAGGTAGTAAGGGGAGGAAAAAAAAGAAAACTTCCCCCAAAAAATTACCAACAACAACATCAACCGTACCAAAACCAACAACAGCCACAACCGTTACCACCGTCACTACTGCTACTACTTCCACAGCTAAATCAGCAGCAGCAGCAACAGCCAAGAAAAATAAAGAAAATAATAAAGTAGAGACTATGGACTACTCAACAAACTTAAAACGAAGAAGGGATAGTGGGGACTCGTTAGCGGAGGAGGGGAAAAAGAAGCACATTAAGAAACCGCCCCAAAAACCAACAGACGAAACAGGAACCCATTCCCAAACACCCTCCCTGCCTCAAGCTAAGGGAAAAGAAAAAAGTAAATCACCAGTTCCAGCAGAGCGACCTGCCCAAATAATTCCTCCCTCACAAAAACAAAAACCACCCCAGTACATCTAACTGAATTCCCACTATCACCCTCTCTTTCACCAATCACAACCCCCAAAACACTCGCATGGTCACACTCGGTGACAAGACTTTCACCCCCCCCCTCAAGCAATAGCACACAAAACCAGATCACGCTCGACTTCCACAGAAACCCGAAATGCATTAAACGCCTCCTACTTCTGTGAAGATGTATTGGACAATCCAAATTTAGATCACAGTATCAAAAAATCACAAAAAACCATTATCATCCCTCAAGAAAATCTATGAAAAAGATATCACTAACCCGTATCTTTTCTCCAATGTACCAATGTTGACCACATTCGTCCGTTCGGCTGGCAACCGAACTAAAGAGCTGTGGCACTTTATCGACGAAGCCAGCAAGGCGGACGTAATGTTGGCCGACACCAAAAATGTAAAGTTAAAGAAAATGCTCCCTTTTTGTTCGGGCAGGTTCCCGATTTTAGTTCACCCATCATTCTATATGTCCCTAAAACTGAGGTACCCCATGGATGTTGGCGGAATTACCAGGGATGACTGAGTTAGCACTGAGCTCGGCACCGGTTCCCTGCGTCAGGCTGTCGGCATCCTTATCCCGAAGGATTTCCGGCCCATAGTCGACAGTGAGTAAGGTAAGTGGGATTGATGGCTTTAAACCTTGCCACTTTGAATGTGAGGGGACTGAGGGATTCAAGCAAGTGTGCGCGCTTGCTTGCTGAACTCAAGAACCTCGGATTCGATGTCGCTGCAGTGCAAGAAACCCACTTCACTTGCGGTGCGGACTCTCGTGTGCTGGAAAATGGTTTTAACATTTTCTCAGCATACGGCAGCCGTACCAGCGCTGGGGTCTCTTTGCTAATTGGACGCAGTCTTGATGCTGATGTTGACGTTGTTTTTGCAGGTGACGGGGGCCGACTGGTTGTGGCCGATGTTGCCGTGAAAAGTTTCAAGTTCCGTCTGGTTGCGGTTTATGCGCCCAATATCGTTGCGGAGAGGGTTCCCTTTTTTTCGTCGGTTGGCGCCGTTCCTGGACGATACGAAGCGGTTAGTCTTAATGGGTGATTGGAATGCGATCCTTGATCCCAAGATAGATAAGGTCGGGCGGGGAGCTAGGCGTGCGCGAAGGTGTGAAAGCAGCCTTGCCGGCCTCATGACTCGTCATGACCTGGTCGACAGGTTTCGTCTGGATCACCAAGGGTGGGAGATGTGGACGTGGCTAGATAGCTCGCCCTCTGCCAAAGTAGATTCCTACTTGGACAGAGTGTCAGTTAGACGAGCTGACATTGATTTCGTTAGTTGTCCCACGTTCCACTAGATAGCGTGGACTGACCATAAACTTGTTAGGGTCAGTCTACGGTTAGCTAATAGGCCTAGTCTAGCCGGCTACTGGAAGTTCAATACCTCCTTACTGGAGATACGGGACTTCCGGGACCGGCTGGAATCCCTAATCAAGTGGGCGTTAGTGGGGGCGGTTACCGGGAATAGGTGGTGGGGGATCTCTTAAACATAGGATTAGAGATTTCGCCACCAAGTACGGTCAACAGCTCAATTTAGATAGGGCCAAGGAGGCGAAATCTATAGACGATAGACTTTCCCGGGCGGTGGCTGGGGTTAGGGTAGAGCTAGCTAGGGGCGACCTTGAGCGTGAGAGTAGCGAGCGCTACAAGGGATACGTAGTTAGATCTAGGTTAAAGAGAGTTCTCAACGAAGCTGTGAAGACGAACGCGACTGCGCGTGAAGAAGAAGAGCAAAGGTTCCCCGATTGGTATATCGATTCTTTCAAGACCCCGGATAGGCGACTGCTGCGATCGAGTCGCGAGATGCGTGATGCCTTCCGGGCGCACTTTCGGGATCGCTTTGCCCGCTGTACTGATCTCCCGCTCCGGGAGTTTCGTAGCTATCTTGCCGACTTCCCCCGCCTTGGGGTGGCTGAAGCGGCTAGCTGCGGGGGTGTGGTTACTGAATGCGAAGTCCGTGACGCGTTGAAGCAGGTCGGCCTCAACAAGTCGCCGGGACTAGATGGTTTGCCCTACGAAGTGTACTTGAGGATGTCGCACATGTTTTAGCCTATTCTGACTGATATGTTCAACCATTGGTTCGCCCAGGGAGCCATCCCTGGTAGCGTTACCAAGGGCGTGATCATATTGCTGAAGAAAGGTGGCAGGCATGTTTGGGAGGGTTTAGATGATTACAGGCCCATAACTCTGCTTAACACAGAGTTAAAGATTTTGGCCCGGGTCTTAGCGAATCGTTTACAGCTTGTCATCAGTGATCTGATCGGCCCCGAGCAGACCTTTGCTGTGAAGGGAAGATCGATCCAGGACAACCTGCACTTGATTCGCGAGGTCCTAGAGGGGATAGAAGACGGCACCGAGGCCGCGCTGATCAGTTTGGATCAGTCCAAGGCCTTTGATAGGGTTGACCATCGGTTTTTGGCGACTGTTTTGGAGACTGCCGGATTCAAACCGGACTTCTGCAGATGGATTAGCATGATGTACCACAACCCTCAGGCAGTGGTGCAGGTGAACGGAAGGCGTTCGAGTGTGTTTCCGATCGAGCGTTCGGTCCGGCAGGGCTGCCCCCTGTCTCCTCTTCTCTATTTCCTCGCTTTGGAGCCCCTGCTCCGTAGGCTTGGGATGAGGGGACAAATCCGGCCCTGCGCGGTGTCCCTTTTGCTAGCCCTCTTACGGCAAGGGTTTCCGCGTTCTCTGATGATATCACAGTGTTTGTATCCCGCCGCCTGGATATAAAGGCTGTGAAGAAGGCGGTTAGCGAGTACAAGCGGATTGCAGGAGTCAAGGTCAACTTTGACAAAAGCGAAGGTTTGCGGCTCGGTGCTTGGAGGGGTAGCGATACCCTTCCAGGGCCCTTCCGCTGGAGTGACGGACCCGTCCGCATCCTCGGGGTGTGGTTCGGGCCCGACCTTTAACTGGAGCGAAATTGGTCGGAAGTACAAGCTAAGGTGAATGCTCAGGTGGGAATCTGGCTTTCAAGGAGGTTGTCCTTAAAGGGCAGGGCGGAGGCGTGCGCCGTGTACGTCTTCCCCTTGATCCTTTACCGATTGGCTGTACTTCGGTTGGCACTTCAACGATCCCTCTCCGGATTGCTCTGGGGAGGTGCAAGGCCGATGGTCCGCAGGCAGGTCTGTATCCAACGTACACGCAACGGGGGTCTGGGTATGCCTGATCTGGAGAGCCACTGGCTTGCTGAAAGACTTGCGTACTTGGGCCGATCCTTGACGGGGGACGCAGTGTTGAGACTAAAGACGAGTTGGACCTTTCCTCGCCTTAAGTCAGACCCAAAGGCTGAAGGTCGACGTAGGCCTTTGGGCGAAGCACTGTTTATCCGCGAGTGCCGAAAGGCCCTTCGTAACCTTCTTGGGTCCAGTGACCTTTCATGGCCTCGGAAAGAACTGTATCGGGAGCTAGTGGTGGGTTCCGCTTCTGATCCTCTTAGTGAGCGGCGCGGCTGGACGGCGGAGGAGATCCGCTCTCACTGGAATTTGGCGCCAGGATCGAGCTTCTTGAACAACTCCGAGTTCTCGCTCACCTTGCGACTTGTTCGGAATGCGTTACCCCTTGCCGGCTTGAACTACAAGGCGGGCCTGGCAGACATGCCCGATTGCGCTCGCTGCGCCAGTTGGTTGGAAGAGTTCGCCCCTTTTGGGATCACGTCGGTGAGTGGATGGCTCGCATCGAACCCAAACAGCTTGTGCTGCTCGACGTTGGTTACGTCGTAGACAACGTTCTTCCTCCGTTTCAGGGTGAGAAGCTTATGGTGTTTCTCGTGATCCTGGCTGTAGCTAGAATGGTGATTTGGACGACGCGAAACAAGGGATTGTATGACGATGCAAACTTTTCTCATCGTGATCTGGTTTTGTATTTTAGGCATAGGCTGAGGGTCAAAATCAGATGCGATAGAAAACGCTTGGATCGCATAACATTCAGCAAAAGGTGGGTGAATGCAGCGAGCCTGGTCGTGAGAAAGGGGGCAACGTTGGAGTCATCCTTCCCTTCTCTGCCGGCCCATAGCGTTTACGGTACGGGTCCTTCGGGACCCCATCCCGGGTAAGTAGGAATTTTCTCCCTTGCAACCTAGTTAGCAGCATGTTGTGAGACATTGCCCCGTCATCTAGCCGTTAGTTTTCAAGATCTTCCCCATCCTCATTATTTTTTTACCTCAAACCCGTATCCCAGTCCGCTTTTGTTGAAGATCTTGTAAATTCATATGTATAAAAAATCATATTACCTGCTTATATCAATCAATACCGCGCCCCCCACTCTTTTCTTTTATCCCTGTAGATTAGGATCCCAGCCCAACCTAGGGTAGGTCCGGCTTGTTTTCGGTTCTTTCGCCCGGAAAACAGTCGGCCGCCAGTTTTATAGACGAGGGGATGGGAGGGCAACCAAACGGGGAATTTTTTCCTTATTTTTTTTCACTTGTATATATTTTGGGGTTTTTCTCCCATTCCCATCATATTCATTGTAAATAAATCATATATTGTAAAATAAAATCATACATCACTTTTGGGATTTAAGTAGGACTTCTTCATAGAGCAAATGTGGTATTTTGGTGGTTGCTGCGCATATGACGATGGATGAATGGTTATATATTGTATTGCTGAATGGATCGGCGAATGTGGCTAGCTAGGTTCCCTTAGAACATATAGAATAGCACGACCGCTCCTTTCCCCTCCCCACAAAACATCAAGGCCTTGTGCCTACCATTATATTATATTAATGGAAATAAATGTTAGTCTTGAGTATGCTGGACCTCTGGTAAGTGTTGCTGTTATTGTTGTCACTATTATTGCTGTTGTATATTGTTGCCGTCTACATCTCCCCTCCCCCCCACGGGTGGGCTTGGTTGCATGGGAGGTGTGTCTCTCTTTTATGCCTGGTTTGTTGTGTGGTAGTAACCTAGAGAGAGCTCGGGGAATCCTTGATGATCGAAGTCGTGGGGATATATGTGTGGTTTGTTGTTGGGGTCTGGTTGCTGTGTATGTGCTTTTACAGGGAGACAATGGGGGATGCGTGATTGTAGCATTAGTTGACGGGATTGTTGGTCCTAGTGTCGCACTTGGAATTGGGGTTGGTGTTGGCTTGAGCTTGCACTTTTTGAGGAAGCGATGGTTCCTAAGTGTGATTCTTCCGGAGATTTTGTATTGACGCTCAGGTAGAGCGGAGATTATTTTTCCTGTGGTGTTCTACCGGCGATTAAGTGGATTTTGAATGGTCACAGTGTCACCGGCTTGTAATGGGATAGGTTCTTAGTATGTCTGTTGTATTTTTCTACCAACTTAGAATTGCGTTTATGAAGAATTTCTTCGCGGCGTTGCGCTGCCGCTATCCATTCAGGATGTGGTTTGTAGAGGAATGGTTGCGAAGGGATGGAATCCCGGAGCCGGCGGTGGAGTAGTAGTTGTGCCGGTGATAGGCCAATACTTTGAATTGGGGTATTTCTGTACTGCAAGATGGCTCGAGCGGCCTTGTCATTGTCCAGGGAACCTTGAGCGTCTGTGTTTCCGTTGACTATCCTCTTTGCAGTTTTTACTGCTAGCTCTGCACGGCCATTGGACTGGGGATATGCGACCGAGGATCATCTGTGCTTTACGCCCCATGTCTGAAGGAATTCCTGGAATGCAGTGGAGGTGAATGGTTGGCCACCATTTGTACTGATTTCCTCTGGATTGCCATACGTTTGAAATAGTTGTCGACAGATGGACATTAATTCTGATGTTGTGGCATGGCCTGGTTTCAGATGATATAATATGAGCCAGCCAGTCAATCTGTCTGCGCAGGCAAGGTACGTAACGTGCCCAACGTGGATTATGTCCATCACTATTTGTTGGAATGGCCATTCTGGAGATGGTGTCATGGTGATGGGTTCTCGTGGTTGGCAAGGGGCGATGGTCGTACAAATCGAGCAATTCTCTCTAAAGTTTCGTATTGACACGTTCATTCCCGGCCAATAAACAGAGTCATTAGCTCGAGCTTTCATTCCATCTACGCCTTGGTGGGTTGAGTGTAGGCTGTGCAATATTTTCTTTCTTAAGGGCTTTGGTATTACAATTCTTGTGTCCATTAATACTAGCCCTCTGTCATTGCTAAGTCGGTGTCGCACCTCCCAGAAATCACGGATGTCAGGTTCTGTGAGGTTGTCGTTATGAGACAATTGAGGAGATGAAAGAGGCTGTGACGAAGGTCATTGACACGCTCATACAAGAGGAAGTTCATGGGGCGTTCCAGAAGTTGTTGTAACGGTACAACAAGTACATTGTAGCCAGGGGAGAGTACTTCGAAGGGGACTTGAGTTTCATTCGTTTATTATCAATAAAAGCGCCCATACGAAAAAAAAGTCTGGAAACTTATTTAATGATCCTCGCACGTTACGTTGTGATAGTGACGGAATGATGTATCTCATAATGAGCGAATATAGCAAATTAACTTAGAAATAATGTAAAACTAGACACGACTGGGTGGGCAAGGTGTTCCACTGGGAATTGAGCAAGAAATTGAATTTTGACCATACGAACAAGAGATTCAAACGGATCCCCTAATCTCGGCCAGACGACCAGACTGTATTATAATCAACAAAAAATAGAGAACTTGCAGAATGGTGGACTTTGCTTACCCAGCAGAACACACATTAAAATTGAAAGAATGCAAAAAACGGATTAGTACCTCAACCTTACTAGGAAATGGAAAAAACTGTGGAACATAAATGTGACAATTATATAAATTGTAATTGGTACTCTTCATGCAGTCACCAAAGGATTGGTACAAGAACTGAAGGACATGGAAATAACAGGACAGGTGGAGACTATCCAAATTACTGCATTATTAAGATCTGTCAGAATACTGAGAAGAGTCCTGGAGACTTGAGAAGATTTGCTGTCACTCAAATTCCAGTAAAATAAACCATCAGCTAACGCTGATGTGAAAAACTCCCAAGTAGTAAAATAATAATAATTGCAACAAATGAAGGCTATGTGAAGGTAGAGACGAAATGATCAATGATATAATAAGTGAATGTAGCAAATTAGCTCTAAAAGAGAGTATAAGGCTCGATACGACTGGGTGGGCAAAGTGATCCCCTGAGAATTGTGCAAGAAATTTAAAACTTACCAAATGAACAAGTGATTTATACTTGACTCGGAACCTTCCAGGTGAATGAGACGCGCTAAATTATCTGGGATTTTGAGATACAAACGGATAATCTAATCTCCGCCAAACGATCAGATCTAGAAATAGTCAACAAAAAAGGAAACCTACCGATTAGTACGACTTTGCAATTCAAACAGACCACAGAGTAAAATTAAAAGAAAGTGAAAAGAGTAATGCATATCTAGACTTTGCAAGAGAAGTAAAAAAAAGAAAAACTATGAAACATGAAGATGGCACTGATACCAATTGTAATTGGTTCACTTAGATCAATCTCCAAAGGACTTGTTAAAAAACTGGAAATAAGTGAAGTAGAGACCATCCAGACACTTGCTATAACTCAAGCTCCAGTGAGAAACCATCAGTTAACGCGGGAGTGGAAAACTCAGGAAAGAGTAAAGCGCAACCTAATAGCAAATGTAGGCTATGTAGTGACAGAGATGAAACCATCAATCACATAATAAGCGAATGCAGCAAATTAGCACAGAAAGAGTAGAAGACTAGACACGACTCGGTGGGCAAGGTGATCCACTGGGAGATGTGCAAGGAATTTAAATAAGACCATACGAACAAATATATGCACAACTCAGCACCTATCCTAGAAAATGATACACATAAACTCCTATGGGACTTTGACGTACAGACGGATCACTTAATCACAACCAGAAGACCAGACCTTATAATAATCAACAAAAAAAAAAGAAGAAAATTTGCAAAATTGTCGACTTTGCTGTTCTGGCTGACCACAGAATAAAAATGAAAGAATGCTAAAGAATTGAAAAAACTGTGGAACATATAGGTGACAATTATAACAATTGTGATTGGTTCTTTTGGTACAGTATATAAAGGATTATTAAAGGGACTGGAGGACTTGGAAGTTGGTGGCCGAGTGGAAACCATCCAAACGACAGCATTATTGAGAACGGCCAGGATACTGAGAAGAGTCCTGGAGACTTGAGGAGACTTGCTGTCACTCTAACTCCAGTGAAAGACCATCAGCTAATGCTGATGTGAAACACTCTAAAGGGGTTAACAATAATAATAAGCAAAAATAGATAAGACGCAACAAAATAGGAGATGTACATTATGTGGTGATAGAGACTAAACGATCAATCATAAAATACGCGAATGCAGTAAATTAACACAGAAAGAGTATATAAGACTAAATATAACTGGGTGGTTAAAAACCTGTCCTTAAGAATGAGACGCACAAACTCCACAGGGATTTTTAGATACAAATGGATCACCTAATTTCAACCAGACGACCAGACCTTATAATAATCAACAATAATCGACTGACCACAGTATAAAATCGAAAATAAACCGAAAAGAAGGATAAGTACCACGACCTTCCAAGGGAATGGAAAAAATTATGGAACATGAAAATGACGGTTATATCAATTGTAATTGGTGCACTTGGTACAGTCACCAAAGGATTGGTACAAGGAGTAGAGGCCTTGGAAATGGGAGGATGAGTGAAGACAGTCCTTGAGACTTGAGGAAACTTGTTGTCACTCAAACTCTCGTGAGAAACCATCGGCTAACGCTGGTGTGAAAAACTTGAAAAGGAGTTAATAATAATAGTTAAATGGGAACCTAGTTTTGAGATATCGAAATGAAAAGACGTTTGTAAACAATCCATTGACCTTGACTAACATAATTCAATGGATGAAAAGTAAATTCGTTCCACAAATAAATCCCTCGGCTTACGGATATAAAACTGAAGGAAAAATAAATAAGATGAAAGAATAAAAATACAAGACAGATGAGCTGAAGAGGCTGGCATCTGAAGAAAAGGCGTAGTGATTAATAATTTTTCTATCCTATTCGTCGCAATCTTACGACAATCTATCATATTCATTTTTACACACAGAATAGGAAATAAGATGAATGTGCAATCCGGTTTAAAAGTTAGTTCCCTTTAGTCTCTATTATTTAGCAGTTTACAAAATTCGACTCATGTGCAAATGAAACGTTTTCATTTCGTAGTGTATTTTACACGACAATAAATACTCGATTATAGATCGAATTTATTTTTTAAGTAAAAAATTCACTTCCACCAATTGACATGTTGACATATTACACAGTGATATAAGAGACACTTAACAAAACGGTTATTATAGGAGAAAATGAAATTGGTGACACAAGTGACACTTATGCAAAACTGAATTGTTTGAAATAGAAACGTTTTGGACATTGAAACTGTGCTTACACTAAACTGAATTGTTTGAAGTTGAACGGTTTTAGCATTTAACTGTGTGTGGACAAAAACTATAATTCTACTAAACTGAATTGTTTGAATTAGAATTGTTTAACCAAACTGAATTGTTTAGAATAGAAATATTTTTGACAATTAACGATTTATTTATAAATAATCAACAAAAGTTGATATGCCATGAAACCAAAACAAACAACCAAAAAGTTGGGTGATGGGTAAGTAGCTGAAGAAACGAAAAGCGATTTTGCATCACAAGACCATGCAACCGGTCTGCTCTCTATCTAAAATAGTCTGAGAAGAACCAGTCCGAGAAGAGTATCCCATTCTATTAAAAATCTGGTATTTGTACGCTTACAAGGAAGCATCAGGTTTTAAATTTCTCAGTCATTTTCTACTTCTTTTGAAGTATAAGGATCCCACTTCAAACCTGAAGTAAGTGGAAAGCAAAAGGTTTTTCAAAGATCTTTATTGGCCCTCATTTCTTCTTTGGCCACTTGAATAGTATGCAAGTATAATACATATCCTCACTTATGGCGATATACATATACAATTATAATGATAACATTAAAATTGAAAGATATAAAATAAATTTTAAATGAATTTATAAAACTGAAATTAATTCTAATTCTGTTGTAAACTGATGAAATTCATACCAAAGCTTACCCACGGCAGTCTTGCTGAACAACTGAGTTAATACCGAGAAGTAAGCATTTCCGAAAGGATGACAAACAGGAAAACCATCCAGATCCAGAAGCCCACCCAACCAACAAAAAAGAGCTATCCCAGCAACTGCAGACCGATAATACATTTATCTACGAATTCTAATCGTAGTGATAAGAGAAGAAATATATTATACGCTTCGATACCGCAGACTATTTCCGGACGAAAAGAGATAATGATACGAGGGAAGCTGAAGAACAGATGTCACACTGCTTATAGATTAGCACTTCAGTAGGTTCAAGCAAGACGGAAAAAAGGTAGCCATGCGATCGATTGTCTACAAAAAAAGCGTACGAAATAGTTCCACAAATTTGGATAATAGAATGTCTAAAAATTTGAAAGTATCCAAGTCGTAAACTTCAAAATTCCTCGATGTTTCCTGGCTCAATCTTACCATCTATCCCTATCATCCATTGCTTCTGGCCGGTTTTCTAAGCTGCATAAGTACAAAAATGTACAAAATCAAAATGTACAAAAAATGTAATGAGGCTCCTACTCGAGAGCTTTCGGGAATGAATGGCTAACTCCGGGGTATAGCATTAAACTGCATTCAATAACGAGGCTCCGGTTCTGGGTCTTTCGGGAATGAATACCTACATCCGGGGTATGATATTAAACTACATCTGATTATGAGGCACCAGTTCTGGAGATTTCGATAATGAATACCTCACTCCGGGGTATGACATTAAACAACATCTGATTTTGAGGCTCCGGTTCCTAAGCTTTCGGGAATGAATAGCCCTCTATTTGCTATGACATTCAGCTACATCTGATTATAAGGTTCCGATTCTGAAGCTTTTGGGAATGAATACCTCACTCCAGCGTATGACATTAAAATGCATCTGATTATGGGACTGGGTTCTGGAGCTTTTGGGAAAGCATACCTCACTTCGGTATATGACATTAAACTGTAAGCAATAATAAGGCACCAGTTCTGGATCTTTCGGGAATGAATACCTATCTCCGGGGTATGATATTAAACTGCATCTTGTTATGAGGCTACAGTTCTGGAGAATTCGGTAATGAATACATCTCTCCTGGCTATGACATTAAACTTCATCTAATTATGAGGCTCTGGTTCTGGTGTTTTCTGTAATGAATACCTCACTTTACGGTATGTCATTAAGTAACATTTAATTATGACTCTCCGATACACTTGGGTTTGACGCTAAACTGCATCTGATTATAAGGATCCGATTCCAGAGCATTCAGGAATGAATACCTCACTCCGGGTTATGACATTAAAATGCATTGGATTATGAGGATCTGATTCCTGAGCTTTTGGAGATGAATACCTCACTCCGGGGTATGACATTAAAATGCATTGGATTATGAGGATCTGATTCCTGAGCTTTTGGAGATGAATACCTCACTCCGGGTTATGACATTAAAATGCATTGGATTATGAGGATCTGATTCCTGAGCTTTTGGAGATGAATACCTCACTCCGGGGAATGACATTAAAATGCATTGGATTATGAGGATCTGATTCCTGAGCTTTTGGAGATGAATACCTCACTCCGGGTTATGACATTAAAATGCATTGGATTATGAGGATCTGATTCCTGAGCTTTTGGAGATGAATACCTCACTCCGGGTTATGACATTAAAATGCATTGGATTATGAGGATCTGATTCCTGAGCTTTTGGAGATGAATACCTCACTCCGGGTTATGACATTAAAATGCATTGGATTATGAGGATCTGATTCCTGAGCTTTTGGAGATGAATACCTCACTCCGGGGTATGACATTAAAATGCATTGGATTATGAGGATCTGATTCCTGAGCTTTTGGAGATGAATACCTCACTCCGGGTTATGACATTAAAATGCATTGGATTATGAGGATCTGATTCCTGAGCTTTTGGAGATGAATACCTCACTCCGGGTTATGACATTAAAATGCATTGGATTATGAGGATCTGATTCCTGAGCTTTTGGAGATGAATACCTCACTCCGGGGTATGACATTAAAATGCATTGGATTATGAGGATCTGATTCCTGAGCTTTTGGAGATGAATACCTCACTCCGGGGTATGACATTAAAATGCATTGGATTATGAGGATCTGATTCCTGAGCTTTAGGAGATGAATACCTCACTTAGGGGTATGACATTAAAAACTGCATCTGATTATGAGGCTCCTGTTCCGAAGCTTTTGAGAATGAATAGCCCTCTATTTGCAATGACATTAAGCTACATTATGAGACTCCAATTCTGGAGCTTTTGGGAATGAATACCTCATTCCAGTGTATGACATTAAACTGCATCTGATTTTGAGACTCCGATTCTGGAGCTTTCGGGAGTAAGTACCTAACTCCGGGTATGACATTGAAATGTATCTTATTATGAGGATCCGATTCCTGAGCTTTCACTCCGGGGTATGACATTAAACCGCACCTGATTATGAGACCCGTTTCTGTAACTTTTGGGAAAGCATACCTCACTCCGGGGTATGACATTAAACTGCATGCAATAATGAGGCAGCAGTTCTTGATCTTTCAGGAATGAATACCTCATTTTGGGTTATGACATCAAACTGCATTTGATTATGATACTCCGGATCTGAAGCTTTTGGGAATGAACACCACACTCAGGGATATGACATTAAAAGGCATTGATTTTTAGGCTACGAATCTGGCGCTTTCAGGAATTGAATACCTCACTCCGAATTATGATATTAAACTGCATCTGATAATAAGCGTTCTATTCTGCAGCTTTCTGAAAGGGTACCTAACTCCGGTGTATGACATTAAACTGGATCTTGTTATGTTAATGCCTCACTCCAGGGAATAACATAAGACTTCATCTGATTATAAGGGTAAAATTCCTCAGCTGTCGGGAATGAATAGTTTGCTCCGGGATATGACATTAAAGAGGATCTGATTATGAGCCTCTGATTCTGGAGCTTACGAGAGTGAATACCTCATTCCAGGGAATAACTTTAAACTGCATCTGATTATGAGAATAAGATTCCTAAGCTTACAGGAATGAATACCTCACTCCGGCGTATGATACTAAACTACATCTGATTATGAGGCTTCAATTCTAGTGCTTTTGGGTAGGAATACCGTACACCGGAGTATGACAATAAACTCTGTCTGATTGTGAGGATAAGATTCCGGAGCCTTTGGGAGCATACCTCACTCCGGGGTATAACATTAAACTGCATTCAATAATAAGGCTCCGGTTCTGGATCATTTGGGAATGAATACCTCACTCCGGTGTATGACATTAAACTGGATCTGATTAGGAGCCTCCGATTCTGGAGCTTACGAGATTGAATACCTCACTCCAGAGAATGACTTTAAACTGCATCTGATTATTAGGATCAGATTCCTGAGCTTTTGGGAAAGAATACCTCACTCCGGGGTATGATATTAAACTCCATCTGATTATGAGGCCTGGTTCTGGAACTTTTGGGAAAAAATACCTCACTCTGGGGTATGACGTTAAACTGCATCTGATTATGAGGATCCGATTCCAGAGCTTTTGGAGATGAATACCTCATTCCAGGGTATGAGGCTCCAGTTCCTAAGCTTTTGGGAATTAATAGCCCTCTATTTGTTATGACATTCAGCTACATCAGATTATAAGGTTCCAATTCTGAAGCTTTCGGGAATGAATGCCTCACTCCGGGGTATGACATTAAAATGCATCTAATAATGAGGCTCCGATTCTGGAGCTTTTGGGAAAGCATACCTCACTCCGGGTTATGACATTATACTGCATCTTATTATGAGCTTCTGATTCTGGAGCTTTCGGGAGTGAATACCTCACTTCGGGGTATGACATTAAACCGCATCTGATTATGAGGCTTCAATCTGTGAGCTTTCAGAAATGAATACCTCACTCCGCGTTATCTGATTATGAGGATCCAATTCCTGAGCTTTCAATAATGAATACCTATCTCCGGGGTATGATATTAAACTGCATCTGATTATGAGGCTCCAGTTCTGGAGATTTCAGTAATGAATACATCTTTCCTGGCTATGACATTAAACTTCATCTGTTTATGAAGCTCTGTTTCTGGTGTTTTCTGTAATGAATACCTCACTCTGCGGTGTGGCATTAGGCAACATTTGATTAGGAGTCTCCGATTCTGGAGCTTCGGGAATGAATACCTCACTCTGAGGTTTGACATTAAACTGCATCTGAATATGAGGATCCGATTCCAGAGCTTTTGGGAATGAATACCTATCTCCGGGATTTACATTATTAAACTGCATCTGATTATAAGGCCCGGTTCTGCAGCTTTTCGGAAAGCATACCTCACTCTGTGGTATGGTATTAAACTACATTTAATTAGGAGGCTCCTGTTCTGGATCTTTTAGGAATGAATACCTATCTCCGGGTTATGATATTAAACTGCATCTGAATATATGGCTCCAATTCTGGAGCTTTGGGGAAGGAATACCTCACTCCGGTGTATGACATTAAAATGTATCTTATTATTATTAGTCTCCGATTCTGGAGCTTTCGGGAAAGATTACCTCATTTTGGGGTATGACATTAACGGCATCTGATTATGAGGATCTGGTTCTGAAACTTTCGGGAATGAATAGTCCTTAACTGTCTATAACATTAAGCTACCTCTGTTTTTGAGGCTCCGATTCTTGAGCTTTCCAGAATGAATACCTAGCTCCTGAATATGACATTAAACTGCATCTGATTATGAGGTTCCGGTTCTGGAGCTTTCTGTAAGGAATTCCTCACTCCGGGGTATGACATTAAACAACCTTTGATTTTGAGTCTCCTATTCTTGAGCTTCGGTAATGAATACATCACTCCGAGGTATGAAATTAAACAGCATCTGATAATGAGGCTGCTATTCTGGAGGTTTCTGGAATGAATACCTTACTCCGGTGTATGACATTAAACTGCATCTAATTATGAGGCTCCGATTCTGGGGCTTTCGGGAATGGGGCGTACCCTTTCACTGCAATTAACCCTTGGTCTACTCTAATTCGAAGTGGTAGTACCTGTTAGCGTCCTATCTATGGGTCAATTTGAACTTAACTAAGAAAACTAACCTTTTTTCATAGTACCTAAAACATAACCAATTGATATAAAACAACGACTGAAAACTAAACTATCTTTGTACATGGCTGATTTTAACTTATACACAAAAAGCACATTACACAGATTTTGTGACGATATAGCGATGTAATTTGGTCAGGACAAATGTGCGAAAGTTACATTCCAGAAAGGCTCACATGTAAAATCTAAAACATCACTTAAATATCAACGCCGATATTATAATGAAGGAGCATCAAATAATCTGTAAATATTTACAAATTGAGGAAGTGAATGGAACCAATCACACTAAAAGGAGAGAAGGGATAAGAAAAAAATTCTAAAGGAATATAAGAGCCATATTAAGAACAGAATTGAAGACTAAAAAGTCATAGCAATTAACAGTCTGACGATACCAGTATTGACATACAGTTTGAATAAAATAAACTTACCGAGGTGTAGGGGAGGGCGCTACTCCTTTATTTGGATTGATCCACTTTACCCTTGATACGTACCAGAGTGTTAAGCAAGGAGGTATCAAGTACCATTTCTAAAGTCTTTGGTATGACGCGACCCCAAGTCTCCCGGTCCATTGGCGAACACTCTAACCATAAGGCCAATGAGCCGAGATACTGGATTGTGAAAAGCGGTAAAAGCACTAACCAGAACCAATAACAAAAAAGAGACTGATTGTATTTCACATAGCACTAATACCCTTGGGAAAGGTATGACTAATTATTTTCCCTCCAGCTATGGGTAAATAATAGGACTGACTGAGTTCTTCAGCCTTGGTGAGACAATTAGTCTTGGAGAAGGAATACTCTGAATTCAAACCTGTAATTGGTGCTTTTGGTACCGTAACTAAAGGATTACTAAAGGGACTGGAGGACTTTGAAGTTGGCGGACGAGTGGAGACCATCCAAACTACAGCATTATTGAGAACAGCCTGAATACTAAGAAGAGTCCTGGAGATTTGACGAGACTTGCTTTGACTCAAATTCCAGTGGAAGACCAGCGTAAGCTGATGTTAAAAAAACTATAATAATAATAATAATAATAATGCACACAAACTTCTATAGGATTTTGACATCGAAACTGATCCCTTAATCTCAGCCAGAAGATCAGACCCTATTATAATCAACAAAAAAAAAGAACTTGTAACATTGTGGACTTTACTGTCCCGGATGATCACAGAATAAATATAAAGGAAAGTAAAAAGAAGGAAAAATACCTCGACCGTATAAAGAACTGAAAAAAATGTGGAACATGAAAGTGATGTTTATACCAATTATAATTGGTGCTTTTGGTACAATCACCAAAGGATTAATAAAGAGACTTGAATATAAAAGGATGAGTGGAGATAATCCAAACTATTGCATTACTAAGATCGTCCAGAATACTGAGAAGAGTCCTGAAGACTTGAGGAGACTTGCTGTCACTCAGACTCCAGTGAAAGACCCTCACCTAACGCTGATGTGAAAAACTCTGAAGGAGTAGCAATGATATTAACACGGACAAACTAGAATTTGACCTGGAGAACAAGATGCAGAAAATCATCTGTGATTTTGAGATCCAAAAATATTGTGTCATCAGAGTCAGAAGACCAAACCTAATCATAGTTAACAAAAAATAAAGAAAAAGTGAACCTGCTGAATATTGGACTTTGCCATCCCTCGGCTCACAGAGTGAAAATCAAAGAAAACGATATGAGAAACAAGCATTTAGACCTTGCCAGAGAAATGAAAAAGCTATGGAAAATGAATACCAGTCGTAATTGATGGGTACGGAATGATCCCCAAAGTCTTAGTAAGGAGATTGGAAGAGTTGAGAGACGAGCCGAAACTATCCAGACTATAGCTTTATTGATATCGGTCAGAATACCGAGAAGAGTCCTGGAGACTTGAGGGAACTTCCTGTCACTCAGACTCCAGTGAAAGACCATCAACTAATGCCGGTGTGAAATACTTGCAATAATAATACAAATAAATGGTACATGCAAAAACCAAAATCATTCCTATAAAATGAGATGCATAAGATTCTCTGGGATTTCGAAATCACCAAATAAGATTCTCTGGGATTTTCAAAATCAACTAATCCCGATCCGAACACCAGATCCAGTGTTAATTTATAAGAAAAAAAAAAGAACTTGACCTCTAGTGGATCTTGTTATTCAGGCGGATCACAGAGGGAAAATAAAATTGCCTAAAAAAGCGCAAAGAATAAGAAACCAGACAGAGAATCAAGACCATTCAAATGATAGCATTGTTAAGATGAGCTTGAACATTCAGAATATTCCAGGACACCTAAAGAGACTTACTGTCACACAGATTCCAGTCAAAGACCACTAGTTAGATCTATTGTATAAAAAATTTGCAAGGAGGGAAGTAATAATAATAATAATAATAATTAAAAGGCTTGGAAGACTTGGAAATTGGCAGACGGGTAGAGACTATCCAAACGACAGCATTGCTAAGAACGGCCAGAATCCTGAGACGAGTCCCGGAGACTTGTGGAGACTTGCTGTCACTCAAACTCCAGTGTAAAACCATCAGTTAACGCTTATGTAAAAAACTCTAAATAATAATAATAATAATAATAATAATAATGATAATAATAATAATGAACTGTTGTATTTGTTTTATTGGTTTGAATCTTTTGTAAAAATTATGTCATTGTTGACGCTGAAACAGAAGAATTTAGCTGTGGAGGCCCAATCTTGTCACAGTAATGAGAAAAAGTTGTTATTGCAGTTACATGAGTCATGTTCGCTGTCAATACTTCGTGTTACTAATAGGGAGTTCCTTGTTGCACGATTGTAGAGCGTTAGCGATGCACATATATATATATATATATATATATGGAAAGAGTAAAAGAGAGAAATGACACAAAATTGTTTCAATTGGTACTTTAGAGACTGAAAACGCGCATATTATGAAGTTTCCACGATGTATTTTTTATCGTTCAAAAATTTCTGGAAAAAATAGATTTTTACATTGTAAAATATTCATTTTCCCATGTTAATCGACCTTATTCATATTACTTTCGATAATTTTATGATATTTCTATTATTACTAGAGTATATATATGCGCACACGCACACACACACAAACACACAGACACACACACATATATATATATATATATATATATATTCTTAGTAAAGACTTTTTTTCTAAATTCACTAAATTCACTAGGATTTCGAGATGCCAATATATCACCCAATCCCGCCTAAGACCAGACCAGACCTAATGATAATAAAGAAAAAACTGAGCACCAACCGAATACTTGGCTTTACTGTCCCGGCTGAACACAGTGAAAATCAAAGAAAATGAAAAAAGAGATATGTACTTAGACCTTATCAGGGAACTAAAAAAAAACAACTATGGAACATGAAGGTGAGAGCAATACCAACTGTAATTCCCAAAGGTGTACCTTAACGGTTCCAAATAGACGTTGTAACTTTACACGCCAAATGTATGGTTGTAGCGCCACGTACTCGAATGTGTTAATAGCTGTATCGCTACGAATTAAGTCGGACACTGTTTTAACCTCATGGTAGGAAAAGTCGCCGAACACTCAATCTTAGTTCCCAAACACAAAGGTTTATTCGCTACTATACTTTAAAAAGTAGTATATAAAAACTGAGTGCAAAAAAGAGAGCAGACACAGACCTTGAATTTTCTTCCTGGTTTTCAGTTGTAACTCTTACATGCTCACCCACTGGTTTCATCTTCACATATTTGCCAGTGGTGTGAGACACCTTTTCGGAGTTCACCCCAAAATGGGGGCTGCAACTTTCGACTCTCTTCCCATTGTCCTGGCTAGTGTCTACTTGCGTCTTTATCTCTTCGCGTCCAGCAAAGGGTTAAAAAGTCTTATTACTATTCTACTGCAAAGATGACTTTTTGGCATTACTTAATCCACGAAGGCTGACATGCCATTAAAGAGTGGTTCCTGTGGTGTAATGATTATCGTCGTAGGAAATGGACAGGGCAACACGAGTTCAAATCCTGGACGAGACTGATAACATTTCACATAGCACGAATACCCTTGGGAAAGGTATGAATCCAATTATTCTCCCTCTAGCTATGGGTAAATAGTAGGAAAGACAAAGTTCTTCAGTCTGCTTGAGGCAACTAGTCTAGAAGAATGAAAGCTCTGAATTCAAACCTGTTAAACTCTGCTTAAAAATTGACCTTGTGTCATATCCTGCCCGAGTGGAGGGATTGGTAAATATGATTAAAGAGAGAAACCAAATCCAACGAATTAATATTATAAATAACCACGCAGTGAAAAAACAACCAAATTACAACAATATATCTTCTTAGATGTTAACAAAAACAAATATAAATTAGACCTCCCTTCTCAAAATGCTTCACAAATTACATTACCCTTCCCAGAATGCAACACATAACGGTGTATAAAAGCATATGCCTTTTATGAGAGTCTCTCAGATTTAGCGGGATAGATAGTTCATAAACACCGTTGACTATATTAACGTTATTCACACTGCTCTCTCTCTCTATCTATCTATCTATCTATCTCTCTCTCTATATATATATATATTCTAAAATGTTTTCTAAAGCCTCAGATTTTGTTAAATGTTCCTTCAGTGATCCTCCTAGATCTAATTATGCATCATGTGTTAAAAACATTCTCAAAATCATTGTGAAAGATTATAAATCACAAATTTCTATGTCGAGAAAGGCATGAAAATGACAAAAACAGATTTAAAAGATTTTTTTAAAAATGAATGAAAACAAAAATCTTTTCAAAAACCGGTGAAAAAAATAACGGAATAAGAATTCTCGATTCAAAGTGATAAAAGTTTTTAAACTGGAATCATTTACATTAAGCCATTAGACTTCTTCGAAATTTTTATCAGTTTTAAAAAATTTTCTTCAATTTACGTAAAAATTCCTCCTTTTTTTTCAAAAAGTTTTATTCTTTGTATTTTCTTTCTAATTGTTCCTCCTTCCTTTTATTCATATTTTATATAATTTTTTATATCTTTTTCTTACTTCTTCCACCTTCCTTAAAAAAATCTTTTTTGTGCCGCCATCTTTCTGATTTCTTGTTGATTGATTCGCTTCTTACGTGTCGTTTATTTCTGCTTTTCTTTGTAACGTTTCAAACTCAATGTCCAAAACTAAAAAAAGTTCAATGAGACAAATGCTGTTTTTTTCTTTTTGTTCTTTTTTTATTTATTTATTCATTTATTTACTGACATGTGACAAAACTGTCAAGTCTTCTTGCTTAACAAACAAACAACAAAAATAATAAAATCTTTTTTCTGAATTTTATACGAAAGCCACATCTAAGAAGTTACAACGGGGAGGTGGATTTAGGGATATAATATCTAAGGAAGGATTTTCTAAGCTGAGTAGAAAGTTTTCTAATATTTTAGCTTGATTTGGTTTTTTTTTGTTTAATGGCAAATCAACCTTTGTGGAATATCAAAGATCAAAACCATCCTTGAGGAAAAACAGCTGTGATACTATTAAACTCATATTTGGATGGTCGATATGGAGGTTCATAATCAACATTTTAGTATGTGCTAATTTTCCACATGTATATCATGTCAGTGAAGCAGTTCAAGCAGTGAAACGTACCTGCTGTGGTTGGTAGTATCATGGTAGCCGGTGTGCTGACACGTTGTGCATTGCTTTACACCGGCTGTGACCTAATAGCCACTGGGATAAACGAACAAACTTGGCTAAATCGAGAACTCATGGATTATAAGTTCGAACTGGACCATAACGCTATGGTAACAACCAAAAACATTTGCTGCACAAAAGGCAAAGGCACAACTGATCAGATTAGAATAAACTGAAAAATATTTCTTTTTTGATCATCCATAGATATAAATGACAATTGTTGTTTTGAAAAGGTAAATCCCAAAACCTGAAAATAGAAAATCGAGCGAAATGAGGACATTTTTTGAAATCTGGCTTTGCCAATCATTATTTATAAAATTGACTATTCTTGTTATATAACATATGACAGATTATCGGTTCGTTCCTAGTGACCCCGTTTGCTTTGGCAAGCTGTCACATTTTGATTAATAAACAGGAAGATCAGGGCGCGTCAGGTCACTTAGGTCAAACAGATGTGTAACCGGAAGGAGACCACGTTATGATCACAACGTGGGAAGATCTAGAGAGAGTGTAGTGAATCGCAGTCAAGCGTGGGACACACAGCCGATAAGAGACATCTCTAATTAGCTTGCAACGGGGTGCAAGCGCTGGCACCCCCTGGCTCCTGGAAGAAGATATGGGAAGAAGAAGTCCTCTCTCTGAGTATATGTCTCTCCACCCAACTCTCACACACTACAGAAACATAATCCCTTTCGAGAGTAAAGTGTGAGATATATATTTTTATCCTATTTACCAACCCCTCCGCTCGGGCAGGATATTACACAAGGTCAATCTTTAAGCGGAGTTTAACAGGTTTTGAATTGAGTTTTCCTTCTCCTAGACTAGTTGCCTCACCAAGGCTGAAGAACCCAGTCTGTCCTACTATTTACCCATAGCTGGAGGGAGAATTATTGGATTCATATCTTTCCCAAGGGTATTAGTGCTATGAGAAATGCAATCATTCTCGTCCAGGATTAGAACTCGAGTCGCCGTGTTCATTTCCTACGACGATAACCATTTCACCACGGGCACCTCCTTATATATTTTTATAAAGAAGTGTGTTCGTTCGTTCTTTGAAGTTCGTAAATCAATGTTATGATTATGGCTATACAACAGTATGTGTTTCTTCTTTTTTGTGGCGAGAGGTATTTTTGGTATATTTAATACAATAGCCATCCTTGTAGAAAGACAGTAATGATAAACGATGCGAGTGATATCCGATAGGAAATGAATAGGATTAGGAACAGAAGAATCATAGCAGTCTAGCCTTGGAAAACAAAAGAACTAATGATGAATTCTACGCTTTTTTGTATTCATCATTATTTTCTATGACCTTTTTCTTATCCTTGGATCTTTTGACGCAAATTAACCAAAGTGTACAACAAGAAGATGTGACCGTTGTAATTTTTATCATGATAATATTTCTATTATTGGATTTTATTTCTATTTTTAAGCTTCAGTGTTAATGGTTATCATCGAAGGGAATGGATTCGGTGACCCGAGTTAAATCCTGGACAAAACTCTTTGTGTTTCATGTCCTTGGAAAAGATATGAATCAATTTGTTTTCCTCGTCAGCTATGGGTAAATAATCGGACAGGCTTGCATCTTAAACCTTGGTTAGATAACAGGTATAGTAGAAGGGAACTCGGAATTAAAACCTGATTTTGTCCCTTTAAAAATTGATCTTGTGCCATATACTGCCAGTAAAGGAAATGTTGGATAAATAGATACCTAAACCTCAAATACATATTGTTGGTTAAAAAATGGAAATATATTCTTGTTTAAGAAGCGAATCTCGCAGACCATTGCTTTTGTAGAGTGTTCCATTCTTGCTCGGTGCTTTATTGTTTACAAATATTCATTTACTTAACAGAAGTTGTGCTTGTCTATTTTCTACAAAAGCATCACAGTTGAATGCTGTTTTTCAAAGACAGTAGTTACTTTTCGTTAAGTGCTTAGCATCATGGTTATCGTCATAGGCAATCTAATCGGCGAATATACTTATGAGGATTAAAATTAAGCCTTAATGGGTTGCAAGAAGGCGTTTCAAAGAACTACTCAATGTCAAGAGGCGTGCTTACTGTAATGGTTATCATCATAGGAAAACAGAATCCTGGATGAGGCTGTTGGTGTGTCTCTTTGTGCTAATTGAGTAAAAAAAGGTTCTAATTGTGAGGGTGTATCATTGGACTAATGGGTAGAGTGTTCGCTAATGGGCCGGGAGACTTGGGTTTAATCCCAGGTCGCGTCATACCAAAGACTTTAAAAATGGTATTTGATACCTCCTTGCTTAACACTCAGCAATATAAGGTACGTATCAAAGGTAAAATGGAGCAATCCTGGGAAAGGAGTAGCGTCCTACCCTACACCTCGGTGTAGTAGCTATTGAAAAAGGAGCCTTCTGGTCACCCTCGACTACGGTCGCCAACTTTACTTTATATAACAATAAAGAATTATTAAATATTTGCAGCAAAATTCTCATGCCCTTAAGAAAGGCATGAATCTATATATTTTCCCTTTAGGTAAATAGTTGGGAAGACTAGTTTTTTTAGCCTTAGTTAAGCATTTAGTTTAAGATAAGGAAAATGCTGATTTCAAACCAGCTTAACTCCGTTTAACGGATAAATTAGCACCACAATCTACTCGTGCTGGAGGATTTTACAGAACACATACTTCTGAGGTTGTACTAATCAAAGTTTACAAAATAGCTAAGATGCTTTATACATCTTTACTATAGACAGAGATGAGGGTGCTAAGCTTCAATATTATTATACTTCGATTGTATAAGCGACTATGTGAGCAAATATACTTGAGAAAGAGGTGAGTAAAAACATACTTTCCACCTGAACGATTTACTCAATACATTCTTTCAAGTTTTTTTCTCATTTCGTGACAGATTAAACAAATCTTAATAAATATTTATCTGCAAATGTAGTCTTACAATTCGTAACCTTTGCACAGGGATTTAATGACTTGCATATCCTTCACAGTGGCAGTCTTTTCACGAATGAATTGCTTCATTTGACGACACAAAACTCTTTGCACGACACCAAGTTTGTTGAATAACATCCCCTGTGACTTGACATTCAACCGGTCATTTTTTTTTTTCCTTTTCTGATTTTACATTATCATTCAGATCTTTCCAAGGGCTGAAAAGATGATACAAAATTTCGGTATTTGCCATTGAATACGTGAATGACTAGAGATGCTGACGTTGGCAGGCATTTCTTAGATTCACAAGGGGCTTTAGGCGTTTCGAGAGATAGTTTCAATGATGTGTACTGGAACCGCCAAAAATATTGAACTTCCTCACTGAGTAATGTTTGAAAAGAATCATTCGTGTAGAAATTCTACGTTTTAGCTGATAAATATTTTGCTTTATCGACGGGGCTTAGACTAAGCTGACTGTACCTCTTGCAGACGGATGAGACCCCCCACAAGAGTTTTAAACAAAATCTGATGGTGAGGCTCCAGTTCTGGGGCTCTGTGGAATATGGAATATTCATTTATTGCAATTAATCCCCGGTCCACTATGTGGCAATAGTAGAATCTTTTAAGGTCCCATCTTTAGGTCAAGTAGATCAATGCATAGAATTATTTGTATTTGTAAGGAATACTTGATATCACAAAACTCTGAAAAAAATATTAAGAAACTAAGCGAAAATGTAAATATGAATATACAATGTACGCAATTCCTTAACCTAAAATAATCCCTGACGGATTGACATGCCGTTAAAAGCAAGCAATACATCAATAAATGATTATTGATATTGTGATATAAATCTTGCGTGCACATATTTATATCCAATAATTCATATGAGAATAGGTAAGGGAATATCTATAGGAGTACATATGAGTATATTCATTGTGTGTATGTATGTATATCCGTGTGGGGATAAGCATATCAGCCAAGGTGTGTAGGCCTAGTTAGTTTGTAAATTTGGTTTGATTCCGTTTCTTTCTTTAATTGCATGTCGACTCTCGGCATCTCATAAATATGTATGTTCGTGATGTAATAGTTACTGCCATTGGAAAAGGACACGACGATCCGAGTTCAAAACCTGGAAGAGGCTATTTTCAAATCATATAGTGCTGATGCCCCTCGGAATGATATGGGTCATACTATTCTCCTCTCCAGCAATGAGTAAAACAGTAGTGCAGACTGAACACTTTAACCTTGGTATGGAAACCAGTCAAGGAGAAGGAAAATTCTGGATTCAAACCTGTTAAAACTCCGCTTGAAAATTGACCTTGTATCACATCCTGCTCATGCAGAGGGGTTGATATATATATATATATATATATATATATATATATATATATATATATATTATAAGATCCTGATAGTGTGACAAAAAAAAGAGGATACAATTTGCAAGTAAAAAGTATACAAACTGATAAATGGGAAAAAAAGTCAATAAAAAGAAAAGACTAAATGCACCTGTTCTATTTGAAAATAATTAAATTGTATCAGTCTGTATTCTGAGATGAGGCATTATTCACATTATTTATATTTTTCTGACTATTGTCCTAATCTTTGTCGCCATGTTTATCACAACGTTTCGACAGTTGTACGCTCCGGCCTTCTTCAGGTGATTGGAATGTCGAACTTAACCCTTTATTTCGCTTACCGGGGTAGACTGTTCTAGTTACACGAACCATGTTTAATGGATTTCAGTTAGCTCCTGTTAATATCACCTCTGAAAGTTCTCCACTGCCTTCACCGGGTACTGAACTCACACGCTGCGGGTATGCCACTGGATCTAACCAACACCTTTATCCACTGTGCTATGTGTCCTTGAGGACACCTGTGAATGAATTTCTGGGTATTATAAACCTACTGTCTTCAGCAATCATTTTTACCAGTGCTCATATTGCAATTTTGCGGTAACCATTGCATTTTTTTCGGTAAGCGAAATAAAGGGTTAAGTTCGACATTCCAACCACCTGAAGAAGCCCGGAGCGTACAACGGCGAAAACGTTGTGATAAGCATGTCAACAAAGATGAGCACAATAGTCCGAAAAATGTAAATAATGTAATGAAATAGTCTTGTATATTGACCTCCGATCCGGCCGGAAATGTACCAGTGTAAATAATAGGTGCTTCCGGTCGAGGAATATCAGAATATAACCTTGACCGTGGACGGGTTGAATAAGTGCAATTTGTGAGGCCCACAAAAAGAAGGTGGATGTCGAACAATAATATAACTCGGTGCACAGGAAGTTGAATCAGTTGGAGAGAAGATGCTGTAGAAAGAACAGCACCCAGCAGAGAGCTGGGCCCCTGGGCCTTCGGTTGAGCAACCCAGGAGATGGAGAAAGACACACTGCTATGTCCGGAGGAGCTGGGAGGTCAATATGGTGCAGTTCTGTTCGGTCTCCAACTCTCTCTCACAGTAAAACCTTTAGTAACCCTTTTGAACCCTTTCAAATAAAGTGAGAGGTAAATTTTTCAAAAGAACTGTGTCGCTTGTCTTTATTGTGTCGTCGTTATGATTCTGCATGCTGCATGCATATGTGTTTGTATAGTTGGTCATGGCTATACTGTTGTATATTGACCTTCGACCCGGCCAAACACGCCATTCCAAAGTGATGCACCGGAAGGAATGGACACATTCCAATGGCCAGTAATCGAAAGAAATCGTGTAGGCGGATTTGGCTGACGAAATGGGACAAGGTAAAAGCCCATGATACACTCATCGGCTGACGCACCGGAAGAGAGTGACCTCTGAACTGCATGACAGTTATGTCGGCTTGATGACGATCAAACATGCCATTCCAAAGACTGAGTGGGCGATTGAGTGGGCGATTGAACTATTATATAACTCGGTGTAGACAGGAAGTCAGTGAGTTGGAGATCAGACGAGTTGGAGACAAGATGTGGTAGGGAAAGCCACCACCCAGCAGAAGGGGCCCTCGGGACCCCCGATGGAGTTTGGGGACCAGACCAGTTGGTAATAAGATGCAGTACAGAAAGCCAGCAGAGTGGGCCCCCGGGCCTCCTGTTGAGCATCAGGAGAACGAGAAAGACACAACGCTGATGGCCATAAGAGTGGGGTCAATATATTGCAGTCTTTGTTCAGTCTCCAACTCTCTCTCACAGTAAAACCTTGAGTGACCCTTTTCGAACTCTTACAATAAAATGAGAGGTATATATTTTTTAAAGAAGTCTTCGCTCATATTATCATTGTGTCGTTATGATTCTGCATGCATATGTAGATGTATGTGAGGATACAACAATACAACAATATTGCTGCGATGCCAAACCAAAAGAAAAAAAAACACCGACAGAATCATCTAAGCTAAATGTAAAAATTTGAGCAAATGTAAAGTCAGTCTAATCTACCGGGGTTTCACTAACTCGAACATCAGGAAGTGAAAGGTTGGGTCAGTCTAATCTACCGAGGTTTCACCAACTCAAACATCAGGAAGTGAAAGGTTGGGTCAAATGACATTCATATGACAAAAACAAAAATTAGAATAAGAAAAAATATTTTTTGGTAACCAAGAAACAAAATAAAATTGAATCAATATAAATCCTATAAACCAATCAAAACCCAAACAATGTTAGGTGTTAGGGTGGACAAATAAAAATTTACGGGTGAGCAAACCCTGAAGTCACAGTTCTTTAAAAAAAGAGGTCGAATGTGGTTCATTTATTTTCCCTTAGTCAGATTCTTCGTAAATGATCCAGTAGGTGAAACCTACATAGATTGATCTAACTCTGTATGCTTTATTACTTAAACTTGGTACATTCAATAAGTTTCCAGACTGTTTGTACACGCATTTAAAATTGTAGACTCTTGGAAATTCAGTATGCTATGGCTATACATCTTATAATTTCACGTTCAAATGAACACCTACAGCAGCAACTTGAATACACCCTACTAAAGCCTGATTATCACAGCTGGTGGATTTCAAAAATGCAATCTGGACGTCAGAATACTTTAGAAGAAGGATATACAATAAAATTCTGTTTTAAACTTGGAAAAAAATGCCACAGAAACGTATGGAATGCTTCAGACTGCTTTTGGAGACTCTTGCATGAATCGAGCATGAGTTTTTGAGTGGCATAAGAGATTCAAGGAAGGCAGGGAGTTTGTGAGGGCTGATGAGAGGTGTGGAAGGAGTAAGGAAGTCTATACATCAGAGTTGATTGGCCAAACGGTTAGGGTTAGGGTTACTATGTTGAGGTTCTAAGGTAGTTCAGGAAGAGATTCCTTGGTAAAAGGCCAGCACTCTTCAAATTGGGTCCGTGGCATTTCCACCAGGACAATGTACCAGTCCACAACTCCATCCTTGTCACAAACTATTTAACCAAGATGGGTATCAAGACAGTTCCTCAGCCTCCCTATAGTCCAGACCTTTTCCCTATGACTTTTGGTTATTCCCTAAGCTCAGAGGCTGTCGTTATGAGAGAATTGAGAAGATGAAAGAGGCTGTGACGAAGGTCATTGACACGCTCACACAAGAGGACATCCATGGGGTCTTCAAGAAGTTGTTGGAACGGTAGAAAAAGTGCAGTTTAGGTAGAGGAGATTAATTCGAAGGGGACTAGAGTTTCATGTGTGTACTACCAATAAAAGTGTCCATACAAAAAAAAATGTCTGGAAACTTATTTAATGATCCTCCTATATATATATATATATATATCAAGGAAAACATAACAGATATTTTCTCATTATAAATGTATTTCGACATTTTGTTCATTACGAACTACCTCTTCAGGTGGCGAATTATTCAAATGGAGATAATAAACACAGGTATTCCGGAGAAAGAAATTTTACCATTAATTAAACATTTAAAATTTATATTTTTTTAAAATTTCAAATTTTATAATAAAGCCAACTTAACCCAATAAATAATATCCAGTCGTAAGGAGATTCATTAAGACTTAAAAACACTGACAAAATTTTATTAGATTATATTTTGATGCATTATAACAGGATTACAACTGGATTATAGTTTATTGGGTCAGATTGTTTTTATTATTTTATTTTTTCCTTGATATTTCCTTATGGGAATTTTCCTATTTATTTTTATATATTATTAGCCATACATATAGCGCTTCATTAGAATAATATGAGGCTTTTCATATATTCTATCTATGAATTATTCCGTAAAAGTCAACTTTGGATTTAACTTATTTGAATGGTACGAGGATCACTAAATAAGTTTCCAGACTTTTTTTCGTATGGGCACTTTTATTGATAGTACACACATGAAACTCTAGTCTCCTTCCAAGTAATCTCCTCCGGCTGCAATGCACTTGATGTACCGTTCCAACAATTTCTGGAACGCCCCATGGAAGTGTATTGACTTCCTTACTCCTCCCACACCTCTCATCAGCCCTCACAGACTCCCTGCCTTCCTTGAATCTCTTATGCCACTCAAAAACTGATGGTCGATTAATGCAAGATGATTGAAAAGAAGTCTGAAGCATTCCATACGTTTCTGTGGCATTTTTCCCAAGTTTAAATCACAATTTTTTGCATATCGTTCTTCTAAAGTGTCAGATTGCATTTTTGAAATTTACCAGCTGTGACAACCAGGTTTTAGTAGGGTGTATTCAAATTGCTGCTGTAGCTGTTCATTTGAACCTGAAAACATAAAAATTGGTCAATTATCTCATAAGATGTATAGCAATAACATAGTAAATTTTCAAGATTCTACGAGAATTTTAAATACCTGTTCAAAATGTCTGGAAACTTATTGAATGCACCACACACACACACACACACACATATATATATATATATATATATATATATGCGTGTGTGTGTGTGTGTGTGTTGAGTCATATAGCAAAATGATTTCGTAATGTTGGCAGATTTTAATGAAAAAAAAGATAAAGAATTTTGCATCGGGACCAATGAATTCGGTTTTAATGTCCGTCATAAAGAGAAGTCTTTGGTATTAGTACGATCTGAGGTCTGTACAAGATATATCATTTTTAAATACTTTAGATCAGACAGTTCCATACGAGGAGAGTGGGTAATTTTTTCATTGGAAGAAAAGGTTCTATAAATCCAGGTAAACAATCGGGGATAGGCAAGTGAGCTTTAGTATAGACGAAGACTTATTTCCCTTCTCCTTACTATCAAGTGGGGTTGATCATGAAAAGAACGTACTAGTGTTGGCTGACCATTAGACAGAACTGGATAAGAAATTTCGTCCACAGTATGCGATTGCTATGGTAAAAAAATAAGCTCTCAAGTCTATTTTGCCAAGTTTTACAATCCTTTCCCCTGATCGAGAAGAACTCGAGGAGAAAATAAAGAAACAGAAAGTACATTTTCAAAATTAGTTTTTGCTCCTTCTTTCCTTGTGGACCTGTCTCGTTGCTTGTATGGATTCGAAAAGTTCCGGGGCTCTATCGATCTCATTTTGGAAACAATCATAACGTTGGTTGAGAAGATATCGGTTATCGTGCAAAAGTAAGGAGGTGCTCGCGGTGTAGTCGTTATCGTCGTAGGAAATGGACACAACGACACGAGTTCAAATCCTGGACGAGACTGATTGCATTTCACATGGCACTAATGCCCTTGGGGAAGGTATGAATCCAATTATTCTCCCTCCAGCTATAGGTAAATAGTAGGACAGACTAGGTTCTTCAGCCTTGGTGTGGCAACTAGTCTAGGAGAAGGAAAACTCTGAATTCAAACCTGTTAAACTCCGCTTAAAAATTGACCTTGTGTCATAACCAGCCCGAGTGGAGGGGTTGGTAAATAGTATCGTGCAAAAGTAAGCAGGCTGAAGAGAAACATATTCACAAACACCACATATTACGATTTTTCAAGTATCTGAAAAAGAATACTTAAAATAAGTTGACTGTTTCTGTTGTATAGCCAATGAAGTGAGATGGCATTAACGCTTGCTTATTAAAATTTCATCTCTTAAATTACGAAACATCGTAGTGATTGTGTGATTAGAGGAGAGAGACGGACTGGTATAATTGACAATTCATATCTTCTTAACCTATGTTGAGAGACATTATTTCAGAGTCCTGCTTCTTTTTGGACGGGAGGCTGACACATGGCCAGTTCTTAGCCCGGGGGACACCACCACCTCAGGCTGACGTGTCTACTCTGCTGACTATCGACTCCTCGACTTACCAACACCGATTGGCTGACTGCTATGGTCGAAAAACTTGTCATTATATGATTTTCTGACGCTCACATTTTCCCTTCCAGTGCAATTCACGTTATTCATTTCCATTGTCTCTTGTTTACCTTAAGACGCTTCTGCATATCCTGTTTACGAAATTCACACTGATCGGCTGTCAATGGTCAATTTATAACATATCACTTATAGATTGGTAAAACTCTCTGTCCCACACACAAAGGAAGGGTTATCCTGGATATAACCCAAGACTTCATTTGATGAGGAAAGTTAATTTCTAGAGATTTGGGGAGTGTAGAGTACCTCTCGGGGTAAAGTTGACAATTCAGTCCATTAAAAAAAGTGTTATATAAAATGAAGCTGATTATATTATCAAATTACGTCGAAAATATTTTAGAATAATAAAACTAAAAAAATACAAAAGAAACATTTCTATTGGTATTATAACTTTTGCCGAGAATTATATATATATATATATATATATATATAGAGAGAGAGAGAGAGAGAATAGAAAAACAAAATAATCCAAAAGTCTTGAATTTATTACAATGGAAAGTCCACATTAAAATGTTTTGGTTTTAATGAAACTTCATCAGGACTTTTTTTATTAAACATTCATCGTTGCTCTATCAACACTTATTTCGCCATTTAAAAGTCCTGACGAAGGTGTGTGTGTGTGTGTGTGTGTGTGTGTGTGTGTGTGTGTGTGTGTGTGTGTGTGTGCAAATCTAAAAATCTTTTCATGATTCGAATATTTGAATAATAGGTTTTTTTATTTTTCAATAACAAAAAAATAGTCAGTTTTTTAAAAATACCTAAATAAAAATTCAATTTGCTGATAAAACCAGCAATACAATTATAGGAATACTTTTCTACAGATTTTGGAAATTTTCAAATCAAATAATTTTATAACCTTTAGTAATGTAAAAAGATTTCAAGCGAATATTTCATATAATCTCAATAAAAGATTCAAAAGGAATATGTCTAAGACATGCATAACTATACTATAATCTAGAAAGTTTTATATTTCTTCGTCTTCTTTCAGCTTCGGCCGTTCGATTTCTGGCATTATGAGTGAATAAAATTGCAGCATTACGTGATATGTTGCCTGTTTAATCGATCTGCTTATTTATCTGCTTTTCAGATCTTTATTTTTCTTATCTTTTCAAACGCTGACTGTATGCAATCAGTTCGATTTTACATCATATGATACATGGCTTGAACTGAAGAAAGAAAGTTCAGGAAGTCAGAAAAATCGCGTAAGTTTTCCAAGCAAATATACGAAGTAGAGGAAAGGTCAAGTGTCTTTGAGAAATAATGAGCATAATGTCATTGCTCCAATGGACTCTGCCAAATAATACTGATGGCCAGTGTACTTAGGATATTTAGTTATATATATATTCCAGATTCTTAAAACGTTATAGATTAGCAGAGGGCAAATTTATTCTGTATTGATCTTAGGAAAAAAATTCTATTTCAAGAAAAGATAAAATGAATTCAATGCTCTAAGAGCAATGTCAAAATCAGTTTTAGGCAAATCTTTTCATTAATTTTTATTCTTACATTCAAGCTACATTTAACATATCAAGCCCTTCCCTCTTTCTGGCAATAATGTTATGGTTATTAGTAAAATATTAGTAAAATTTTTAGTATAAACAAGTAAAATTTTACCAACCGGGGAAGTTATACGAGGGTTTTTATCATTAAGGGTTTTCGGATTATTGTCTTCATCTTTTTTGTTATTTCTATAAAGTTTCGGTCGATATGTCCTCCGGACATCTTCAGGTGTTTGTCGAACTCGGGAACTATCCTGGAATTTCGACCTACGTCCTTTATTAAATCCACGGGGGTCTCCTGTTCTGATTCCGTTAGCCATAACCGGATACAAGTGTTATGTATTCCTGTATTGTTACTCGCCTGCAGTAAGGATTGAACCTCCAGATGATCGTCTCCTTAGAAGCTTAGGGGACCAACGCCTATAACCGTTACGCTATGACATCTTTGATAAATTTTCCTTTTGCTTTTATCGATTGATTATTTTAAAGGCATTCCAATCTGTCAATGGTTACTTTATACCTAGATTTATTCAAAATTCATATTTACATTATACATATCTACCAACCCCTTCGGTCGGGCAGGATATGACACAAGGTCAATTTCTAAATAGAGTTTTCCAGGTTTGAATTCAGAGTTTTCCTTCTCCTAGATTAGTTGCCTCACCAAGGCTGAAGAACCTAGTCTACCCTACTATTGACCAATGGCTACAGGGAGAATAATTGGAGTCATACCTTTCCCAAGGGTATTAATGCTATGTGAAATGCAATCAGTCTCGTCCAGGTTTGAACTCGTGTCCCCGAATCCATTTTCTACGACGATAACCATTACACCACAGGCACCTTACATTATATGTATTGTCGATTCTTACGAGATTTTTTTTTTTTTTGCATACGGTCCTATTTAATATTGATAACTTTTTAACAAATCTATTTGGCCGATTGATAGGAACCTAATAAGTATTACCACTCCCGTCCAGAAGGAATATGGAAGTATTGGCAATGAAATGATACTCCAAATTTCCCTAAGCATCTCAAATGAAGCCCCAATACTGGATTTAGTAAAGTGTCATACCTTGGACATTCAATTTTAAGGAGTCTTACCCACCTACAGTGGTTGCAGAGGACGTGTTCTAGGCCACGTTGACATGGCTGGTAAATTTATCGGATAACGAACAAACAATAACAACAAATGCAATATCATCTGACAGGAATTGTTGAATTTCCAGCCATCTTTAGAATTATTATTAATTTAGATTTACTGATTATTTCATTATAAATTTGATTATTAAGTTTTATGACAAGACCCATTTTAAATCCTCTGCAGGGCTTTAACCAGTCGACTATAAATCTGCATTTAATAAAATACAAATGTATTCATTGCTTTGCTTATAATAAAAAAAAATTAAAAAGAATACACAAACAAAATACAAATTTTACTCAGTGATCTTTCGATCTTATCTTGTATTTATCTTACTTTTTCTTTTCCCTCCAACCCAGTCAATTTGGGTCGTAAAATTCTCCGACTGCATCTTTTCAAAGGGCTATAGAAATCCCGCCCAAATAAGAGTCGAAGGATATGACACTAAACAATCTGATGGTGAGACTCTGGAGGGTTGGGTAATCTAGAATACTCTTTCAGTAATATTACTCATTGGTATATTCTGCCCGGACTGGTAGTATCTGTTTTGATCCCACCTATGGATCAATGAGAAATAAGTAATCCTTTCCGTAACTTGAAATTAATAGACTATATGCAAACAAATGACTGATATTAAATGGAATTATTAGTATCAAGTAGCATGTTTTTGAACCATTTAACAGTGTGCAAACAAATCAGCTTTGGTTCGTTTAAAAATGTTACCTCCAAAATATTCATTTACAAATCATATATATATATATATATATATATATATATATAAAGAAGATTTGGCTGTAAATAACAAACAATCCGACCAATCAACTCTTCCTACCCCCTACCTCCCTCCCTCCCTCAGATTTTCTTTTTTTCAATCTTCTGTCTTTCTGAATATTTTATTTTCAAAAATATCAATCCCAGTTTAACCCTTTTGAAACCATCGTTTCAACATCTTTTAATTCTTCCAAATTTTTCTATTGTTTTTTTTTAGTTTTTCTGTTCTTAATTCCTCTGCTTTTCTTCCTATAAAAATCTCCTTTTCTCTCTCACACATTTTTATGTTCTCTCTCTCTCTCTCTCTCTCTCTCTCTCTCTCTCTCTCTCTCTCTCTCTCTACCACACACAAACACACTCTCTCTCTTATTTTTATGTTCTTTCCCTCCCTCTCTCTTCTTTCCCTCTCCCCCTCTCTCTCCTTCTCTCTCCTTCTCTCTCTCTCTCTCACTCTGTATCTATCTATTTTTAATGTTACCCCTCTTATTCTCTCACCTTTCTCATTCACTCTCTCTTTCTCTTTCTCGTTTATTCTCATGTTTTTTTCTCATTCTTTCTTTTTCACTCTCCGATTTCTATAAATTTTATAGAGAAATTGGATTATCATAAGTTATTCAACGACCAATTGGATTCAAAATTGCTTTATTATTTAAATTAGAGCATTTTAATTGTTTTGTTCTAATAGAAATCTCTCATTGATATAACATTTTGATAGGCTACAGTTACATACACACATACATACATACCTTATGAGATTTTTGACAATCTATCTATCTATCTATCTATCTTATTACTTAATTATTGTAGATTGCAAATCAGCAACAATATATTTATATCATAGATCGTTATTCTTGACTCATTATAAAACTAATTACGTGACAATACTTAATTTTATTTTGATTGAAACTAATAAATTGAAAATACTCATTATATAATTAAAAATTAGGAATGATTTGTGTGTATTCTAGTTTCACGAAAGTAAGCTTTACAAATAGTTGAGCTAAAATCTTTTGGTTATTTCATGTTATAACTCCTTGATCAATAATATCAGAAAATACTGAGTCCAATGAATAACATCCAAACTAAAGAAATAAATTATCTAACGTATTCAAAGTTCCTTTGATGAGATACCAGAAAATTAAGAATAATAGTATTTCTTCCAGTGTGCGTATATTTTTAACAGTACGAGTGTAAATTCAGAACGGCGTGTAATGTGTTATTTCAATCTATTCAAATTTTCGCAACAATAATGATAAGTGGCTTTTACTGACGTCTTGTTATATATTGACCTACGACCCGGCCGGGCTGTCAAAATAGGAAATGCACCTTTGTAAATAACAGGTGCATCCGGTCGAGGAATATCAGAATTATAACCTTGACCGAGGATGGGCTGAATTAGTGCAATTGCGACGCCCAAAAGAAGAAGGGGCCGTTGAACTATTATATTAATCGCTGAAGACAGGAAGTCTGTTAGTATGGCGACCAGACCAGTTGGAGATAAGATGCGGTAGAGAAAACAGCACCCAGAGAGGCTGGGCCCCCAGACCCCCGGTTGAGCAGCCCAGGAGAACGGGAAAGAAACGCGGTTATGGCCAATAGAGTGGGGGTCAATATGTTGCAGTTCTGTTCGGTCTCCAACTCCCTCTCACACACAACCCTTTCAAATAAAGTGAGAGGTATATTTTTCTAAAAGACTATGTCGCTCGTCTATTATTGTGTCGTTGTTATGATTTTTTATGCATGCATAAATCTGCACATGCAACAGTTTGTGTGACAGTAAGCCTCTTCTATTCTTCAGATCCCTTTTAAATATTCTAATAAACCTTAGCAACACTTGGGTCTGAAAGGTCCCAATTCTTCCTCGGATATCCAGTGTTATTACACTCTTCTTTTATGTTCTTTGTGAATATTCCGAGAGCTTCAAGAGTGATTAATTATGCCATAACGTTCATGTACCATACCCTCATCAGCTCACTGGCAACGTCCAGATATTCATCCAGATATTATTATTCCTGTTTTACTCCTCTGAGGGCATTTTCCACCTGCGCTGGCTGATAGTTTCAAACTGGGGTTTGAGTGACAGCGAGTCTCTTTAAGTCTCTAGGACTCTTCCCAGTATTGTGGCTGATCTTAATAAGGCTGTAGTCTGGAAAGTCCCCACTGGTTCTCTTATTTCCTACTCTTCCAGTTCCTTCAATTATTTGGGGATTGTTCCGAGAGCAGCATTTACGATTAGTATCACTGTCAACTATATATACCATTTCTATTTCAAACTCTTCAAACAGTTATTTATAATGATTCAGTTTAGTGTAAGTACAGTTTCAATGTCAAAAACTGTTCTATTTCAAATAATTCAGTTTAGCATAAGCACGCAGTTTAAATGTAAGTAGAGTTTAATAGTGAAAAAACATTTCTATTTCTAGCTATTCAGTTTAGTTAAGCAGTTCTAATTCAGCTTATTCAGTTTAGTTAAAGTTCAGATTTTGTTTACACACAGTTACATGTCAAAACAGTTCTATGTTAAGCAATTCAGTTTAGTGTAAATACTAATGCAATGTCAAAAAAAAGTTCTATTTCAAATAATTCAGTTTAGCATAAGCACGCAGTTTAAATTTAAGTACAGTTTAATTGGCAAAAACATTTCTCTTTCAAGCTATTCAGTTTAATCAAACAATTCAGTTTAGCATAAGTATGCCGTTAGTTCTATTTAACCCATAGATAGGACCCTTTCAGGTGCTACCACGCCGGGCTAGAAGGGGTGCTCCATATTCCCCAAAGTTCGAGCATTACTGGGACCTCACCAGCAGACTGCTTAGTGTCATATCAGGACACTCATTGGGGGTCTTACCCCTCTTCAGAGGTTCAGTCGGTGTATTCTACTGTCCCAGCCGACTGGGCAAGTTGCAATTTTAGGTATATAAACTGTAAACCTTTCGGAGATATTACAAACATTAATTCTTTTGAAATCACTCATTAAATCAAATAAAGGTGGTAGAGTTAGTCTAAATGTTTCCTCGCAAATTTTCGGGCTGTTACTGTATAGCAATGGACAAATAACAAAGAGCGAAGCAACAAAAAATAAATACTCGGAAAGACTGAAACAGGTTTTTTTTGGGGGGGGGGGGTTCCTCAGAAAAACTTTATTTCCTTACCAACTATTTTGCAATCCTAACCAAGAGGGAGTTACGCATTGAAGATTCAATCTAAAACTTTTGAATCTATATTCCTATCCTTCTGTTGCAAAAGCCCTTACTTGGACATTCGTACATTGGCTAGCTCTCATCTCCTCTGAGTTCTTCCGTCGGAATACTCGATGTCATTCTGTTCTCGGTCGTGTCGCCATCTTGTCGATGTTGTTTCTCTCGTTGAATGTTCGTTGTTTTTACCCCAACAGTTCTTTTGCGTTGAGATATATAACTACGCAGTCATTTTATGAGCACAAAATATTTCATTATTTCGTGACAACTATTTAACTTCATGCGTTTTAACTACAGGGGAGTCAGTAATGAAGAGATTGAACTTTACAACAACTGTAGTGGAGTAGTTCTTTCTGAATAATTTACCCAATCGGAGCCAAGCTATTCTTTGACCTTGTGGTCATCAACTATCAATTTAAACTGATTTGGCTCATGGCATTTTTTCTACGCTTTAACGACTGTAACTTGATTCAAATGTCATATCTCATGTCAATGATAAATTTCCCCAATCTCTTATACACCTCCTGATATTTCCCGGTGTCATAATCTTTTAAAATAACTCTTACTTTCATGGTAAAAATAGCAATAGTTTTTTTTTTTATATTTTGGTTAATTATTATTGTTGTATACGCACATACGAACGTTAATGAACAAACGAACTCACTTTTTTATTAAAAAAAATATATTTCTCACACTTTATTCTCGAAAGGGTTGATGTTTCTGTGGTGTGTGTGAGATGGGTGGAGAGACATATACTCAGAGAGAGGACTTCTTCTTCCCATATCTTCTTCCAAGAGCCAGGGGGTGTCAACGCTTACACCCCCTTACAAGCTCGTCTGAGACGCCTCTGATCGGCTGCGTGTCCCACGCTCGCCTGCTATTCTCTGCACTCTGTCTAAATCTAACCACGTGGTTTTCATCACATGGTCTCCTTCCGGTTACACGCCTGTTGCACCCGAGTGCCCTGATCGTGCTGCCCTGTTTACTAATCACAAAATGAGAGCTTGTCAAAGCATATTGGGTCACTAGGAATGAACCGAAAATCCGTGGCATATGTTATATTACATTATCAATTAAGTAAGTCGCAATGAAAAGGAATACTTGATATCCTATAAACATGTTAGAAAATGCAAATATAAACGTGCAATGTATGTATTTACCCATCCCCTCCATTAGGAACAGAATGCGACACAATGTCAGTTAGAAAACAGATTTTCGTTCTCCTGAACAGGTTTTCATTTCAAAGTTAATGAGTACAGTCTACCCAATTATAATTATTTATACGTAGCTGGGAAAAGACTCGTCGGATGCATATTTTGCCCAAGGGTATTAGAGCTGAATCAAATATAAATAGTATATAAACGAACAATGTATGCAATTCTCTTGCTTCTTGGCATAAAATAACCCCGAGAAGTTGACATAACATTAAAATCGAACAACAATCAGTCAATATCTTTTATCTATATATCTGGTAATTGTTTTTGTTTTGATGTCATTGATGTAAGCAATAACAAAATTACTGTAATTACCACGAAAAATATTAAGTTTATTTTGCTGGTAAAATCTTTATTACTCTATTAAGTGACAATAGTTTCTTATAGTTTTAATGCTATGGGGTATTTTGAACAAATCCTGGAAACAAACCTCCTTTTACAATAGCTGTATGGTCACTTACCTCCCATCTCTAAAACCATCCAGGTAAGACGAACACGACATGCGGGACACTGCTGGAGAAACAAGGACGAACTCATAAGTGACGTTCTTCTATGGATCCCTACATGGCCACTTACCTCCCATCTCACAAACAATCCAAGTAAGACGAGCAAAACATGCGGGACACTGCTGGAGAAACAAAGACGGACTCATAAGTGACGTTCTTCCATGGACCCCTACACATGAATGTGCCAGTGTTGGCCGACCAGCGAGAACTTATATCAGCTCTGAGCGTACACAGGATGTAATTAGGAAAACCAGCCGGGAATGATGGGCGATAGGGAAGGATAGTGAGAGAGATAGAAAGAGTCTGGGAAACCCATGCTGTGAGCACAATTTGATGATGTTGAGTTTCTTATACTTAATTGTTAAAAACTTTAATTACAACCTTATTCACTTTGAAATTCCAAAATACACCGTGGAATATCTGCTTTTTAGATCGGGTAAATTAAAACATTGATTGGATTATTCCTGTATCAGATGTATTGAGTTACATATCTTGATGGTCGATCCAATTTGTCCCGTAAAATTTCCCACCTAGTTCTGTTAGTCGCACCTGTGCCGAACCTATTTTGAGAAACAGTATTTCACAACAATAAGCAAAGTTGTAAAAAGAAAAAGATAAATATTTTTAAGATTTAACTTTTAAAAAAAATTGCAGAATATAATAACACATCTAAATCGCTGATCAGGTCACATTCCAACCAACCTGTGTGAAAAAATACTTTATTTGTAAGTTTTTTTTACAATCGTAAGAGAGTCTGGAACCACCAAGCTGGTCTTTCCCTCTGTTGGCAGAGCTTTGGCTATGCTGACTGTATCCCCTGCAGATCAGAAGAAACCCCCTCAAATAAAGGATGAGTCCTGGGTATAAAACTAAACGGCATTTGAAGGTAAGATTCCAGATCTATTGATCTATGAAGTGTGGAATGCTACTTCATTGCTATTACTCCCAGGTCAACTCAGAGTTGTAGCATCTGATAAGGTCTTTTCTATGCCTAAAATTGTAATTTACTAAGCTTTTTGCTTAGATGTAGTACACGGCCGTATGAATGGGGCACCCAATGAGATTTGAACTCACTCGTGAAATGAAAGTGTATTTGTATATGATGAGACTGTAACTAATGTTTCTTAAAAGCAATCACAACGTCGTCGAGCTGGTAAAACTTTGCTAGCAGTTAATAATACAGTCGCATGAGTTCGAATCTCACTGAATATCTCACACTTATCTAAAATAAATGACTGCTAATTAATGAGACTTCTTTCTGTCAAATTCGTCTTCGTCTACAGGGGATATATTGTTCTATTGTTTTTCATCTCAGACATATCTTTTGTGGGATAAGATGCAAGTCACATAGCGCCTTTTCTTCTATCTTTTCAATAGTCTAAAATCAATGTTCAACATTGATTTCAGCTCTGAAAAGAAAACTTCCTCAAATTTATAATTCTATTGTAGGTCTTATCACATTTGATTGTTTTGTTATATATTGACCCTCGACCGAGCCGTCAATCAAGAGATGCAGCTGTGTAAATAAGCGGAAAAACAGCGGAAGCAGGTGTACGTCAGACAATAATATAACCAGGTGCCCGGGGTGGTTCGAGTCAGTTGGGGACAAGATGCCGGAGTGAGAGCCAGCGGCAGACAGAGTGCTTTGAGCCCTTAGTGTCCCACGGTTGAGCAACCCCAGCTAAGATGAGGAAGAAGTGCTGCTATGGTCGAAGAAGAACTTCGGATCTATATAGCAGTCTATCCCTGTCTCCATATCACCTTCTCACATACAACAACCATCACCCTTTCGAGAATAAAATGTGAGAGATTATATTTTTATAAAGAAGTGTGTTCGTTCGTTCGTTCATTGAAGTTCGTCATTATGTTTGATTATAATTTTGCTTATATTTATAGTTGTATATGTATTACGTTATACAACAGTTTCAAATTTTCCTTGGCGTTTCGGTTTGTAATGAATGGTATTGGTGGGCGAATTGGTAATTTATTAAAAAAAGTCAGCAGCCCGTAGAAAGTGAAGTTGACAAAATTGAACATCTCGTCTGGTAGGTTTGGTGTAAAAAGATATGCTTGATCTATTATCCTGGAATGAAAACTCCTGTTAACTTGTCTATATTGAGATCACCAGACTCGATCAACCATCAGGTTTGTGGTGTAGGCTTGCTGGACGATGCAATCGACGTGAGGTGAAAAGGGAGAACCCCAATAAAAGGCTAGGTTTCTCGATCTGTGCTCTCTTTTTTGTGTAGTTTGGATACAAGGAGACGAGTGTTTATGTGTATGGAGAGTAAGTGAACCATTTAAAAATACGGGAAGAGTCATGTCTAACAACAACGGACGAGCTACCTTGCATGTTGTGTCCGTATTCAATTTCCGACTACTTATTCGGCGTTAAAACTTAAATAGAGAGAATACATCAACTGAGGTCCTAATACTTGAGAAAAATTGTGTTTTTGTGTTTTTCCTCCATTTTCTTACAATTAGCTATCAACGAAATAGCATTCGTGTGGGACTATGCTACAGATGTCTGGTTTTTCAATAGCAATCTTGATCATATGAACGGTCTAGTTTGTATCGTCTCAATTTTCCTTTGTTCAAGAGCTTCAAGAAATATGGAATTCATTCCACAATTTGAATAAATAGAAAATTTTAAAAAAATATTTGCCCCAATTAATTCAACCGCAAATTCTGTTTGTGAGGCTTCTTCAAAATTATACCGAATTTTTTTCAGAAACAAATTTATTGCTTTACCTAAAACTAAATAATTTAAAACTTCTCCACTCCCCAGCCGTTAACTACCCGATGTCGGTGTGGTTTATAATATGCCGTCTTCCCTTTGCAAAAAGGTAAAACTACCTCCAATTAAACGGTTATCCTGGGTATGACACTTAACTGCACCTGATTGAGAGACTTCTGTTCTAGAGATCTGGGAAGTGTGGAGTATAACTTCATTGCTATTAAATAGCCCCACTGGGTCTACTCTGATCCAGAGTGGTAGAACCTCTAAAGGTCCCATGTGTTGATCAAACAGATCTATTTGAAAAATCATTTGTATTCTATTGGACCAGGTGTAAAAAAATGCTCTAAAGAAACAACTACATAAAAATGCAAATATGAACAACAATGAAGCCGACTCGTTAGCCTCTTGACACAAAATAACCCTACACAGGTTGCCATGTCATTAGAATCAATCAACCAGTCAATTAATTAGCGATTTGTTCGGTTGAATTTCCCGGGTGATCTTTTGATAAACCAGGAATGTTGTTTATCTTGATGTGACGAGTAGACCAAGTTTCAAGAAATTTTGATGGTTGGTTGGCTGGTTGGTTGGTTGGTTGAATTTTATGGCATATCAATCTTTGTGGGTTATTTAACGCCAAATCCATTTTTTCGTAATTAATCAGTTCTATTTCAAACAATTCAGTTTAGCATATGTACACATTTTAATTGTCAAAAACATTTATATTTCAAACTATTCAGTTTATTCAATCAGTTCTAATTACACAGTAAAATGTCAAATCAGTTCTCTGTTAAACAATTCAGTTTAGTGTAAATACAGTTTAAATGTCAAAAAACAGTTCTATTTCAAATAATTCAGTTTAGCATAAGCACACAGTTTAGATATAAATACGGTTTCATTGTCAAAACATTTCTATTTCAAGCTATTCAGTTTAATCAAACAATTTAGTTTAGCATAAGTATGCCGTTAGTTCTATTTGACCCATAGTTAGGGCTCTATCAGGTGCTACCATCCCAAGCCAGAGTGGACCTGGGAGCAAACGACAATAAAAGGGTACTCTGCATTCCCTAAAGCTCCAGCATTACTGGAACCTCACCATAAGACTGTTTAGTGTCATATTCAGGACACTCGTTGATGTTGTCTTACCTCTCCGCAGAGGTTCAGTCGGTGTATTCTACAGCCCCAGCCGATAGGGCAACAGAAATTTTGAGTTTCAAGAGAGAAGAAACATTTTCAAAGCTAACAAATATAGTTCAGTAAGTGGGGTTCAAATTACAGACAGGTTGTTGGCATTTCCTTCCGCGTGAATGATCTTAGAAAAGCCACAAATCCATCTTCTCTTCTTACAGCTGTGAGTAAAGAATAACTCTTTACTATTTTTCTCAGTCTCCTATCATATGTAATCGATGATATTTAAGCGATGCTTTCAGTTTTAGCAAAAATAAATTGTATAAGTTTACACGATCACTCGGTATGTTTAGAGACAATTGTAACTCCGCATCTAAAAACAAGCCCCCAACAAAAAAAAGCCTTCAGCCTGACAGAATTGGCCAATATGCTTAGAAAAAGTTACATTTATTTTAGTATGGATCAATTTAATCAGAATATGCATTGTTACTGGTAAATCAGATTTGTTATCGGTGAAAAGGATATACGATTTTCTTCTTAGATGTGTTTATTGTTAAAAGAACTTACATTTTAAGACGGAAATTACTAACACGTTAAGAACACAAATAAAAAAAGCCTGACTTAACTATATTTTTATTCGAAAATTCATGTACGAATGACCCTGCTATTAGTGATCTCTTGCCATTTTGAGAAAGATTGACAATAAGCCGATTGTTTGATAGACGCAACAAGGACACTGGTAAGATTGTGAATAAAAAGACTACAATGAAATAAAACTGGATATATAATCCGGAAATTATGGAAAAATATTTCTGTAGATATAAAAAAAGTAAAAGTTTCATGTCCATCAAGGAATTTCTATTTCATTGAAGAAAACATCAAGCAAATGTGAAAGAGAAGAAAAAAGAAACGTCGAATATAAAAATGAAAAATAAAAAAAAACGTGAATTAGAAATATAAGAATATAAGCAAAGGTAAAAAAAACAGCAACAACATATTACGACGTTTTATCATGATAAGATTAATAGTTTGAACACGTCTACTATTTGGAAGAAATGTAAACCAATTTCACCTTTAACTTATTGTGTTACTTACCAAAAAAAAAAAAAACTTCCACGAAAGTAATAATACTGTCAACAGCTTACTTGAAAGATCATTTATTTTGAACGTTAAAAACCTGTTATTTCGAATGAGTTATTTTTATTTCCTTCGTTCATATCATCGTATTTTTAGTTGTAGTTGTTTTGGCGACATTTAAACCATTTGATAATGTAATAAAAATCGAATGTTCTTTGTTTTGAAAGAAAAGAACAAATTGCGTTGTAAATAAAAAGGAAAGTCTTCTCCGTATAGCACGAGTCGTTGAAAGCGATTTTGTTTCAAGAAACATTTTGATTAATTTAAGCAAAATTACCGCAAGGTAACCTTCGGGAAAATCCTAAGTTGGTGTCTTGTTTGTTGCAACAGCAATAGACTTAAAGATGTCGATCATAGGTGTAAGTTTAATTTTCACTTTGTAAACTATACTTTTGACCCATTGCCCAAATATCTTTCGACCTGTCGGTGAGGCTGAGGATATAAAGACTGTATCCCCTGCTGAGCCATTAGAAAACCCCTCCTGCAAAAAAGTAATGTCTAGCCTATGACATTAAACTGTATCTCAGTCATGTCAGAGGGGCTTATTATAGACCATCTGTATCTCCTGCAGAGGGTCAAAACAACCTTCTCCAAAATGGATCTCTTGGGTATGATATTAAACAATATGATGGAGAAGCTCCAGTTCCGAAAATTGGGGGAAAAGTAGAGTACCCTGTCACTGAGGTCACTCCCAGGTCAACTCTGACCTGGATTAGTAGTCCCCGTTAGGGACAACTAACCATATCTACCAAACCGCTCGGGCAGGATATGACACAAGGTCAATTTTTTCAGCGGAGTTTAACAGGTTTGAATTCAGAGTTTTCCTTCTCCTAGACTAGTTGCCTCACCAAGGCTGAAGAACCTAGTCTAGCCTACTATTTACCCATAGCTGGAAGGAGAATTACTGGTTTCGTACCTTTCCCAAGGGTATTAGTGCAATGTGAAATGCAATCAGTCTCGTCCAAGGCTTGAACTCGTGTCGCCGTGTCCATTTCCTACGACGATAACCATTACACTACGGGCACCTCCCAAGGGATTACTAACGTGTGTTAGAGCCCCATTTATGGCCCAAAAAGATTTATTTAAATATCATTCATATAAAAATGTGACCGTGTACCAAAAATAATTCTAAAAAAACAATTACAGGAAAAGTGCAAATATGAATCTACTATGAATGCAATACCTGTTTTTTTTTATCATTTAGGGTTTTCGGACTATTGTCTTCATCTTTATTGTTAGTGCCAACATGTTTCGGCCGATATGTCCTCCAGCCTTCTCAGGTGTTTGTCGAACTCGGGAACCTTCACGGAACTTCGAACTTTATTGAATCCACGGGGGCCGTCTGAACTGATTCGGTTAGCCATAACCTGGTAAAAGTGTTAAATATTCCTGTATTGTTACTCGCCTGTAGTCAGGATTGAACCTGACACCTCTAGCTGATTGTCTCCTAATAAGATTAGGGAACCAACGCCTATAACCGTCACGCCATGTGTCCTACAGGACAATTCCGATTGATTTCTTAGGACTTATAAACTTAATGTTTTTACTTGACTAGAATTACTACTATTAAGTATGATTTTTTTTTCATTTTTTTTTTATCTAGCCTTCTTAATTATCGGTTCCCATATTGTATTCAACTCTATACTTGGTCTACTCTGCAGGTCATTGTAGCCCAACATATGTGCTGATTCCTTAAGGCGTCTAATCCTCCAATGTTCAGCCCTATCAATTATTTCAACTTTATCCCACAAGGGCAGATAGTTTCTCTTTTCCTTCCATATATGGTCCGCTATACCCGACTTTTCAATCTCACCTCGTACTACTGCCTTCCGATGTTCTTCTAGTCTTACTTTTCGTGGGCGACCTGTCTTACTTTTGCATATATTACCCCAACTGCAAGGGATGGAGTAAACACAGTTCTTGGTCATGTTGAATTCCCTTGGTGGCTTAACCCAGAAGAGATACCCCCGGAGTATTGAACCACTTGTGAATACTGTCCTGATGTCATATGGACTCCATATCTTTTGGATACTTTCGGCTAGTCCTTTGACCAGCAATACCTATTGCTGAAACTTTTAATGTTCTACAATAATTTTTCTGGTACAGAATTATTTTCATAAAATTAATTTTATAGGTATTAGATACGTTAAAAAACAGTAATGTTAAGGGAGATTAAATGGACGCTAACAAAACGGCTGGAGAAAAAACCTAGACGGCAATTATACAAGAATGCTGCGAGCAATATTGAACAAGTCCTGGAGGCAACACCCCACAAAGCACCAACTATACGGCCACCTACCTCCCATCACGAAAACTATCCAAGTTAGACGAACCAGACATGTAAGACACTGCTGGCATCATTTAGCTATATACAACATAATATTTTAAGGAAAAAGTTATCTTTTCTAAATATGGCACTATATTTTTCTTTCCAGTATTAACTGACAACCATTTATATATCCATATTTACCAACCCCTACGCTCGGGCAGGATATGACACAAGGTCAGTTTTTAAGCGAAGTTTAACAGGTTTGAATTCAGAGTTTTCCTTCTCCTAGACTAGTTGTCTCATCAAGGCTGAAAAACCCAGTCGGTCCCACAGTTTACCCATAGCTGGAGGGAGAATAATTGGATTCATACCTTCCGAAGGGTATTAGTGCTATATAAAATGCAATCAGTCTCGTCTAGGTGTTGTTTACCCACGTATACATATTCAAATTACACAATACTAATACATTAGCGGGACTCCGTTGTTCAAGTACGAACGGTTTATTAACTTCTGACATCGGTTCTTCGACACGAGGAGAGAGACACAATTCTTAAAAGTCTTTCGTATGCTACTATGCTAACAACACCCCCAACGTTCGGCATATCTCGTGATGTTTTAGATCTCAATTCATCTCCGCTGGTCGCGACCCGAAAAACTTAACCGCCACCACAACGGTAGAAAACTCAACTCTATGGCAGAGAACTCCATTCCCTGCCCCAATGGCAGAAGGTCAATTGTCTGCCTGCATGGTCCAATCTCAATTTCTCAACATGGTCGGGCCTCAACTTCTCAACACTATGGTCAGACCTCAACTGAATCTTTTCCAAAATCTTCCAAATTCTCTGCCTATCTCTTCTAGGCATGACGTCATACTCCAGCCTCATTTCCTGTCTGGGGTTTATTATGACAATGTTGTTTGTCATATCCTTTGCGTGCGAGCGTAAACTGCACCAATTGACTACACTCCAGAACTCCTAACCCTAATAGTTCAAAGCCCAACCAAACTGAATGATAAAATATAATTAATGAAAAATTATTGAAATAAAAAAGAAAAATTCCTTAATTATATAAGACAGGATTTGAACTTGTGTTACCGTGTCCATTTCCTACGACGATAACCATTACAGCATGGGTAGTATCGGTTCGCGTCCATCCTATGGATCAATAAGAAATAAGTAATCATTTTCTTAACTTGAAAACTCATTTATAAACATTTATATATCAAAGTTTTTAAAACTAGAAAGTAGATTTCAAGTTAGTTTGTTGATTGAATGGTTTCACGAAATGTCAGACCTTGTTAGGTTATTTCTCTGAATGTATGAGTTGAGGTCTGATTATAATTTGTCGTATTACAATTCTTCGGACTATTGTACTCATCTTTATTTATGTCTGTACATGTTTCGAACGATGTGCCCTCCGGCCTTCTTCAGGTATCTCTTTTCGAACTCGGGTGCCCTCTTGTCGTAGTCGAACCCAACCCTTAATTCGTTCTGCTATTCATAGCTGGGTACAATTGTTAAGCTATGTTAATTATTATTCGATGTTACCGACACCCTTAACCAGGATTGAAGCTGCAGTCCAGAGATAACTGTCACTTAGAACTGTTTAAACCCAACGCTTACATCCACTGCGCTACGTGTCCACCAGGACAATCCAGTGTCAATTTTGTTAGATTAGTAATGCAAAAGTCAGAGTTTTTTTTATTCTAGCAAGTAATTTTTTGGTTTTGCTATTCCTATCTAACACTATAAATTAGCTCACTATTCTGATTTCAAATATTCCTATAAATAGATAAACATTTTTTATACTTAGTTTCTGTCAATGTTTTAAGAGCCCATGAAATAGTCTAATTCAAAATGATTTTTGAATATTCTCTCTAATATATTCATTTGAGTTGGGTGGAGCTGGGGATAATGGCAATGAAAGGATACCCCCAAATCCCATGGGCACCTGAAATGGACCCCCATCACTGGATTTAGTAAAGTATCATACCTTGGACATTCAATTTTAAGGAGTCTTACCCACCTACAGTGGTTGCAGGACGTGTTCTAGGCCACGTTGACATGGCTAGTAAATTTATCGGATAACGAACAAACAATAACAACAAATGCAATATCATCTGATAGGAATTGTTGAATTTCCAGCCATCTTTAGAATTATTATTAATTTAGATTTACTGATTATTTCATTATGAATTTGATTATTAAGTTTTATGACAAGACCCATTTTAAATCCTCTGCAGGGCTTTAACCAGTCAACTATAAATCTGCATTTAATAAAATAAAAATGTATTCATTGATTTGCTTATAATAAAAAAAAAAAATTAAAAAGAATACACAAACAAAATACAAATTTTACTCAGTGATCTTTCGATCTTATCTTGTATTTATCTTACTTTTTCTTTTCCCTCCAACCCAGTCAATTTGGGTTGTAAAATTCTCCGACTGCATCTTTTCAAAGGGCTATAGAAATCCCGCCCAAATAAGAGTCGAAGGATATGACACTAAACAATCTGATGGTGAGACTCTGGAGGGTTGGGTAATCTAGAATACTCTTTCAGTAATATTACTCATTGGTATATTCTGCCCGGACTGGTAGTATCTGTTTTGATCCCACCTATGGATCAATGAGAAATAAGTAATCCTTTCCGTAACTTGAAATTAATAGACTATATGCAAACAAATGACTGATATTAAATGGAATTATTAGTATCAAGTAGCATGTTTTTGAACCATTTAACAGTGTGCAAACAAATCAGCTTTGGTTCGTTTAAAAAATGTTATCTACAAAATATTCATTTACAAATCATATATATATATATATATATATATATATATATATATATATATATATATATATATATATATATATAAAGAAGATTTGGCTGTAAATAACCAACAATCCGACCAATCAACTCTTTCTCCCTCCCTCCCTTCCTCAGTTTTTATATATTTCAATCTTCTGTCTTTCTGAATATTTTATCTTCAAAAATATCAATCCCAATTTAACCCTTTTGAAACCATCGTTTCAACATCTTTTAATTCTTCCAAATTTTTCTGTTGTTTTTCTTAGTTTTTCTGTTCTTAATTCCTCTGCTTTTCTTCCTATAAAAATCTCCTTTTCTCTCTCACACATTTTTATGTTCTCTCTCTCTCTCTCTCCCTCTCTCTCTCTCTCTCTCTCTCTACCACACACAAACACACTCTCTCTCTTATTTTTATGTTCTTTCCCTCCCTCTCTCTTCTTTCCCTCTCCCCCTCTCTCTCCTTCTCTCTCTCTCTCTCTCTCTACCACACACAAACACACTCTCTCTCTCTCTTATTTTTATGTTCTTTGCCTCCCTCTCTCTTCTTTCCCTCTCCCCCTCTCTCTCTCTCTCTCTCTCTCACACACACACTCACACTCACACTCTCTCTCACTTATTTTTATGTTCTTTCCCTCCGTCTCTCTTTCTCTTTCTCTCTCTTTCTTTCTTTCCCTCTCCCCCCTTTATCCCCCCTCTCTCTCTCAATCGGGTGGAGAGAGTATACGCCATTTAAATTGGCTTTAAAGTGTTTTCGGGATGCACATGTAAAAAATTTAAACTTGAATTATATAAAAATGTCGAAGATGTAGAAACATTTTCTGCTGTCTAGTAAGGGTTAACAGTGTTTATTGTTCCATCTTCCTGACCAGGTATGTGCTTCGTTATCTTCGTGTTTAAAGAACAACCTTCTGAGGAATGAGATAGCTAATAGTAAGGAACGTTAGATGAGACTCTAATTGGATCAAGTGAAACGATGCAATGGAACTTGATGAAAGTGAAGGTGATTCTTTGTGATAAAGTCGAAAGCAACGCATAAGAACGCTGGAATGATGTCTATATGTCGCTAGCAGAACATGAAAATCGAGTTAAAGTTCTCATGAATATTTCATAACGTTGATTTATAAGAAGTCTGTCGCATCTATAGTGGTAAAATTCTGGTTTTATATTAAGGTAGAGTCAATACTAAGTCCTAATGGAACCATCTCGCTAGTTAATCAAACTAGTGAAGGCTTCAGTAGAAATATGAGTGACACATTAGAATTCTGTGATTTCTCCCTCTTTGCCTGCCTCCTTAATTTCGACAATTTACCAATTCACTGAATTCTCTCCGTGTGTAATGAGAGTAAGAAGAACCGCTAGAAGAAAATCGTATTTTGTTGATAATACGATGACCAGTTTATTTCAATATTCTATAAGTGTATGTTTGTAAGAATGCAAAATAAAACAAAAATATGAGATACGAGGGGCATACGATAAGTTTCCAGACTTTTTACATATGGGCACTTTTATTGATAATACACACATGAAACTCGAGTCCCCTTCGATGTAATCTCCTCCGGCTGCAATGCACTTGTTGTACCGTTCCAATAACTTCTGGAAGGCCCCATGGAAGTCCTCTTGTATGAGCGTGTCAATGACCTTCGTCACAGCTTTTTTCATCTCCTTAATTGTCTCATAACGACAGCTTAGTAAATAACCAAAAGTCACAGGGAGCAAGGTCTGGACTATAGGGAGGCTGAGAAGCTGTCTTGATGTCCATCTTAGTCAAATAGTTTGTGACAAGGATGGAGTTGTGGACTGATGTATTGTCCTGGTGGAAATGCTACTGACCCGATTTGAGGAGTACTGGCCTCTTCCGACGGAATCTCTTCCTGAACTCCCTTAAAACCTCAATATAGTAACCCTAACCTTAACCCTAACCCTTTGGCCAATCAACTGTGGTGTTTTGACTTCCTTACTCCTTCCACACGTGTCATCATCCCTCACAGACTCCCTGCCTTCTTTGAATATCTTATGCCACTCAAAAACTCATGCTCGATTCATGCAAGATGCCCCCAAAGCAGTCTGAAGCACTCCATACGTTTCTGTGGCATTTTTGCCCAGTTTGAAACACAATTTTATTGCATATCGTTCTTCTGAAGTGTCCTTACGTCCAGATTGCCTTTTTGAAATTCTCCAGCTGTGACAATCAGGCTTTAGTAGGGTGTATTCCAATTGCTGCTGTAGCTGTGCATTTGAAGCTGAAATTATAAAAATTGAACAGTCATCTCATTAGATGTATAGCAACAACATACTGCATTTTCAAGAGTCTACGACAATTTTAAATGACAATACAAGAAAAGTTTGGAAACTTATTGAAAGCACAACGTACATTATACAATACTCAAACTGTAATTAACCGTGAAATATAGATAATAAATAAATAAAGCCAAATTGGTTAACGCGCAACAAAATTGCAAGAGTAGATTTTGAGGTGACAAAGAAATTAATCACATAATAATCGAATCTAGCAAACTAGTGCGAAGGAAGTACAAGAGTAGGCATAACTGGATGGGCTTGGGTATCTACTGAAAATTATGTCAGAAATTGAAATTTGACCATACGAACAAATAATATATGCACAAACCAGAATCTGTTCCAGAGAATAAGACGCATAAAATTCTCTGGGATTTTGAGATATAAACGGATCAGCTAATTCTGGAGAGGAGACTTAAAGATAATTAACAAAAAAAAAATGATATCGTGGAATTTGCCGTCCCATGTGACCACAGATTGAAAATCAAAGAAAATGAAAAAAAGGCATTTAGAATTTGGTACAGAACTAAAAGAGTGCCGGGTAACATGAGAGTGACTATGATACCAATTGTGATCAGCGCACTTGGAACGGGCCCCAAACGCTTGGAAAAACAACTGCAAGTGTAAGAAATCGAAGGACGAATTGAGACTATCCAAGCTAGTGCATTATTAAGATCGGCTACAATACTGAGAAGAGTCCTGAGGATCTGAAGAAATTTGCTAGCATTCCAGTAAAATATCACCAGGTAATGCTAGTGTGAAGAACTCAAAAGGAATAAATTAATAATAATAAACACCAAGCAGAACCAATAACTAAAAGAGCCTTTATTCTCGAAGGCATTGCTATCCTAACAGTTAGAAAAATAAACAAGTACAAATTAAACTAAAATTGGCGACCGTAGTCGAGGGTGATCTGGAGGCTCCCTTTTCGATAGCTACTACACCAAGGTGTAACGGAGGACGCTACTCCTTTCCCTGGATTGACCCACTTTACCCTTGATCCGTACCTTATAATGCTGAGTGTTAAGCATGGAGGCATCAAGTACCATTTTTTAAGTCTTTGGTATTACACGACCTGGGATTGAACCCCGATCTCCCGGACCATTGGCGAAAAAATATAGGCCATATATATTAATTAAAGACTACAAAAAAAAATTAAAAATATCTAATTGATGTGTCAGCGCCAATAGATAATGATTTATCAGTAAAAGATTATTAAAGAAGCAGAAATTGAAAAAGTCTGACTATTCAAAACTACAACCGCACTTGTATTTGTTGGAGCTCTGGGTACGATCAAGAAAGAGACAGATGAATATATTAAAAAGATACATGACATTCCTAGCCTACCTTAAATATGAAAAATTGTACTTTGTGGGACAGCTCATATCATTAAGAGACTTCTATCAATGTGACCGAAAAATATCCCCAAAAAAAGCGGCAAAATAATCTTAAAAACATAGATACATGTAACCACTACCTGACTCTCGCCCAGTTTTGGATAAAGAAAAACTGTTAGAAACCGAAAGTAATGATAGATTTACTCTATGTGATGAGAAAAGAAGTAGGAAGAGGATTCGCCAGCATTAAGGATCTTATAGATACAAGAGCACCTCAGTCGGCTAGAGCGGTAGAATACACTGACTGCATCTCTGTAGACGGGTAAGATCACCACCCAACGAATGTCCCGGATGTGACATTAAACAGTCTGACGGTGAGTATCCAGCCTTGGAAATTTGGGGATGTGGTAACCCTTCATTGCTATTTCCCTCTGGTACACTCTGACCTGGAGTGGTAGCACCTCGGAGGGTCCTAACTATAAGTCAAATAGGACTGGTTGACAATTAAACAATGCGCAGGTAAATAATTTATGTTAAATTGAATCGCTAGAAATTAAACTGTTTGACCATTTAACCGTGTGTCGAATAGAATATTTTGTAATATATAGCAATACTTGGAACCATTTAGCTGTGAGAAAATGAATGAGTAATGTTGAATAGAATTATTAGAGTTAAATAGCAATACTCAAAAGCCGTTAACAGTGTACCTGGATTTAATTATTGGTATTAGATTGCAGTATTTGGAACCATTTAAATGTGTGAAAAATAAATGAATCATCTTAAAAAGAATGATTTGCATTAAATAGCAAAAATTGGAATGATTTCACAGACAGGAAACAAATGATAATATTGAATAGAATTATTGTGTTCGATTGCAATAATTGAAATCATTTAACTGTGTAAAATCATTAGCAATACTTGTGTGCAAACAAATTAGTTTTCTTTTAAAAATGAAATCACCTAAGAACTATTCACTAACAAATCATATATATAACCATTTAACTGTGTGCCTATAAATTATTAGTAGTTAATAGAATTATTCCTATTAGAGATGCTTGAAATCATTTAACTGTTGGGAGTGTCTTCGTTGTGTTATGGTTAAAGCGATGGACTGCGGAATCGCAGTACGCGAGTTCGAACCCCAGTACGTTCACTTTCGGGCAAATACCCTTGGGAAAGGTATGAACCCCCTTATCCTCCCAGCTATGTGTTAAATAGTACCACTACTGTTCTTCTTGAAGAATGGCTTTTTCGTTAAATAACCTACAAATAACCTATGCCATTAAAATAAAGAAACCATTTAACTGTGTGCAAAAAAAAAGAGCTCAGGCTCGTTTCAAGATATCAACAAAATGTGTTTCCAAATTAGATATATATATATATATATATATATATATATATATATATATATATATATGTGTGTGTGTGTGTGTGTGTGTGTGCGTAGTTAGGCATCAGTTAGTTATTTAAGTATGTTTCATTGAATAATAAAGACAATTTTTGTCAGTATAATATATTTAAGAACCTCATTATGACGCGTAGGGTCTCAGCCGCATCACACTTATAGAGTGCAACGGTTTCAGTAGCAAGCATGTTTTCATGAATTGGGTTTGCTTATCCTATGCTGCTTATTTTGAACATAGAAAGTGTGTGTGTGTATTTTCTCTTCGTCAGCTGATTTGCTATCAGGTTACGGAGTTTAGTTCATACTACTATTTACTCATGACTTTTGAGAGAAGTTAGCTATTCATGTCATTCCCAAAGCCATTACTTTCATCAATGATTTGAACTTGGATCGTTGACTTTATTTTCAACCACTATATAACGCCACCAGCGTCGCTAATTTCGAAGGAAATATCTATGAAAACAGTAGTCAAACCGAATAATGTTGATACACCCAAAAAACTCAAAAGCCGAGTCAAAAAAAAAAAAGGATTTGATATAGAGATAGCTATTTTACATTTGTTTTATTCATATGTGCATTTTCCTGTTTAATATTATGCATTCTTGTATTCTGCTATGCATCCAAGTTTAAAAGATGAATTTATATGTTCTATGAACATTAAAAACAAAACTAAGTTCCAAGAATCAATTCCAATTGTCGCTGAATTTCTAATGACAATTATTTTTCAATTAAAATACAACCAAACTAAAATCGATTTAATCAAACTTGAAGTTGTAAGAGAAATTTCATAGAAATTATAAATATCCTCAACTTTCCCCACATTAATTGTAGTGCAAATCAAAGTTCTAAATCAGAAATTAATTTACCCTGAAGATTCAATTTAATTAATGGTCATCGATGATGTTTTACAACGAATATTAGCATCTAGTTGGTTTCCCATCGAGAAATGATTTAGTACAATCAACATGAACATAATTCTTGTTTTTCATCATAAACGGGTTTCGGACTATTGTCTTCATCTTTATTGTTATTTCCACAACGTTTCGGCCGATATGTCCCCCAGTCTTCTTCAGGTGTTTGTCGAACTCGGGAACCTTTGACAAACATCTGAAGTAGACCGGAGGACATATCGGCGAAACGTGGTGGAAATGATAATAGAGATGAAGACAATAGTCCGAAAGTACTTAATGATAAAAATCATCAAGTTTCGTCTCAGAAATTTAGACAACTAATAATTCTTGTTATTTAATATAGTTTGCTTTCAGAATATAAGTTGTTAAGAAAACGTGTTGGAGTCAATTGTCTTAATAAATTTTAAAATACCAATATCAAAACCAGATCGTTCAAAGCAGAATAAATCTTTCTTTCAAGATAGTTGATGCCTACAAAATAATGAAATAAGTTTGGCACAAGGCTAGGAGTTTAATACTCAGTCGGTTGTGGCTGTAAAATATGCCAACTTTATCCCTGCGTATGTTGCGACTTGAAGTGAAAATATATTTTGCCTAAAGGTTGGGATATATAAAGCATTTTTCAAGATACATCTACAAATGTGTTGTTTGCTATTTTGTAAATCAATACAAGCATTTCCTCTTTTCGGTACTATATTATTTACTCGGCTCCCATTGGCTTATTCGACAAGATGGTTCCCTGATTTAAAATCTTAATCAAAATTAATAAATTTTCATTTATCATTTTTTACGTGTTTGGTATCTCCACAGTCAACCAACAAATTACATTTGTCTGAAACGATATCATATCCCAACGCAAAGAAATAGATTTGGCCTTTTGAATAAGTTTTCATATTCTGACAAAAATCTTTTCGCCTTTTATTCCTGCAGTAGAAATCCTTGTGGCCTTATTAATTGCAGATGTAACAAATATTATGTGTCTTCTTCGGAGTGGGGAAATATTATAATCTTTACTACTGTGCTGAGGTTTCTGTTAATTGTTGTAATTATGATTTGTTGATTTATAATCATGGAAAGAATGGGTACTTACCTCAAGTTTATTCGTTGGGTCAATCTTTTAAAATGTAATCTTCTTTTGTAATATATTGTTAGATTCATCTGGGGAGGAACACATACGCTCCGTTTCTTCATAAGTTCTTAAACAGGCTTTAAATTCAGAAAAAGTCAAAGTTTCTTTCTGTATTTTAACTTTTGTAAAATGTTTAAAATTCGGAAGCAATCCTTTCAGATCAATTTCAATTAAATGTCTGTCGCTTATAACTTCCTCTACTCCTTTCAAAGAATTAGAACATTTCTCTGCTCTTATTATATAGTCTGTAATAGACACTGATTCCAATCTCCTCAAAGACGTTAGTTCTGTATAGAGGGAAATAACTTTTGGCTTTCCTTTTGATAAATAACATTCCCTTAATATTCCTAAGGCCTTTCTTCCATCGGCTTTCGCATCTCTTATTACTAATGATAAACATTTGTCATCCAAATATTGAATGAGCTCGGTGAAGACGGCATCGTTCTTTTCTACGAAATCCATATCGTCACTCAGATCTCTTCCTGACACTACGATTCGGTGTAAAAGTTGAATTCAAAGATATCCTAGGAACTTCCCTTGCCATAATTCGTACTTGGATTCGTTGGCGTCAAAGAACAGTTTCGCTGTTCTAGGCGCATAACCTTTTGGAATTCAGGTAGCTATTTTATCCTTGATGAGATTGCTGGGTAAGCTCAACTGCCGCGTCTCGCGGGTGAGACTGATACAATCCTCCATCCTCAGGGGGCCGTCCCATAGGAAGGGCTAGATTTAATACTCAGCACCTGAACAACCCATTTTAGGGGAATGCCGACGGGGCCTGAAGCATTTTTGTGTTCGCGAGGCATATCTGGGCAAGGGCACTTCGCATGGACCCACCTAAATCTCGGCCTGGTGCCAGACTCACTTGTTTCCTAGGATGTATAACAGCTACCTGTACCTTCTTTTATTATGACCCACCCCCAAATAATCCAACATTGGCTATGACACAAATCCATCTGATAGAGAAGATTCAGTCCTGGAGCTCTCGGAAATGTGTAATAATTCTTCATAGCCATTACTCCAAGGTCCACTCTCACCCGAAGTGATAGCACCTGTTAAGGTCCCATTTATGGGTCAAACAGATTTGTTTAAAGATTACTATACTTGTAAAAAAGATTTATTGTGTACTAATAAAACTATTAATGTTAGATAGAAATACATGCAACCTTTTAACTGTGTGCAAAAAAAAGTAGTCCTGACTCATTTAAAAATTGTTACCAACAAACTAAATGTTCACAAATCATGGTTATATATATATATATATATATATAGTGGTGGCCATAATGTTCTGAACGGCATAGTTTCGTCAGAAAAGTTGGTATAACCTTTTATCTAAGTTGTTTTAGATTCTATAATTGTCACGGAAAATAAATACGATATTAATTGTTATTCTGTGAAATTTTGGTGTTCTTTGAGATGATAATAAAAAAGTATTGAATGATTTAGTGATTTACTGCAAAACCCAGGGCGGCGAAAATGACCAGAACGATTGCTTCTGCTCCGTGTTTTAGTTTATTTAACCGACGACTTCTAATGTTTAGAGTTTGATATGTTTGATATGCATTAATTTGCATATCAATGAATTAGCTGCGCTCAAAAGACGTTATCAAAAGACCGAATTTTATAATTAGATTACACTTTGTTAAAATAATGCCACCCACTCCGTTACCAACTCGTCAGCTGATTATTAGGCTTCGAATGAAGGATAATCTAAGTATTTGGGCAATTGCAGAGATTGTAAACAAGTCAAAAAGTGTTGTTCACGGTATTCTTAAGGTCTACAATGAAGCAAGAAAGTCTACAGGTAGGCCAAGAATAACGACCACGAGAGAAGATTGTGCTATGGTAAAGTTGGTTAAAAAGGACCGATTTAAAACTGCTGCTGCTGCTGTTTCTTGGGAAATGATCATTCAACTGGGAAAACCTTTATCTAGGAAGACTGTGTCTCATCATTTAGTTGAACAACGACTTTGAGCTACCTGTAGTGAAGCTACTGATATCCTCCAAGAATAATATTGACTGATATTAGAGAAAATTAAATCACACAACATAACATGAGGAAATATTTTGCTTTATAATGTGACAAGGGGTAGATTTGATAGCTCATATTGTCGTGGATATTGTACCTTAGATGAGAGACAATATACACAAACGAGAGAACAGGAAGAAATTTGTTTTGTTTTATAACATAAAAAGAAATAGATTTGTCAACTCAACTTGACAAGGGGAAGGTGTACCTGAAATGACAGTCAACTCTCACAAAGAGAACCGTGAAAATATTTGAGAAAGTATTATTAAACGGAAATTATATCTTGAGTTTGTTTAAATGCAATACAACTTTGAAGTTTGATTTTTTTTCTTTTTAAATATTCTTAGTAGAATGTATTGGTGTTTACCCATGTAATATAATAAAATGAAAATAAAATTAATTCATCAAAAGAGAAATGTATTAAGGAAAATTTAAAACGGAAAATATATCTACTCACATTCACAAATTTCAATTATTAATATACGTATATTCATTTTAATGGAAAGTATAAAAAACAAATTATCACGTGTATTACAAATTATTATTATCATTGATGAAAATTGTGTCCCTCGTCTAATTTTTACGCTGCTGTGTTTCTCCCCAGGATGTAATGGCTTTTTTACACTTCCGTTTACAGTCATAATATAATGCCAGAAGATGTTGGTAGCGACAATTCTTCGTTGATGAATTTTTAAGTTTTAGTGAATTGATTTTTGCTATGGCTTCATAGTTTCTATGTTTTGAATTAGTTTGGCACAAGGTTTCTTGTGTGGATGTGCTTATGAATATCAAATTATTACAGAAATAGTTTACGAACTCACACGCCTCGGTAAATCAATCATCATCATCATATCGCGCTGGTAGCACGGATATCCCTGACCCTCTCTCGCCACTCCTCCCTATCGTTCATCGCCCTAGGTAGGTCTTCAGGACAACATCCCGTATCCTCACATAGCTGCTGAATGTACGTTCGTGCTGGTCGTCCTACTTTTGCGCGGCCATGTGTGGGGATCCATAAGAGTACATCTCTTATGAGTTCATCTCTGCTTCTCCAGCAGTGTCCTGCATGTCTGGTTCGTCTAACTTGAATAGTTTTCGTGATAGGGGGCAGGTGGCCGTACAGTTGGTGTCTTGTGGGGTGTTGCTGCCAGGACTTGTTCAGGATTGCACGCAGCATTCTTGTGTAATTGCCATCTAGCTTCTTCTCCAGCCGTTTTGTTAGCGTCCATGTAGTGCAACCATATAGCAGTATCGATGTGACCGCTGCCTGGAAGAAACTGCGTTTCATTTTATCGGTTAGGTCTGATTTCCATATAATCGATAGCCTATTGATAGCTGTCCATGCTTTCGTTAACCTCGTTTCGATGTCCTTTTCGGTTGATTCGACGCTGCTTCCTAGGTACGTGAATTTGTCTACTAGTTTAAGAGGGGTTCCTTCTAGAGTGGAGATGTCCCCCGTTTGGTTATAGCACATATATTCCGTTTTGTGTGCATTAACATAGAGGCCTATGCTTGCTACTGCTCGTTCCAAACTATGCAGAAGTGTTTCGGCTTGGTCAGGTGTATTTGCCAGTATCGCTATGTCATCGGCGTAGTCGGCGTCGGTAATTGTTGTTGCGGGGTACCTTCTGCTTCTTTTCTTCGTCAGTTCGAAGCCATTCTCTTTGATTTTGTCAATCGATGTTCTAAGTACGTAGTCTAGACAAATGATAAAGAGGTACGGGGCCAGCGTGTCCCCTTGTAGTACTCCTGCTACAATGTCAAAGTATTCTGTGTCTCCATCCGGTGATCGTACTTTTACTTTAGTGTTTCTATAGAGAATCGTTATTGCCGCTACGGTTTCTTTAGGTAGGCCGTACGCTAGTAGGATTTGTTCCATCTTTCCTCTGTGAATGGAATCGAAAGCCTTGGTAAAGTCGACAAATATTAATGTCGCTTGTAGGTTCTTTGCCCGTACACCTTCAAGGATTCTGCGGATGGTTAATATTTGTGAGGTCGTGGATCTATTTCTTCGGAAGCCATTTTGGTTTTTTCTAAGTATGTTGTCGATTTTGGGTTCTATTCGGTTTCGTAGTAGGGCATTGTAGATTTTGGCAGCTATGGATGTAAGTGTTATGCCTCGGTAGTTTTTGGCTAATCCGAGGTCCCCCTTTTTAGGGAAGGGGAGTATGCATCCCTTCATCCATCTATCTATCGGATTTTGATTGTATACTGTGTTGCAGTGGCGGAGCAGTATGTCGTCGAATTGTCTGGTCTTCCATACTTCCGGGGCAATTTCGTCCAGCCCTGCAGCTTTCCAATTTTTAATTTTTCTGAGAACCGAGTCGAGTTCTTCTTGTGTGAACGGTCCTAGTTTAATGTCTAATTATTTGCTAATTATTCTGGTGATTGGTTCATGTGTTATTTTTGGTGGGTTTCCAAGTAAGTTGTTGGTTTGCTGTTTTAAGTTTTGCTTTGGCTGTGTTCTTTCTTCTGCTCACTTCGTTTATTGTTTGCCAGGCTATTCTAGATTGTCTATCTTCCACCGAGTCTCTAATCTTATCTATCTGATTTTGAATGTATTCTGTCTGTTCCTTTATATATATGCCTGCTAATTGATATTGTGCCGTTTTTAGTTTTAAGGCATTTGTGTTTGTTGGGTTTTTTCGATAGTTTTTGGAGGCTGTTTTCACTAGTGCACGTTTTTCTCTCACCGCTAAAGTTTCCCATGGGACTCTATATTTAGTTTTAATTTTTGTTGGAATGTATTTTGCCTCGACGTGTGCATTGACGAAATTTTCATATTCGTCGTGCATTGACGAATGTATTTTGCCTCGACGTGTGCATTGACGAAATTTTCATATTCGTCGTTTGGTGTACTTTTTACCGTCTTTTCTTATAGTGTTTCGAATCTGTTTCTTAATTCTAATACGTTTTTATCTCTTATATCTTTGTTGTTCAATAGGGCCCAGTCATAGTGTTTGGCGGTCGCTGTTCGTTTGGCGTTTTTTCGTAGGCTTAACCGTATTTTCGCCGTGACTATTCGGTGATCGGTGGACACACCCTCAAAAGAGGAGTTATTTAAAAAAACAGAAGAATTCATTTATATTATAAAATACCACCGATTTACACACAAAAATGATCTAAAATGAAAACAATATTGGAGTATATGTTAAGATTCGAATACGCTTAATTATGACTACTGGGCTGAGCGGTCTGATACTAAGTCGAACGTAAAGATGGGCGGGTTTCGATCCCAGCTTCAAGCGTCCTACGTGTCTAGTCCCACTGAAGAGTTGTGATACTACGAAACAGCCCGTCTGTGGTTGACAATATATAATTATATATATGCAAATATGTAGTCATGCTTCCGGATATACTCTAGCTTAAGCCTGGCCAATATCTTGGTTTGGTTTGTTTTTAATGGCATTGGGTTATTATATGCCAAATCCATCTTCTAGAAAAACAGTAGCGGTACTATTTAACCCATAGCTGGGAGGATAAGGAGGTTCATACTTTTCCTGAGGTTATTTGTCTGAAAGTGAACGTAATACCACGAGTGGAGTTTGAACGCGCTTACTACGATTCCGCAGTCCAGCACTTTGAGTATTACACCACGATGATATCCCCAGTATCATGTTAAATCATTGAAATATATTACGTACTAATTTATTACGCTATGGGATATCTAATTTGCATAATGGTTTCAAAAAGCAGGTTCTTTATAAATAAAATTCTTGTGTTGTTCCTTCGTAATTTTGTATATATATATATATATATATATGTGTGTGTGTGTGTGTGAGTATATATATATATATATATATCATCATGATGTCTCGCCACCCTGGTCTATCGTCCATTGCTTCCGGTAGGTCTTCAGGGCTACATCCCGTATCGGCACAGAGCTGCTGTATGTAGGTCCTAGCTGGTCGTCCTGTCTTTGCTCGTCCATTTGAAGGGATCCACAGAAGTATGTAACTTATGAGTTCGTCCCTTCTCCTCCAGCAGTGTCTCGCATGTCTGTTTCGTCTAACTTGGGTAGTTTTCGTGATGGGTGGTAAATGGCCGTACAGTTGCTGCTTTGTGGGTTGATGCCTCCAGAATTTGTTTAATATTGCTCGCAGCATTCTTGTGTAGTTGCCGTCTAGCCTTTTCTCGATACGTTTAGTTAGCGTCCATGTAGTATATCCATACAGCTGTATCGATACGGCCGCTGCTTGGAAGAAATTGTTTTACTTTTTATCGGTCAGGTCTGACTTCCATTTGACCGGTAATGGTGATGTCTATTTCCGTTGATGAGACACTGCTTCCTAGGTAGGTGAACTTGTCAACTACTTTCAGACAATTACCGTTTAGTGTGGAGATATCACCTTTTTGATTAAAGCACATATATTCTGTCTTGTGTGCACTGACATGGAGGCCTATGCCTGCAGCTGTTCGTTCTTGACTAAGTAGCAGGGTTTCGGTTTGGACGGGGGCATTTGCCAGAAGCGCTATGTCATCGGCGTAGTCGGGGCCTGTAATTGTTTGTGTGGGGACCCTTATGCTTCGTTACTTTGTTAGCTTGGAACCGTTTTCTTTGATTTTATCAATATATGTTCTAAGCACTTAGTCTATACAGATGATAAAGAGGTATGGGGCTAATGTGTCTCTTTGCAGTACACCTGCTTCAATGTCGAAGTAGTTTGTATCTGCATCCGGGGAACGGTCTTTTACTGTAGCATCATTATGGCTGCGACGGTTTCTTTGGGTAGGCTGTAGGCGAGTTGTATTTGCTCCATCTTTCCTCTATGTATGGAATCAAAGGCTTGGTGATGTCGACAAATAATATAATAACCTCTTTTTGAACGTACACCTTCAAGAATTCGACAGATATTTAAAATTTGTGACGTCATGGATCTATTCCTCCGAAAGTCATTTTGGTTCTTCTTAAGTAAGATTTCAATTTTGGGTTCTATGTGGTTGCGTAGTAGAGCACTGTATACTTTGGCCGTTATGGATGTAAGGGTTATACCACGGTAGTGCTTGGCTAAGCTGAGGTTGCCTTTTTGGGGAAGGGGAGGATGCTTCCTTTCGTCTATCTGTCTATTGGGTTTTGATTATATACGGCATTACAGTGTCGGAGCAATATGTCGTCGAATTGTCTGGTCTTCCATACTTCTGGGGGTATTTCATCAAGCCCTACTGCTTTTCTGTTTTTAATTTTTCTTTGTACTGAGTCGTGTTCTTTTTGCGTAAACAGTCATAGTTTGATGTCTAATTGTTTACTTATAATTCTCGTGATAGTAGGTTTTCCGAGTAAATTCTCGAAATGTTGTTTCCATAGGTGTATACGTTCTTGTTGGCTGGTAGCTTTCAGTTTAACTTTCACAATGCTCTTCCTTCTGCTCAGTTCTTTTATCGTTTGCCATGCTATCCTAGATTGTCTATTTTAAGCCGAGTCTCTAATCTAATAGATCTTATTTTCTATGTATTGTTGCTTTAGGTAGATACTAGCTAAATCATTTTGTGCCTTTTTAAATTTCAGGGCATTGGTATTGTTTGGATTCTTCCTGTTGCATTTGGAGGCAGCTTTCACGTCTGCACGCTTTTCCCTAACCGCTAATATCTACGATGGGACTCTAGCTTTAGTTCTTCGTTTATTTGGTATGCATTCCACTTCTAAGTAAGCATTGACGAAATTCTCATATTCGTCAATCGGAGTATGTATTTCTGTTTTCTCCTCGAGCAGTGCATCGAATGAAATAGTTCGATCGGGGAATTACTGCTTCTCATCTATAAGGGTGGATTAAATATATAAATATATATATATATATATTATCATCCACAGACAACTGTTTCGTTGTATCACAACTCTTCAGTGACGCAAAAATTTTATTTATAAATTTATAAGCAATCCACAAAAAAATAACTTCGAAACTGAGAAATTAAGAACAATTTCTGGGACGTCTATAAACGAAAAAAATATTTCCATCAACACGAATATGGCGACGGTCTTTATTTTCATACAGAATTGCTCATGTTGTATTATAAGGTGAATATTTGCATATGAATGTTTTAAAGCAAAATGAATCTGGGTCGGTTTTGTTTCTTTTTTCTTTTTTTTTAATGATACCTCGAAAACAAAATCGCAGCTAATGGCGGGCACAATGACTAGTAAATGTATATATATATATATATATATATATATATATATATATGTGTGTGTGTGTGTGTGTGTGTGTGTGTGTAAGTGTTGACTCTCGCTTGGGGTTTGGTCATTTCATACGGCAAAATAAACTTAGAATAATAAAAAAAAATGTTTAACAGAAATATTGAAGTGTTATAAATTATATATTTACCCAACCATTCTTCCCGGTTAAGATACTACACAAGGTCAATGTTTAAGAGGAGTTCAATTTATATATATATATATATATATATATATATATAGATGGTTGTTGCTGGTCCAAAGAAAGAATAAGGATATACTTTAAAATAAGAAGGTCAACGAACAGATGTGTATTACAAAGTTCTTCGTGGACCTTCTTTTAATATATATATATATACATATATATATACATATATAAGGAAAAAAAGAAAAAAGTCTTAGTTAAACCCCAAACCACTCCAAAGCCAATACACACACACGCACACACAACTATATACATATAAAATATCAAAGATGGGTAAAGCAGACCAAAGTAAAAACACTCGAGGAAAGAGGGAGAATGACCCCTATATAAACCCGGGCTGACCAATCAAAGGTCATTTAAACTGGAATCAAAAGTGAGTTTAAGTCACATTAAGTACCCCAATAACAAGGCCTTGTGCCACATATTTCTCTGGCGAAACCAACAAGCTGGAAACATACATACGTGGTGCCTTCTATACGTTTCCAGATTTTTTTGTACGGGCATTTGAAATTGTCGTAGACGCTTGCAAATTCAGTATGTTATTTCTATACATCTTATGAGATGACTGACCAGTTATTATGATATCATGCTCAAATGAACAGCTACAGAAGCAATTGGAATACACCCTACTAAAGCTTGATTGTCACAGCTGGTGAATTCCAAAAATTCAATCTGACACTTTAGAAGAACGATATGCAATAAAATTGGGTTTTAAACTTAGAAAATATGCCAAAGAAACGTATGGAATACTTCAGACAGCTTTTCAACCATCTTGCATTAATCGAGCATCAGTTTTTGAGTGGCATAAGAAATTCAAGGAAGCTAGGGAGTCTGTGAGGGATGATGAGATGTGTGGGAGGAGTAAGAAAGTCAATACACTAGATTTGATTGGCCAAAGGGTTAGGATTACTATGTTGAGGTTTTAAGGGTGTTCAGGAAGCGATTCCTTTGGAAGAGGCCCGCACTCTTCAAATCGCATCAGTGGTATTTCCACCAGGACAATGCACCAGTCCACAACTCCATCCTTGTCACAGACTATTTGACCAAGATGGGCATCAAGACAGTTCCTCAGATAGTCTATACCTTGCTCCCTGTGACTTTGCCTTATTCTCTAAGCTCAGAGGCTGTCGTTATGAGACAATTGAGGAGATGAAAGAGGCTGTGAAAAAGGTCATTGACACGCTCACACAAGAGGTCATTTATGGGGCCTTCCAGAAGTTGTTGGAACGGTACAAGTGCATTGCAGCCGGAAGAGATTACTTGGAGGGGGACTAGAGTTTCATGTGTGTACTATCAATAAAAGTGCCCATAGGAAAAAAATCTGGAAAATTATTTAATAATCCTTGTATATATCACACGTATGTAAGAACAAAATAAATAAATCAAAAACATACAAATCTCTTCGTGGACCTTCTTATTTTAAGATATATCCTTATTCTTTCTTTGGACCTACAGCAAACATCTTTTATATATATATATATATATATATATATATATATATATATATATGTGTGTGTGTGTGTGTGTGTGTGTGTGTGCAGAGAGAGAACGATGGAGAGAGAAGAGAAAGACTGATTATAAATGTTCCACTTACTTGACAGAGTATAATTTATATTTGGCTTTCCCGAGTTAGAAACGTTCCTATGTAAAAGAATCACCTCTATTTAACAAAGAAAATGTGTATAAGAAAGGATTCCTCAAACTAGAACTCCCATTTCAAACGACACTTCATTTATATTTCTGTTGCTCGTCGAGTGACGTATCATATACTAGGAATGGTCTGCTCCCACGAACTTTTTTTTCTTCACTTCCATTTTTACGGAAGGTAAGCCATTTTTTTCTCTGTCGGGATGACAAGATATACTTATGCTTTTTTGGCTCTATGGGTGACACCTGACAATTACATTTCAGCATAAGATTGATTTGGATAGGCTTATAAAGAATTAAACGGTCAGCTTTTAGCTCAGTGGTAAATATTTTAGATTTCTTCATTCACCTCTTTGATGCTAGAAGATGTAATAATGGTCTATTTATACTGGACCTGGTAGAAAATATGGACCCTCATATACAGACCCAATTATTTTTTATAGTTCCTTTCACTTCAATGTCTCATTTACCTAAAAGCTTTCAAATACACTCAACAAAACGCATGGATTACTCAATAGAATTCAGGAACGAACATACAAAACGTGAAGGTCTGTGTGTGTGTGTGTGTGTGTGTGTGTGTGTGTGTGTGTGTGTGTGTGTGTGTGTGTGTGTGTGTGTGATGTTATATCTATGAGAATAAAAATGAAACCAACTTTGGGAGAGTCGAGCTTACAGAAACTCCAGAAACGAACAAGTCACTATATTCCGATAACGCATTGGTAACACAAGACTTACACACTCCTTTATACTTAGTCAAGTACAACGACCTCAATGAATAGAATGTCAAACTCCCTACACTGTTAAACACTGTTGTAAAGCTTTCATTCACATCAGAAAACGCCTTTTCAATGAACATAATATGAAAGATCTCTTTGAAAATATCAACATAGATGAATTTCTGTCCTTTTACAGAGAAACTAGATCATAACCAAAAGTCTAAACGTAAACCTGATCAATACCATACAAAATAACTCTGCTATACGATTCCAGGCGATACCAACATATCGTTTAAACCGTTAATAATGAAAATCTAATTGGAGACATACAAACTCCTGCCATAAAATAACCCCATACGATTGTGATGCCGTAAAAATTCATTAAAAAAACAAAGATCAAACTAAGAATAAACAATACTTTGATTAGGTGCGTAACTGAGTTCTTTTCGGATATCTTTTATGGATATCTTTTATGGATATATTTTATGGATATATTTTATGGATATATTTTCACAAAGATAAATGAAATTGAGAAAGCTTTCGGTATTGTCAAGTCTGTAATGTCAAGTATACAGCTAACACTGAAGGCCAGACCACTTAGGAGTCCTCTAGACCAATGAAACTCACATCTTTTTCAAGGGCATGTCAAATTTGAGTAGGGTTATTTTTTTACCAAAAATGATTCTTATTCTTAGTGTATTTTTTTTAGTATCACGTACTAATGAGTGAATTTATTTAAAAAAGAGTTTTCTGCCGGAGAACTTTGAAACTCAATCGTACAGACGACTATGTAAGAGAATATATATATATATATATATATATATATATATATATATACAAAATGTGTTTATAAATTATATATATATTTATATATATATATATATATATATATATATATATATATATATAATTTATAAACACATTTTGTAAAAAACATTCTTAAAAGAACCTGAGCTCTTTTTGCACACAGTTAAATGGTTTCAAGTATTGCTATACACCAGTCAAAATTTTACATCAGTCATTTGCTTCCCCACAGTTTGTTCTCTTTGCCCCATTGATAAGGTCTTATCTGGTGCTACCACTCCAAGTCAGAGTAGACCTACGGGAACTGGCAAAAAAAGGGCTACTCCACATTCAACAAATGTCCTCGACCGAAACCTCGCCATGAGATCACTAAATGTCATAACCAGGATACTTGTTGGGGATGGGATCTTACTCCTCTGCATAGACACGGTCGGTCCATTCTACAGTCCCAGTTCACTGGGCTCATCATAGATATTTGGATTATTAAAAAAAAAGCACTGTGGTCAAAGGCATATTTTTAAACCGAATAATCCAAATCTGTCAATTTGCAGGTTTTAGATCATTAGTGAATAAAAACAACGTTGGCAGCAGCCAACAACCAAGGTGCATCGAAGCAGGGTTGTGTAAATGTACATCTCAAGAGGGAATCATTATTGAATCTCGTATCATTATACACTTACAAAACACACAGACACACGCACGCTCGCACGCACACACATGTGCGTCTGTATGTGTGTGTGTGAATGTAAGCATGGGGGATACGTGTATATATATATATATATATATATACGTGTATATATATATATATATATATATATATATATATATATATATATACAAATGTATATATAGACATATATACATTTGTATATACATGCTTTGAACAACGTAAAATACAGAGACATTTGTGGGTTCCATAATAACGAAATATATACAATGTTTTTGTACCATAACAAGCTTACGTTAGTTTCTATCTATCTATCTATCTCTTCTTTCTTTCTCTCTCTCTCTCTCTCTCTCTCTCTCTTTCTTTATATATATATACTTATATATATATATGATGGCTGTCCTCTCAGTTTCGAGCGTGACCACCTCCTTTATTTCTTGTTCTTCCCCCTCCCTTACTCCCCCCTTAAATTGTATGGGTTCGTAGGTCACTCCTCAGGCCAGCCAAACTGCGACAGATTTTGCCACAGAATTGCCACAACCAATCAGTTTTGTTTGCAGTGACATTATTTGGGTGCAAGATAGATTTTGCATATTTACGCAGATGGCTTTTGAGACCAAGAAAAGATAGGCACAATTTTCCACATATGTCACAGTTAGCGTGGTGACTTTATGGACCCGGTGCTGGACCCTTTTTGCCTTTGCGAATCAGACGTTTATAAGCGATGAACTGCATACGGCTATATATAGTAATGATAGAAAGTGGACACGGTGAGGTGACCGGAATTCAAATCCTTGAAAGAGCTATCCCATTGTATCTCACATAGCGCTATTATTCTTGTGAAAGTTATGCACCTAACTATTCCCCCTCCCACTATGGGTAACTCGTAGCACCGAATGGGCTCTAACTTTGGCATGGCAACCAGTATAAGAGAATGAAAACTTTGACTTTAACCCTTTTATACTGCTCTTACAAATTGACCCTATGCCGCAGACTGCTAGCACCTCTTGCAAATATACCTACGCCGAATCCCTTCAACATAGACTGGAACAAGCAGTAAGAGACATTGACTTTTATGTTAATAAAAATAAAACAGCGTTCATATGCTTTAAACAAGAGGGTGCCATCTCCACTTGAAATGGTAAGTCTGTGAAATTAATAGATAACTTCATATACCTCAGGAGCAATATGTCATCTACTGAAAGTGATGTCAACAATCCCACTGAGAAGCCGCGGACTGCTATAGGCAGGTTATCGATCATATGGAAATCTGATTTATCTGATATAATAAAATGGGGTTTCTTTTAATCTGTGGCTGTGCTAGTAAGACTATATGGATGCACTACCTGGACGCTAACGAAACGCATGGAGGAAAAGCTAGATGAGAACTACACAAGAATTTAACATGCTTCCTTGAAGAAGGTAACACTCCACAAAACATCTGCTGTACGGCCACTTACCGTCCACCGTATGAACCATCCAAATAAGACGAACAAAACATACAAAGCCCTGCTGCTGAAACATGGACGAACTCATAAGTGACGTTGCTTTATGGACGCCTAGACTTGGACGTGACCGAGTCGGCTGATCAGCAAAGACTTACGTAGATCAGCTCTATGCAGACACCGGATGTGACGGAAATAGAGAGAGAGAGAGAGAGAGAGAGAGAGAGAGAGAGATTTAGGAAACTCCGTGTTATCAGCACGAACTAAGATGGTGATACACCCCAACACGCACATGTATGTATATATATATATATATATATATATATACTTTCACACAGTCATATGTAAAGCACGCCTCTCTACCACCTTTCTCTCTCATTCTCTCGAACTCTCTCCATATAACACACACACACTAACACACACACACACACACACACACATATATATATATATATATATATATATATGCGTGTGTGTATGTTTGAGAGAGATAGATCGAGAGGGAGTGGGAGAGAGAGATTACGCTCGTATTTTCTGATACTGATCTGAGCGATCTTAGGAGACCCAATTATGAATCCCCACCTGAGAAGACAGTAAATTTGATTATCCATGCTTCATGCACCAGACTATCAGTCTGCGTGATTGGGAAGAATGTTGTCAGTGGATGAATAGGTGTATGTGTTTCTTGAGGATGGAGAAAAGCACTAAAAGGTCATTGAAATTATGTTCCTGGAAGTTAGGAGCACTTCCTTCATCTTGACCATTAGAAGAGATTGCCAAGACAAGAAGGCGGGACAATGAAGGAATCGCAAAGGAATGAAAGAACTATGGTATGTAAAGGGTGGTACTTTAGGCAAATGACGAAAAGTGAGTGGGTAGAACAATGGGAAAAGAAGAGTAGACAGAGAAAAACAAAGGAAAAATGTGAGAGTATAATGAACGAAAAATGTAGAACCAAGTAGAAAATTTTAAAATTTTGGAAAAAAAAAAACAGGTGAAATTCTTTTGAATGAAGGAAAATATAAAACAGAAGCAAACAAACGAAGGAAGAAAAACGACATAAAATAAAGAAACAAGTGAAAAGAAAGAAAGAAAGAAAGAAAGAAAGAAAGAAAGAAAGAAAGAAAGAAAGAAAGAGTAGGAGAAAGAAATTCAATAAGAAAGAATGAAGCCAGCAAACAAGAAAGAAAGAAAGAAAGAAAGAAGAGAAAAGAAACAAACAAACAAGCAAACAATTTAAAAGAAAGAAAGAAAGAAAGAAAGAAAGAAAGAAAAAGTAGGCGAAAGAAAGTAAATAAGAAAGAAGGAAGCAAGCAAACAAATAAGAAAGAAAGAAAGAAAGATGAAAATGAAAATTAAAGAACGAAAGAAATGAAAAATATAGAAAGCGAAATCTAAAAAGCTATGAAGAAAAGAAAGGAAAGAATACCAAAAAAAAAAATAAAAAGGGGAAAGAAAGGAAAAAGATTTTTAAAAATGTAATAAAGAAGAAAATAATAAAATCATGCCAAAAAAATAAAAGAAAGAGAAAGAATAGAAAAAAAGAGGATTGAAAAACATAAAAGAGAATGAAAAAAAAAAAAGATAAAGAAGATTTTTTAAAAGATAAAAAATTAAAAGAAGGAAAGAAAAAAGGAATAAGTGAAAAGAATGAAAATAGAAAATGTGAAAAAATCAAATTGAAAGATATAATCAAAATTTTTAAAAAAAGTTTGTTTTGGAATTTTGGAATTTTGGACAGACGAATAAAATAGAAAATGGGGGAAAAATAAAAATGAAAATATAAAAATTAAATAAATCCCACGAAGGTGACTCGAAATTTACTTAAGGGAAAGAAAACAGAAGATTTCTAAACTTGGGAGCACAAATAAAAAATATGAATTATTCCAGACATATATCTAGCTCAAAACTTTTACAGAACTGCACCCAAGAGCTTTACATTGAGATATATATATATATATATATATATATATATATATATATGTGTGTGTGTGTGTGTGTGTGTGTGTGTGTGTGTGTGTGTGTGTGTTTGTTTGTGTGTGTGTTTTCCTGTAGAAGACATGGGTAAGGAAAAGACTGGAAAAGGAAAAGAATAAAAGACAAGAAACAACGGATTATTCGGCAGAGAATAAAATGAAAAGATATTTTCTTTTTCAAAAGATTTTCTAAAGAAATTCCAAACATTCACTACTGATCAGAAAGTGAAATATCACAAAGACTGAAAATATATGCTTTGTTTTGTTTTGTTGTGTTTTCGTTTTCATTTTTTTTTTTCATGTATTTATAATATCATTTAACATAACCATAGAAACGTTAGTTGAATGTCTCGCTACTGTGCTGTATTGATAAAACATGTCAAGTGGTGTTGTCAAGTTTATATAGTATATTTCTTTATAACTTTAAACGTATTCTTAAAAGAGAACTTATATTTTTTTATCTGACTGCTTGTCGTTCTATTATTATATTGATCTTATAATTACATGTCTATCTATCTTAATCTTTTGGTGTCATACCACAGTGTAATGCCTAGCAAGGCAATCTCTCAGAATACAGCCCAATTGGTTGAGGTTGTATAATACACCGATTGCATTACTGCCGAGGGGTAACACTTGCCCTCAAGGATCCTGGATATGACACTAAACTATCAAATCCTGAGGTTCCAGTCATGGAGTTTTATGGAATGTGCACTGCATCTTCATTACCATAATTCCCAGTTCCACTCTGTCCCGGAGTGGTAATACTTGTCAGAGTCCCATTTATGGATTAAAAAATCTGTTTAACTATTTAACTGGGGGAAAACAAACGACTGATTTTAAATCAATTTGGTAGCGTTACATAGCAATATTTGAAACCATTTAAATGTATGAAAAAAATAAAGTCCGGCTTGTTTTAAAAAGTTATCTACAAAATATTCCTTTATATATATATATATATATATATATATATATATATGAGGTGCATACGATTAGTTTCCAGATTTTTTTCGTATGGGCACTTTTATTGATAGTGCACACATGAAACTCTAGTCCCCTTCGAAGTAATCTCCTCTGGCTGCAATGCAACTTCTAGAAGGACCCATGGAAGTCCTCTTGTGTCACCGTGTTAACGACCTTCGTCACAGCCTCTTTCATCTCCTCAATTGTCTCATAACGACAGCCTCTGAGCTTAGGGAATAACCAAAAGTCACTGGAAACAAGGTCTGGACTATACGGAGGCTGTGGAACTGCCTTGATGCTCATCTTGCTCAAATAGTCTGTGACAAGGATGGAGTTGTGGACTGGTGTATTGTCCTGGTGGATAGACTTTTTCGTATGGGTACTTTTATTGATAGTACACAAATGAAATCATTGAATTGAGTTGATTGTAAGTGGGTGCTCCTAACTTCTTCAGGCAAAGCTAAGCTTAATACATTACCATTGTTATTTAACAGAACGTCGTTTATGTTACCTAGAAGGTATATAACAATATGCAACAATTTAGGTATATAACAATATGCAAAAATGCAAAAATTTAGGGGATGACGAACCCTAGAGATGACCTTAATGGCTTCCAGTGTATGATAAAGAGAAGTACAAATGTTACCGGAGGAGCCTGAACAATTGCAAAGTATGCGATATTTTCAGGCCAGGAACCTGAGTGTGATTGGTTGAG
>OY757910.1:120198876-120636376 GCA_963585895.1 Sepioteuthis lessoniana
GACATCGAAGAGTATATACGTGGCTTGGAAGCCTGTTGGATGCGAGAAAAAACATTTCTATTACCATTATTACAATCTTTGTACGTAGAAAATAAATCGAAAAAGACATATTGAATAAATAAACTTTAGATGACAGCGGTAGAAAAGATTCAATATTTACAAACTCTACAAGCAATATATATTTGAGAAATATAAATGAAAAATATTTGTTGAATTTTTTCGTGATGAATGCTCTTTCTCCAAACACTGAAAAGTACGTGTTATGCCGTTTAAAGAACGAAAATCCATTTTCTGAAAATATGGAAAAAATAATTATAAGAAAAGTTAAAAAAAAAAAACAACAAGCAGACAAACATGCATACATACATTCTACATCAATATGTTCCGGTACGTTTAATTTATCTAGCAGTCAAAATGAGCATTGTTGGAAATTCAATGCATAAAGTTTACTAAAATAGGAAGCTTTCTGAAAAAGAATTCTTACAGAATATGCATGCACCTATATATATATATATATATATATATCCATGAACAGTATTTTTGTCTACTTGTATACAATAATGCACTCGCTTTTATAAACTATATACCTGCACACTGACATAAACACATATAAATACACTCGTATGCACACGCACACACACACACACACACACACACACACAAATATATATATATAACAGTGTTGGTTGTCACTATATAACTTCGTGGGTTTGTGGCAGACTAAATGCTGCATAATTTGAAGAATGCTCAATACCTGTGACAGAGCCACTATATAAAATGATAATAATACACTCAGATTCCAATGAAAAGCTCTAATGAGTGAATAATAATAATAATAATAATAATAATAATAATAATAATACTGACCATGCCAACAAATGGTATATGCACAACCCAGCACCTGTCCTAGAAAATGACCCACACAAACTCCTATGGAACTTTGATATACAAACGGATAACCTAATCTCGGCCAGAAGACCACACCTTATAATAATCAACAAAAAAAAAAAAAAAAGAAAATCTGCAAAATTGTCGTCTTCGCTGTCCCGGCTGACCACAGAATAAAACTGAAAGAATTTGAAAAGAGAGATAAGTACCTCGACCTTGTTACAGAATCGGAAAAACTATGGAACATGAAGGTGACAATTATACAATTGTGATTGGAGCTTTTGGCACGGTAACTAAAGGATTACTAAAAGGCCTGGAAGATTTGGAAGTTGGCGGCCGAGTGGATACCATCCAAACAACAGCATTACTGAAAACGGCCAGAATACTGAGAAGAGTCCTGAGACTTGAGGAGACTTGCTGCCACTCAATCTCCGGTGAAAGAGCAAAACAAGCATCGTCATGAAATTTCACTCCTTTGCGCAGATAGAAGGTAAATTTGGTAGCATCCTCATTAATTTCCAACGCTCGGCAATGCATGAAGGTACATATATACTAGTTTTTATAAATATTTAATGACATTGAAGCTTGTCTGTAACCAAAGGATTCATGCTGTCTTATAAACGACAATCATCAGGCAGTGAAAGAAAGATATTGGATAAATCAAAAACATCCAAAAATACAGTAAGCGTTCTTTTGACTGTATTTTTCGATCCTTTTATTTCTCCAATAACTTCCCTTCTCTGCCTGATAATTGTCGCTTATAAGACAGCATGAAACCTGTGGTCGCAGACAAGCTTCAATGCAATTAAATATTTATAAAAACTAATATATATATATATATATATATATTGTCATCCACAGACAGACTGTTTCATTGTATCACAACTCTTCAGTGTGGCTCGACACGTAGGACGCTTGAAGCTGGGATCGAAACCCGTCCAACTTTACGTTAGACTATGTATCAGACCGCTCGGCCAATAAGCGTACAACTTCAGCTAGGGAATCATAAGGTATTAAGTAGTAGCGTTCGTTTTTGTTTTTTTTTTACATTTTATACCTTACCGGATACCAATTCGTTCGAAGAGCTTTGCATAACGCGATCGGTAGCCGTAAAAATCCTTCGGCAGCGTGCTCAACCCCCATGAGGGAGCGTATATATATATATATATATATATATATATATATATATATATATATATATATATATTAAAGAAATATTAAAGTAACATGTCATAAAATAGAAAAAGGAAAGGTATATGGTTCAACCCCAGTTTTTGTAAACTTGTTAACATTAACATAGGAAAATATTTTTTAGAATTAATAGATAAACACTTTTATCGGTATAATATAGAACATAAAATATTTAATAGGAAAACTTTAAAAATTAGTTATTCATGCACGAATGTTTTTTAAATAATTAATACATATAATACGGAAGTAATTAGAAAATATTATGACCAACTTCATAATAGCAGCACAGGACAACACCATAAGTACCAATCATATCAAAGCGAGAATAGATAAGACGCACCAAAAAAGCAAATGTAGGCTATGCGGTGACCGATACGAAACCATCAATCATATAATAAGCGAATGCAGCAAATTCCCACAGAAGGAGTATAAGGCGAGACACAACTGGGTCGGCAAGGTGATCCACTAGGAAATGTGCGAGAAATTTAAATTTGACTATATTAACAAATGATATATGCACAACCCAGCACCTGTCCTAGAAAATGACACACATAAACTCCTATGGGACTTTGATATACAAACGGATTACCTAATCTCGGCCAGAAGACCACACCTTATAATAATCAACAAAAGAAAAAAGAGAATTTGCAAAATTGTCGACTTTGCTGTCCCGGCGGACGACAGAATAAATCTGAAGGAATGTGAAAAGAAGGACAAGTACCTCGACCTTGCTAGAGAATTGAAAAAGCTGTGGAACATGAAAGTGACGATTGTGCCAATTATGATAGGTGCTTTTAGCACAATAACTAAAGAATTATTAAAAGGCCTGGAGGACTTGGAAGTTGGCGGACGGGTAGAGACTATCCAAATGACAGCATTGCTGAGAACGGCCAGAATCCTGAGACAAGTCCTGGAGACTTGAGGAGACTTGCTCTCATTCAAACTCCAGTGAAAAACCTTCAGCTAACACTGACGTGAAAAAACTCTAAAGGAGTAAATAATAATTATAATTGTAAAACTGAAATTAATTGTCCTATGGACGGTTTGTGTAATTTGAAAAACGTTGTATATCAAGCTATTATTTTCCCAAAGGAAAATGTAGTAGATAAAAAGATCTTATATTAGAATTTCGTCAGTGAGATGGGAATTAAGGTATAATAATCATATTCATTCGTTTTCTCATGAACGTTGGAGAAACCAAACAGCTTTATCCAAGCATTTTTGGAAGTTGAAAAATATGGGTTTAACCCCAGAAATTCAATGGAGAATATTTAAAAGATCTACTACTCCGAACTGCTTTGATGATAGATGTAATTTGTGTCTGAAAGAAAAGATACACATTATGTTATACTTTGATCCAGGTAACTTATCAAATCAGAGATGTGATTTAATTGTTAGATGTAAGCATAAAAATGAATTGAGACTATTTTTTAAAAAAAGTGAATAAATAAATAGTAATTTACAAAGTTCTTTTGCTTCGATATGGCACAAGGCCGAATGAATGGGGCACCCAATGAGACTCGAACTCACTCGTGTAGGTTTGCTAGTCTAGCTTGCTAACCGTTACACCACCAGAGATGCCCTAAAGTGAGTAAATAAATAAATAAGTTTAACAGAACATGACTAACTATAATTTATTAAATTGGTAAATGAAAAAAATTTGAATTTGATTTTTATTCTATTATTGTAATCTAGATTTTTTTGTTCATTTTACGGAGCCATTTACCTAATGAGGAGAGTGTTCACCAATGGTCCGATAGACCGGGGTTCACTCCCAGGTCGAGTCATACTTAAAACTCAAAAATGCAACTTGATTCTGCTTAACAATATAAGGTAAGGATCAAGAGTAAAGTGGAGCAATCCAGGGAATGAAGTAGTGCTCTCGCCTACACATTTGAGTAGTAGCGATAGAAAAGGAAGCATTCGGGTCACCCTCTACTAAGTTCACCAACTTTTACTTAGTTCCTTTTAATGATAAAAATTGATATGCTAAAATTAGATTGTCTGAATAATTATTTAAATGCTTGAATTTTTGACATGTAATATTGTAACTGTTATTTTTTCCTCTGTTAAATTTGAAGTATGATGAAACTGACTGTAGTTTTGTATAATATTTTGATACTTATTGTTACTTGAAGGTTTAGGCTCGCTTTAATACAAAAGAAAATTTGTTTTTTGGGGTTTTTTTTCTTACTCTTGTTGTAAATGTGAAAAAAAATCATTTTAATCCATTTCTTGTTTGATCTGAATAAGTCCTGTTAATTTTTGAGAGCATTGATTTATATCAATGCTTTTAACAGGATGGAAATAGACTTATCTTAATGTGACCAACTGTTGCTTTTTGTGGGAGAATATATATATATATATATATATGTATATAGTAAAGTTGGTGACCTTAGTCGCGGGTGACCCGAATGCTCTCTTTTCAATAGTTACTACACCGAGGTGTAGGGGAAGGGGCCACTCCATTCCCAGGATTGCTCCATTTTACCCTTGATCCTCACTTTATAATGCTGTGTTAAACAAGGCAGCATCAAGCACCATTTTTGAGTCTTTGGTATAACTCGGCCTGGGATTGAATCTCGGTCTCCTGGACCATTGGTAAACACTCTATTCATTAGGCCAATGGCCCCGTAATATGTATACTAACACATTGAAAGTGTTTACAAAAGAAGTATTTTTAAGGCAGTGCACTCGGCTGAAATGTAATTTAACTGGTGTGTTTGAATAAATTTTGCTATATCTAAAGATAATCAGTGCTCAATATCGGTGATAGAGCATATATATATATATCTTATTTAGGATTGCGTAAACACAGTTAACACAGATTAGTTACTGTCATTTTCTCCCTTACGAGATGATCAGACCAAGAATTAGTTTAACGATCCCTTCCACTGTTTTAATCGACAGTTCTTTTCCGCGAGCCAAGTTTACTTTCAATAACATATCCTCAACCAATTGTTGAGTTCTGCTAAATCTGTCTTAACTGTAAACCTATTTGTAAATCGAGGCTTCCGCTGATATTTGAAAAATATAAATTAAAAGATTATTTCATATTTCTTACTTTAACATTCCTTTCTTCTATTGATAGTTTCCTCTCCATGTCTTGGAAAAGATTATACTTTGAATAATTAAATCTAGTTTAATTTAGGCATATTTTACGACGACCAAATATTCGCCAATAAATATCTGCAGAGAATGGTTTTATCGACTTAGAAACATTAAGAGATTACCAGTACTAAATTCTTTAAAAAGTATTTGAATATCTTCTCGGTTCATGCAAAGAGACTTGTCTTTATTTTAAAAAGCAATAAAAATAGCATCTTGTGTAGAAATATTTATTAAGTCCGTCTCTCCGACTTTTATAATTGGAATGATTTCCACTTTGAAACTTAAATTGTGACCTTTGGTCATATAATTCTAATCGTATCAAATACTACTAAATGTGGCCCTATGAGAGCGTGTTGCGCTTTGGGCCACATATAGGTTGGTCTATCTCCAGTGAGCCTGTTAGTTCGAACTTACTGCGCCCACATTGTGCTGATAGATCCACAGGAAAGTCGATGAAGGGTCGTGGAAGAACTGGCTTGGAATCCTCTTAGTTCTGGCTGAGTTTGTTGAAGATAAAATTCATCAGTGCTGTTATCAACTTCAATAACTTTAGAAACACTTATTAACAGGTGTAAATAAAACAAAACCTTTATTCATAATACAATGATCAAAATCATGGTTACAAAACAGAAGATTTATATTTCGAGGTTGGAATCTCCCGAACTGGAGGATTCTTTTGTTGAAGATAACAAGTTGCCTGGCGATAATGTATATGATTAATTAGCCTCAAGTCAGTCCTCAATCTAGGTAGTTTGAAAGGAAATTCTGGTTGAATGGTCAAATTCAGAACTCTGGGTGGCGAAACCGGTCTTCTAGTGATGAAATCAACATTCAATTTGACTTATCCCCTTTCGGTGTCTTCTTTTATGGAGCTCCAAAACCCTGAATGTATGGCTCCGATTGGCCAGCCGATAAAAACCCTGGACCAATGGCCTTGTATCACAATCATAGGGAAAGGGTAAGAAAAAGCTCTCAGGACTCTCTTTTGATCAGCCAGCCCATTAAAACTATGTTACCTTCTGTTGCACATCTTGAGGAGGGAGTAAAAGATCCACTCCTCTTTTCTTTGATTGGTGAACTAATCAATAAAATTCTAATATTGTATCATTGCCTTATATTACACATTCAGCTGAAAAACCGTCAAGTTTCAATAATTCTTATCCTGGCTCTAACCTGACCTTTCCGTGCACCCAAAATCAAAATTAAAATATTCACCTTTTCAAAATTTTTGTGTTTCAATAATTCAAAATAAACGACCCAGAACTTGTATCAACCTACAATCTCAACTCTGTAATAATTCTTATGACGGTTCGGTTTTTATACTACCATATCAAAAATAATTACTTTTAATAAATCATCTAAGCATTTAGTTTAATATCACCCGTCAACCTTGGACACTAATCATAGTTTTATTAAAGTTATAGATTGGAGAATCTTTTATTTGGCATAAAGTGTAGATAATTTTAAAAGATATAAACAGTTATCTCAAAGCGGAGATTGTTAATGTCAAAGAAGTGTAATTGACAGGTAATGACTTTAAAGAGCAGTGGAAAGATTGGCTGTCAATGAAAGATTTTAAAGACGAATGACTCCTGGAAATTACAAGTTTGATTTCAACATTAAATTAGTGAGCCAAGACCAATAGACGTGGTATCACTTTCTATGATCAATATGATCCAGGTGCCGTTGACTTGTGTACGGAATTTGTAATATAAATAAAGTGAATAAATAATGTGCATAAAATCGGCTGTAGTCTGGTTGTTCATCTCAATAAAAAACATTGAAAAATAAAGAAGAGATAGAATGACGCTGAGGTCCCGAGAAAAACTAGCGCTGAGAAACAACGGTCGGCTTGAGAAGAACACGCTTATATAACAATTCTATATTTGACTTGGTGAGATTCTAACATGTTTCTTATTAGATAATCGTAGTCTATGTTTAAATCTATTTTAATGGCCAGGATTTCGAACACTGTTTTCCTTGGTAGGAAGACTCTCATCACTTGCCCAGTATTTGCCCAGTATTTGCCCAGTACAATCACCCGAATTTCATTTCCTTTCATTTTTACATTTGTCGTCTCCTAATATCAATTTGTCAACTATTTAATAAAGCAGAATAAAGATCCTACTTAGATTACAGGATAAAGAGGGCTGTTCATAGCACATGCAATCTTAAGTGCAAGACGTAATGATTTATTTTTACATGAAATTTAATCAGGAGTATTAGTCACGTGAAAAGAATGTACCCAGAGGCAACAGAATTTAATTGTTGAAATAATTGAATTATGCACTAGCCTCACTTGAGCATCCATTTCTTTGTGTTGTGTCAGCTGTATATATATATATATATATATATATAATTTCTTTAAGGAACACAAAAACCCGTCAAATTAGGATTCTTAAAGAAATTATTGCTCTGTGATGTCTATTACATTGAGCTCTTTACCAGGAAAATCTAAATGTTCATAGTTGAATGATTTTATTGTCCTGACGGAATTATTTCCGACTCCGGTTTAACTGGACTGAATAGTATATATATATATATATATATATATATATATATATATATATATCCAACCTCTCTGTGAGAGTGGTTGCCTGACGAAAGCAAAATAACCCAGTTTGCTACACTATTATCGATCGCTGCGAGGGAGAAAAAATGGGCTCATGTCTTTTCCAGAGGCATTATATCGAATTGAAATGCGGACAGCCTAAAAACAAGCGGCAAATAAATGTTCCACTAAGAGTAAACCTGGGAGAGTAAGAGATGACACTCCTCAGAGAATGAGAACTGGACCCTCACGAACGAATGGATTTTAGCATCCTATTCAGAGCACCCTCTTTTAGAGGTGCCTTACCCCACCGAAAGGAATACAGCACCTCCGATGGGTTGGTGGATGACTAGATGGCTTGATTTAATTCATTTATTTAATAGCATATCAGTTTTCGTGGGTTATTGAATACCAAAGCTATTCTTATAGAGGAACAGCTGATAAGAGGGTTTATGTCTTTTCCAGGAGTATTAGTGCAAAAGTGAATGCAATAGCCCGAATTGAGTTCGAACATCTTTGCAACATTGCTGCAGTTCAGCACGTTAACCACTATGCCAATGGAATTTCTCGACTTGATGAATAGAGATGCGGTTTCCTTGCTAGAGGCAATATATAGAATTAATTTCATTAAAGCATAACATAATAAAAAGGAGAAAAAGTAATAGATTAGAGAATGACTCCTGGCAGAATCCACCGGATAGAGACAATAGAAAAATAAAATCAAGTCACGACTGGATGAAATTGCAAAATTGGAACATGTGCGTAAACTGAGAAATTCAACTCATTTCTCAACAGCCGATCTGGTGAAACACTATGCCATGTTATTAAAATTGCATTACAATATACCAGGTTGAAAAGTGTTCAAACTGATAAAATTTACAAAACGAACGCCGCCCCAAAAAAGATAAAATAAAATAAAAAATAACACCATATGGTAAACAGTTAAAAGATGGTTGAACCAAAAATTAAAAAGGACAAAAAAATAAATAAATAAAGAAAGAAAGAAAGAAAGAAAGAAATAGTGAACACCATTTTAGCCTGCAGCGTCTGTCCAGAGGAATTGAATCAAGAATTTTCGACAGGGACATTTTTTAAATTAGATTCAGGAATAGAATAATGGAAAGTAAAAAATGGAAGAATATTTATGAAAGAAAGAAATCGCCTCAAGTTCTGACCAAGCGTAACAAAGAGGCTAAATAGTTTCCAAATTCAGCCATTTTACAACTGGGGAAAATGAAAAGAAAACTTATTTTCTCCCGAGAAAAGACACCAGCGTCATCTTGATTTTTTTTCTTTATTCCATGATTAAATTTTTCAAAACTGTCAAGTTATATTATGGTTGGCATAATAAGACACACACACACACACACACACACACACACACACACACACACACATATATATATACATATATATTTATGTGTGTGTATTCGTGTGTAAGTATATAAATATGCCATCATCATAATCATGGCAAGCTGTCAGCACTGAATCCCTCAAAACTCTCTCGCTATTTATTCCTATCGACCTTTTCTCTTGGCAAGTCTTCCAGAGGCATCTTGTGCCCACACAAAGGTTTTGAATGTAAGATTTTTTGCGGGTCGACAGAGCAGTGTCCATGTGTAAGATTCTATTGGACAACGCTGCTCATAAGTGTCCAGCATGTTCTGTTCGTCTTTCTAGGAGGGTTTGCATGATGGGAGGTAAGTGGCCGTACAGCTGCTCTTTTGTAAGATGCTGCTTTAAGGATTTGTTCAAAACGGCATGCAGAACCTTTGTTTACTTCCCGTGTAGCTTTTTTCATGATGAGGTGCAACTAAACAATATTACTGACACGGCAACAGTTTGGAAAATATATACATGAGGTGTCTCTGTAATCCCTGGCTAACGTACTTGACTTCGACGTCATAGAAAGCGAATAAAAAATCCAGTCATTCATTTTAGGACAAAAACCCTTGGAAAAGGCATGAAATTCATCCTCCCATCTATGGGTTAAATAGTACTTTTCTTTTACAAGGACAGATCTAGCATTGAATAACCCACGAAAGTTGATTAATTTTAACTGTATTTTAACCTGTTTAGAGTTATTTTATGCCGAAATATCAGAAAATATTGTTCATTGTATTTTCATTTTTTTATCAGTCAGGTGTGACTTCCATATGTTCGATAGCTAATCGATAGCTGTCCATGCCTTCGTTAGCCGCGTTTCGATGTCTTTTTCCGTTGATGAGACACTGTTTCCTAGGTAGGTGAACTTATCTACCAGTTTCGGAGAGCTTCCGTCTAGTGTGGAGTTGTCACCTGTTTGATTAAAGCACATGTATTCAGTTTTGTGTGCATTGGCATGGAGGCCAATGCCTGTGGCGGCTTGTTCCACATAGTTTCTTCCAGGCAGCGGTCGTATCGATACTGCTATATGGAGGCACAACTTGGACGCTAACAAAACGGCTGGAGAAAAGGCTACATGGCAATTACACAAGAATGCAGCGAGTAATATTGAACAAGTCCAGGAGGCAACACCCCACAAAGCACCAACTATACGGCCATCTGCCTCCCATCACGAAAACTATCCAAGTTAGACGAACCAGGCATACAGAACACTGCTGGAGAAGCAGGAACGAGCTTATAAGTGATGTACTCCTATGGGCCCCCACATATGGCCGAGCAAAAGCAGGACAGCCAGCTCGAACATACATACAGCAGTTCTGTGATGATACGGGGTGTAGCCCTGAAGACCTGCCAAAGGCGATGAACGATAAAGAGAAGTGGCGAGAGAGGGCCAGGGATATCCGTGCTGGCGGCACAACATGATGATGATGATAATGATGATGCATTTTGATATTTACTCGTTTGTTTCTTAACGGTTTTTATTTTGCACACAATCCAATCGAATAAAATTAAATTTTAAGCATATCTATTTGACTGAAACATTATGACCTAACAAGTCCTACCACTCTGGGTCAGTCTAGACAGGGAAATGTGACCATGAAAGAGTACTCCTCATTCCGCAGATCACCAAAACTGGAGTCTCTCTATCGGATGCAGTTTAGTGTCATACCCAGAAAACCACTTTGAATGGGGTGGTCTAATCCTTCTTTAGGAGATTCAGTAAACGTATTCTAACCCCTTCCGACCATGGTCGGGGGCAGAGAAAGCCTGAAACAGGTGGAGTATGAGACACAAAGCGAGGAACGCCGAGTATACTTCTACATGGTGCATTAAATAAGTTTCCAGATATTTTTGTCCAGGCATTTAAAATTGTCATACACTCTTGAATATTCAGTATGTTATTGCTATACATCTTATGAGATGACTGACTAATCCTTGTGATTTCAGATTCAAAAGAACAGCTACTGTAGCAACTGGAATACACCCTACTAAAGTCTGATTGTCACAGCTGGTGAATTTCAAAAATACAATCTGGACGTGAGGACATTTAAGAAGAACGACATGCAATAAAATTCTGTTTTAAACTTGGAAAAAGTGCCACAGAAACGTATGGAATGCTTCAGACTGCTTTTCGACCATCTTGCATGAATTGAGCATCAGTTTTTGAGTGGCATCAGCGATTCAAGGAAGGCAGGGAGTATGTGAGTGATGATGAGAGGTGTGGGAGGAGTAAGGAAATCAATACACCAGAGTTGATTGGCCAAAGGGTTAGGGTTACTATGTTGAAGTTTTAAGGGAGTTCAACAAGAGATTCCTAGGGAAGAGGCGAGCACTCTTCAAATTGGGTCAGTGGCATTTCCACCAGGACAATGCACCAGTCCACAACTCCATCCTTCTCACAGACTATTTGACCAAGACGGGCATCAAAACAGTTCCTCGCCCTCCCTATAGTCAAAACCTTGCTCCCTGTGACTTTTGGTTATTCCCAGAGCCCAGAGGCTGTCGTTATGAGACAACTGAGGAGGTGAAAGAGGCTGTGACGAAGGTCATTGACACGCTCACACAAGAGGACTTCCATGGGGCCTTCCACAAGTTGTTGGAACGGTACAACAAGTGCATTGCAACCGGAGGAGATTACTTCAAAGGGGACTAGAGTTTCTTGTGTGTACTATCAATAAAAGTGCCCATACGAAAAAAGTCTGGAAACTTATTTAATAATCCTCGTACATCGTTAAGTCCAAAAAATCCATAGTCCAACTTTGGAAAGAATTCATTTTAAACGGTTAATGTCTGCTTTTTTTTTTTAATTTTCTTCTTCGCCACTGATTTTAAGTCCATCAAAGAAAGAAAATACAGGATGAAAATTTCTCTTCAAAATTTAAACAACCATGCAAATAACGAAAACGTAGTCATGAATTCTTATGGCCATTTACAAACCTCAGCTTATTTTGGCACAAACCCCAAATATGCGTGCTAAACACTAAACCACACAAGCTGCTTACTGATGAATATTATACATCTATAGATGTATAATTAGGAACAGTAGGAATTCGTTACTTTTAGTTTCATGTGTTGTGCGCAATCATCAAACTGAAAGTGGTCAATTAATTGCTATTATAGAGTGTAACGTTCCGTGTTGAGATAGAAGTACACGTGACACTCACACGCGCGAAAATACATTCACACACACACACACATATAAACGTGTGAGTCTATTAATATATACCAATCGTGTATATTGATTGATTGGCTATTTTTTTAACTTTTCCGTCTGATGATTGTGCACACCATATCAAGAAACTTAAAATAACGGACTTGCGTTGTTAAAAATTATAATAATATTCTGTGTAGGATAGTAGCTGAACTCTAGTTGCGTTGAGCACTTTTTCTTGTATACTTTTATCATTTGCACTTAATTTTTATTATATATTTACTTAGCCTAGTGGGTAGAGTGTTCGCCAATAGCCCCGGAGACCAGCGATCAATCTCAGGTAGAGTCATGCCAAAGACTTAAGAAATGGTACTTGTTAACGTCTTGCTTAATACCATTATAAGGTTCGTATCAAGGGTAAAGAAAGAAGTAGCGCTTTCTCCTACACTTTTGAAAGGGGAGTCTTTGGTTCGCCCCCGACTAGTGGCACCAACTTTACTTTTACTTACTTTACTATATATATATATATATATATATATATATGTGTGTGTGTGTGTGTGTGTGTGTGGATTTGTGTGTGTGTGTGTGTGTGTGTGTATTCTCAATCAACCTGCTGCTTAAGATCATTCGTATTCTTTTCACATCACAATCTGCGAAACAGAGTGGTAGTAAGTTCATCAGTTCGGCTACCTGGGGTTCATTTTATCGTCTTATATAAAAATCAACAAAGAAACTAATAGCAGACTTGAACTTTTAGGATGGTTGTTTGGCTGGTTGTTTGGTTGGTTGGGTTATATGGTCATTTAACGCCATCGACTTTTAGGGGTAAAATTAACTAGAACATTTTTATATATAAAGAAATTAAATAAAATTGGTATCCGCTGGTGAGGAGGTATAAATTAATTCACGAAGTTAAAAAAGATATAATTCAACTTTAAAATTTGCTTAGACAAATCTCTTTTGACGGAAGACGCACACAATTGTGTCTCGTTGTTGAAGCCAGAAGAAACTGAGCGAATCTTAAATTTGCCTCGCTGTTTTATACCTTATTTTGGTCATGCCACTAAGAAGTACTATTTGGAAAGAAAGGGATATAATCCTTACAGATTAGCTACTGCTGAATTTTATTTGGAATAATTCTTGCTAACTTACTTTTAGAAGTGAAGCTTACAAGTATTAGCTCAATATGCTTGACAAAACAAGCCTAATTGGCGAAAAACTTCTACAAAGCTTTCATTGTATGAATTATTGTTCAGCAAAATCTTCTTTAGAAAACATTCAAGTCTTCTCAGGCAGTATAATATGGGGACTGTATCGCTGCAAAGGAATAATTCTCCACAAGGGTGTACCTCTTCATTGCCATTGGTCTCAGTTCCACTCAGAACCAGTGTGAGCGTAACAAACAGTCCCATCTATGGGTAAAAAAACGTTTGGACCATTCAATATTATGCTAAAAAATGAATGATTGTTAAACTAAACTGTTTGTATTAAATAGAAATACTTGGAATCAATTAATTATATGCCGAAATCGAATTGTCAATACTTTGAATTATTTGACTCTGTGCAAATGAATACTCTTGAATAGAATAATCAGTGTTAAATAGCAATATGCTTAACCACTTCACTGTGTGCAAACAAATGATTTATATCAAATAGAATTATTAATGTTAGATGGCCATACGTGTAACCATTTAACTGTGCCGAAACAAATTATACATTTTTTTAATGTAATAATCTGCAAACTATTCACTTACAAATTATATATCAATCTATTTTACTGAATGCAAATAAATGATTATTAGTAAATAGAATGATTTATGTTAGACACCAAAACATGAAACTATTTATCTGTTTGCGAATAAATTACTCCTCATTTTGATAAAATGAAATTACATATAAACTATTCACTTAGAAAACACACTCACGCACACACACACACACACACACACACACACACATATATATATATATATATATACATATATCTGTGCGTGTGAGTGTGTCTGTGTGTGTGTGAAAACAAATGACTGATATGAATTCAAATTGTTAATATGAAATAGAACTACTTAAAACCATTTAACTGTGTGAAAACAAAAGAGCTCTGGCTCGTTTAAAAACGTTATCTACAAAGAGTTTGTTTAGGTGTACATATTCTTATTTTTTAAGTAGGGGAATTAATATTGTGAATTGAATTACCACGACCAGAAAAACCGCCGAAAACCTACGCACGACATACGGGAACACTGGACAGCTGTTTCGACCTTATTAGGTCTCATCAGCAGTATATACCGTAATCTCCACCCCTGGAGATCGAACTAGCGACCACAGATTGTCGGGCCAAAACTCTACGACTGAGCCACCAATTACAATGACTAGTTGATTTGGACTGGTGGCTCAGTTGTGGCTCTGTTGATGAGACCGAATAAGGTCGAAACAGCTGTTCAGTGTTCCCGTATGTCGTGCGTAGGTGTTCGGTGGATTTTCTGGTCGTGGTAATTCAATTCACAATAGATATTACGTATTTAATAAACTGAATTAGAAAGAAAATAGACAAGTGTTTATATGCCATAAAACCCAATGAAACAACCAATCTTTTGGATATTATTTTTATCCCTGGCAATGCTGGGTATTTTATATGGTAAGTACTTGGGTTATTTTAGTAGTCAAGCAATTGTATTTCTGATTTTGTGCATCTGAAACTAGTACTATCTACTCCTGATTATTGCTTAATATGCTGATATCACGTTTGAGTCAGTAGAACAAGTTTTAATTACTTGTCGCTAGACAGGTAACCATTAATGAAATTCCTTGTATCTATTCAATCAACAACTCACACTACTTAACACCTTCTACACATTATTGTCACAAGTTATCTAACTGATTGAGGATCAATTATTGATTCTGTTTTGATAGATAATCTGTAAATGTCGTTTCAAACCAATCAGACAACTAAGCGTCCATGAGATAATAATCATATGAATTGAATTAATCTTTAAAACAAACTTACTTTAAAATCAGGATAAAGTAGCTGGAGTATCAGCATTGTATTAGGAAAATAAGAGAAAAAATCCAAATACACACGTACATAAACACACGTGCCTATATATATATATATATATATATATGGTCATTCTTAGTCTTATTGTCCTAATATTCTTTTTAGATATTCTTTTCATTTTCTCCAAAATGTTTTAACCGAAGCATTTTTCAGAGCTCGTGAAGTGCAAAAAATAAAGAGAATAAAGGGAGTAAATCTCCTTCTCCTACAGAAACAAATATAAAACAGTTGCGCCAACCACGCCAAGAGGAGATTCATTTGTCTAATAAATTTACTGTATGCTAATGAGTTTTTCATTGATAACAACAGTAAGAAAAAGTTTTGAAGAAATCATTCTGGTATGTATTTTGTCAAGATTCTGTTAATCCGAATTTATGGATATCAGAATGAATTCGGAACATAAATAAATGTTCTTATTATCAACAGAGTACCTTGTTATCCCATTTTACCCTATTAATGCAGTAGCTCCCTCCCTATCGAAAAGGGAGCCTTTGAGTCACCCTTGACTACGGTCGCCCACTTTAATTACTTACAACCTAGTTATACACAAAATTGCTTATTCTTGCGTCTTTTGGAAACACATTAAATGTTTTTTTCTCAATTTTCTCAGTTAGCTCATGAACGTTCAATATACAGCAGGCAATGTAAAAACATACACCTGATCATGTCCGTCTTATCTGGTAGTCAGCGTACATTTTCTTTCGCTGTATCAAAGCTTCTACATCACCTCTCTTTTCCTTTAAAAAATGACATATTTTGCCGTTTGATGAAATCCAGTAACAAAGAATGGCTTCAGAGAAAAATCCAGTACAGTCTAATTCTTATGTTTTATCAAATTTTGCTTTCTCATAATTAATCCTGATGTCACTATTATATCCTGTTATTAATAGAGATTTAGTTTCTCTCTCCGGGTGTATCGTTTGTTGCCATATCCAGGTCATCTCATGAATTTTTCTTAGTTTATTGCTTAAAGTAATTGTAAAGTTGTCTAGTTTTATGGTTATTTTTTTGTGTTAAGCCAAAGTTCAAGTTAATATGCATGCAGATAAGTATCTCCCAGATATTTTTCTTATGGCTGCTATTATCAGACAGACCCACATGCAAAGGTCGGTGTATTATTATAGATGATTTCATAAGTAAGTCTTGCGGCTTGCCGAGAAAATTTCCTCACTAATCGGACAACCAGTGACCGATGCATAGATAGTCTTTCAAGTTCGCTAGGATGAGTCGACTGATCGAAGATTCTCCGATGCAGTCTATTCTGAAAGTTAACTGCTTTCGATCGATTAATTTGTTATTTACATAGTGTAAGTTCTGTTTAAAAAATACTGCAAGTTTAGATTATAAGATCTTGTAATAATCAAATAGCTTGCTAAAAACCAGTATATCTTGGTAAAGCCAGCATCTGTAATTTAGATTTCTATATTTAGATTTTTAGATAATATATATTTCTGTTATACTTGTCTTTAATTGGAATCATTTTGAGATGAGGTTTCTTAATCTGAGAATTAATTTTTATTTATTGCGGACGTAGTGAAAGAAGAAAACAACACAAAAACTACAAAGATGAGGAAAAAAAGTCCGCAATAAATAAAAATTATTTCTGTTATGTATTATATATGAACACACGCATACATACATACATACATACATAATATATATGCTGGAGAAGCAAGGACGAGCTCGTAAGTGATGTACTCCTATGGACCCCCACATATGGCCAAGCAAAAGCAGGACGACCAGCTCGAACCTACATACAGCAGCTGTGTGAAGACACAGGATGTAACCCTGAAGACCTACCGGAGGCGATGAATGATAGGGAGAAGTGGCGAGAGATGGTCAGGGATATCCGTGCTGGCGGCAAGATATGCTGCTGATGATATATATATATATAAAGACAGAGACAGAGACAGAAACAGACTGACAGAGACACAGATAGATAGATTGATGGATAGATTGAGAGAGAGATAGCGAGAGAGAGCGAGAGAGAGAGAGACATTTATATGTCAATATAGGCGAGCCTAATGAGTACAACATCAGCAACAAATATATGACCATGAAGTCAAGGAGAGTAAGAACTTGTTTCCAACGCCATTTTTGTATTGTTCACATAAACATAAAAGAAGAAACAATTATTACACAACTTAACAAAAGCCTGCATATATCATCCCAACAGAAATTAATACATTAAAACGGAAAAATAAGACAAACGAAAGATTGTTACTATCCGTAACACTACTGTCTTGCCTATAACAATTACAGAATCACTTTGAACCTAGCACATACCGGACAAGTGGTATTTGTTTCTGCTTCCCACTAGACAGAACTTGACACAAAGTCAATGACGTGAATGTCGGAAAAATTAGGGATTAGGGGAGAGGAAAGTCGGGCACGAGCCGAGACTCGAACCCTGCTGGACTTCATTGGTCATCAGCTCACTTGGTGCAATGTGAGCCTGATGAGCTTTTCTGGACATGGACTCAAACCTGAGTCCAGATACGGATGCTTGATTAAAACTTAAACTGGACCAAGAGGTCCTGTGCTATACTTGCCGGTTAATGACTGATCACCCGAAGGTGGGCCAGCCAAAAGGACTACTGAAATCTCTCTCCCTCTCTCTCTCTCTCTTTCTCTGTCTCTCTTTCTTTCTTTCAGATGTCCTCAACTCTAACAGCGCCATACCTCTATACTATCTGGAGTTTTGCTATTTTCCTTCACTTGTATTACTTTATTCCTATATGACAAACATGGACGAATTTCTATGGAAAATATCTCTTTTGTCCAATGTACACTGAATAGGAGACTATACGTTGATTGATTCATGGGTTTCACGTGATATAAAGGAGATTGAAATTACGAAAAATGTGGTTTTGTTTTTAGATCAATTCGAGTTACAGCAGTCAAACATAATGTTATTCCTGGTCTTCTAACCGGGATCAATTGATCCGTTTATATTTCAAAGTCCCAGAGAATTATATGCGTCTCATTTTAAAAAAATACAATATGTTTTGCGCGGATGAATTTTGGTGGTAAGATCAAATTTTAATCTCTTGCATAATTCCCCGTGGATCAGCTTTTCAACCAAGTCATGCTTCTTGCATTTCTTTTGCGACAGTTTTCTGCATTCAGCTATTGTGTGAGCAGCCGATACATCTCTCTCACCACATAAGCTACACTTAGGGATTATCAATTTTTCTTTTTACATAATTGGTTCTTATACGTGGGGCATTCAATAGGTTTCCAGGCTTTTTTACACACATTTAAAATTGGCATAGACTCTTGAAAATTCAATATATTATTGCTATACATCTTATGAGATGACTGACCGATTTTTATGATTTCAGGTTTAAATGAACAGCTACAGCAGCAATTGGAATACATCCTACTAAAGCCTGAATCTCACTGCTGGTGAATTTCAAAAATGCAATGAGGACATTTTGAAGAACGATATGCAATAAAATTCTGTTTTAAACTTAGAAAAATGCCATGCGATGAAAGCTAGATTTACTGCTATGACCAGAGGCCAAGAGACAGAATTCCCAGTGGAAGCATGCTGGCTCTCCCAGACCCAAGAAGGCCAGACAACAAATCCACCCACAAACTTTTGATGATCCCTTTTTTTACAGCACTGGCATGATCTACATGCTCTGGGTTCCCACTGGACAGACAGTCAACAAGGAATACTATGTTGAGGTTTTAAGGAAGTTCAGCAAGAGATTCCTTGGGAAGAGGACAGCACTCTTCAAATCGGCTCAGTGGTATTTTTACCAGGACAATGCACCGGTCCACAACTCAATCCTTGTCACAGACTATTTGACCAAGATGGGCATTAAGACAGTTCCTCAGCCTCCCTATTGTCTAGACCTTGCTCCCTGTGACTTTTGCTTATTCCAAAAGCCCAGAAGCTGTCGTTATGAGACAATTGAGGAGATGAAAGAGGCTGTGATGAAGGTCATTGACATGCTCACACAAGATGACTTTCTTGGGGTCTTCCAGAAGGTGTTGGAACGGTACAACAAGTGGATTACAGCTGGATGAGATTACTTGGAAGGGGACTAGAGTTTCATGTGTGTACTATCAATAAAAGTGCCCATATGAAAAAGTCTGGAAACTTATTTAATAATCTTCGTAACATTATTCTGTGCTGCTATTTAAATAAATTCAGTTTCTCTTTATATTTTCTGACTTTGTCATCTCATGTGCAATTTTCTTAGTTTTTTGATTGAAGTCTTTGTACAGTTGTTTTTTCTCTCCCCGTTTTTATTTTATGGCTTTTTTGTGGGGGGTATTTTTTTGGTATTTGTTGTTTTCTTTTCTGCGTAATTGCTTTGTAATATTTTTGTTGATATTGCTGTATTGATTTTGTGTATATCCCGAAACTCTGAACTGTTGCCTCGACACAATCCCCAATGCAAGCGAGTGCTTTTTCTCCTTCTTTTCATGACCTACAGTAATTCTATGTCATCTTTGGTGGGTAAGGGGTTACCAATTTCCTTGTTCTTTCGTCCATCTGTGTGAGTTCTCTTTTGTCCATTTCAAGAATGGTCCTGATTATCTAAAAATAGGTAAATCCCAAGTATTTATTCCTTTCATGGGATTTTAACAAAAGACTTTGGTTTCAAGAACTTTTTAAAATTCTTCTCAGGTATCCCTTTTTTTATTTTTCTCTCATTTCTTTTGGCTTCATGGTGTCTGCTCTGAATATTACCAAGTATTTGTAGTTTTATTTTTTGCAAAGGTTCTAATGTTTACATTTTTGTTTCTTGCGTTGTTCCCATTTTTTTATCATAAGCATGGAACATTATCATAATTATTTTATGTTAATCTTTCGGTGACAATTTTTTTTCTTATTAGTTGGTACCAGCATTATAGATAAACATAGTATCTTGTTTACTGATCCATTTCATCCTTGCCGTAGTCCAATATTATTCCGCTACCCTAGGTCCAGTAAAGCGTGGCGTTGAACCGTTTATGGATTCATCCAACTAGCTTCACATCCACCATGCTGCATCTCTTGGTTTTCTATGCTATACCCCTGTACAACTCATATAACCCTCTCTTGCCTGAGATGCAATATCTGGTGACAAGCTGTGGTAAGACGATGAAATGATTATTGAGGCCACATGTCTGATCCTTGCGTCGTTTGACAGGAAACAGAAACGGAATGAACAGTACGCAGTCTAACTTGCACATCACGCAAATACACCAGCGCAAGTCAAGTCTCTTGTGCATATCCTGGAACAAGCATCAAGAGATTTTGGCCTCTGCATGAACTTAGATCAAATGGTGTAAAACAAGACGGTGCCGTCTTCAAATTAAATGATACGCAACTGAATCTAATAAACCAGTATACATACCTCGCTCAGAACATCTCATCAATCTAAAGTGATAGCAACATACGAACTGGAACGACTGCTATCGACTGGTCGGTGGTCATATAGAAATCTAATCCCTCTGCTAAAATAAAACAGGAATTCTTCAAATCTGTGAGCATATCAGTACTATTGTATGGCTGCACCACATGTACTTAAAGAATCTTTTGAAAAAATCTAGACGCTATGTTGCTAGGTGTAGTTTTTAATTGTTCCTGAAAGCCGAACTCAACAAAGCATCAGCTATATGGCTACTTACCTCCTATCTTTTAAAACATCAAAGTAACCAGATATGAATCCGTGCGCGAAGTTCTGTTGGATTGCACACATGGACACACTAGTTTTTGGCCGAAAATCGAAGACTAGCATTGTTCAGTTTTATTTGGACACTGGATGCTGTCGAGAGGACTTACCGATAGCGACAGGCGGTATGGATTGATGGTATGAGAGAAAAAGAGCAAATCAAGAGAATGCGTGCTTTCAACATGGCCTGATTATCATCATCATTATTATTATTTATTTTTCAGTTTTACTTGATTTCTTACAAACCTTCATCAATTCCTTACCTAAAAGTTCGGGTGAGGAAAGATTGTGATCAATTGCATTTTTTTTTTCTTTTATTTCTTTTTTTCAGTTTCTTTAGGTAGTTATTTTTACATTCACATTGATCGTACTCTCCTAAGGAAAGAAGCAATTCTGCTAAGTGCATTTTTTTCATTTCATATAGACTGGGAGTGCCTAGTATCACGTTAATGTAATTTTGTGTCCTTTACTCGATCATACCCAGGGCTCCCATTATTACTGGCACGGATGAAGTTTTAAGGTACCACATTTTTTTAAAACTTCTATTTCCATATCTTTATATGTACTTATTTTTTTGTATTCTTTGACTGACACGTTATTTTCTGTTGGCACTGATATGTGAATTAGAAAACCTGTTTATATTTTATAGCCTTTAACCACTAAATCTGATTTTTGGCTTTTATTCTTCTATTTCTTTTGGGTACTCTTATTGGTTCAGATTTGTGTTATATCCTTTTTTCAGGTTTCTGTATTCCAGAATATTTATATATTTCCCAATGAATACAACGTACTATTTTATCATGGCTTTCCTTAAATTCTATCGGTGTAAGGGTTGGGCAACTTGGTCTATTGATTCCGTTTTTTCTTTGCACAATCTCCATACTGGGTTTGATCCCTTCTTAATAATGCTAGCCTTATAGTTTCATGTTGTTGAGATCTGCTGCTCTCTGTCTCCGCTTTCAGTCCAGTACTTTTCTGTCCTTGGTTTTTATTCCATCTCCAAAGGCATTTCTAATTGATTTTACGTATCGTTCATAATGGGATATTTTTATCCTCAATCCTTATACCTTTGCTCATGAATGTTTTAGTTATATCCGTTGCTTAAGCATTTAAATTTATTTCTTTCAGTTTGAGACTGAGTTGGTTATTGCTATCTTTACTCATTGATTTTTTTTCTTGTGCTTCGTGTGTTTTTACTAATTGTAGCATCTAAGCCGTTGTAGTGTCTGAGTTTTTCTTTAATCCTATTGTTGTTTATTTGTGGGTCAGTTCGAGTTGGATTAAGCCTCTTCCACTAAGATTATCTCTTAAAGAAGAGGTTTAAATCTATTCTTGGCTAATAAATTCTATGGAAAATTTATTATGATTTTTTTAGTCTTCAATATTATTTTCGTTTTCTTACAGTCCTTCGCCGGGTCTTGACTCAAGACCGAGGGTGGAAAAAGATAGTTATTTTATACATTCTAAGTCTTTATTTATTTATTTACTTATTTTTTGCTGTCTCTTTTTTCCGTCATATTTTTCAATCACGTTCAAAGAACTCTCCTTAAGAGATGAGCAGTTCAGCAAAGTGAAATTTATTATTATTATTATTATTATTATTATTATTTAGTCATTAGAGTTTTTCCCATCAGCATTAGCTGATGGTCTTTCACTGGAGTTTTAGAGACACCAAGTCTCCTCAAGTCTCCAGGACTCTTCTCAGTATTTTGGCCGTTCTCAATAATGCTGTAGTTTGGATGGTCTCCACTTGTTCGCCATTATTATTATTATTATTATTATTATTATTATTATTATTATTATTATTATTATTATTATTCTCCTTTATTTAATCCCAAAGCAATCCTTCAAGAAGATCAATAGTGATACTAGTAAACCCATAACTGCAGGGATAAGGGTGTTCATACCTTTCCAAAGGGTATGAGTTCGCAAGTGAACCCAATAGTGAGACTGGAGTTCGAACACGTTTATTAATTTCACATTCACGCGCGTTAGCCACGACGCCACAGGGACCTCACTGTTGGGTTTAATATATAGAAATCAGAAATGGAATGGACATCACGTACAGACTGGCTTCTTGATTCTTTTAAGGAACTGTTTGGTTATTGATTCAATCCTCGTTCTCCATTTACAAGAATCTTCTCTTGCTCAAGCCACAAAAAGAGAAAAAAAGAGACCAAATCAATAGGTCCATTATATATATATATATATATATATATATATATATGTGTGTATGTGTGTGTGTGTAGGGGTTTGCAGAATACTCCACTTCCAATCGTCCTTCAGCTGGTGATATGGCCACTTAGACCCGGTGACCTCGGCAAAACCTGGAATGCTAAATCAAGCATATCTAATCATACTTATCAACTCCTAACTCTGTCCACTTGTCTTACTTTAGGATACTGTCTTTTTAATTTCTTATCTATTCATGCCCCAACATCATTTGTTTACAATGTATAAAATTTAATTATCTTAAGAACAGTAAATATGTAATGTAAAACCTGTTATTAATGATAAAGATGCAAGTGGGTTTATGAAGTGTCTAGTTTTTGCCTGATGAATCGACTGTAAATTACAGTAATACACTTTCATTTGTGTAAGATTTTAAGCACAGGGTGAGAATATATAAGTTATCAAAAAGGTCACCAACCGGAAGAAAGATGACTCGGAAAAGTTCAACATCTCATTCCGTAAGCTAAGTCCTAGATCAATCACATCGAGCTGAAAACATCAGTTAATAGGATTTGTCGATGTTACCAGTATCGATCAGCCAAGTTGAGGCTTGGGTTGACCATACAATGCGAGTTGGAAGAAGAGGATTGGATATTCCATGAAGCATAATTAAAGATTTCTCAATTCACGCTCTTTTTTGTGGCTTGGATACAAAAAGACAAGTGTTTACGTTTTTGTTGCGAGCAATATTAAACAAGTCCTGGCGGCAACACCTCGCAAGGCACCAACTATACGGATACCTGCCTCCCATCACGAAAACTATCAAAGTTAGACGAACCAGGCACACAGGACACTGCTGAAGGAGTAGGGACGAGCTCATAAGTGATGTACTCCTATGGACCCCCGCATATGGACGAGCTAAAGCAGGACGACCAGCTAGAACATACATACCGCAGCTATGTGAGGATACGGGATGTAGCCCAGAAGCCCTGCCAGAGGCGATGAACGATAGGGAAAAGCGGCGAGAGAGGGTCAGGCATATCCGTGCTAGCGGCAACACATGATGATGATGATGATGAAGTGCGTGTTAAAAGTTAAAATAACGGGAAAAGTTGACTCCACTTAAAACGAAGAAACTAGCCTGCACATGGTGCTGGTTAACCATTTCCACTTACAACCCCAGCTTCAGAAACTGAATTTTGAGAATACGTCAAAAAGAGGTTCTACCAGTTGAGTCGATTTGTGCTTTCATGTTTCTCCTCCACCATCCAATAATTTGCAAGAATCTACATAGCTACCATCAATTACTAAGATACAAGTTGTTTTTTTGGTTGATTTAGTTTTTTTTAATGGCATATCAACCTTCATAGGTTATTTAATGCCAAAGCTATCCTTGTAGAAGATCAGCAGTGATACTATTTAAGCCATAGCTTGGCGTAATAAGAGATTTCATACTTTTGTGAGGGGCATTAGTCCAAAAATGAATGACTGGAGTTCCAACTCGCTTACTACCATGTACATCCCGATAGCCACTACGCCAAGTTGTTTCTTATGAAAACTGTATTGTCAGTGTCAGTAAATAGCTTATTTTCATACGTCATCATCTCATCTTGTCGTGCCATCAGCACGGACATCCCTGACCCTCTCTCGCCATCCCTCCTTATCGTTCATCGCTTCCGGTAGGTCCCCAGGGCTACACCATGTATCCTCACAGAGCTGCAGTATGTAAGTTTGTGCTGGCTGCCTTGATTTTTTTAAATATGTTATTTCTTTAATAAACTCCATCTACAACTTTTGAAGCTTATACAAATATGTATCATTGATTATTTACAATTTAGAGCAGTAACCAACGGTGTTAAATAACAAACCCGATGCGTCTTTTTCTTCAGAGCTCCAAATAATCGTATTATAACTAGTTTTTAATTAGTTTCGTATTAGAAACCTTGATATTATCTAGCCTAAAGCTTGAGTCATAATAGAAACTAATTTTTATTTCAAATAACTGAAAATCAAATTGACAGCAATGCTTTTTAACTGATTACTCACCTGAAGTTTTCAGAGAATGAAACTGTTTTTTAATCGAAAATTTGTGTTGTTCGTTTTAGAATTCTGGCAGCCACTTGTTTAAAATTCTACGGAGAAGGTTGCTGTCTTTTTAAGAAAAGAATATTTCCAACATACTCCTTCGTAATGACATCAATACTGAGATCAAGAGAATTTTTTAGTGACCTGCAAAAAATATCAGTTTGAAAAGAACAAGTGCATTCAACCTATAAACGGCTCAGAACACGGTACATGCAACTGATAACACTATTTCCATTTTTTATTTTTTATATAAAATAAGTAAAGTTGGCGACCGAAGTCGAGGGCGACCAGAAGGCTCCCTTTTCAATAGCTACAACACCGAGGTGTCGGAGAGGGCGCTACTCCTTTCCCTGGATTGCTCCACTTTATTCTTGATACGTACCTTATATTGCTGAGTGTTAAGCAAGGTTGTATAAAGTTCCATTTTAAAAGTCTTCGGTATGACGCGACCTGATATTGAACACAGGTCTTCCGGATCATTGGCAAACAATCTACCCACTAGACCAATGAGCTGGTGATCATAGAACAGATTTTAACGCTATGTTAAATTCTCTGGAATTATGCTATACCTAAATGTTATTTGACTGAGTGAGTACATTGTGCGTTTATATTTAACTTTTTTATATAGTTATTTTTTAAAAAGCGTTTTGCATAATGTTATATGATATATAGTATCCCTATCTAATAAAAATAAGTCGCGACTATCAAATAAAAAACCTATTCAGGTTTATGGCTTCAAGTTACTAATAATAATTATGTTTAATAAACAATTATTGTTTCAAACAACTTTCTAATTATAAATAATTAACTTATAGTTATTTGATAACAAGTAGTAAAGTTGATAACAGTTGTCGAAGGCGACCAGAAGGCTCCCTTTTCAATAGCTACTACACAGAGGTGTAAGGGATGGCCCTATTCCTTTTCCTGGGTTGCTCAACTTTACCCTCGATACCTACCTTATATTGCTGAATGTTAAACAAGGAGATATTAAAAACCATTTTAAAGTCTTTTTATGACACAACCTGGGATTGATCACAGGTCTCCCGGATGTAATTCAAATAATCTATAGAGATTTGTTTGAGCCATAGATGAGCCATTACAGGAACCATCTCTCCGATTCAAAGTGGATCTGGGAATAATATCAATAAAGGGGTATTCAACACTGACTAGATCTGCAGAACATGAGCCTGACTATCATGCAATTTAGTGTGACACCCAGGACAATCCTTTTGGTAGGGGGCTTACCCTTCTTCAGGGGTTACACTCAGCATTCAGCATATTCTAAGCCCCACTGACAGAGAGGCAGTCATTGTTGGTGGGATACGACTATACCATAATACTAGAATATAAATCTTTACTTACTAAGGTAGAGGTTATCTTATCACAAAGGTAGTTATGTTGACTATATCTAATTTTATATTGAGAAAAGTTAATGGTAATTCCTTAATTAATTAATGCTAATTAATTAATATTGATAGGGTCACGAAACTGTTCAAGCAATGTAATTAAAGGCTTTAGATTCATCTAGGGTTTTTTTTTATTATTCTGTTAACACGAAAAATTAATCGATGTCCTGTCAAACAAAGGAAGTCGCGGATAACAACCAATCAGAAAACATATTACTTTTTTTCCGTCACGTTTTCTGAGAAAGTTGAATAGACGCCATTTTTTTTTTATTACTTCCCTGTCTATTTTTGCTTTTAGAAATAACGGAACGATAAGCTGCACTTCAATAGTTGAATAAAATTGCCACTCTCAATCAGACGCTAAAAGAATATTACATTTTATTTTCTCTTTAAAGATTTTTTTTTTTTCGTTTTGATTAGATATCTTTTTTAAGTTTTAGGTCAAAGGTTCTTTTGCAAGAATCACAACAGATTTACTTGGCTATTTTGAAAATGAGGAAAATATGTCATATATTCTTTTTCATTTACGTCAATTTAATCTAAATTTTGTGAGCTACGGCTTTTTGCCGAAACATAAATAAAAATATAATTATTTTTCAACAAAACAATCTATTATTTGTTTAATAGATCGCTTGTATTTATGATTTATTTCAACCCTAACTTTTTCGACAAATTTACCTGGAAGAATACTCAACAACAATATCAAGTTACATTTTGTTACGTACACGTTACACATAATTCATTAAATTCACGCTACCCTCGTAACAAACATATCTCTAAAGAAAATTGTGACAGTATTGCATCCCGTTCTTAAGGAGAGTTTAAAGCAGAAAAATATTGATTCTAGACTGAATATACACTTTTCACACATTGATACTTAATTCTTATACATTTGCGTCTTAATATGTGATATGCGATGTTATTCCCTACACCCGGACAACACTGGATAGCTTGTTTAATTTTTTTATTAATTTTTACTAGTTTTTCATCTTCGTTATCTTTACAGCTTGGCTCTAACCTTTCTTAAAATTCATTCTAGAATCTTTAAAAAAAAAAGCATGAACCAAAAGAAATAAGTAATCCTCGGATGAAGTTTGAACTTGTGTCGATAATTCTTGGTTTTCTATTAATTTACGAAAGCTAATTAGCAAAAGACATTCAAATTCAACTGTAATATACGGCAAAAATATTCAGATGCATAAAATGTTCATACGCATAGGAATCCGAAAAACACGAAACACTGACGACTCTCTTGGTTCAGGTACGAAACTTTTATTACCTTCTTTAAGTTTAGGTTTTTCGGCACGAGGAGAGAGAGAGAGACAGAGAGAGAATTTTTCTATGCTGACTGTTCGTCCATCGTCAGCTTTCAATTCACTGACTCAACCAACGCGCGCGCGCACCCCGCAGTCCACAAATTCACTGACCTCGCCCAGATTCGAATCCCAACTCGTCCCGTCTAAGTCCAAATTTCAACTCACAGCTTTTATTCAAAATCACTAAGAATCCCAGCCCATTGCTTCCGAGCATGACGTTATTCATATCTCTAGTCCCATTTCTTTCTGGGGTTTTTATTGTGACATCTGTGATTGTCACATCCTCCCCAAGCGTGCGTGAACACCTGCACTCAATGAGTGCACCTAACTAACCCATGTACTAAGCCGAAAGGTTCTAAGCCTAACTAAACCGAAAGATAAGATATATAAAACGAAAAATGATAATATAAAAAAATCCTTCTGCAATTATATAACACAACCATATTTACCATTTCTTATTCAAAGACACAGGATGACAAGCTGTAAAGGACAGGAATTGCGAGTTAAAATCTTATAAGAAATGTATTCTTTTTTCCCCTCCGTCTGTACAAATATAATGAATCCAGAAACGACTTGACGACATGATAAAATGAAAAATATCTTTTAAAAAAAAGTCAAGAAGAAATTAATAATACTTAATAAATAAAAATGAATTTTAAAGTTCGCACAAAAGTTCATACAAATTTATTCAATGTAGAAAAAGCATCATACATTTTGTTGCGTTCTGGTTATTGAACGCTTGTAATATTAAATAAAGGACAAACAACGATATGAGAGGAAATAGAGATATATTCTCAGGAAAATGTATATACAATAGAGAGACTATTAGTAGACAAGGACATAGGATTAGTGAATACAGAATAAAGATATAGTCCAACGATAGTCTTGGCTTCTGTTATTACGGTAGCAAGTAAGGTGATCTAGTGCGATCTCCAGTCTCCAACGCTCTAATACTATTCATATAAGAAGCTGCTCTTCACCTTCTAGTTTGCCCTGGTATTAGTAGCTACTGCTATATAGGGCAGATGGACTAGTTCATTGTGTGGAAAAGGGTGGGTGATACCCAACTCATTTATTATGTAATTAACCTTCGTAAACAAAACAGAAGGAAAAAGAATATATATATATCATAGAATTACCGCCAAACACCTACATGCGAAGCACTGAACAGCTGTGTCGACTTTATTAGGTCTCATCAGCAGTGCACACCGTGACCTCCACTACTGGACCTCGAACCAACACCAACAGTATATAGAAGCCGAAACTCTACCACTGGGCCACCGGTTCACGCCACATATAAGCGATGCCGAATTAAAAAGTCATGGTGAATTGCACGACCACTTAGACCTAATGTGTCTCGAAGGGTACGTATTCCCCTCACAGAGGACACAGCCATCTCCAGGGCTACATCTTCCCAAGTCGGAGTTATGAGTCCTCATAACATAAGCCTCATGGGGCAGGATAATTATATAATTTTTAAATGGAGGAATTTTCTTGTCATGGTACTTCTATGATAATATCAATTCCTCCATTTAAAACACACACACACACACACACACACACACACACACACACACACACACACATATATATATATATATATATATGGGGGAGTATAATTCAGTCCAGTTAAACCGGAGTTGGGAATAATTCCGTCAGGACAATTAAATTATTCAAACTTCGAATTTTTAAATATTCCTGGTAAAGAGCTCAATGTAACTGATATCACAGAGCAACAATTCCTTTCAGAAAAACAAAACCCGGTCACATTAGTATTATAAATTTATTTCCATCCTACAATGAGTATTGACATGAATCAATAACACCAAATTTAGGTAATAATTATATCCATTTGATCTGAAGAAGTCCCGTTAAATTTGGTCTTATTGATTCATATCAATACCCATAGCAGAATGGAAATAAATTTATAATCCTAATGTGACCTGGTTTTGTTTTGTATTAAGTATATATATATGTGTGTGTGTGTGTGTGTGTGTGTGTGTGTGTGTGTGTGTGTGTGTGTGTGTGTGTGTGTGTGTGTGTGTGTGTGTTTTAAATTTACTTAGTTGTGGTTTTTCAGTCTCATGACGAATTTTTGACTTAACTGAAAATCCTCTGGGATTGATTTTAGAGTTCGATATATCAAAAACAAGATTTTTCCAACCGATGTGTATTCAGTTGCTATTACAAGACCTATAGACAGAATGATTCAGACTCCAATAATCCAATAAAGTATTCATACAAGGATTAATTCTTGCGGCCACTAACATCAATAGCAATGGTCAAACTTTACCTAAAAGACACATAACTGTATTAAGACGTTTGGCCAAAGATTATGACCTGGTTATCACACCTGATAAATCTGGATGTGTTGTCATTTTGGAATCAACTCAATAGCATAAAAAATAACGGATTATTAAATGACAAATATATATTTGAATATTTGAATTACAGAAGAAACCATGACTAAAAACAAAGATGTTTTCAACAAGTCATGTAAAAAATTAAATACGAAAAAAGACAAATTTTGGTCTTCGTTAATTGATTACCTCCTTATAATTGCTAAAATATCTGGACTTCCAAAAACTCACAAACCTAGAATTCCTTTACGAACAATTGTTTAAAACTGCCTTCCCATAACATTGCAAAATCCTTTGCCAAAATATTAACCCAACTTTTCGGTACAATTAATAATTTGCAATACAAGACCTCTGGTAATATACTAGATAAAAATCAATAATATACAGATGGAAAATAAATCTTTAGCCAGTATGAGTTTAAAATAATTATTCACCAATATTCCTTTTGACAAATGAATTAAACGTTAAGAAAATCACCTCAAAAAAACAAATGTTACATTATCTTTACCTGTGAACAAAATTGTTAAAAATTGCACATTTAAACTAAATATTTCTTTTGTAAACATGATTGTGACTTATATAAACAAAAATTAGGTTTACTCGTGGGTTTGTCTCTTAGTGTGGTCCTCGCCTGTCTATTTCTTGAAATTCTCGAATCTCGTAATTTAAGTTTATATATATATATATATATATATATATATATATATATATATATATATATGCGTCTTATAAGCAAATAATTACGATATATATATATATATATATATATATATATATATATATATATATATCGTAATTATTTGCTTATAAGACGCATAATATTTCCATATTTTTCATCTCAAAAGTCAGGGCTGTATATAATATACGAGAAATATATAATCAACTTTTTTCAGCCTCGATCCTCAGTTTATTTTGGGTATTATGACTGGAAGTAAGTTATATTTCGAGTCCAAACTAATCTGTTTCACGTCGTTACTTTACAAATAGCCATAGAAATGTGTGTTTGTTTATAATTTTGTTTCTCTTAAAGTGGGATTATTTTTGTCTTAAACTTGTTGTTTTGCAAGCTATGTTATATTCATGTGTTTGCTCAAAATGCAGTGAAAATTTTGTCCTTTAAGACAAAATAAAAACTTTAGAAATTCTTATTTTCAGTCAGTACAAACCAATAAAAAGTTGACCAAATACTAAATTTAGGTTAGATTCATCAACTACAAATACTAAAATTACAGTCCGTATTATACACGAGAATTTTTTTTCACAATTCTGTCGTTCAAAGTTTGGAGTGTATTTATCCATTACATGAGTGCGTGTTATACATTACATAAGTGTGCATTATACTAAAAAGATGACAGTTGCAGCTGAGAACAACCATGGCCCTTGAGTAAGATGTCCGACTGAAGAAAATCGAGCCGGTTTTCGATCCTAGTTGGAAGAATCTCGTAGGTCTAACCACTCTGAACAGTTGTAATACTACGCAACTTTGTCTCTGGGTGACTATGTATAATTTTTGTGCATTCCTTCTTACTTTTCTATTGAAATGTATGAAAGAAAGTAGAAAAACTTTTTTTTAAAAACCTTCTTTCCTTGGAGGTGAATTTATCTAAATCCAATTAGATTGCTAACGTAACAAATGACTATGCTTTTAAGAGTTGCAAATATTTTCTTTCATGTAATTCTTGTTTATATTTTTCAATCTTATAAACCCATTGTGACCCTTCGCTTTAAGAACTTTTCTATTACGTGCAAAGTGATTTACCTTTTATAGGCTTTTAAGATTCAAACTGAATTAAAAAAGCAATCAGCTTTAATTTTCAATAGTTGAGAAATCAATTCTTTCTATTAATAATTGTTTACTTTTATTAGAAATATTAATATATTCATAATGCCGTGATTTCAATTAGAAATAACCCCCGCAATGCCTTTCAAGATTTAATTACTAAATTTGTAAATAATTTGAAAATGAAATTCTTTAATTAGATTAAAAATGAAAACATTGTTTTCTGCGTGTGGTTTGATCAAAATCCAGAATTTACACCGATTTCTGAGTGTTTAATAATTTGTCGGGATTACATTCCTTCGCGCCCTCCCCTACACCTTGGTGTAGTAAGCTATCGAAAAGGGAGCCTTCGGGTCACCCTCGACTATGGTCGCCAACTTTACTTACTTACATTCCTTGTTAGCTAAGGTAGTACTTCTAATAGCCCCTCAGTGGTGGGATTAAAATAGCATATAAAAGAAGAGTGTCAAATCCTCTTTGGCTCGTGGTTCCAGCAGAACGCCTGCATACGCTCCTATCCATACGGACAGGGGACTTGCGCCCCCTAATGACCTTTTTTTTTATGACACACGATGGCATGTCTTAAACATATAAGTTTTTATTTAACACTTCCATTCAATCGTATTCGGGAATAATTACGGACTCTTAACTTTTACAAAAAACTATTCAATAATACAATTGGACTTTTCTCTACCATATTGTTTTTTTTTTAGTATCTAATATTATTCGTGTATTCATTCGTACGCTATCTCAAGCAATAGAATATGTTCTTATTAACATGTCGTAGATTCTTCTTGTATTGTCCTATACGAGAAAATAATAAACCATTATACATTTCCTCTGCTATAACTGGCCGAATGCTTTTTCTTCTCACACACATAATATTAGCGGTGAGTTTTGATAATCAGATTCAATAAACATGCTAAGGAAACCTTCAAGAGATCAATAACATTGCCCTCGACTACAAATTTATCCTTGGGTTTCTGTATATATTCATAAATGAGTTTAGCTCATGTATGTCAAACCTTGATTTATAGCTAAAGACAATTTTTTTTTCAGATTGTTCTTCCTTTATGTCCATTATTCGTGTAGGGGTAGACACTGGTTCATTGCATCAAATGAAATATCAACGAATACTCGATTATTGAAGGTAATTTTTTTCTCCTTGTTAATATACTGTAGTGCATACTTTCACATAGATTCATAAAAAAAAGTCTCCGTTATTATTTTGAAAATAAAACTTGATAATAATTGTTAAGTAGGATAAAACTCTAACCCCCCACACACACACATATATGTATATATATCTTTAAGAAAAACAAAAACCGGTCACATTAGGAATATAAATATATTTCCACCCTGTTATGGGTATTGATATGAATCAATAACACCAAAAATTACAGGACTCCTTCAGATCTAATTGATAAAATAATTACTGTCAGAATAGACACAGGAGGGAAGGTGGAAGGCTGTAGAAGAGGGTTGAAGAGTTTCCTCTCTATTTAACCACATCCAGTTTATTGTTCTGTGATGTCAGTTACATTGAGCTCTTTACCAGAAATATCTAAATGTTCATAGTTTTTTGTCCTGACGGAATTGTTCCCGACTCTGGTTTAACTGGACTGAAAAATACATACATATATATATATATTCACCCAAGTCACTACAAATATTTATTTTTCAGTATAGCGTATTTACTTTTGTATAGTTAGGCTTTTGGTTTATGTCTTCGAAACGGTTAATTTATGGAATTAATTAACATGTTTTTCTGTGTAATAAAAGAATATGGTCATCAAATAATGCTTACATTGTAATATATTGCCTTGACCTGCAATTAACTCGACGGATGCAGTTGACAGATACGTCCGGCTGGAGATAAAATCAGCAAAGTGACTACAGGAAAACAAGCAATGCGTGGGTGTAAACCGTGAAAAACAAGCTTTGTGTGGGAAAAGAGGTAAGGCCATGTAGGTCGCGTGGGAGTTTTAAGACTATATAAGGTCTAGAAATTTGGCTGAAGTCACTTCCCGCTGGCTGTTCTGACTCCTGACAGCTCTTTTGTGTGTGCAAACTCTCTCCGACTGCTCTTCTATTTCACATAAGCGTCACCGTTGAAAAATAAAAATATAAGATATATATATATATATATATATATATATATATATATATATATATATATATACGTGTTCCTCGTTGTTTGTTTACATCCAGAGGTTGTATACCACAAAATTCCTTATATGCAATTATGTATTGGTCGAAATTTATGAGTAAATTTTGGAGGCAAAAAATATGGTGTTTACCCATACATAATATTTTAAGACTGAACATTAAACATAATTGAAAGGCCCATAAGCAATACCCCTCGCTAAAGCATATACCAGCTCATTGGTCAAGTGGGCAGAGTAATGGCCATGGAGACCGAGGTACAATCCCAGATCGAGTCATACCAAGGACCCAAAATTGTACTTGATATTCCTTGCTTAATACTCAGTTTTATTAGGTAAGAATCAAGGGTAAAGTGGAGCAATTTTGGGAAAGGCGTATCGCTCTCCAATTCACCTATGTGTTGTAGCTAATGAAAAGAGACCCCTCGGGTCACTCTTGATTAATTTTACTATGAGTAAGGATGATTATATCCCAACCAAGTGATAATTAAAAATTTGCATTTTCCAAGTGACTGCTTGACATGCAAAAAACTCGAGCATACATGCAGACTTTCCTGGGATTCGGAATGAATTTGGAATGTAACGTCTTACTCAGTTACATTATCGTTTTTGGAAACGATATGTGTCCTGGGTATGACACTTAGCAGAATTTGATAAAAGGCTCCAGTTCTGGGTCTTTTAGCGTGTGGAGTCGCCCTTCATTGTCATTACTCCCAGGTCTACTCTGTCCTTGAATGATAGTACTTGTTAGGTTCTGATCATGGCATCAAATATATCTGTTTTCAAATTATTTAGATAGACCCACTAGATATGTATCGTATAACCGAGTACAAAAACATAAAAATACACAAAACAATGTACTGATAAAGGTAAAATGTAGACAATTTCCCAACCTCCAGATTTGATACATAACTAAATCATTAATTTTTGATAAGAATATTTGAAATAATATAACAGTAAATTATTTTTATTAAGAAAAGTTACTTGATATTAGTTGTCCAAATTTCTGAGATGAAGCTTGATGATTTTAATCATTACTATTGTTTTCATCTTTATTATTATTTCCACAACGTTTCGGCCGATATGTCCTCCGGCATTCTTTAGGTGATTGTCGAATTCGAGAACCGACTCAGAACTTCGAACTACGTCTTTTATTGAATCCACGGGGGGTCGCCTGTCCTGATTCCGTTAGCCATAACCAGGTACAAGTGTTCAGTATTCCTGTATTGTTACTCGCCTGCAGTCAGGATTGAACCTGCAACCTCCAAGTCAAGTAAGAACATCAAGTTTATAAGTCCCAAAAATCCACTCTAAAGTGCCCAGCAGATCACATAGCGTAACGGTTATAGGCGTTTGTTCCCTAAGTTTCTAAGGAGACAATCATCAGAAGTTTGCAGGTTCAATCCTGACAGCAGACGAGTAACAATACAGGAATACTTAACACTTATACCCGGTTATGGCTAATGGAATCAGAACAGGCGACCCCCGTGGATTCAATAAAGAACGTAGTTCGAAGTTCATGTAGGCTCCCGAGTTTGACAAACACCTGAAGAAGGCCGAAGGACATATAAGTCGAAACGTTATGGGAATAACAATGAAGATAAAGAAAATAGTCCGAAAACCCTTTATGATAAAAAAGTTACTTGATGCTAAAATTTATTAAAGAATATTATTAGTTACCTCAAACCATATAAGTCACAACAAATGAATAGCATTGAATAGAAACAAATTACTTGAAACAATTAATGTTAGACATACGCCTGTTCAATTAAAATGTGTTGGGTGGCGACGTCAGTTATGTTTTTGGCCTGATCATTGGGGGATTTCAGCATAATTTCAACATAATACCTCGTTCCTCCTCAGGATGATCATTCCCTAAAGTGCCATCGAGCAAACATGACTCTAGTGACTAGTATGTTTTATATCGAGTTTTGATGACGCAGATTTTTGTTTCTACGCACTTGATTGGCTATTGCTATAGCCAACCAGTTTGCGGGGTGGTCGTTTAAAACAAATCTACATGGCGTTGACACTTTAACATTCATTGGTAGAACGTGCATCAAGCGGTAAGTTAAAAACTTAGCAACAAAAAATTTAGGTTGAATGTGGCACAATGAACTAAATATTTTCAAAACTAATTTATTTAATCAATTTATTTATTAATATTTGATAGGAGTGCTTAAAGCCATATACTTATGCATTAATTATAATCATGATATAAAAACATCAAAAACCACACAGCTTTGTGCAGATAATTTGTATTTGATTAAAATACTTGATATCGTATAACTATATAAAAAAAAATCTTAGGAAACAACACAAAAATGCAGCGACATAAAGAAAGCAAAAAAATAACCCAATACGGTCGTTAAAATCTAATTATCCTTAATTATTAATTAACAAGCAAGACTTCATAACACTCGTCTCGGGGATGGGGCTGTTTTTGTTTTTTTTTACCTTTTCTATACGTAGAAAAGTGTCACCCTGTCGTTAGTTGAACTAGCAACGAATTATATACTTCAACCTATTGTATGTAAATAAATTTACTTTGGAATCTAAAAAATACCAACTCTATATTATGTGAATTTCATTGAGAAGAACTTTGAGTTAAACACTGGTCTATAAATGGAAGTCATTGTACTTACAAACTTTCAAGTTGGTTTTTTTTTTCTGCTTTTTAATATAAAACCATTAAAAGCCGTCGAAGTTTTATGTCCTGTGTTGAATAGTTTCTCTACATAATATAAGCTGTTTATTTTTTCTTCACCTTACCATATTTAGTTCAGACAACCAACGTCAATGTAGTCTCAGACAACTTCACTTTACCTTGAATTAAAGACGTCGCGTTTTTCTTTCTTTACATAACTTTAAGTGAGACGTCTGTTTCCGTTACTTAGAAGTGATGGCGCCGGTTTTCGTATTCACCTAAATATAGATACGACTAACTGACCCACTAGACACCTTCAACCAAAATACAAATAAACAAATCTATACAAACACACACATATATTTATATATAAAGATTGTTTCAGACATTATCTAATATATATATATACATATATATATACATTAGCGGCAATGTTTCACTTAAGCAAGTTTTAATGATGAGGACAGACAAGGCTTGTTTTAAAATTTTCAGGGCAATTTTCTGTTGTTGTATAAGATTGCGGAAATGTTATTCCAATTTGAGAAAAAATTGCTCAAACATACCTACCCACACAAGCTAGAACAACACAGTCGTAATCTTATTCGAAAACAAGAGAAAATTGCCGATAAATTTTAAAAAATAAACCTGACTGCGATTTTCAATAGAATCTCATTATATATATATATATATATGTGTGTGTGTGTGTGTGTGTGTGTGTGTGTGTGTGTGTGTGTGTGTGTGTGTGTGTGTGATTCATATAAATTAGGTTCAAAATCTACTTCGCTTGAAAACTTCATATATAGAATATAAGAGAATTTTCGTATGATTCTAACAGAGTGCTCTATGTAAGGCTATTAATATATAAACCTATATAGAAAAACTCACATACTGAACAAATATGTATCTGTAATAACAAAGGAAACTCAACAGATTCGATGCCATTATAAATTTATTTCGACAATTTGTTCATTACTAATTCCCTCTTCAGATGGACGTATAATACAATTGGAGATGATAAACAGTTTCTTCGGGGAAAAAAGCTTTTTCATTAAATATGAATTTAAATTTTTATACTCAAGTTAAAAAAAATGATCTAATAAAAACCAAAATAAACCCATAAAATAATAACACAATCGAAATCCTATTATAACAGGCCGTGATATATTAAAAAATATATAAAATAAGGTCTCAGCTGTCATGACTTAAATAATCTCAAAAAATCTTCTTTGATTTCAATTTAACAATATAAATTAGCATATGGGTTCCAATTTATCAGCTAATAGCATTAAAATTTAATCTAATGCTTTTTTTTATCTAAAATATTTTTAGTCTCATATATTAGAATTATATGCGATCTAAATATTACTTTAAATAAATTACTTCGAATACGATTATACTTTTTATTACACATTTTGTTATTTCCATTAGTCTTCCAATTTATCAGTTTATAGTATAACAGTTTAATCGAATATATTTCATAATCTATTTTAAGACTATATGAAGTTTAATTATTACTATAAATGCGATGTATTAATTTACTATGTCTCCCTTTTATATCGTAATAACTGGACAAATATTTAGTTAAACCCCTTCAATCAGAGCTATATTAATATTTTGTATCAATATTATACGTATTTAATTAACAGCTTGTAAATGGAATCCTATATTGTTTATTCTCTAATAAAGCAATGTAAAATACATACTTACATCAGTCTTAAATTCAAGTTTAATATTGCTATTGGATTAGTTTATTTTGGTGTTAATCATATTAATCTTTTTTTCAATTTGATTATAAATCTTTAAATGTTTACTTAGTTAAAAAGTGGTTGTTTTTTACCTGAAAAGATATGTTTATTATCACCATTTCTATTATAAAACCATCTGAAGAGGCAATTCGGAATAAACGAATTGTCAAAATAAATTCATAATGGCAAATATCTGTTGAGTTCTCTTTGATATATATATATATATATATATATATATATATATATATCAGTGGTGACTCTAGCCTATTTTTGCACCTTGTACCCCCCACCCTCTGTCAACTTCAGTTCCCAACCCGTGGTCCGTGGACCCAAAGTAAGACATCATCGTTGCTATTGCGTGATTCTCCATTGTATAGCACAGATTGACTAACGTACCTTGCATGGTGGTTTCTTTGTAAACAATCAAGATACTATATAATTTGTAGTCTTGTTAATACAGTAGATAAGATAATTTTTTTTTCCTTTCAAAAGTATAGAAGAAAAGAAATGATGTTCATTACTATCACGAGAAAAATATGTTTATTAGAATAAAGAAATTGATGACAAAGATTATTTGTTGAAAATGTATTCAAATAAACAAATTTTAGTTACAGAATGTAATATATGCAACATTCATTAAAGAAATAGAGATCTGTTAGTGAAAAAACGAATTAAAACACGCCATTTAACCAACATTTACCATAGCGATGATGAAGACATCCATTTTGAATAACATTGACCGAGTTATTGGTCGTGCCGGGCACGAGTAGCACTAGTCCCATCTCCGCCTCTGATATATATATATATATATATATATATATATATATATATATATGTTTGTGTGTGTGTATTTGTGTGTGTGTGGAGAGAGAGAGAGAGAGAGAGAGGAGGAGGGAGAGAAAGAGAGATGGGAACACAGCTGATTTCCTTAATAAAATATATTAGTGTGGTTTACTTATCGCTAAATTTTATTTTGATTCATTGGATTTAATCTTAAATGATAATTCTTCATAAAACATTATTATTTCTAAAATAGCGGTTACTATCAATAATAAATGACTACATATAGTTATTTAATTTCCGAAAAGAACATGGGGGTTTTTTACTTGAAATTCTTGCTTTATTCAAATCAAATATGTGTAAAAGTTTTCGCTAAAATAAAGTTCATAACACAAAGTTGATAATTAATTAAGCCTTCTTTAACCTTCATCAATACATTGACTCTCTCTGGCATCGATTAAACCAATATTTCATGGTACATTCATTTTGAAACGAGTCCAAGTATTAATTGATTCATGGGTTAGGAATTTTTTATTGGCTATTTTTCTTCTACGAAGCCTTTTTGCTATATCTCATAAATTTTCAATTGGCTTTAATTCATCTTAATCAGGAGGCTATTAAATTACTTTTTTTCATTTTAAATAAAACCCAATTGTTGTGGTAGGAGATGCATGGGGTATAATTTGGTTAAAAGTAAACATTCTCACTTCATTACTGGTTTTACTTTTCCCTCTTTGATAGCGTTTTCGTCCATTTTTATAACACAGCTCAGTTTGTGACTCAGCGGTACATTAAACAGCTTTCCCGTATTCAATGGACCAGTTTTGATGATCACGTGCCTATTGCAATTTTTTTTTCTTTTTCATTGCAGCTGTTGGAAGTGCTTTGCTTCATCTTGAATAGAATGCGTTGGTCAGATACACGATGGATACCTAAGTCAACATATTGCTTGCTCTAATATGCTAATCATTTCCTTGCTGAATCTCGGTTTTTTTTGTTTGTTTTGTTTTAGATTTTTTTTGTTTTGTTGGATTTTTTTAGGCTTCCAAGAAGGATACAGATGATTGATTTTGTATAATTCTGAGGCCTTCCAGTATTTTTTCAATGAGAAAGAACAAGTATTATTCCACTTTTAAACCAAGTCCTCTACTGATCGACATGGAAAATTGACCTTCAAAGTAATTTCCTTAGGCTTCAGGACCACTTTGATAGTAATAAATTAGAGCAGAAGTAATTTATTTCGGCGTATCCATCAACATTCTTTGTGGATAAGCAGATAATGCTATGTTTTCATAAGTTAATTTGAATGACAGATTTAAAGGGTTTAAAGTCAAATGAATCAGGTTTTGGCTATAAACCTCCCCCTTCTTCCGGCTACACTTTTATCCTCTCCATCATCTTATCATTTTTCTCGTTTGTTTATATATAGAAACACTCAGAAAACGGTTTCAGTTTGAAAAAGTTTTGGGAATAAAAAGAACGAAATATCATGCATCTAATCTGATTTAATTGGTTGATTTATCCAACTTTCCCCGTGTTTCTATTAGACCCCCTCTCTCTCTCTATATATATATATATATATATCCCCAATCAAGTAGATTATCACACAAGGTCAAATTCAAGCGAATTTAACAGGTTTGAAATCAAAGTTTTCCTTCTTCTTGACTGGTTGTTGAAGAGCCCAACCTGCCCTACTATTTATTCATAACCGGAGAAAGAATAGTTGGACTCAGACTTTACCTAAGAGTACTAACACAATGTGAAATTCAAACAGCCTCGTCTGAGATTTTAACTCGGATCATCGTGTCCATTTACTGCGACCGTAGCCATTACTCCACGAACGCTGTAGGGTACTATTGTTAATGAATGAAAAGACAATATTAATGATAGTGCCACAAAAAAATTTAAAAAATCATTTCTTTGTTGGGAGCTGAAATGTAGAAGGGTATACAGCGATTCGTGTATCAATCCATGACCGCAAGGGCCAGTTCTGAGAGCAGCGTTGATGAAGATCCTTATCCCTCTTGAAATTATAACATGACACCGTTGTTTGAAGATCAAACAAACACGGCGACGCTGAGAAAACAATTAGTACGTATCACTCCGGGTTGGCGTGGGTTACTGATCTTTGTGTCTGGAAAATTGTGAGTTTTTTTAGCATCAAGGTGGATCCCGCGGTACGCGTTGACTTTCGAAAATTCTTTGAGCGCGTGTTTTATAGACCTCCTATTGGTCCTAAAAAACATTTTCAATTGTTCATATTCTTAAACATCTGCGGGGGCGTTAGTTAGAGATCTTTGCGCCAATTTTGATCGTTTTTCTCCAGAAAATCTTTTTGACAAGGAAATTGCATCATTCCCTAAACGCCGCCCTTGTTTTAAATATAAGCAAATATTTATTGATTTTCGTAACATAAAATTAGAAATATCATTGATTTAACACTTTGTTTAAAATATATCGATAACTTATGCACAGTACCATATATATATAGTCATTCACAGATTAACTGTTACGTTGTATCATAACACTTCAGTGTGGCTAGACATACTTGATGCTTCAAGCTGGGATCGAAACCCGGCTGACTATGTCAGTCGGATATGTACCCCAGAGACACCATCATTTTCTGCGTTAAGGAAGGACTTTTTACGTATACCATTTTTACATATACGTCATCGGTTACCGGGAGTACTCAATTCATGAGAAGAGCTATTGTTTTTCAGCTTATGTGATAGCTGACAAATTCCCCATTATTCGCATAATCCGTTTGTAAACAAAATGGCGATAGAAAACGTATTTATTCGATATGAACATTGGTTGAAAATGTATTCCCAGCATTAACATAATAGCATTATGTCTGACATAACTTTTTCTATTTCTAAATCAGTACCCTGCCTCTTCCATCTTCTGACACAATGTAATGTGTAACGACACATTACTTTGCATCATATCTGCACAAGTTTGAAACATAAAATAGCATTAGATCCGAAAGAGACGTTATTTAAACATTGATATCGGATCATTATTATTGTGTAGGCATTTGAAACCTCTACGGCGGATTGTAAAATGCCTATAATAGCGTTCAGTACCCTTAACTCAAAGGCAATAATTATAGCTCAATATCTTTATGCGATGATTAAATTTAGCAAAAGGATAAAAGAAAATCGATCTTTAGTGGAGCCTCGACGGAAAGAAATGAAAAAAAATGTTTTTGGTAGATTAAATGAATCGTTCAGATTATTAAAATACAAAATCATATCAGCTCTCGCCACTTTTATGTAACGCATTTATTACCTTAGTCCTCGATTATCTGTTTTATTTTTGTTTTTGTTTTTCTTTGTACAACTAGCACTTCTGACAAATACACCAGCTCATTTTTGAACTGATACCCTTGGGAAAGGTATGAACCAATACTACGCATCTAGCAGGAGATGGCTTCGGAATTATATAACCCACAAAGGTTGATATGCCATTAAGGAAACGAAACCAAATCAAACCAAGATTTTCATTATTTTATGCTGGTTTCTCTACAGAGGTTAAATAATCCAGTTTGCCCTTCCTGCTATGTCTTTATATATCTGTAGGTGGAGAAGAAAAGATGGATTCTGGCTTTTTCGAAGAGCATTGGCACAAAATGAAACGCAAACAGATTTGAACATTTTCGACGACGAGAGCCGTTATGCTAAGCGCATTTCAAGCGCAATCATTTCTCTCTCTCTCTCTCTCTCTCTCTCTCTCTCTCTATCTATCTATCTATCTATCTCTCCCCCACCTCTCTCTCTCTCAGTGTTTGAAAACAGCTCTAAGTTCTCTTATTCCAATACCATTTTAAAATGTCGATCTGATTAAATAACCAATCAGATTAAGTTTGTTTTTAATCATTTAATTTTGGTCTTTACTAAACTACTTTTCGAATCTAAAAAGAAAGTTTTGTATCGAAAGAGGAAAAGATTCCCATTTTCTTCATTAGACCATGATAGGGGGTGTCCTCGTGGTGTAATGGTTAAAGTGATGGACTGCAGAATCGTAGTAAGCGAGTTCGTACTCCAGTCGCCCTATTACATTCACTTTCGGGCAAACACCCTTGGGAAAAGCATGAACCCCTCTTATCCTTCCAACTATGGGTTAAATAGTACCACTACTGTTATTTAGAACAATGGCTTTGACATTATATAACCTACAAAGGTTGATATGCCATTAAACAAAGAAACTAAACCAAACCCTAGACCATGATAATTCTCCTTAAACAATATCCTTTTTAAAGAAGCATCATTGTTTTTCTTTCATTTCCTTTTCTATTAAAATCTTTTTCAGATTTGAATTTAAATGGCAGGTGAAAATGTTTAGAAGCATATTTCAACACTAATTATACACTTACTTCTTATTTCAAAATGAAACATAGAAAGCCATAAAATAATGATCAATAATAAGATTAATAATAACATTAAAGATCAACTCAGAATATAAATTATGATCTTAATTGACTAAAGAAGCAGGATCACTTTTGGCAACCAAAACCACAGATCAACTCAAAATGCAAATTATGAGGCAGATCAATTCAGGAAAAGCGATCATTTTAGAGACGTTACCAAACGTTCTCCGTTATTTGTTAATAAACCGTCATAACATCGGTGACCCTAATACGACGAATTTTGCATAGGCACCGTACTATTTCTGTATTGCAGTAGCTGTGAGGACAAATAGCTGAGATTTGGTTTGGTTTGCTTTGGTTTTATGGTATATCAATCATTGTCTGTTGCTTAATGCTAAATCCATTTGTATGCATATAAACAGTTCTATTTCAAACAATTCAGTTTGGCATAAGTACGCAGTTGAAATGTCAAAACTGTTCAATTTTAAACAATTCACTTTAGCATAAACACACAGTTTAGTTCTATTTGACTATAGATAGGACCTATCGGGTCAGATTGGACATAGGAGCGATGAAAATAAAGGGGTCCTCCGTATTCTTCGAAGTTGCATCATTACTGGAGCCTGACCATCAGAATGTTTAGTGTCATATCCAGGATACTCGTCGGGAGAGTCTTGCCTGTCTGCAGAGATGCAGTCGGTGTATTCTGCAGGCAAAGCTGACTGGGCCAGAAATGGCTGTGAGCGTTGTGCTCAGAGGAATGTATGATGAAGAGCCACTCCAGACTGCTATGTTGGGTGAGAGTTTCTAGGACAGTGAATCTTTCTTAGACTTTTCTGCCAAGGGTGGTCGAATGTTTGGTTTCCCGAGAAACGACAGGTCCCCATCTTCTTTCTGGATGCAAGATATTTCTGTTGTCATGTTAAAACTCCCCGACACCAATGCAAGGAATTTCCGTTTCACTTTTTATGTTTGTCAATAATTAATCAAAATATGATTATTTTTCTGGCGGAGAGAGTGAGAGAGAGAGAGATAGATAGATAGATTGAGAGAGAGAGAGAGAGAGAGAGAGAGAGAGAGATTGATAATTAGGTATTTCGAGTAGCTCACTTTTGAAACCAACTTCTTGACTTCGATTTGGATAAAAACATTTATGCCTGTCTGGGTTGATGGTCGAATAATCTCTTTCTCTCCCTCCTTCTCCCTCTCTCTCTCTCTCTCTCTCTCTCTCTCTCTCTCTCTCTATCTCTCAAGCATACGCAATCCCGGTCGTCCACCTTCTCTCACGATGAATTCTGTCTGACCTCAAATATTCACGAACCTGCCATCTGAGAAGTATCCCTTTATTACTTAAAAAAATATTCAGACTTTGCAGCATGAACTTCAAAGGAGGCCCGCTATGCTGTCTAGAATTTGTAATTTATTTTGTCTCTGTGTGTCGGCTGACCAGTGATTTATTTTTTTTTTTATCTAATCCAAGCAGCTCAATCTACCACCTGACAATGTAACGCAACGATCAACTCAAACTACAAATTATGAGGAATACCAATTCTAGAAGAATGATTAAAAGGGAATATTATGTTCGCTTAGGTCAAGGGATTTTGGAAAGCTTTTAAAATTTTCTCGATGATTGCAATTCAATTTTCTTATAATTATCATATAAAACCTATAAATAGTAATCTACTTTAAAATTTTCATTACTGTAGTGAGGAGTATTAATATTATTCCTGATACTTTTTTTATGTGCTGTTTAAAAGTTCGTTAAAAAGGTTTCCTTTGAGGAAACATTCTTGGAATTAAATTTTCTATTCAATTAATCATATTAGAATAAGTGTCCTGAATTCTGAACAAAGCCATTTACTGAACAAATAATCTTTCATAATTCATATTTCATAATCAGAGATACAATTAAATCTTACCCTAAGCTATAAACGGACATTAAAGTCACCTAGGGAGCTTAATACCCGTTGATATTTTCCTGCATTCTTGTTCGATTGAATTAGCGATTATAATTCGTCTCGTTTATGAAACATCTTTCTTTTTTTGATCAGTGGCCTTTAGCTGATCGAAGGTATCTGACTTGGTCACTCTAGTGTACAGGTTGCTATGTTAGTGAGGTATTGTTACCTTGGGATATTTATTGAAGTGCCAGCTGGAAGATATGATTAACATTTTTTGTAACGCGGAATTTCTAAAGTAACGATGTATTAGAATATTGATATGATTCTGTTTCTCTTAGGTACACGGGTTTTAAAATTGCTTTTATTTCTTATCACGGAAAGTGTCTTTTTACATTATTTTTTGTTTATCTTTAGAATATTTATCCAGTTTTTGTTAAGTATATTTTAATCGCTGAAAATCTTCTCAACGTGCAAGATTTTGAAATAATAATACCAAAATTTATTTTGCAATCTCTTGTAAGTTAAAAAACGTAAAAAATAGTTTCTAGATAGGATGTTAGATGTCTACTTTATTAAGTTAAGCAAAAAGATAAAAATTAAGTTTATCAAACGTACGCAGTTTAGCTTTATACGTAAATATTGCATCCTTCAATGCACCAAAAAGTTACTCTTGGTTCCTATAAGTGTGACACAAGATTAATTGTTAAGGGGGCACACATGGTTTGAATTCAGAGTAGTCCTTCTCTTCAAGTTAAATAGCCCAGTCAGCCCAACTATTTACTCCTTGGTAGGGGGGTAACCTATTTCGGTTCTTGCTATTAGATTTATGGTGATTTGCGTTGCATTACGAGCGCCTCGGTTCATAGAAGTATTTATTTACCCAACCTACTGACATGGGCAAGGATGTGACACAAGCTTAAATTTTAGCTGAAGTACAAATAGTTTATTTGTTTTCATAGTTTTCCTTCTCTTCGAAATGTTGCCTAAAGTACTTATTCAGCCTCACTATTCACCCATAATTAAGGAAAGAAGAGGAAGATTCATGCCTGTCTCAAGAAACTGAAACGCAAGCAGTTTTGTCCAGGATTCGAACCCAAGTCGCTGCGTCCACTGCTCTAAACGAGTTTATGGTATGCAATGATAGACAGATATATGAAAAGAATTTTGTTGAATTATTATAAAATTATCATGTAATGTTGTTGTTCTCTAAGAACAGCTGTAAAAGAAGAAAGATCATTAATAATATATGAAGCTAGAAAAGAAGTTCTTACTCTTTAGGATCAAATAAAACAAGTCGAATTAATCTTATTAAATTTACCAATTTTAACAAATATTACAACTTTACAGAGAAATTAATATCTTCACTATAAATTTGAATAAATTCTATTAATCGTTTTAATAAAAAGTGTTGCTGAATGAAACAAGACAAAGGAAAGAACAAAAGTTCATATTTATAACTGAATTAAACCGGGACATTGGCCCAGCGGTTAGAGTGTTCGCCAATGGCCCGGGAGACCTGGGTTCAATCCCAGGTCGAGTCATACCAAAGACTTTAAAAATGGTACTTGATACCACCTTGCTTAACACTCAGCATTATAAGGTACGGTTCAAGGGTAAAGTGGAGCAATCCTGGGAATGGAGTAGCGCCCTCCCCTACACCTTGGTGTAGTAGCTATCGAAAAGGGAGCCTTCGGGTCACCCTCGACTATGGTCGCTAACTTTATCACCATAAAATCCGTTTGAGATAATGTTCTTTATTATTATCTGATTATAATTATAGATGTCAAAAAATGGAATGATTTGAGCCCCATGTTAATGGTTTTGTTGCATACTTATGCTTGACAGAGCAAGATGTTTCAACTGTGTAAACTAAGTGATTTCAAGAAGGCAGTAATACGTAGGTGTACCGAATAGGCATAGGCGTTGTGAAATTATTTATTCACAGGTACCCAATGAGTAACAGTCAGTCTCAATCTTGCGGCCAGAAGAGATACGGTCAGTCACGGAGACTGGTCTCCAGGTACCCGGTGGAGCAACGGCCTGCTGTGGCCCCTGGCCGGGAAGCAGCTGGGGCAAAGATGTATAGTCCTGAAGATACAGCGTGGTATAGCCAAAAAAAAAAGAAGTTATGGGTTAATATAACAGTGTCCAAGTCCTTCAGTCGTCTTCTACTTTCCGTCTGTCTCTCGACGCTACAGAATATTCAACCCTTACGAGAAATAAGTATGATAATAAGTATGAATTTCTTGGATATTGTCAAAATTTCAGACACTATCATTATTACTATTACTTTTCTCTTTTGAGTTTTTCACAACAGCGTTAGCTGAAGGTTTCTCACCGGAGTCTGAGTGACAGCAAGACCCCTCAAGTCTCCGTGACCCCTCTCTGCATTACAACCGACCGGAAAAATGCAGTAATCTGGATTGTCGCCACTCGTCCTCCTATTTGCAAGTCCTCCAGTCCCTGTATCAAATCTTTGGTGACTGTACCGAGTGCTCTAACAACAATTGGTATCACCGTCACTTTCATGTTCCATTGTTTTTTTCTGTTCTCTAGCAAGGTCATGGTACTTATCTCTCTATTCGCTTTCTTTCAGTTTTACCCTGTGGTGAGCGAGAACGGCAAAGGTTAGGTGGTTCGTTTGTATCTCAAAATCCAAGATAAATTTGTTCGTTTCATTTTCTAAGAGAAATTCTGGGCCGTGCGTACATCATTTGTTCGTATGATCAAATTTATTTTTTACACATTATGGGTTTCTTACATTAGCATTAGCTGGTGGTTTTTCACTGGAGTTTGAGTGACTAACTCTCCTCAGGTCTCCAGTAAACTTTTCAATATTCTGGCTGATTTCACTAATGCTGTTGTTTGGACAGTTTCCAGCCTTCCCGTAATTTCCAAATTATCCAGTCCTTGCACCAATCTTTTGGTGACTTTTTTAAGAATACCAATTACAAATGGTATAACCGTCACTTTCATGTTCCATATTTTTTTCAATTCTCTAGCAAGTTCTTGGTATTTATCCTTCTTTTCGCTTTCTTTCAATTTTACTCTAGGGTCGGCCGGGACAGCAAGTTCACAATTCTGCAAGTTCTCTTTTTTTGGTTGATTATTATACGGTCTGGTCGTCTGGCCAAAGTTAGGTGATCTATTTGTATCTCAAAATCCCAGAGGAATTTGTTTCTAGTAACTGTAATCAGTATTTCTCTGCGCCTTTCTATGTAGTCTTCAAGTCGTTGTATCAATGCGTTAACGCTGTTTTCAATGTTGGCAACTCCTCTTCCTCTTTCTTTTCTTGACATATATTATCATTATTATTATTATTATCATCATTATTATTATTATTATATTCCTTTTAAATGTTCTAAAATTTTCAGCCATCATTGATAAATTATATGATCATTGCATGTGTCATTTTTAAAATTGTAATTCTGGCGTATATTTTAATAGTTACTTGTAAGATGATGGTTGTATTTTTTAATGGTAATCTTTTTTTTTTTAATGTTACAAGACTATAATGTCTTTACGGCATTTCTTCTCATAAGTGTTTTTAACAATAAAAAGATAATCCTTAATAATTGATAGATCTGTCTGTTGGGGCTATAGAATACGCCGTCTGCATCTCTGAAAAGATTAACTACCCACCCAACAAAAAGTGTCCTAGATATGACACTAAACTGCATCGGATGGTGAGGCTCCAGTTATTGGGGAATGTGCAATACCCCTTCATTGTTATTACTTCCAGGTCTACTCGGACACGAAGTGGTTGTATCTGTTAGGGTCCCATCCGTGGGTATAATAGAAATACTTAATCATTTTCTATTCTTGAAAACATTTTAACTGTGTGCAAACAAATAACTGATGTCAAATTGAATTATTGGTATTATTATAGCAATATTTGGAATCTTTTAACTATGTGCAAATAAATAATTAAAATCAAACAGAATTATTAGCGTTAGATAACAATATTTAAAACTATTCAACTGTGTGCAAATAAAACGATCATTGCTAGCTACACTTGAAACCCGTTCATTGTGTGCAAACAATTGATTAATATTGAATAAAATTATTTGAGTTAGTCCAATTGAAACCATTTTACTGTATATAAACGATAGTAATACTTGAAAACATTTCATAGCATGGAGCCGAAGAAGCTCTGGCTCATTTAAAAAAAAACTACCTACATACTATTCATTTATAAACCATATATGTACGAGGTGCATTTCCAGACTTTTTTCGTATGGGCACTTTTATTGATAGTACACACATGAAACTCTAGTTCCCTCCTATGTAATCTCCTCCGGTTGCAATGCACTCGTTGTACTGTTCCAACAACTTCTGGAAGGCCCCATCGAAGTCCTCTTGTGTCAGCGAGTCAATGATCTTTATCACAGCTTCTTTCATCTCCTTAATTGTCTCATAACGACAGCCTCTGAGCTTAGGGAATAACCAAAAGTTACAGGGAACAAGGTCTGGACTGTAGGTGAGGAACTGTCTTGATGCCCATTATGATCAAATAGTCTGTGACAAGAATGGAGTTGTGGACTGGTGCATTGTCCAGGTGGATTTGCCACTGACCCGACTTGAAGAGTGCTGGCCTCTTCCTATGGAATCTCTTCCTGAACCCCCTTAAAACCTCAACATTGTAACCCTAACCCTAACCCTTTGGCCAATCAATTCTGGTGTATTGACTTCCTTACTCTCATCATCCCTCACAGACTGCCTTCCTTGAATCTCTTATGCCACTCACAAACTCATGCTCGATTCATGCAAGATGCTCCAAAAACAGTCTGAAACATTCCATGCGTTTCTGTGGCATTTTTTCCAAGTTTAAAACAGAATTATATCGCATATCGTTCTTCTAAAGTGTCAGATTGCATTTCTGAAATTCACCAGCTGTCACAATCAGGCTTTAGTAGTGTGTATTCCAATTGCTGCTGTAGCTGTTCATTTGAACCTGAAATCAGAAATATTGGTCAGTCATCTCATAAGATATATAGCAATAACATAGTGAATTTTCAAGAGTCTACGACAATTTGGAAAGCCTGTACAAAAAGAGTCTGGAAACTTTTTGAAAGCACCACGTATGTCATGGTAAAAAGAAACCAAACAAAAATATATTCTAAAAATGCTCAAAAGGCTACCGATTAAGAAAGTCGCAGGAAAGATTAAACCACCCTATGAACATAGATGATAAAAACATGTTTTCCAAAAATGAAAAAGAACTTGAAATCTTTAAACTAACAATAATAATTAGCAGCCGAAATATAGGAATAAGAATCGGGATTTAAAAATGTGCCATGAAAAGGGTTAACGAAAACAACGGAATGAAAAAGAAAAACTACCCAATCAGAAAAGCATCAGAACAAGAAAAAGAAAAAAAATTACCTTGTAACATTGAAAGCAAACGGAGATTAAAGAAAAAGTTTTTTAAAAAAAGTTATACGTAAGAAGAACAAAACCTTCTCTAAATCAAACTCAGCTGCTAAAATCTCATCAAAAGAATAAACACCTTATCAGTTCTCTTTATATTCTGTACCATTCTTCAAATGAACAAGGGAGAAACTCAAAGAGAAAATAATAAAAGAAAAACGCAAAATTACAGAAGAAAGCTGAATTATTGTTGGAATATTCGTTATAACGGTGTAAAGATGGAAAATTGATTTACAATTTCAACATTGATACTTCAAAATAAATAAATGTAAGTACATTATTTCAGAAATGTTTAAATACTAACAAAATTCATTATACATTTCTCATATTTAATATCTGATACAGATGAACTGCTTCACTATTCATAGAGTTTATACTTAGGTATCTATTTGTGCTGAATTTAGAGATGCAACATCTCCTTCTGAACATGGGGGGGGTGTCCTCGTGGTGTAATGGTTAAAGCGATGGACTGCAGAATCTTAGTAAGCGAGTTCGTACTCCAGTCGCGCTATTACGTTCACTTTCGGACAAATACCCTTGGGAAAGGTAAGAACCCCCTTATCCTCCCAGCTATGGGTTAAATAGTACCACGACTGTTCTTATCGAAGAATGGTTTTGGCATTAAATAACCCACGAAGGTTGATATGTCATTAAACAAAGAAACCAAAGCAATCCTTCTGAACATATTTCATTGAATATAAATTTGTGTTATTAGAATCTGTGTGTATATTCCGAGTAGAAAACTTAAGCAAAGTTAGAACTTCTGAATTTATACGTTTTGCAGCCTCTTTTGGGTGCCATTGATCGTACTCACATAAGGAGATAAGCATTTCCGCAAAGTGCAATTTATTTTTGCATTTCATCTAAGCTGAGACTTCCAAGTACTGGGTTGAACGATAAAATTGTTGCCCTAGAAAAAAACGACATGATTCCATTTCTGTTTAATGAAAACCGGTTTTCTTTTTTGTTGCAGACCATCTACTTGTTGGCCAGTTGTGTACAAATCCCAAGAGCAATAGGAGCTTTCTATCATGTTTGAAAGTGACACAGTGTTCAACGAGCGAGATCGGAGATGCGCCGCTGTACAGCTCATGCTCTCTACCGATCCAAGTTATGACAACAGGACCATTGCCAGCACCCTCCAAATGCAAATCTGGATTGCCACGAATAACAGGGACGTGTCCAGGGTGATGAAAACATAGTTTCCGGCTACGTTTATGGTCTTTGTTGTGGTTTCAAGTGAGGGCCACATCATGGCACCTCACATCTTCGAAGTCAACACGAAAGGGTACCTGGATGTGCAGAAGAGTGTGGTGATCCCCTGGTGCAATCAGGTGGCCGGTGGCAGACCCTGGGTGTGGCAGCAGGATTCGCCGCCGGCCCACAAGTTCAAAGAGAGCCATACTTGGCTTCAGAAGGAATGCTACGACTTTGTACCCTTCTCTCACTGCCCCCCTCTTCCTCCGACCTGAACCCGCTGGACTACTTCGTTTGGTCATACGTCGATAACATCACCAACATGACCTCCCACAACACCAGAGCCAGCCTGATCGCCGCCATCCGCCGAGTATTCACCGAGCTCCTGCCGGCGCTTGTGAAAAAGGCATGCACCCAGTTCCGGATCCGTATTGAGGCAGTGATTGAGGCTGAAGGCGGCTACATTGAATAGATATCAGCTCTGCTACATAATCAAGTTACCTGAATTGATTTTTTCTATAAGATTTTAAAATAAAGCTATTTTTTCTTTGTTGTTTTTCTATGTTGTTTCCTTTAGGACGACAATTTTATCGTTCCACCCTGTATTTTTCTGTTGCGTTTATGTTTGTTTCTTGATCATAACTGTACGTGATTGAACAGCTCAAACGGAAGTGAATGAATAGATAAATAAATAAATAGAGCAGACAGTAGTCGTCGAATAACAAGGCAGAGACACACATTGTATTTAAGAATGACTAAGGAAAACTAGAAGTTTGAAGTCTTGTGCGTATGCGCTGAGCGATCGGAAATGGATATGTTTCTGCTCTTGACACGACTAACGGAAGTGAGGGAACAACTTGTGTTTTTTTCAGTGAGTCAACGGCAGGAGGCGAAAAGGTGAAGACGTCAGTAGAATACCAGCCACGAAGATGTAAGGGACAAAAGTTTACGAGCCCTAATTAGAGGTGGGGCAAAATGCTGTTAGATTAGGTCACCCAGCGCATAAGCATGTTAGAATCAGGAAAAATTTCAAGGTCTGAGTCTGCTCATCTTTTTCTCACTAGGGTATGTTGCTTATTTTTGTCTAGTTGACGATCATTTCATGTTTCGATACTCCCTTTTCCTCTCTAATATATTATTATCATTATTATTATTATTATTATTATCATTATTATTATTATTATTATTATTACTATCATTATTATTATTATTATTATACTCTCTTGACAGTTTTCTTTTTCACACCAGCATTAGCAAATGGTTTCTCACTGGAGGTTGAGTGACAGCAAGTCTTCTCAAGTTTCCAGGACTTTTCTCAATAAATTGGCCGATCTTAATAATCCTGTCGTTTGGATTGTCTCTACTTGTCCTCCTATTTCCAAGTCTTTCAGTCCCTTTATCTATCCTTTGGTGACTTTCCTGTTCCTTACTTTTTCAGTTCACCGGCAAGGTCTACGTACTTATCTCTCTTTTTACGTTCTTTCAGTGTTACCTTGTGGTCAGTCGGAACGGAAAAATCCACTATTCAGCAGCTTCTCTTTTTTGTTGATTATCACAAGGTGTGCTAGTCTGGCCGAAACTTGATGATCCGTTTGTATCTCAAAATCCCTGAGAATTTTGTACGTTTCCAGGACGGATTCCGGATTGGGCATATACCATTTGTTCCTATATTATCATAATTATTATTATCATTATTATGGCTTCTGAAAGAAAAATTTTAAACTGTATTCATAACAAAGATTGCTGTCAATGAAAATATTCTTTTATATTTATCTTGAAGAATGTATTTTATTCATTGGATGTTGGGAAATTTGCAGGTCTTCATCGTTTTTGCTCTGGCGTGTCTGTTGTGATTGCCGCAACTCAAAAATCAGAAAATCAGAAAATCTTATTTTCTTTTCATTAATGAGAAATCTGTCGTCTACTCTTTACTACTTTTTCCATTGTCTCCAAAAGATGGGAAACAATTAAAGAGAAATTGAATGTTAGCTGCCAGGACGCACATTGTGGTTCTAAGGTTATTAGACATAGTTTGCCTTCATTGTTCGCCATTGTTTTGTCAAAGTGTTTCCTCGGGGGCCTTTCTGAAATATCCTCATCTCCTGAGCAAAATCAAATGCTGCATTTACTGTTGTCTTTTTTTTTAGTCAACCGTTTCTACCCTAAATGCTCATTTGTTTCTCTTTGGTGCACAGTGCAAAATTTTCAACACATTTGAAACATATGCAAAAACAAAGAGAATGAAATGGATTTACATTTTTTCCTATATAATCCAAAATTATCGAAGATATCATCATCATCGTGTCGCGCTGGTGGCACGGATATCCCTGACCGTCTCTCGCGACTCCTCCCTATCGTTCATCGCCCTGGGTAGGTCTTCAGGACAACATCCCGTATCCTCACATAGCTGCTGAATGTATGTTCGTGCTGGTCGTCCTGCCTTCGCACGGCCATGTGTGGGGGTCCATAAGAGTACATCTCTTATGAGTTCGTCCCTGCTTCTCCAGCAGTGTCCTGCATGTCTGGCTCGTCTAACTTGAATAGTTTTCGTGATAGGAGGCAGGTGGCCGTACAGTTATTGTCTTGGGGGGTGTTGCCGGCAGGACTTGTTCAAGATTGCTCGATGTTTAAAAGTAAAATAAAAGGAACATCTTCTAATTGATCTTCGTTTTACTTAGAATTCATTTCGACTTTTTGATAGGGATGGCTTCTTTTCATTCTGTAATTATTTGATGAGTGATGAAAAGTTCTCACCCCAACCAAGAACACAATAACCGAGAGCGATTTATCGTAAAGGCTACACAATATATTCATACAATACGTTCAACGCACGTGTCCCATCGTTTTTCAACTTTATTCATCCCAATAAAAAATTCAGTAAAAAAAATTTACTTCTTGTCTTTTTGGGAATACTTTTTTAGGTGAGGCTTCTTAATGTGAGAAATAATTTTTATTTATTGCAGACTTTTTGTCCTCATCTTGGTTGATTTTTTTTTTTTTGATTTTTTTGATTTTTTTGTTGATTCTTCTCACTATGTTTCGGCCAAATTTCACCTCTGGCCTTCTTCAGGTGATTAACTGCGACCTCGGATAGGAATGCTGTGTTTCGTAACTGTATCCCCAGTAATTACTGCCTTTCATAGTTGTTGTCTATCGCACCACGTTTTTGACCAAGTAAATCTCTGGCCGGCTTGGGTAGGAATTGAAACCGCTATCTTCTGACAATGCTCACCTGAAACCGTAGAGACTAAACGCCTCTATCGGGACCCGTGGCGCAGTTCCATTTCCTATCTGGGGTTCATATTATGACATTTGTGATTGTCATATCTTCTGCGCGCGAGCGTGAACACCTGCACTAAGAGTCGAATAGTTCAAAGCCCAACCAAGCCAAATGATAAAATATAATTAACGAAAAATGATTAATATCAAAAATTATTCCGTATTTATATAACAACTTCACCTCATCCTTATTTCAAGGCTACTTTCATTATTTAAAGTATACAATCCTAATCATTTTAAAGCTACTGATCCTTTTATCATTTTTCGACAATAAAATAGAGGTTGTCTCTGATCGAATTTTTATGGGCATAACTTGATTTAAGCGGAGATCCATACGTTGTCAAACTCATCCAAGCTATGAAGAAATGGTAGTGCAGAGTGAGTTCTTTATTTTTGGCAACAAGTATTGGAGAACGAAAACTCTAAATTCAAACAACTTTATTCCACTCTAAAATTGACCTTACGCTAAATACTGTCTGTAGCGGAGAAGTTGAGTGAACATAGGATAATGCTCGTAACGACCATAAAAAGTATTGCGCAAAAGTATTTGAATAAGTAGTTTTTATTGATAGCATATTAGACTAATTTTTGTCAAAAATGACGAAAACACTCCGTCTACTGAGGTTGTAGAATACACTGACTGCACCTCTGCAAAGGGGTAAAACCCACTCCACAGGCGCCTCGGCTATAATTAATGAACTGCATTAGATGTTGAAGCTCCAGTCCAGAAGCTTTGGGGAATATGGAGTACTTATTCATAGCCATTACTCCCGGGCGCATTAAGACTCACTATGGAAGTACCTTTTAAGGTGCTATCTATGAGTCTTAAAGAAAACGAAGGTTTATATTTAGTCATTAGAAATCATACAGCTATGTTCAAATTATTTATATTACATAGGAATATTTGATAAATATAATTACTAAAGTTAAATAGCAATACTGAAAACATTTAACTGTGTGCAAGCAAATCATTAATATCAAATTGATTACTTGAAAATATGTGTTTGCAAACAAAGGGGTTCCAAGAACTCGGTTCAAACTAAAGTAAACTAAAAACTATTAACTTATAAATCACACACATACACACACCCACATACACACAAACACACACACGCACACACACACACACACACACATATATATATATATATATATATATATATATATATATATATATATATATATGTGATCGGGATCTGACATTAAATAACCCAGCATATGCCGTAAAAAAACAACTTGTACCAACCAGCTTTGGAGTCTTTTGGTGGTGTAATGATTAGCAAGTTAGACTAGCAAACTTACGTGAGTGAGGGGGTGGCCTCGTGATGTAATGGTTAAAGCGATGGACTGCGGAATCGTAGTACGCGAGTTCGTACTCCAAGTCGCGCTATTACGTTCACTTTCGGGCAAATACCCTTGGGAAAGGTATGAACCCCCTTATCCTCCCAGCTATGGGTTAAATAGTACCACTACTGTTCTTCTTGGAGAATGGCTTTGGCATTAAATAACCTAAAAAGAGTTGATATGCCATTAAACAAAGAAACCAAACAAAACCTTACGTGAGTGAGTTTGAGTGTTACAGGGTGCCCCATTCTTACGGCCTAATTCCACAATTAAACCAAAAGCTAAGTAAATTACAACCAATATTATTCTAAGTCTAATAAGTGAAGTTCAGGTATCCAAGAAGCTAATGTTTACCCAAACGCCATAGACCGTAAGTACTTATAACTTGACTAACCCTTTTTTACTGTTATTTTCAATGTAAATATCGGGGTCTTATATTCTATTAAGTAATCATCGAATTTAACAAATCCTTATTCCACCAACTCCTTTGATTGTATGGTAGAAATAAAATCGACTAAAGGTGACACCATGCAATATTTTCTTTATTATTGCAGTCCCATAACAATTCTTAAGGACGGACATAAAAAAAAGAAAAAGATAGTTCTTTCTTTAAATTCAATGCTTTATTGATAGCATCTGCGAAGTCTGAATTGTATAGGCACTGCCCGCAATTGGTTATCGATTAGATGCGTTGGCTTCATTATTTTATCTCTTTCCTTGTGCTTTCGTTATAATTGTCTGTCCAACACAGCTGGACAGACATTCGCTGACGTCTGATTACATCCGGACACGCTGAAAGAGTTTAAACAGAGGTGGACGCATGTGTTCTCACAGCTGACACATGGAAACCTCCAATGTATTGAAAGTTCTGGAAAAAAATTCACATACTCAGCATTGTTCTTCAAAAAAGAGATCAGGTGACGCAGTGTTGCAACTGAGAAATTCATATCTATGTAAGAAAAAGAATAAAAAACAATGCTTAGAAAAAGCATGAACAAACTGCAGAAATAACAAAACGAAAGATTAGAAAAAGAAGCGTATATATATATATATATATATATATATATATATATATATATATATTATCATGTCGTGCTGTGAACACGGATTTCCTAGACTCTCTTTCATCATTCGTCTTTTTCTTCCATCACTTCCGGTATGACTTCAAGACTACATCTAGTGTTCGTTCAGAGCTGTTGTAGATAAGTTTTAGCAAGTCAGCCAATATTTGCCGGTCGCTTATGAGTTAGACTTTACTTCTTTAGCATTGTCTCGCATGTCTTGTTCGTCTAATTTAGATGGTTTTAGAGATGGGAGGTAAGTGTCCGTACAGCTACTGTTTTGTCAGATGCTGCTTCCAGGATTTGTTCATTATAGCTCGTAACATTCTAGTACAGTTTTCGTCTGGTTTTTATCTCTATATGCTTAGTCAGTGTCTATGTGGTGCATCCATAGATTAGAATTGACACTACCACAGCGTGGAAAAAATTGCGTTGTATTTCATCAGATAGATCTGACTTCAATATGATCAATAGCCTATCAATAGCAGTCCATGCTTTCGAAAGTCGCATATTGATGTCATTTTCAGTAGATGAGATGCTAATACCGAGGTACGTGAACTTGTCCACTAATTTCGGAAAACCACCAATTTGAGTGGAGATGTCTCTTTTTAAATTAAAACACATGTACTACATACATATACATATATATATATATATAAACGAGGGTTATCAAATAAATAAGGGGAGTATTTTTATTATATATATATATATATATATATACGTGTGTGTGTGTGTGTGTGTGTGTGTGTGTGTGTGTGTTTGTTAAAGCGTGCTTAAAGCCCTTAAAGATATTTTAAAATCGATTAAAGATATTTTAAGACAATTCTGAAAAAGGTGTCCCTTTCCTTCGTCACATCAGAGGATTTTATACCGTAGAATTGGTACTTAAGCAGTTCAAGATAGGATTTGTGGATAGCAGCAATTCAATGAGGTGGAAAAAAAGGTGAGTCGTAGACGAAGCAAAGTCACTTTTTTGAAAAAACTGTTTTCAGATATTTTAATTGGTTTTAAAACAGTTTATGCATGTTAGATATGAACAGGCTTTTAAAAAGTCTTTTTGATTCTGTACATACCACAATATATATATATATATATATATATATATATATATATATATATATATATATATATACGAGGATATTTTAATAAATAAAGGAAATATAAAGGAAATATCAATGCTGAGATACGACATCAAAAACCTGCATAAAATAACAGAAAGGAAGATTAGAAAAAACGCCTATATATATATATATATATATATATATATATATAAATTCAATATTGTTTGGAATTGTACATAGCAACAATTATTTTGGTCTCGTAAAAATATTTGTTTGGAGCCCATTCAAAATGGCAGTAAATCTAAAAAAGCGTTTCAAGATTCCTCAATAGTCTGTCATTAAATTTATACTTTTTGAGAAGTGTAAATCATGTGAAATTTACTGAATGTTTGATGTACGCAGTGAAGCACGTTTTATTTAAAATATTTACAAGACGACTAAACATATGTTTGCTACTTCAAGCCTGATAAAGTCTGTGCAGTGGAAACACACAGACTCTCAAGAAAATAAAAAAAATAAAAATCCTGGCGCAGCAGTTAGTAAAAAAGCTCATATTGACAGTCTTCTCAAACATGAAAGGAAACATCAGTATTTCATTTCCTTGAAATAAATGTGACTCTACACAAAATTCCACCTTTTTTATTAAATGACTCGTTTATATATATATATATATATATATAATCTATTAAATTGGTATAGATATTTTAACATGGTCAAAGAAGTCTTACCATTAACAGCAGAGGTTTGGGTACTCTTCAAAGAAAAAATGATGAAATACTAAAATTAAAATTGATAATTTTGTTAAAAATGGTTGAAATGTGAATATGAATTACTGGAATTGCTAAATTATCGTTAGCCTAGTGGATCGAGTGTTCTCAAATGGTCTTGGAAACCTGGGTTCAGTCCTGTTAAAAATTATTTTAGTGTCTTTGATTCATATAAATGCTCTTAACAGGATGGAAATAAATTCATTATCCAAATGTGACCCAATATTGTTTTTTTTTTCTTGAAATAATATTATTTGCAATTTGAGAACTTTACCAGGAATATTTAAATATTTGAAATTTGAATAATTTATTTGTCCTGGCGGAATTGTTCCCTACTCCGGATTTACTAGATTGAAGAATACGTATATCATCATCATCATCATCATCATCATCGCGCTGGTAGCACGGATATCCCTGACCCTCTCTCGCCACTCCTCCCTATCGTTCATCGCCCTAGGTAGGTCTTCAGGACAACAGCCTGTATCCTCACATAACTGCTGAATGTACGTTCGAGCTGGTCGTCCTGCTTTTGCGCGGCCATGTGTGGGGATCCATAAGAGTACATCTCTTATGAGTTCATCTCTGCTTCTCCAGCAGTGTCCTGCATGTCTGGTTCATCTAACTTGAATAGTTTTCGTGATAGGGGGCAGGTGGCCGTACAGTTGGTGTCTTGTGGGGTGCTGCTGCCAGGACTTGTTGAGGATTGCACGCAGCATTCTTGTGTAATTGCCATCCAGTTTCTTCTCCAGCCGTTTCGGTAGCGTCCATGTAGTGCATCCATATAGCAGTATCGATGTGACCGCTGCCTGGAAGAAACTGCGTTTCATTTTATCGGTTAGGTCTGATTTCCATATAATCGATAGCCTATTGATTGCTGTCCATGCTTTCGTTAGCCTCGTTTCGATGTCCTTTTCGGTTGATTCGACGCTGCTTCCTAGGTACGTGAATTTGTCTACTAGTTTAAGTGGGGTTCCTTCTAGAGTGGAGATGTCCCCCGTTTGGTTATAGCACATATATTCCGTTTTGTGTGCATTAACATAGAGGCCTATGCTTGCTGCTGCTCGTTCCAAACTATGCAGAAGAGTTTCGGCTTGGTCAGGTGTATTTGCCAGTATCGCTATGTCATCGGCGTAGTCGGCGTCGGTAATTGTTGTTGCGGGGTATCTTCTGCTTCTTTTCTTCGTCAGTTCGAAGCCATTCTCTTTGATTTTGTCAATCGATGTTCTAAGTACGTAGTCTAGACAAATGATAAAGAGGTACGGGGCCAGCGTGTCCCCTTGTAGTACTCCTGCTACAATGTCAAAGTATTCTGTGTCTCCATCCGGTGATCGTACTTTTACTTTAGTGTTTCTATAGAGGATCGTTATTGCCGCTACGGTTTCTTTAGGTATGCCGTACGCTAGTAGGATTTGTTCCATATTTCCTCTGTGAATGGAGTCGAAAGCCTTGGTAAAGTCGACAAATATTAATGTCGCTTGTAGGTTCTTTGCCCGTACACCTTCAAGGATTCTGCGGATGGTTAATATTTGTGAGGTCGTTGATCTATTTCTTCGGAAGCCATTTTAGTTTTTTCTAAGTATGATGTCGATTTTGGGTTCTATTCGGTTTCGTAGTAGGGCATTGTAGATTTTGGCAGCTATGGATGTAAATGTTATGCCTCGGTAGTTTTTGGCTAATCCGAGGTCCCCCTTTTTAGGGAAGGGGAGTATGCATCCCTTCATCGATCTATCTATCGGATTTTGATTGTATACTGCGTTGCTGTGGCGGAGCAGTATGTCGTCGAATTGTCTGGTCTTCCATACTTCCGGTGGAATTTCGTCCAGCCCTGCAGCTTTCCTATTTTTAATTTTTCTGAGAACCGAGTCGAGTTCTTCTTGTGTGAACGGTCCTAGTTTAATGTCTAATTGTTTGCTAATTATTCTGGTGATTGCTTCATGCGTTATTTTTGGTGGGTTTCCGAGTAAGTTTTCGAAGTGCTGTTTCCACAGTTTTATTCTTTCTTGTTGGTTTGCTGCTTTAAGTTTTGCTTTGGCTGTGTTCTTTCTTCTGCTCAGTTCGTTTATTGTTTGCCATGCTATCCTAGATTGCCTATCTTCCACCGAGTCTCTGATCTTATCTATCTGATTTTGAATGTATTCTGTCTGTTCCTTTATATATATGCCTGCTAATTGATATTGTGCCGTTTTTAGTTTTAAGGCATTTGTGTTTGTTGGGTTTTTTCGATAATTTTTGGAGGCTGTTTTCACTAGTGCACGTTTTTCTCTCACAGCTAAAGTTTCCCATGGGACTCTATATTTAGTTTTAAGTTTTGTTGGAATGTATTTTGCTGCTGCCTCGAGGTGTGCATTGACGAAGTTTTCATATTCGTCGTTTGGTGTACTTTTTTCCGTCTTTTCTTGTAGTGTTTCGAATCTGTTTCTTAATTCTAATACGTATTTATCTCTTATATCTTTGTTGTTTAATAGTGCCCAGTCATAGTGTTTGGTGGTCGCTGTTCGTTTGGCGTTCTTTCGTAGGCTTAAGCGTATTTTCGCCGTGACTATTCGGTGGTCGGTGGACACACCCTCAAAAGAGGAGTATGCCTCGCAATGCAATGCACTATTTTTCCATTTCTTGTTTATAAGGACGTAGTCTATCTGAGCTTTAGTATTGTTTGCGTACGTGTATGTCCATAGTTTGCCCTCTCTTTTTTGGTAGTTTGTATTGAGGCATGCTAATCTATTTTCTATCATGAAATCTGTTAGATGTTGCCCATTCCTATTTGACGTATTGTGGAGACTGTATTTGTTGTTTCTGTTCGGGATGCTACGCACTGATGAGGATAACTCATCGTAGAAGGTGACTAGTTCGTTTTCTTCACTAACATTGGTGGGGCTGTAGCATGAGATGATTGTTGCTCTGGGGTTTCCGTTGAATGTAGCTGCCATCATTCTAGGCTGTATTTTCTCAACGCTATTCAGCGTTTTTAATGCTCTATGTCCTATAAGTAATCCTACCCCTCCTACTGCGGCGTTGACAGAGTTTTTCCATGCGGATACAGTGGCGAGCGACCAGCCATTGCCAGTTTCGTGATATTTGATATCTTCGGAGTGCGTGTATCTGTGTTCTTGTATGCATATTATGTCTATCTTATGTTCTTCGGCCGATGCGATTAGCTCTGGGAGTGGTCCTATTCTATTTAGGGTTCTAACGTTAAATGTGGCTATTTGTAGTGTTTGCTTGCATTTTAGTAGTTTTGATTGTTTGAGCTCTGTAGCTGATTTTTCGAACACCGAGGCCAGGGCTCCAACCTCAGCAGGACGCGCCCCTTTTTTACCCGCGCGAAGAGCGATGCGGTTTGTGTAAGTGGTTTGAGTGTGGGTCATGGTTATCTTTCGATGGCTGTTTTATTCTCTTCTATAGAAGCCACTCTTATAGAAGAGCAGCAGTAGTTCCCCGATCGAACTAGCGATCCTGAGCATAAAGTCGTCAAACTCACGTCCAGGACCCCTTTAGGTATTGAGTTTGGTCGTACATGGGATTATTCAAAATACCTTTACGTACATCATGCTGCTTCCCATGTGTACGCAAAAAAAAAAAAAAAAAAAAAAGAAAGAAAAGAAAAGGGGGGGTAATTTTGGTTTAAGTTTTCTTAAGTTTTAACTTAGTTAAAGTCCAACATTAAGGTACTTTCACTGGTACTGACTTGTGCTTTTTTTTTTTTTTGCTGTATTTGGACTTTTCCTAGGTTTTTTTTTTTTTTTTTTTACTACAGTTGGGAACCTAGCAGGCTTCAGGAATTATAGAGCTTAAATAAAATTTTCTCTTTCTCTTGGTGGGGGGGGGCCTGTGGTAGCATTAGGTGTTTTAGGCTTTTTCTTCTGAACTACTGTTAGGGCTTTCTTTACGAATTTTTAAATTATTCGATAGAAGACATTCAAAAACATTCTGCCTTGTTCGCTGACTTTGGAATGTATAACACCAATTTGGCTTTACAGTAGAGTAAGCGTGTCTTTACATTTAAAACGCATAGTTTAAGCATTATTTTACAAACAAAATACAGCATAAGATTTTGTAAAATTCAGCATTTTAAATTGATAGGACTTAAAGAGATACTGACCAAAATTGATATTTCTTCCAGTTGGCTCCTGAGTTCTTTATTCCTTGTAAAAGAATACAAGAAGGCACGAGGCCTTTTGGTTTTGGGGGAGGGGAAGGGAGCGGTCATGCTTTAACTATATTTTCTATGGGGAACCTAGCTAGCCACATTCGCCGACCCATTCAACAATACAATATATAATCACTCGTCCATCTCCTTGCACGCAGCGACCACCAAAATACCGCATTTGCTCTATGAAAAAGTCCTACTTAAAACCCGAAAGTGATGCATGATTTTTATTTACAATGTATGATTTTTTTACAATGGATATGATGGGAATGGGAGAAAAAAACCCGAAAAACATATATACACGAAAACAAGGAAAAAATCCCCCGTTTGGTTTCCCTCCCATCCCCCCCGTCTAGAAAATTGGAGGCCGACTGTTTTCCGGGTCGAAAGAAACCGGAAACAAGCCGGACCTACCCTAGGTAGGGCGGGAATCCTAATCTACAGAGATAAAAGAAATAAAGGGTCGGGCGCGGTATGGGTCGATACAAGCAGATAATATGATTTTTTACATATGAATTTTCAAGATCTTCAATAAAAGCGGGCTGGGATTCGGGTTGAGGTACAAAAATAATTGGGAGGGGGAAGATCTTGAGAAACTACCGACTAGATGACGGGGACAATGACACACAACATACTGCTAACTAGGTTACAAGGGGAAAAAACAATTCTACTTACCAGGGATGGGGTCCCTAAGGACCCGTACCATAGACGCCATGGGCCGGCAGAGGAGGGAAGGATGACTCCAACGTTGCCCCCTTTCGTACGACCAGGCTCGCTGCAGTCACCCACCTTTTGCTGAATGTTATGCGATCCAAGCGTTTTCTATCGCATCTGATTTTGACCCTCAGCTGATGCCGAAAATACAAAACCAGATCACGATGAGAAAAGTTTGCATCGTCATACAATCCCTTGTTTCGCGTCATCCAAATCACCATTCTAGCTACAGCTAGGATCGCGAGAAACACCACACGCTTCTCACCGTGAAACGGAGGAAGAACGTTGTCTACGACGTAACCAACGTCGAGCAGCACGAGCTGTTTGGGTTCGATGCGAGCCGTCCACTCCCCGACGTGATCCCAAAACGGACGGACTCGCTCGCAGTAGTAGAAGGCGTGCTCAGCCGTTTCTTCCAAGCCACTGCCGCAGCGAGTGCAATCAGGCATGTCTGCCAGGCCCGCCTTGAAGTTCAAGCCGCGAAGGGATAACGCATTCCGAACAAGTCGCCAGGTGAGCGAGAACTCGGAGTTGTTCAAGAAGCTCGATCCTGGCGCCCAATTCCAGTGAGAGCGGATCTCCTCCGCCGTCCAGCCGTGCCGCTCGCTGAGAGGATCAGAAGCGGAACCCACCACTAATTCCCAATACAGCTCCTTCCGAGGCCATGAAAGGTCACTGGACCCAAGAAGGTTACGAAGGGCCTTTCGGCACTCGCGGACAAACAGTGCTTCGCCCAAAGGCTTACGTCGACCTTCAGCCTTTGGGTCTGACTTGAGGCGAGGAAAAGTCCGACTCGCCTTTCGTCTCCACACTGAGTCCCCCGTCAAGACACGGCCCAGATATGCAAGTCTTTCAGCAAGCCAGTGGCTCTCCAGATCAGGCATACCCAGACCCCCGTTGCGAGTACGTTGGATACAGACCTGCCTACGGACCATCGGCCTTGCACCTCCCCAGAGCAATCTGGAGAGGGATTGTTGCAGTGCAAACCGACGTGCCTTAGGCAGAGGAAGTACAGCCAATCGGTAAAGGATCAGAGGAAAGACGTACGTGGCGCACGCCTCAGCCCTGCCCTTTAAGGACAACCTCCTTGAAAGCCAGATTCCCACCTGAGCATTCACCTTAGCTTGTACTTCCGACCAATTTCGCTCCAGTTGGAGGTCGGGCCCAAACCACACCCCAAGGATGCGGATGGGTCCGTGACTCCAGCGGAAGGGCCCTGGAAGAGTATTGCTACCCCTCCAAGCACCAAGCCGCAAACCTTCGCTTTTGTCAAAATTGACCTTGGCCCCTGCAATCCGCTCATACTCGACAACCGCCTCTTTCACAGCCTCTATATCCTTGCGGCGGGATACAAACACTGTGACGTCATCAGCGAACGCGGAAACCCTAGCCGCAATGCGGCCAACGAATGGGATACCGCGCAGTGCCGGACTTGTCCCCTCATCCCTAAGCCTGCGCAGGAGGGGCTCCAACGCGAGGACATAGAGAAGAGGAGACAGAGGGCAGCCTTGCCGGACCGAACGCTCGATCGCGATCACCCCCGAACGCCTTCCGTTCACCTGCACCACTGCCTGAGGGTTGTGGTACATCATGCTAATCCATCTGCGGAACTCCGGTTCGAATCCGGCAGTCTCCAAAACAGACGCCAAGAACCGATGGTCAACCCTATCGAAGGCCTTGGACTGATCTAAACTGATCAGCGCGGATTCGGTGTCGTCTTTTATCCCCTCTAGGACCTCGCGAATCAAGTGCAGGTTGTCCTGGATCGATCTTCCCTTCACAGCAAAGGTCTGCTCGGGGCCGATCAGATCGCTAATGACAAGCTGTAAACGATTCGCTAAGACCCGGGCCAAAATCTTTAACTCTGTGTTAAGCAGAGTTATGGGCCTGTAATCGTCTAAACCCTCCCAAACATGCCTGCCACCTTTCTTCAGCAATGTGATCACGCCCTTGGTAACGCTACCAGGGATGGCTCCCTGGGCGAACCAATGGTTGAACATATCCGTCAGAATAGGCACAAACATGTGCGACATCCTCAAGTACACTTCGTAGGGCAAACCATCTAGTCCCGGCGACTTGTTCAGGCCGACCTGCTTCAACGCGTCACGGACTTCGCATTCAGTAACCACACCCTCGCAGCTAGCCGCTTCAGCCGCCCCAAGGCGGGGGAAGTCGGCCAGATAGCTACGAAACTCCCGGAGCGGGAGATCAGTGCAGCGGGCAAAGCGATCCCGAAAGTGCGCCCGAAAGGCGTCACGTATCTCACGACCCGATCGCAGCAGACGCCCGTCCGGGGTCTTCACAGATGCGATGTACCGATCGGGGAACCTTCGCACTTCTTCTTCACGCGCAGTCGCGTTCGATTTCACAGCTTCGTTGAGAACTCTTTTTAGCCTAGATCTAACTACTGATCCCTTGTAGCGCTCGCTACTCTCACGCTCAAGGTCCCTCCTAGCTAGCTCTACACCTAGGGAGTCCCCCCCCAGCCACCGCCCGGGAGAGTCTATCATCTATAGATTTCGCCTCCGCGGTCCTATCTAAGTTGAGCCGTCGACCGTATTTGGTGGCGAAATCTCTAATCCTGTGCTTAAGAGAAACCCACCACCTATTCCCGGTAACCGCCCCCACTAACGCCCGCTGAATTAGGGATTCCAGCCGATCCCGGAAGTCCCGTATCTCCAGTAAGGAGGTATTGAACTTCCAGTAGCCGGCTAGACTAGGCCTATTTGCTAACCGCAGACTGACTCTAATGAGTTTATGGTCAGTCCACGCTATCAAGTGGAACGTGGGACAACTAACAAAATCAATGTCAGCTCTTCTCACTAACACTCTGTCCAAGTAGGAGCCTACTTTGGCAGAGGGCGAGCTATCTAGCCACGTCCACATCTCCCGCCCTGGGTGATCAAGACGAAACCTGTCGACGAGACCGTGACGAGTCACGAAGCCGACAAGGCTGCTATCACACCTTCCCGCACGCCTAGCTCCCCGCCCGACCTTATCTATCTTGGGATCAAGGATCGCATTCCAATCACCCATTAAGACTAGCCGCTTCGTATCGTCCAGGAACGGCGCCAACCGACGAAAAAAGGAAACCCTCTCCGCAACGATATTGGGCGCATAAACCGCAACCAGACGAAACTTGAAACTTTTCACGGCAACATCGGCCACAACCAACCGGCCCCCGTCACCTGCAAAAACAACGTCAACATCAGCATCAAGGCTGCGTCCAACTAGCAAGGAGACCCCAGCGCTGAAGTTGCTGCCGTATGCTGAGAAAACGTTAAAGTCGCTTTCCAGCACCCGACAGTCAGCCTCGCAAGTGAAGTGAGTCTCCTGCACTGCAGCAACATCCACTCCGAGGTTCCTGAGTTCACCAAGCAAGTGCGCACACTTGCTTGAATCCCTCAGTCCCCTCACATTCAAACTGGCAAGGTTTAGAGCCATCAATCCGACTTACCTTACTCAGTGTCGACTATGGGCCGGAAATCCTTGGGTGTGAGGATGCCGACAGCCTGACGCAGGGAACCGGTGCCGAGTTCAGTTGTAACCCGGTTGTCCCTGGTGATTCCGCCGACATCTATCGGGAACCGCAGCTTTAGGGACCTGTAAAGGGACGGGTGAACCAAAATTGGGACCCTGCCCGAACAAAAAGGAATACATTTTTTAAGGGAGGAGTGCTCCAACTCCGCCAGCTTTATGCCCGTATCAGTCTGACAGACCGTACTCAGGTACTTCCATACGCCCCTGGTACGGTCGCCAGCTGACCGGACAAAAGTGGTCACCATGGCTGCACTCCTAAAGTTCGAAGGGTTTGTAATGTTTAAATCATTTATCTTTTCCAAGCTGAGCAGCGGCTTTAGTGCCTTCCGGAGCTGGAAGTCCCCAACTGCTTCCAGCTCCACCGAACACAAAGCCGCTGCCCGCTGTATCTGTCCAATTGAAAGTTTCTCCTCCTGCTGATTTGGTTTCTTTTTTCCGGCAGTGGGGTCAGGTTTTCTTTTAGGTGAGGGAATCGCGGGGAATAGTTCCTGGGATGATATGTCTCTGGGACTAAGTGTGGGAAGGGATGGGGTTCGAGCTAGGCTCGAGGGTTGTGCCCTTTCTGCCGATTGTGATCTAGGCAGGGGGATTCTATAAGGGCGATGGTATTTGTGCAGAAAGTGTTCTTGTTGTGGTGAGAGAGGTGAAGGAGGGTCCATTTGTTTGGGAGGAGACTGTAGTGATATTTTTGGAGGGGGGAAAAGTGGTGGAGGTAGTGTTGAAGGTGATGGTGATGGTAGAGATGGAGGGGGTGACTGTGGTTGTGGTTGTTTTTGGGAGGAAGGGCCTGCCTCGGGCTGGGGTTTTTCCGGGCACATTTTTTTCGCGGCCCCTTCCCCACTGTCCCTCCTCCGTTTTAAATTGGTGTAGGTCTCCATTTCTTCTGTATGGTTTGTTGTTTTTTTCTTTTTCATCTTTTTGGATGCTGGAGATGCTGTGGTTGCTAATGGTACTGGTGCTGTTGATGTCGTTGGGGTTGCTGGTGTTGCTGATGACTTTGGTGTGGTTTTGGGTGCCGGTGTTGCTGATACTTTTGACGTAGTTGTTGCCGGTGTTTTTGGCGATTCCGGCGCTGCTGGTGGTTGGGCCTTGTCTTGTCTCTGAGAAGGGGATGCATTTTGATTTTTTTCTCCCTGTTTAGGGGGTCCCTTTTTCTTCCGGTTTACCTCGGTCCAGCCCTCCTGTTCGTTTGTTTTGGGCTGGACCTGACTCGTGCCCTGGGCCTCCGTTTGTTTACTGATGGTGGTGGTGGTGGTGCTGGCGGTTGCTGAATCTGTTGTTGTTGTTGTGGCTGCTGTGTTTTCATTTTTCTGTGGACAAAATCTGGCAATGTGCCCAATTTGTCTACAAGCCCAGCATCTTGGTCTACGCCCTTCCACCATCACCATCATTTGCCGGTCCCCGCTGATTATAGTCTCGGGGATGGCCTTGAAGCCATCCCTCGTCAGGCACAGCCGGAAGGCGTACTCCCCGTAGGCTGTCCCGGCCGGGGATCTGAGGAGGTTAAATTCCTCTACCTGGCCAAATGCGCTTAGATAGGCGGCCAAAACCTCCCCAGTGATGACGGCCGGGACGTTTGATACCGTGACGCGCAGCCTACGGGTCCCCCTATACTCCGGCTGTAGCCTGAAGTGTTTGGTGACAATGTTGTTTGCTGCCGCCTTCGCTGCCTGTTCTTCAGTGGGCAACAGGACATCCCATGTCGCAAAACTTTTACGGCAAAAGTATTGGCATGGGATGCCTGCCTTCCTCACTAGCTCTTCGAAGATGTCTTTGTTGAGCCCCACAAGCTTTTTCGTTTTGAGGTCAGAAACGACCAGCGAGATGATCCTGGGTGTTAACTTTTCGACCAACTCAGGGATGGGCAGTATCTCATTCCCCTTGAAATACTTGGCGTATCTGCCCACCCTGTCTCTCTCGAAATCAGCAGGTCCCCTCTGCTGGCCCTTCCAAGCTGTGGGGCTCTTTTGGGCCGGCTGTATCGGGCTGTCTTGACTGTTGATGATTTCCTGTGTCTCAGCGGGGACCGGCAATGAAGGCCAGTTTGCCCCTATAAGGCTTTCCTGTGTTGAGTCTTTTTTTGGGGGGGTATCAGAAGTCGTGGACCCCTCCATGGCTGCAGAAAAATTCTCAGCCAGGAGGGTAAAATTTAGCCTCCGTCTGTTGCAAGAATGGAGGGGGGTTCTACTTTAGGACGAGAAGGCAAATAATACAGTGAAAACAATCAATACAAAAACACTTGTAAAGAAAAGACACTGAAAAAAATACCAAAAATAAGTAGAACCCCTGAAATAAAATTTAACAGAAAAACAAGTCGAACGTATAACAAAGGTTGAACGAAGAACAAGTGACGAAAGACAAGTAAATGACAAAAAATTAAATATGTCAAAACAAGTCAAAATAAAAAAAAACCGTCACTTGCACAAAATAAATTAACTTGGACAAAACAAAACAAGTCTTACTTAACGAATAACAGGTATAACGATGTTCAACAATTCAATCTGAAAATAACTTTAGCAGAATGACCTGAGGAGCAGGCTTCTTCCTTGGCTCCTGAGTTCTTTATTCCTTGTAAAAGAATACAAGAAGGCACGAGGCCTTTTGGTTTTGGGGGAGGGGAAGGGAGCGGTCATGCTTTAACTATATTTTCTATGGGGAACCTAGCTAGCCACATTCGCCGACCCATTCAACAATGCAATATATAATCACTCGTCCATCTCCTTGCACGCAGCGACCACCAAAATACCGCATTTGCTCTATGAAAAAGTCCTACTTAAAACCCGAAAGTGATGCATGATTTTTATTTACAATGTATGATTTTTTTACAATGGATATGATGGGAATGGGAGAAAAAAACCCGAAAAACATATATACACGAAAACAAGGAAAAAATCCCCCGTTTGGTTTCCCTCCCATCCCCCCCGTCTAGAAAATTGGAGGCCGACTGTTTTCCGGGTCGAAAGAAACCGGAAACAAGCCGGACCTACCCTAGGTAGGGCGGGAATCCTAATCTACAGAGATAAAAGAAATAAAGGGTCGGGCGCGGTATGGGTCGATACAAGCAGATAATATGATTTTTTACATATGAATTTTCAAGATCTTCAATAAAAGCGGGCTGGGATTCGGGTTGAGGTACAAAAATAATTGGGAGGGGGAAGATCTTGAGAAACTACCGACTAGATGACGGGGACAATGACACACAACATACTGCTAACTAGGTTACAAGGGGAAAAAAACAATTCTACTTACCAGGGATGGGGTCCCTAAGGACCCGTACCATAGACGCCATGGGCCGGCAGAGGAGGGAAGGATGACTCCAACGTTGCCCCCTTTCGTACGACCAGGCTCGCTGCAGTCACCCACCTTTTGCTGAATGTTATGCGATCCAAGCGTTTTCTATCGCATCTGATTTTGACCCTCAGCTGATGCCGAAAATACAAAACCAGATCACGATGAGAAAAGTTTGCATCGTCATACAATCCCTTGTTTCGCGTCGTCCAAATCACCATTCTAGCTACAGCTAGGATCGCGAGAAACACCACACGCTTCTCACCGTGAAACGGAGGAAGAACGTTGTCTACGACGTAACCAACGTCGAGCAGCACGAGCTGTTTGGGTTCGATGCGAGCCGTCCACTCCCCGACGTGATCCCAAAACGGACGGACTCGCTCGCAGTAGTAGAAGGCGTGCTCAGCCGTTTCTTCCAAGCCACTGCCGCAGCGAGTGCAATCAGGCATGTCTGCCAGGCCCGCCTTGAAGTTCAAGCCGCGAAGGGATAACGCATTCCGAACAAGTCGCCAGGTGAGCGAGAACTCGGAGTTGTTCAAGAAGCTCGATCCTGGCGCCCAATTCCAGTGAGAGCGGATCTCCTCCGCCGTCCAGCCGTGCCGCTCGCTGAGAGGATCAGAAGCGGAACCCACCACTAATTCCCGATACAGCTCCTTCCGAGGCCATGAAAGGTCACTGGACCCAAGAAGGTTACGAAGGGCCTTTCGGCACTCGCGGACAAACAGTGCTTCGCCCAAAGGCTTACGTCGACCTTCAGCCTTTGGGTCTGACTTGAGGCGAGGAAAAGTCCGACTCGCCTTTCGTCTCCACACTGAGTCCCCCGTCAAGACACGGCCCAGATATGCAAGTCTTTCAGCAAGCCAGTGGCTCTCCAGATCAGGCATACCCAGACCCCCGTTGCGAGTACGTTGGATACAGACCTGCCTACGGACCATCGGCCTTGCACCTCCCCAGAGCAATCTGGAGAGGGATTGTTGCAGTGCCAACCGACGTGCCTTAGGCAGAGGAAGTACAGCCAATCGGTAAAGGATCAGGGGGAAGACGTACGTGGCGCACGCCTCAGCCCTGCCCTTTAAGGACAACCTCCTTGAAAGCCAGATTCCCACCTGAGCATTCACCTTAGCTTGTACTTCCGACCAATTTCGCTCCAGTTGGAGGTCGGGCCCAAACCACACCCCAAGGATGCGGATGGGTCCGTCACTCCAGCGGAAGGGCCCTGGAAGAGTATTGCTACCCCTCCAAGCACCAAGCCGCAAACCTTCGCTTTTGTCAAAATTGACCTTGGCCCCTGCAATCCGCTCATACTCGACAACCGCCTCTTTCACAGCCTCTATATCCTTGCGGCGGGATACAAACACTGTGACGTCATCAGCGAACGCGGAAACCCTAGCCGCAATGCGGCCAACGAATGGGATACCGCGCAGTGCCGGACTTGTCCCCTCATCCCTAAGCCTGCGCAGGAGGGGCTCCAACGCGAGGACATAGAGAAGAGGAGACAGAGGGCAGCCTTGCCGGACCGAACGCTCGATCGCGATCACCCCCGAACGCCTTCCGTTCACCTGCACCACTGCCTGAGGGTTGTGGTACATCATGCTAATCCATCTGCGGAACTCCGGTTCGAATCCGGCAGTCTCCAAAACAGACGCCAAGAACCGATGGTCAACCCTGTCGAAGGCCTTGGACTGATCTAAACTGATCAGCGCGGATTCGGTGTCGTCTTTTATCCCCTCTAGGACCTCGCGAATCAAGTGCAGGTTGTCCTGGATCGATCTTCCCTTCACAGCAAAGGTCTGCTCGGGGCCGATCAGATCGCTAATGACAAGCTGTAAACGATTCGCTAAGACCCGGGCCAAAATCTTTAACTCTGTGTTAAGCAGAGTTATGGGCCTGTAATCGTCTAAACCCTCCCAAACATGCCTGCCACCTTTCTTCAGCAATGTGATCACGCCCTTGGTAACGCTACCAGGGATGGCTCCCTGGGCGAACCAATGGTTGAACATATCCGTCAGAATAGGCACAAACATGTGCGACATCCTCAAGTACACTTCGTAGGGCAAACCATCTAGTCCCGGCGACTTGTTCAGGCCGACCTGCTTCAACGCGTCACGGACTTCGCATTCAGTAACCACACCCTCGCAGCTAGCCGCTTCAGCCGCCCCAAGGCGGGGGAAGTCGGCCAGATAGCTACGAAACTCCCAGAGCAGGAGATCAGTGCAGCGGGCAAAGCGATCCCGAAAGTGCGCCCGAAAGGCGTCACGTATCTCACGACCCGATCGCAGCAGACGCCCGTCCGGGGTCTTCACAGATGCGATGTACCGATCGGGGAACCTTCGCACTTCTTCTTCACGCGCAGTCGCGTTCGATTTCACAGCTTCGTTGAGAACTCTTTTTAGCCTAGATCTAACTACTGATCCCTTGTAGCGCTCGCTACTCTCACGCTCAAGGTCCCTCCTAGCTAGCTCTACACCTAGGGAGTCCCCCCCAGCCACCGCCCGGGAGAGTCTATCATCTATAGATTTCGCCTCCGCGGTCCTATCTAAGTTGAGCCGTCGACCGTATTTGGTGGCGAAATCTCTAATCCTGTGCTTAAGAGAAACCCACCACCTATTCCCGGTAACCGCCCCCACTAACGCCCGCTGAATTAGGGATTCCAGCCGATCCCGGAAGTCCCGTATCTCCAGTAAGGAGGTATTGAACTTCCAGTAGCCGGCTAGACTAGGCCTATTTGCTAACCGCAGACTGACTCTAATGAGTTTATGGTCAGTCCACGCTATCAAGTGGAACGTGGGACAACTAACAAAATCAATGTCAGCTCTTCTCACTAACACTCTGTCCAAGTAGGAGCCTACTTTGGCAGAGGGCGAGCTATCTAGCCACGTCCACATCTCCCGCCCTGGGTGATCAAGACGAAACCTGTCGACGAGACCGTGACGAGTCACGAAGCCGACAAGGCTGCTATCACACCTTCCCGCACGCCTAGCTCCCCGCCCGACCTTATCTATCTTGGGATCAAGGATCGCATTCCAATCACCCATTAAGACTAGCCGCTTCGTATCGTCCAGGAACGGCGCCAACCGACGAAAAAAGGAAACCCTCTCCGCAACGATATTGGGCGCATAAACCGCAACCAGACGAAACTTGAAACTTTTCACGGCAACATCGGCCACAACCAACCGGCCCCCGTCACCTGCAAAAACAACGTCAACATCAGCATCAAGGCTGCGTCCAACTAGCAAGGAGACCCCAGCGCTGAGGTTGCTGCCGTATGCTGAGAAAACGTTAAAGTCGCTTTCCAGCACCCGACAGTCAGCCTCGCAAGTGAAGTGGGTCTCCTGCACTGCAGCAACATCTACGCAGAGGTTCTTGAGTTCACCAAGCAAGCGCGCACACTTGCTTGAATCCCTCAGTCCCCTCACATTCAAACTGGCAACGTTTAAAGTCATCAATCCGACTTACCTTATTCAGTGTCGACTATGGGCCGGAAATCCCCAGGGGTGAGGATGCCAACGGCCTGTCTCAGAGAGCCGGTGCCGAGCTCAGTGTTCACTCGGCCATCCCTAGACACTCCGCCGACATCCAGCGGGAACCGTACTTTTAGGGCTCTATAAAAGGAGGGGTGAACTAAGATAGGGACCCTCCCTGAGCAAAACGGCAAGCATCTTTTCAAGGAAGAGTGCTCCAATTCCGCCAGCTTTACACCCGTGTCGGTCTGGCGGACCGTATCCAAGAACTTCCATACGCCCTTGGTACGGTCACCAGCCGAACGGATGAAAGTGGTCACCATGGCTGCACTCTTAAAATTAAAAGGGTTGTTAACTTTTTTCTTTTCCACTTTTTCCAGTTGCAGTAACGGCTTTAACATCTTTTTTAATAGATGGTCCGTTACTGCTTCTGCACCAACGGTGCAAAAATGTTTTGCCTTTTGTTGTTTGTCTTTCTCGGCATCGTTTGCCGCCTCTTTTGGATTTTGGGATGATGTAGTCTGGGGGTTTGTTTGGATGGGAGTCCATTTTGGGAAGAGTTCTGGAGAAGACATTGGACTCAGGGATGGTAACGATAGTGACCTGGGTAATTTTGGGGGGGACGGCCTTTCCAGGGATTGTGCTCGCCTTATATGCACAATTTGATGTCGGCGGGGATGAAGTGGGGGTGTTTCTGTTGGTAGAGGAGGTTGTGGTAGTTGTGGTGGTGGTAATGGGGGTTGTAAAAATTGTGGGGGTTGTAGCGAGTCAGAGGGAGCATTCTGAGGAATGCAATATTGAGGAGGGAACATTGGCGGAAGTGGTAGGGGAGGTGGTGGTAAGGAGAGTGGCGGAAAAGGAGCCAGCAGTGGTATCTGCATTGGAACTTGTTGGGGGAGGGGCTGCTTTTGGTGATGTGCATTTGAAGGGCCTTCTAAAGGGTCTTCTGTGTCGGAAGGTCCTGCACGCACTTTTTTGGCAGCCCCCTCCCCGCTGTCTCTTCTTCTTTTCAAGTTTGTTGTTGTTTCCATGTTTTCATGGTCTTCCTTGTTTTTTTTTTTCTTTTTCTTTTTAGCCAATGTTGGTGATACTGGTGTTGTTGATGTTGCTGTTGTCTTTGTTGTTGTTGTTGTTGGGGTCTGTGGCCCTTTCTTAGTTGTTGGCGTTGTTGCTTGTTCCGCTGTTGCTGCTGCTGCTACTGGTTCCGGTGGCTTGGTCTGCTTTTGAGGTGAGGGTGAAATTAAGCCTTTTTCCCCTTGTTTGGGGGAACCCCTCCTCCTCCGGGTCACCTCGGACCAGCCCTCTTTGTCATTTGTTTTGGGCTGGTCCTGACTCGGATCCTGGGTCTCCGCTGTTTTGCTGATGGTGGCTGTTGAAGCTGTTGCTGCTGTTGTTGTTGCTGTTGTTGTTGCTGCTGCTGCTGCTGCTGTTGCTGCTGTTGCTGCATTCTCTGGCTTCTCGGGGCAGAACTTCGAGATGTGGCCAATCTTTTTGCAGGACCAACACCTCGGTCTCCGCCCCTCCACCATCACGATCATCTCCCGGTCTCCGCTGATTAGAATCTCGGGGATGGCTTTGAAGCCATCCCTCGTCAGGCACAGCCGGAAGGCATAATCCCCGTAGGCTGTCCCGGCTGGGGATCTGAGGAGGTTATACTCCTCCACTTGGCCGTACGAGCTTAAATAAGCGGCCAAAACCTCCCCAGAAATGAGGGGCGGGACGTTACAGATGGTTACTCGGAGCCTACGGGTGCCCCTATATTCCGGCTGTAACCTGAAATACTTCGTCGTTATATTATTAGCCGCCAACTTGGCGGCTTGTTCTTCCGTAGGAAGGAGGACATCCCATGTCGCAAAACTCTTGCGACAGAAGTACTGGCATGGGATGCCCGCCTTCCTCAACAGCTCCTCAAACGTCTCTTTCTTGAGCCCCACTAGCCTTTTGGTTTTGAGATCCGAAACGACCAGCGAGAGGATCCTAGGTGTGAATTTTTCAACTAATTCAGGGATGGGCAGAATTTCATTGCCTTTGAAGTACTTTGCGTACTTCTCTACCCTATCCCTTTCATAGTCGGCAGGTCCCCTCTGCTGGCCCTTCCAAGGTGTGGGGCTCTTTTGGGCCGGCTGTATTGGACTGTCCTGTGATGTGTCCACTATTGTTCTTGGAGAATCAGCAGGGATCGGTAGTGATGGCCAATTCTCTCCAATTAAACTCTCTTGTGAGGGTTCCTTTGAGGGTTCAATGTTGTCTTCATTTTTTTTGGAAGTGGAACCCTCCATGACTGCAGTAGGGCTTGCAGCCAGGAGGGTAAACTAAGGCCCACACCTGTTGCAAGTGTGTGTGTGTGTGGGGGGTTCTACTGTTCAAAAAAGTAAAAATTATAAAATTAGACAATAGTACAACACGCCGGAATAAATACAAAAAGATTAGAACACGTAGATACCCCCTGAAAAATTAAAAAACACTCAAGACAAAACACTTAAGAAAGGAAAACAAGTCCGACCACAAGAGAAACAAACGTCGGATAACGAAAGCAAGTGACAAATCCAAATTAAACCAAAATTGTCACAAGTAACAACTTCTCAGGTAAGCTTGAAAAAAGAAAAAATCAAGTCCAACGGAAAAAAAAACAAGTCTTACCGAGATAATAACAATGTTTTAACTTTTAGTAATCCAAATCGTAATAATCAAAGTAACGGCGTGAATAACGAAGAGTCAGTGCCACTTGGCTCCTGAGTTCTTTATTCCTTGTAAAAGAATACAAGAAGGCACGAGGCCTTTTGGTTTTGGGGGAGGGGAAGGGAGCGGTCATGCTTAAACTATATTTTCTATGGGGAACCTAGCTAGCCACATTCGCCGACCCATTCAACAATACAATATATAATCACTCGTCCATCTCCTTGCACGCAGCAACCACCAAAATACCGCATTTGCTCTATGAAAAAGTCCTACTTAAAACCCGAAAGTGATGCATGATTTTATTTACAATGTATGATTTTTTACAATGGATATGATGGGAATGGGAGAAAAAACCCCGAAAAACATATATACACGAAAACAAGGAAAAAATCCCCCGTTTGGTTTTCCTCCCATCCCCCCGTCTAGAAAATTGGAGGCCGACTGTTTTCCGGGTCGAAAGAAACCGGAAACAAGCCGGACCTACCCTAGGTTGGGCGGGAATCCTAATCTACAGAGATAAAAGAAATAAAGGGTCGGGCGCGGTATGGGTCGATACAAGCAGATTATATGATTTTTTACATATGAATTTTCAAGATCTTCAATAAAAGCGGGCTGGGCTTCGGGTTGAGGTACAAAAATAATAGGGAGGGGGAAGATCTTGAGAAACTACCGACTAGATGACGGGGACAATGACACACAACATACTGCTAACTAGGTTACAAGGGGGAAAAAACAATTCTACTTACCAGGGATGGGGTCCCTAAGGACCCGTACCATAGACGCCATGGGCCGGCAGAGGAGGGAAGGATGACTCCAACGTTGCCCCCTTTCGTACGACCAGGCTCGCTGCAGTCACCCACCTTTTGCTGAATGTTATGCGATCCAAGCGTTTTCTATCGCATCTGATTTTGACCCTCAGCTGATGCCGAAAATACAAAACCAGATCACGATGAGAAAAGTTTGCATCGTCATACAATCCCTTGTTTCGCGTCGTCCAAATCACCATTCGGGCTACAGCTAGGATCGCGAGAAACACCACACGCTTTTCACCGTGAAACGGAGGAAGAACGTTGTCTACGACGTAACCAACGTCGAGCAGCACGAGCTGTTTGGGTTCGATGCGAGCCGTCCACTCCCCGACGTGATCCCAAAACGGACGGACTCGCTCGCAGTAGTAGAAGGCGTGCTCAGCCGTTTCTTCCAAGCCACTGCCGCAGCGAGTGCAATCAGGCATGTCTGCCAGGCCCGCCTTGAAGTTCAAGCCGCGAAGGGATAACGCATTCCGAACAAGTCGCCAGGTGAGCGAGAACTCGGAGTTGTTCAAGAAGCTCGATCCTGGCGCCCAATTCCAGTGAGAGCGGATCTCCTCCGCCGTCCAGCCGTGCCGCTCGCTGAGAGGATCAGAAGCGGAACCCACCACTAATTCCCGATACAGCTCCTTCCGAGGCCATGAAAGGTCACTGGACCCAAGAAGGTTACGAAGGGCCTTTCGGCACTCGCGGACAAACAGTGCTTCGCCCAAAGGCTTACGTCGACCTTCAGCCTTTGGGTCTGACTTGAGGCGAGGAAAAGTCCGACTCGCCTTTCGTCTCCACACTGAGTCCCCCGTCAAGACACGGCCCAGATATGCAAGTCTTTCAGCAAGCCAGTGGCTCTCCAGATCAGGCATACCCAGACCCCCGTTGCGAGTACGTTGGATACAGACCTGCCTACGGACCATCGGCCTTGCACCTCCCCAGAGCAATCTGGAGAGGGATTGTTGCAGTGCCAACCGACGTGCCTTAGGCAGAGGAAGTACAGCCAATCGGTAAAGGATCAGGGGGAAGACGTACGTGGCGCACGCCTCAGCCCTGCCCTTTAAGGACAACCTCCTTGAAAGCCAGATTCCCACCTGAGCATTCACCTTAGCTTGTACTTCCGACCAATTTCGCTCCAGTTGGAGGTCGGGCCCAAACCACACCCCAAGGATGCGGATGGGTCCGTCACTCCAGCGGAAGGGCCCTGGAAGAGTATTGCTACCCCTCCAAGCACCAAGCCGCAAACCTTCGCTTTTGTCAAAATTGACCTTGGCCCCTGCAATCCGCTCATACTCGACAACCGCCTCTTTCACAGCCTCTATATCCTTGCGGCGGGATACAAACACTGTGACGTCATCAGCGAACGCGGAAACCCTAGCCGCAATGCGGCCAACGAATGGGATACCGCGCAGTGCCGGACTTGTCCCCTCATCCCTAAGCCTGCGCAGGAGGGGCTCCAACGCGAGGACATAGAGAAGAGGAGACAGAGGGCAGCCTTGCCGGACCGAACGCTCGATCGCGATCACCCCCGAACGCCTTCCGTTCACCTGCACCACTGCCTGAGGGTTGTGGTACATCATGCTAATCCATCTGCGGAACTCCGGTTCGAATCCGGCAGTCTCCAAAACAGACGCCAAGAACCGATGGTCAACCCTGTCGAAGGCCTTGGACTGATCTAAACTGATCAGCGCGGATTCGGTGTCGTCTTTTATCCCCTCTAGGACCTCGCGAATCAAGTGCAGGTTGTCCTGGATCGATCTTCCCTTCACAGCAAAGGTCTGCTCGGGGCCGATCAGATCGCTAATGACAAGCTGTAAACGATTCGCTAAGACCCGGGCCAAAATCTTTAACTCTGTGTTAAGCAGAGTTATGGGCCTGTAATCATCTAAACCCTCCCAAACATGCCTGCCACCTTTCTTCAGCAATGTGATCACGCCCTTGGTAACGCTACCAGGGATGGCTCCCTGGGCGAACCAATGGTTGAACATATCCGTCAGAATAGGCACAAACATGTGCGACATCCTCAAGTACACTTCGTAGGGCAAACCATCTAGTCCCGGCGACTTGTTCAGGCCGACCTGCTTCAACGCGTCACGGACTTCGCATTCAGTAACCACACCCTCGCAGCTAGCCGCTTCAGCCGCCCCAAGGCGGGGGAAGTCGGCCAGATAGCTACGAAACTCCCGGAGCGGGAGATCAGTGCAGCGGGCAAAGCGATCCCGAAAGTGCGCCCGAAAGGCGTCACGTATCTCACGACCCGATCGCAGCAGACGCCCGTCCGGGGTCTTCACAGATGCGATGTACCGATCGGGGAACCTTCGCACTTCTTCTTCACGCGCAGTCGCGTTCGATTTCACAGCTTCGTTGAGAACTCTTTTTAGCCTAGATCTAACTACTGATCCCTTGTAGCGCTCGCTACTCTCACGCTCAAGGTCCCTCCTAGCTAGCTCTACACCTAGGGAGTCCCCCCCAGCCACCGCCCGGGAGAGTCTATCATCTATAGATTTCGCCTCCGCGGTCCTATCTAAGTTGAGCCGTCGACCGTATTTGGTGGCGAAATCTCTAATCCTGTGCTTAAGAGAAACCCACCACCTATTCCCGGTAACCGCCCCCACTAACGCCCGCTGAATTAGGGATTCCAGCCGATCCCGGAAGTCCCGTATCTCCAGTAAGGAGGTATTGAACTTCCAGTAGCCGGCTAGACTAGGCCTATTTGCTAACCGCAGACTGACTCTAATGAGTTTATGGTCAGTCCACGCTATCAAGTGGAACGTGGGACAACTAACAAAATCAATGTCAGCTCTTCTCACTAACACTCTGTCCAAGTAGGAGCCTACTTTGGCAGAGGGCGAGCTATCTAGCCACGTCCACATCTCCCGCCCTGGGTGATCAAGACGAAACCTGTCGACGAGACCGTGACGAGTCACGAAGCCGACAAGGCTGCTATCACACCTTCCCGCACGCCTAGCTCCCCGCCCGACCTTATCTATCTTGGGATCAAGGATCGCATTCCAATCACCCATTAAGACTAGCCGCTTCGTATCGTCCAGGAACGGCGCCAACCGACGAAAAAAGGAAACCCTCTCCGCAACGATATTGGGCGCATAAACCGCAACCAGACGAAACTTGAAACTTTTCACGGCAACATCGGCCACAACCAACCGGCCCCCGTCACCTGCAAAAACAACGTCAACATCAGCATCAAGGCTGCGTCCAACTAGCAAGGAGACCCCAGCGCTGAAGTTGCTGCCGTATGCTGAGAAAACGTTAAAGTCGCTTTCCAGCACCCGACAGTCAGCCTCGCAAGTGAAGTGAGTCTCCTGCACTGCAGCAACATCTACGCAGAGGTTCTTGAGTTCACCAAGCAAGCGCGCACACTTGCTTGAATCCCTCAGTCCCCTCACATTCAAACTGGCAACGTTTAAAGTCATCAATCCGACTTACCTTATTCAGTGTCGACTATGGGCCGGAAATCCCCAGGGGTGAGGATGCCAACGGCCTGTCTTAGAGAGCCGGTGCCGAGCTCAGTGTTCACTCGGCCATCCCTAGACACTCCGCCAACATCCAGCGGGAACCGTACTTTTAGGGCTCTATAAAAGGAGGGGTGAACTAAGATAGGGACCCTCCCTGAGCAAAACGGCAAGCATCTTTTCAAGGAAGAGTGCTCCAATTCCGCCAGCTTTACACCCGTGTCGGTCTGGCGGACCGTATCCAAGAACTTCCATACGCCCTTGGTACGGTCACCAGCCGAACGGATGAAAGTGGTCACCATGGCTGCACTCTTAAAATTAAAAGGGTTGTTAACTTTTTTCTTTTCCACTTTTTCCAGTTGCAGTAACGGCTTTAACATCTTTTTTAATAGATGGTCCGTTACTGCTTCTGCACCAACGGTGCAAAAATGTTTTGCCTTTTGTTGTTTGTCTTTCTCGGCATCGTTTGCCGCCTCTTTTGGATTTTGGGATGATGTAGTCTGGGGGTTTGTTTGGATGGGAGTCCATTTTGGGAAGAGTTCTGGAGAAGACATTGGACTCAGGGATGGTAACGATAGTGACCTGGGTAATTTTGGGGGGGACGGCCTTTCCAGGGATTGTGCTCGCCTTATATGCACAATTTGATGTCGGCGGGGATGAAGTGGGGGTGTTTCTGTTGGTAGAGGAGGTTGTGGTAGTTGTGGTGGTGGTAATGGGGGTTGTAAAAATTGTGGGGGTTGTAGCGAGTCAGAGGGAGCATTCTGAGGAATGCAATATTGAGGAGGGAACATTGGCGGAAGTGGTAGGGGAGGTGGTGGTAAGGAGAGTGGCGGAAAAGGAGCCAGCAGTGGTATCTGCATTGGAACTTGTTGGGGGAGGGGCTGCTTTTGGTGATGTGCATTTGAAGGGCCTTCTAAAGGGTCTTCTGTGTCGGAAGGTCCTGCACGCACTTTTTTGGCAGCCCCCTCCCCGCTGTCTCTTCTTCTTTTCAAGTTTGTTGTTGTTTCCATGTTTTCATGGTCTTCCTTGGTTTTTTTTTTCTTTTTCTTTTTAGCCAATGTTGGTGATACTGGTGTTGTTGATGTTGCTGTTGTCTTTGTTGTTGTTGTTGTTGGGGTCTGTGGCCCTTTCTTAGTTGTTGGCGTTGTTGCTTGTTCCGCTGTTGCTGCTGCTGCTACTGGTTCCGGTGGCTTGGTCTGCTTTTGAGGTGAGGGTGAAATTAAGCCTTTTTCCCCTTGTTTGGGGGAACCCCTCCTCCTCCGGGTCACCTCGGACCAGCCCTCTTTGTCATTTGTTTTGGGCTGGTCCTGACTCGGATCCTGGGTCTCCGCTGTTTTGCTGATGGTGGCTGTTGAAGCTGTTGCTGCTGTTGTTGTTGCTGTTGTTGTTGCTGCTGCTGCTGCTGCTGCTGTTGCTGCTGTTGCTGCATTCTCTGGCTTCTCGGGGCAGAACTTCGAGATGTGGCCAATCTTTTTGCAGGACCAACACCTCGGTCTCCGCCCCTCCACCATCACGATCATCTCCCGGTCTCCACTGATTAGAATCTCGGGGATGGCTTTGAAGCCATCCCTCGTCAGGCACAGCCGGAAGGCATAATCCCCGTAGGCTGTCCCGGCTGGGGATCTGAGGAGGTTATACTCCTCCACTTGGCCGTACGAGCTTAAATAAGCGGCCAAAACCTCCCCAGAAATGAGGGGCGGGACGTTACAGATGGTTACTCGGAGCCTACGGGTGCCCCTATATTCCGGCTGTAACCTGAAATACTTCGTCGTTATATTATTAGCCGCCAACTTGGCGGCTTGTTCTTCCGTAGGAAGGAGGACATCCCATGTCGCAAAACTCTTGCGACAGAAGTACTGGCATGGGATGCCCGCCTTCCTCAACAGCTCCTCAAACGTCTCTTTCTTGAGCCCCACTAGCCTTTTGGTTTTGAGATCCGAAACGACCAGCGAGAGGATCCTAGGTGTGAATTTTTCAACTAATTCAGGGATGGGCAGAATTTCATTGCCTTTGAAGTACTTTGCGTACTTCTCTACCCTATCCCTTTCATAGTCGGCAGGTCCCCTCTGCTGGCCCTTCCAAGGTGTGGGGCTCTTTTGGGCCGGCTGTATTGGACTGTCCTGTGATGTGTCCACTATTGTTCTTGGAGAATCAGCAGGGATCGGCAGTGATGGCCAATTCTCTCCAATTAAACTCTCTTGTGAGGGTTCCTTTGAGGGTTCAATGTTGTCTTCATTTTTTTTGGAAGTGGAACCCTCCATGACTGCAGTAGGGCTTGCAGCCAGGAGGGTAAACTAAGGCCCACACCTGTTGCAAGTGTGTGTGTGTGGGGGGGGTTCTACTGTTCAAAAAAGTAAAAATTATAAAATTAGACAATAGTACAACACGCCGGAATAAATACAAAAAGATTAGAACACGTAGATACCCCCTGAAAAATTAAAAAACACTCAAGACAAAACACTTAAGAAAGGAAAACAAGTCCGACCACAAGAGAAACAAACGTCGGATAACGAAAGCAAGTGACAAATCCAAATTAAACCAAAATTGTCACAAGTAACAACTTCTCAGGTAAGCTTGAAAAAAGAAAAAATCAAGTCCAACGGGAAAAAAAAAACAAGTCTTACCGAGATAATAACAATGTTTTAACTTTTAGTAATCCAAATCGTAATAATCAAAGTAACGGCGTGAATAACGAGTAGGCTTATTCTTGCACGAATCAAAGTAACGGCGTGAATAACGAAGAGTCAGTGCCACTTGGCTCCTGAGTTCTTTATTCCTTGTAAAAGAATACAAGAAGGCACGAGGCCTTTTGGTTTTGGGGGAGGGGAAGGGAGCGGTCATGCTTTAACTATATTTTCTATGGGGAACCTAGCTAGCCACATTCGCCGACCCATTCAACAATACAATATATAATCACTCGTCCATCTCCTTGCACGCAGCAACCACCAAAATACCGCATTTGCTCTATGAAAAAGTCCTACTTAAAACCCGAAAGTGATGCATGATTTTATTTACAATGTATGATTTTTTACAATGGATATGATGGGAATGGGAGAAAAAACCCCGAAAAACATATATATACGAAAACAAGGAAAAAAATCCCCCGTTTGGTTTCCCTCCCATCCCCCCGTCTAGAAAATTGGAGGCCGACTGTTTTCCGGGTCGAAAGAAACCGGAAACAAGCCGGACCTACCCTAGGTAGGGCGGGAATCCTAATCTACAGAGATAAAAGAAATAAAGGGTCGGGCGTGGTATGGGTCGATACAAGCAGATTATATGATTTTTTACATATGAATTTTCAAGATCTTCAATAAAAGCGGGCTGGGCTTCGGGTTGAGGTACAAAAATAATAGGGAGGGGGAAGATCTTGAGAAACTACCGACTAGATGACGGGGACAATGACACACAACATACTGCTAACTAGGTTACAAGGGGAAAAAAACAATTCTACTTACCAGGGATGGGGTCCCTAAGGACCCGTACCATAGACGCCATGGGCCGGCAGAGGAGGGAAGGATGACTCCAACGTTGCCCCCTTTCGTACGACCAGGCTCGCCGCAGTCACCCACCTTTTGCTGAATGTTATGCGATCCAAGCGTTTTCTATCGCATCTGATTTTGACCCTCAGCTGATGCCGAAAATACAAAACCAGATCACGATGAGAAAAGTTTGCATCGTCATACAATCCCTTGTTTCGCGTCGTCCAAATCACCATTCTAGCTACAGCTAGGATCGCGAGAAACACCACACGCTTCTCACCGTGAAACGGAGGAAGAACGTTGTCTACGACGTAACCAACGTCGAGCAGCACGAGCTGTTTGGGTTCGATGCGAGCCGTCCACTCCCCGACGTGATCCCAAAACGGACGGACTCGCTCGCAGTAGTAGAAGGCGTGCTCAGCCGTTTCTTCCAAGCCACTGCCGCAGCGAGTGCAATCAGGCATGTCTGCCAGGCCCGCCTTGAAGTTCAAGCCGCGAAGGGATAACGCATTCCGAACAAGTCGCCAGGTGAGCGAGAACTCGGAGTTGTTCAAGAAGCTCGATCCTGGCGCCCAATTCCAGTGAGAGCGGATCTCCTCCGCCGTCCAGCCGTGCCGCTCGCTGAGAGGATCAGAAGCGGAACCCACCACTAATTCCCGATACAGCTCCTTCCGAGGCCATGAAAGGTCACTGGACCCAAGAAGGTTACGAAGGGCCTTTCGGCACTCGCGGACAAACAGTGCTTCGCCCAAAGGCTTACGTCGACCTTCAGCCTTTGGGTCTGACTTGAGGCGAGGAAAAGTCCGACTCGCCTTTCGTCTCCACACTGAGTCCCCCGTCAAGACACGGCCCAGATATGCAAGTCTTTCAGCAAGCCAGTGGCTCTCCAGATCAGGCATACCCAGACCCCCGTTGCGAGTACGTTGGATACAGACCTGCCTACGGACCATCGGCCTTGCACCTCCCCAGAGCAATCTGGAGAGGGATTGTTGCAGTGCCAACCGACGTGCCTTAGGCAGAGGAAGTACAGCCAATCGGTAAAGGATCAGGGGAAAGACGTACGTGGCGCACGCCTCAGCCCTGCCCTTTAAGGACAACCTCCTTGAAAGCCAGATTCCCACCTGAGCATTCACCTTAGCTTGTACTTCCGACCAATTTCGCTCCAGTTGGAGGTCGGGCCCAAACCACACCCCAAGGATGCGGATGGGTCCGTCACTCCAGCGGAAGGGCCCTGGAAGAGTATTGCTACCCCTCCAAGCACCAAGCCGCAAACCTTCGCTTTTGTCAAAATTGACCTTGGCCCCTGCAATCCGCTCATACTCGACAACCGCCTCTTTCACAGCCTCTATATCCTTGCGGCGGGATACAAACACTGTGACGTCATCAGCGAACGCGGAAACCCTAGCCGCAATGCGGCCAACGAATGGGATACCGCGCAGTGCCGGACTTGTCCCCTCATCCCTAAGCCTGCGCAGGAGGGGCTCCAACGCGAGGACATAGAGAAGAGGAGACAGAGGGCAGCCTTGCCGGACCGAACGCTCGATCGCGATCACCCCCGAACGCCTTCCGTTCACCTGCACCACTGCCTGAGGGTTGTGGTACATCATGCTAATCCATCTGCGGAACTCCGGTTCGAATCCGGCAGTCTCCAAAACAGACGCCAAGAACCGATGGTCAACCCTGTCGAAGGCCTTGGACTGATCTAAACTGATCAGCGCGGATTCGGTGTCGTCTTTTATCCCCTCTAGGACCTCGCGAATCAAGTGCAGGTTGTCCTGGATCGATCTTCCCTTCACAGCAAAGGTCTGCTCGGGGCCGATCAGATCGCTAATGACAAGCTGTAAACGATTCGCTAAGACCCGGGCCAAAATCTTTAACTCTGTGTTAAGCAGAGTTATGGGCCTGTAATCGTCTAAACCCTCCCAAACATGCCTGCCACCTTTCTTCAGCAATGTGATCACGCCCTTGGTAACGCTACCAGGGATGGCTCCCTGGGCGAACCAATGGTTGAACATATCCGTCAGAATAGGCACAAACATGTGCGACATCCTCAAGTACACTTCGTAGGGCAAACCATCTAGTCCCGGCGACTTGTTCAGGCCGACCTGCTTCAACGCGTCACGGACTTCGCATTCAGTAACCACACCCTCGCAGCTAGCCGCTTCAGCCGCCCCAAGGCGGGGGAAGTCGGCCAGATAGCTACGAAACTCCCAGAGCAGGAGATCAGTGCAGCGGGCAAAGCGATCCCGAAAGTGCGCCCGAAAGGCGTCACGTATCTCACGACCCGATCGCAGCAGACGCCCGTCCGGGGTCTTCACAGATGCGATGTACCGATCGGGGAACCTTCGCACTTCTTCTTCACGCGCAGTCGCGTTCGATTTCACAGCTTCGTTGAGAACTCTTTTTAGCCTAGATCTAACTACTGATCCCTTGTAGCGCTCGCTACTCTCACGCTCAAGGTCCCTCCTAGCTAGCTCTACACCTAGGGAGTCCCCCCCAGCCACCGCCCGGGAGAGTCTATCATCTATAGATTTCGCCTCCGCGGTCCTATCTAAGTTGAGCCGTCGACCGTATTTGGTGGCGAAATCTCTAATCCTGTGCTTAAGAGAAACCCACCACCTATTCCCGGTAACCGCCCCCACTAACGCCCGCTGAATTAGGGATTCCAGCCGATCCCGGAAGTCCCGTATCTCCAGTAAGGAGGTATTGAACTTCCAGTAGCCGGCTAGACTAGGCCTATTTGCTAACCGCAGACTGACTCTAATGAGTTTATGGTCAGTCCACGCTATCAAGTGGAACGTGGGACAACTAACAAAATCAATGTCAGCTCTTCTCACTAACACTCTGTCCAAGTAGGAGCCTACTTTGGCAGAGGGCGAGCTATCTAGCCACGTCCACATCTCCCGCCCTGGGTGATCAAGACGAAACCTGTCGACGAGACCGTGACGAGTCACGAAGCCGACAAGGCTGCTATCACACCTTCCCGCACGCCTAGCTCCCCGCCCGACCTTATCTATCTTGGGATCAAGGATTGCATTCCAATCACCCATTAAGACTAGCCGCTTCGTATCGTCCAGGAACGGCGCCAACCGACGAAAAAAGGAAACCCTCTCCGCAACGATATTGGGCGCATAAACCGCAACCAGACGAAACTTGAAACTTTTCACGGCAACATCGGCCACAACCAACCGGCCCCCGTCACCTGCAAAAACAACGTCAACATCAGCATCAAGGCTGCGTCCAACTAGCAAGGAGACCCCAGCGCTGAAGTTGCTGCCGTATGCTGAGAAAACGTTAAAGTCGCTTTCCAGCACCCGACAGTCAGCCTCGCAAGTGAAGTGAGTCTCCTGCACTGCAGCAACATCTACGCAGAGGTTCTTGAGTTCACCAAGCAAGCGCGCACACTTGCTTGAATCCCTCAGTCCCCTCACATTCAAACTGGCAACGTTTAAAGCCATCAATCCGACTTACCTTATTCAGTGTCGACTATGGGCCGGAAATCCCCAGGGGTGAGGATGCCAACGGCCTGTCTTAGAGAGCCGGTGCCGAGCTCAGTGTTCACTCGGCCATCCCTAGACACTCCGCCAACATCCAGCGGGAACCGTACTTTTAGGGCTCTATAAAAGGAGGGGTGAACTAAGATAGGGACCCTCCCTGAGCAAAACGGCAAGCATCTTTTCAAGGAAGAGTGCTCCAATTCCGCCAGCTTTACACCCGTGTCGGTCTGGCGGACCGTATCCAAGAACTTCCATACGCCCTTGGTACGGTCACCAGCCGAACGGATGAAAGTGGTCACCATGGCTGCACTCTTAAAATTAAAAGGGTTGTTAACTTTTTTCTTTTCCACTTTTTCCAGTTGCAGTAACGGCTTTAACATCTTTTTTAATAGATGGTCCGTTACTGCTTCTGCACCAACGGTGCAAAAATGTTTTGCCTTTTGTTGTTTGTCTTTCTCGGCATCGTTTGCCGCCTCTTTTGGATTTTGGGATGATGTAGTCTGGGGGTTTGTTTGGATGGGAGTCCATTTTGGGAAGAGTTCTGGAGAAGACATTGGACTCAGGGATGGTAACGATAGTGACCTGGGTAATTTTGGGGGGGACGGCCTTTCCAGGGATTGTGCTCGCCTTATATGCACAATTTGATGTCGGCGGGGATGAAGTGGGGGTGTTTCTGTTGGTAGAGGAAGTTGTGGTAGTTGTGGTGGTGGTAATGGGGGTTGTAAAAATTGTGGGGGTTGTAGCGAGTCAGAGGGAGCATTCTGAGGAATGCAATATTGAGGAGGGAACATTGGCGGAAGTGGTAGGGGAGGTGGTGGTAAGGAGAGTGGCGGAAAAGGAGCCAGCAGTGGTATCTGCATTGGAACTTGTTGGGGGAGGGGCTGCTTTTGGTGATGTGCATTTGAAGGGCTTTCTAAAGGGTCTTCTGTGTCGGAAGGTCCTGCACGCACTTTTTTGGCAGCCCCCTCCCCGCTGTCTCTTCTTCTTTTCAAGTTTGTTGTTGTTTCCATGTTTTCATGGTCTTCCTTGGTTTTTTTTTTCTTTTTCTTTTTAGCCAATGTTGGTGATACTGGTGTTGTTGATGTTGCTGTTGTCTTTGTTGTTGTTGTTGTTGGGGTCTGTGGCCCTTTCTTAGTTGTTGGCGTTGTTGCTTGTTCCGCTGTTGCTGCTGCTGGTACTGGTTCCGGTGGCTTGGTCTGCTTTTGAGGTGAGGGTGAAATTAAGCCTTTTTCCCCTTGTTTGGGGGAACCCCTCCTCCTCCGGGTCACCTCGGACCAGCCCTCTTTGTCATTTGTTTTGGGCTGGTCCTGACTCGGATCCTGGGTCTCCGCTGTTTTGCTGATGGTGGCTGTTGAAGCTGTTGCTGCTGTTGTTGTTGTTGCTGCTGCTGCTGCTGTTGCTGCTGTTGCTGCATTCTCTGGCTTCTCGGGGCAGAACTTCGAGATGTGGCCAATCTTTTTGCAGGACCAACACCTCGGTCTCCGCCCCTCCACCATCACGATCATCTCCCGGTCTCCGCTGATTAGAATCTCGGGGATGGCTTTGAAGCCATCCCTCGTCAGGCACAGCCGGAAGGCATAATCCCCGTAGGCTGTCCCGGCTGGGGATCTGAGGAGGTTATACTCCTCCACTTGGCCGTACGAGCTTAAATAAGCGGCCAAAACCTCCCCAGAAATGAGGGGCGGGACGTTACAGATGGTTACTCGGAGCCTACGGGTGCCCCTATATTCCGGCTGTAACCTGAAATACTTCGTCGTTATATTATTAGCCGCCAACTTGGCGGCTTGTTCTTCCGTAGGAAGGAGGACATCCCATGTCGCAAAACTCTTGCGACAGAAGTACTGGCATGGGATGCCCGCCTTCCTCAACAGCTCCTCAAACGTCTCTTTCTTGAGCCCCACTAGCCTTTTGGTTTTGAGATCCGAAACGACCAGCGAGAGGATCCTAGGTGTGAATTTTTCAACTAATTCAGGGATGGGCAGAATTTCATTGCCTTTGAAGTACTTTGCGTACTTCTCTACCCTATCCCTTTCATAGTCGGCAGGTCCCCTCTGCTGGCCCTTCCAAGGTGTGGGGCTCTTTTGGGCCGGCTGTATTGGACTGTCCTGTGATGTGTCCACTATTGTTCTTGGAGAATCAGCAGGGATCGGTAGTGATGGCCAATTCTCTCCAATTAAACTCTCTTGTGAGGGTTCCTTTGAGGGTTCAATGTTGTCTTCATTTTTTTTGGAAGTGGAACCCTCCATGACTGCAGTAGGGCTTGCAGCCAGGAGGGTAAACTAAGGCCCACACCTGTTGCAAGTGTGTGTGTGTGTGGGGGGTTCTACTGTTCAAAAAAGTAAAAATTATAAAATTAGACAATAGTACAACACGCCGGAATAAATACAAAAAGATTAGAACACGTAGATACCCCCTGAAAAATTAAAAAACACTCAAGACAAAACACTTAAGAAAGGAAAACAAGTCCGACCACAAGAGAAACAAACGTCGGATAACGAAAGCAAGTGACAAATCCAAATTAAACCAAAATTGTCACAAGTAACAACTTCTCAGGTAAGCTTGAAAAAAGAAAAAATCAAGTCCAACGGGAAAAAAAAAACAAGTCTTACCGAGATAATAACAATGTTTTAACTTTTAGTAATCCAAATCGTAATAATCAAAGTAACGGCGTGAATAACGAGTAGGCTTATTCTTGCACGAATCAAAGTAACGGCGTGAATAACGAAGAGTCAGTGCCACTTGGCTCCTGAGTTCTTTATTCCTTGTAAAAGAATACAAGAAGGCACGAGGCCTTTTGGTTTTGGGGGAGGGGAAGGGAGCGGTCATGCTTTAACTATATTTTCTATGGGGAACCTAGCTAGCCACATTCGCCGACCCATTCAACAATACAATATATAATCACTCGTCCATCTCCTTGCACGCAGCGACCACCAAAATACCGCATTTGCTCTATGAAAAAGTCCTACTTAAAACCCGAAAGTGATGCATGATTTTTATTTACAATGTATGATTTTTTTACAATGGATATGATGGGAATGGGAGAAAAAAACCCGAAAAACATATATACACGAAAACAAGGAAAAAATCCCCCGTTTGGTTTCCCTCCCATCCCCCCCGTCTAGAAAATTGGAGGCCGACTGTTTTCCGGGTCGAAAGAAACCGGAAACAAGCCGGACCTACCCTAGGTAGGGCGGGAATCCTAATCTACAGAGATAAAAGAAATAAAGGGTCGGGCGCGGTATGGGTCGATACAAGCAGATAATATGATTTTTTACATATGAATTTTCAAGATCTTCAATAAAAGCGGGCTGGGATTCGGGTTGAGGTACAAAAATAATTGGGAGGGGGAAGATCTTGAGAAACTACCGACTAGATGACGGGGACAATGACACACAACATACTGCTAACTAGGTTACAAGGGGAAAAAAAACAATTCTACTTACCAGGGATGGGGTCCCTAAGGACCCGTACCATAGACGCCATGGGCCGGCAGAGGAGGGAAGGATGACTCCAACGTTGCCCCCTTTCGTACGACCAGGCTCGCTGCAGTCACCCACCTTTTGCTGAATGTTATGCGATCCAAGCGTTTTCTATCGCATCTGATTTTGACCCTCAGCTGATGCCGAAAATACAAAACCAGATCACGATGAGAAAAGTTTGCATCGTCATACAATCCCTTGTTTCGCGTCGTCCAAATCACCATTCTAGCTACAGCTAGGATCGCGAGAAACACCACACGCTTCTCACCGTGAAACGGAGGAAGAACGTTGTCTACGACGTAACCAACGTCGAGCAGCACGAGCTGTTTGGGTTCGATGCGAGCCGTCCACTCCCCGACGTGATCCCAAAACGGACGGACTCGCTCGCAGTAGTAGAAGGCGTGCTCAGCCGTTTCTTCCAAGCCACTGCCGCAGCGAGTGCAATCAGGCATGTCTGCCAGGCCCGCCTTGAAATTCAAGCCGCGAAGGGATAACGCATTCCGAACAAGTCGCCAGGTGAGCGAGAACTCGGAGTTGTTCAAGAAGCTCGATCCTGGCGCCCAATTCCAGTGAGAGCGGATCTCCTCCGCCGTCCAGCCGTGCCGCTCGCTGAGAGGATCAGAAGCGGAACCCACCACTAATTCCCGATACAGCTCCTTCCGAGGCCATGAAAGGTCACTGGACCCAAGAAGGTTACGAAGGGCCTTTCGGCACTCGCGGACAAACAGTGCTTCGCCCAAAGGCTTACGTCGACCTTCAGCCTTTGGGTCTGACTTGAGGCGAGGAAAAGTCCGACTCGCCTTTCGTCTCCACACTGAGTCCCCCGTCAAGACACGGCCCAGATATGCAAGTCTTTCAGCAAGCCAGTGGCTCTCCAGATCAGGCATACCCAGACCCCCGTTGCGAGTACGTTGGATACAGACCTGCCTACGGACCATCGGCCTTGCACCTCCCCAGAGCAATCTGGAGAGGGATTGTTGCAGTGCCAACCGACGTGCCTTAGGCAGAGGAAGTACAGCCAATCGGTAAAGGATCAGGGGAAAGACGTACGTGGCGCACGCCTCAGCCCTGCCCTTTAAGGACAACCTCCTTGAAAGCCAGATTCCCACCTGAGCATTCACCTTAGCTTGTACTTCCGACCAATTTCGCTCCAGTTGGAGGTCGGGCCCAAACCACACCCCAAGGATGCGGATGGGTCCGTCACTCCAGCGGAAGGGCCCTGGAAGAGTATTGCTACCCCTCCAAGCACCAAGCCGCAAACCTTCGCTTTTGTCAAAATTGACCTTGGCCCCTGCAATCCGCTCATACTCGACAACCGCCTCTTTCACAGCCTCTATATCCTTGCGGCGGGATACAAACACTGTGACGTCATCAGCGAACGCGGAAACCCTAGCCGCAATGCGGCCAACGAATGGGATACCGCGCAGTGCCGGACTTGTCCCCTCATCCCTAAGCCTGCGCAGGAGGGGCTCCAACGCGAGGACATAGAGAAGAGGAGACAGAGGGCAGCCTTGCCGGACCGAACGCTCGATCGCGATCACCCCCGAACGCCTTCCGTTCACCTGCACCACTGCCTGAGGGTTGTGGTACATCATGCTAATCCATCTGCGGAACTCCGGTTCGAATCCGGCAGTCTCCAAAACAGACGCCAAGAACCGATGGTCAACCCTGTCGAAGGCCTTGGACTGATCTAAACTGATCAGCGCGGATTCGGTGTCGTCTTTTATCCCCTCTAGGACCTCGCGAATCAAGTGCAGGTTGTCCTGGATCGATCTTCCCTTCACAGCAAAGGTCTGCTCGGGGCCGATCAGATCGCTAATGACAAGCTGTAAACGATTCGCTAAGACCCGGGCCAAAATCTTTAACTCTGTGTTAAGCAGAGTTATGGGCCTGTAATCGTCTAAACCCTCCCAAACATGCCTGCCACCTTTCTTCAGCAATGTGATCACGCCCTTGGTAACGCTACCAGGGATGGCTCCCTGGGCGAACCAATGGTTGAACATATCCGTCAGAATAGGCACAAACATGTGCGACATCCTCAAGTACACTTCGTAGGGCAAACCATCTAGTCCCGGCGACTTGTTCAGGCCGACCTGCTTCAACGCGTCACGGACTTCGCATTCAGTAACCACACCCTCGCAGCTAGCCGCTTCAGCCGCCCCAAGGCGGGGGAAGTCGGCCAGATAGCTACGAAACTCCCGGAGCGGGAGATCAGTGCAGCGGGCAAAGCGATCCCGAAAGTGCGCCCGAAAGGCGTCACGTATCTCACGACCCGATCGCAGCAGACGCCCGTCCGGGGTCTTCACAGATGCGATGTACCGATCGGGGAACCTTCGCACTTCTTCTTCACGCGCAGTCGCGTTCGATTTCACAGCTTCGTTGAGAACTCTTTTTAGCCTAGATCTAACTACTGATCCCTTGTAGCGCTCGCTACTCTCACGCTCAAGGTCCCTCCTAGCTAGCTCTACACCTAGGGAGTCCCCCCCAGCCACCGCCCGGGAGAGTCTATCATCTATAGATTTCGCCTCCGCGGTCCTATCTAAGTTGAGCCGTCGACCGTATTTGGTGGCGAAATCTCTAATCCTGTGCTTAAGAGAAACCCACCACCTATTCCCGGTAACCGCCCCCACTAACGCCCGCTGAATTAGGGATTCCAGCCGATCCCGGAAGTCCCGTATCTCCAGTAAGGAGGTATTGAACTTCCAGTAGCCGGCTAGACTAGGCCTATTTGCTAACCGCAGACTGACTCTAATGAGTTTATGGTCAGTCCACGCTATCAAGTGGAACGTGGGACAACTAACAAAATCAATGTCAGCTCTTCTCACTAACACTCTGTCCAAGTAGGAGCCTACTTTGGCAGAGGGCGAGCTATCTAGCCACGTCCACATCTCCCGCCCTGGGTGATCAAGACGAAACCTGTCGACGAGACCGTGACGAGTCACGAAGCCGACAAGGCTGCTATCACACCTTCCCGCACGCCTAGCTCCCCGCCCGACCTTATCTATCTTGGGATCAAGGATCGCATTCCAATCACCCATTAAGACTAGCCGCTTCGTATCGTCCAGGAACGGCGCCAACCGACGAAAAAAGGAAACCCTCTCCGCAACGATATTGGGCGCATAAACCGCAACCAGACGAAACTTGAAACTTTTCACGGCAACATCGGCCACAACCAACCGGCCCCCGTCACCTGCAAAAACAACGTCAACATCAGCATCAAGGCTGCGTCCAACTAGCAAGGAGACCCCAGCGCTGAAGTTGCTGCCGTATGCTGAGAAAACGTTAAAGTCGCTTTCCAGCACCCGACAGTCAGCCTCGCAAGTGAAGTGAGTCTCCTGCACTGCAGCAACATCTACGCAGAGGTTCTTGAGTTCACCAAGCAAGCGCGCACACTTGCTTGAATCCCTCAGTCCCCTCACATTCAAACTGGCAACGTTTAAAGTCATCAATCCGACTTACCTTATTCAGTGTCGACTATGGGCCGGAAATCCCCAGGGGTGAGGATGCCAACGGCCTGTCTTAGAGAGCCGGTGCCGAGCTCAGTGTTCACTCGGCCATCCCTAGACACTCCGCCAACATCCAGCGGGAACCGTACTTTTAGGGCTCTATAAAAGGAGGGGTGAACTAAGATAGGGACCCTCCCTGAGCAAAACGGCAAGCATCTTTTCAAGGAAGAGTGCTCCAATTCCGCCAGCTTTACACCCGTGTCGGTCTGGCGGACCGTATCCAAGAACTTCCATACGCCCTTGGTACGGTCACCAGCCGAACGGATGAAAGTGGTCACCATGGCTGCACTCTTAAAATTAAAAGGGTTGTTAACTTTTTTCTTTTCCACTTTTTCCAGTTGCAGTAACGGCTTTAACATCTTTTTTAATAGATGGTCCGTTACTGCTTCTGCACCAACGGTGCAAAAATGTTTTGCCTTTTGTTGTTTGTCTTTCTCGGCATCGTTTGCCGCCTCTTTTGGATTTTGGGATGATGTAGTCTGGGGGTTTGTTTGGATGGGAGTCCATTTTGGGAAGAGTTCTGGAGAAGACATTGGACTCAGGGATGGTAACGATAGTGACCTGGGTAATTTTGGGGGGGACGGCCTTTCCAGGGATTGTGCTCGCCTTATATGCACAATTTGATGTCGGCGGGGATGAAGTGGGGGTGTTTCTGTTGGTAGAGGAGGTTGTGGTAGTTGTTGTGGTGGTAATGGGGGTTGTAAAAATTGTGGGGGTTGTAGCGAGTCAGAGGGAGCATTCTGAGGAATGCAATATTGAGGAGGGAATATTGGCGGAAGTGGTAGGGGAGGTGGTGGTAAGGAGAGTGGCGGAAAAGGAGCCAGCAGTGGTATCTGCATTGGAACTTGTTGGGGGAGGGGCTGCTTTTGGTGATGTGCATTTGAAGGGCCTTCTAAAGGGTCTTCTGTGTCGGAAGGTCCTGCACGCACTTTTTTGGCAGCCCCCTCCCCGCTGTCTCTTCTTCTTTTCAAGTTTGTTGTTGTTTCCATGTTTTCATGGTCTTCCTTGGTTTTTTTTTTCTTTTTCTTTTTAGCCAATGTTGGTGATACTGGTGTTGTTGATGTTGCTGTTGTCTTTGTTGTTGTTGTTGTTGGGGTCTGTGGCCCTTTCTTAGTTGTTGGCGTTGTTGCTTGTTCCGCTGTTGCTGCTGCTGCTACTGGTTCCGGTGGCTTGGTCTGCTTTTGAGGTGAGGGTGAAATTAAGCCTTTTTCCCCTTGTTTGGGGGAACCCCTCCTCCTCCGGGTCACCTCGGACCAGCCCTCTTTGTCATTTGTTTTGGGCTGGTCCTGACTCGGATCCTGGGTCTCCGCTGTTTTGCTGATGGTGGCTGTTGAAGCTGTTGCTGCTGTTGTTGTTGCTGTTGTTGTTGCTGCTGCTGCTGCTGCTGCTGTTGCTGCTGTTGCTGCATTCTCTGGCTTCTCGGGGCAGAACTTCGAGATGTGGCCAATCTTTTTGCAGGACCAACACCTCGGTCTCCGCCCCTCCACCATCACGATCATCTCCCGGTCTCCGCTGATTAGAATCTCGGGGATGGCTTTGAAGCCATCCCTCGTCAGGCACAGCCGGAAGGCATAATCCCCGTAGGCTGTCCCGGCTGGGGATCTGAGGAGGTTATACTCCTCCACTTGGCCGTACGAGCTTAAATAAGCGGCCAAAACCTCCCCAGAAATGAGGGGCGGGACGTTACAGATGGTTACTCGGAGCCTACGGGTGCCCCTATATTCCGGCTGTAACCTGAAATACTTCGTCGTTATATTATTAGCCGCCAACTTGGCGGCTTGTTCTTCCGTAGGAAGGAGGACATCCCATGTCGCAAAACTCTTGCGACAGAAGTACTGGCATGGGATGCCCGCCTTCCTCAACAGCTCCTCAAACGTCTCTTTCTTGAGCCCCACTAGCCTTTTGGTTTTGAGATCCGAAACGACCAGCGAGAGGATCCTAGGTGTGAATTTTTCAACTAATTCAGGGATGGGCAGAATTTCATTGCCTTTGAAGTACTTTGCGTACTTCTCTACCCTATCCCTTTCATAGTCGGCAGGTCCCCTCTGCTGGCCCTTCCAAGGTGTGGGGCTCTTTTGGGCCGGCTGTATTGGACTGTCCTGTGATGTGTCCACTATTGTTCTTGGAGAATCAGCAGGGATCGGTAGTGATGGCCAATTCTCTCCAATTAAACTCTCTTGTGAGGGTTCCTTTGAGGGTTCAGTGTTGTCTTCATTTTTTTTGGAAGTGGAACCCTCCATGACTGCAGTAGGGCTTGCAGCCAGGAGGGTAAACTAAGGCCCACACCTGTTGCAAGTGTGAGTGTGGGGGGTTCTACTGTTCAAAAAAGTAAAAATTATAAAATTAGACAATAGTACAACACGCCGGAATAAATACAAAAAGATTAGAACACGTAGATACCCCCTGAAAAATTAAAAAACACTCAAGACAAAACACTTAAGAAAGGAAAACAAGTCCGACCACAAGAGAAACAAACGTCGGATAACGAAAGCAAGTGACAAATCCAAATTAAACCAAAATTGTCACAAGTAACAACTTCTCAGGTAAGCTTGAAAAAAGAAAAAAATCAAGTCCAACGGAAAAAAAAACAAGTCTTACCGAGATAATAACAATGTTTTAACTTTTAGTAATCCAAATCGTAATAATCAAAGTAACGGCGTGAATAACGAGTAGGCTTATTCTTGCACGAATCAAAGTAACGGCGTGAATAACGAAGAGTCAGTGCCACTTGGCTCCTGAGTTCTTTATTCCTTGTAAAAAAATACAAGAAGGCACGAGGCCTTTTGGTTTTGGGGGAGGGGAAGGGAGCGGTCATTCTTTAACTATATTTTCTATGGGGAACCTAGCTAGCCACATTCGCCGACCCATTCAACAATACAATATATAATCACTCGTCCATCTCCTTGCACGCAGCAACCACCAAAATACCGCATTTGCTCTATGAAAAAGTCCTACTTAAAACCCGAAAGTGATGCATGATTTTTATTTACAATGTATGATTTTTTTACAATGGATATGATGGGAATGGGAGAAAAAACCCCGAAAAACATATATACACGAAAACAAGGAAAAAATCCCCAATTTGGTTTCCCTCCCATCCCCCCGTCTAGAAAATTTGGAGGCCGACTGTTTTCCGGGTCGAAAGAAACCGGAAACAAGCCGGACCTACCCTAGGTAGGGCGGGAATCCTAATCTACAGAGATAAAAGAAATAAAGGGTCGGGCGCGGTATGGGTCGATACAGGCAGATTATATGATTTTTACATATGAATTTTCAAGATCTTCAATAAAAGCGGGCTGGGCTTCGGGTTGAGGTACAAAAATAATAGGGAGGGGGAAGATCTTGAGAAACTACCGACTTGATGACGGGGACAATGACACACAACATACTGCTAACTAGGTTACAAGGGGGAAAAAACAATTCTACTTACCAGGGATGGGGTCCCTAAGGACCCGTACCATAGACGCCATGGGCCGGCAGAGGAGGGAAGGATGACTCCAACGTTGCCCCCTTTCGTACGACCAGGCTCGCTGCAGTCACCCACCTTTTGCTGAATGTTATGCGATCCAAGCGTTTTCTATCGCATCTGATTTTGACCCTCAGCTGATGCCGAAAATACAAAACCAGATCACGATGAGAAAAGTTTGCATCGTCATACAATCCCTTGTTTCGCGTCGTCCAAATCACCATTCGGGCTACAGCTAGGATCGCGAGAAACACCACACGCTTCTCACCGTGAAACGGAGGAAGAACGTTGTCTACGACGTAACCAACGTCGAGCAGCACGAGCTGTTTGGGTTCGATGCGAGCCGTCCACTCCCCGACGTGATCCCAAAACGGACGGACTCGCTCGCAGTAGTAGAAGGCGTGCTCAGCCGTTTCTTCCAAGCCACTGCCGCAGCGAGTGCAATCAGGCATGTCTGCCAGGCCCGCCTTGAAGTTCAAGCCGCGAAGGGATAACGCATTCCGAACAAGTCGCCAGGTGAGCGAGAACTCGGAGTTGTTCAAGAAGCTCGATCCTGGCGCCCAATTCCAGTGAGAGCGGATCTCCTCCGCCGTCCAGCCGTGCCGCTCGCTGAGAGGATCAGAAGCGGAACCCACCACTAATTCCCGATACAGCTCCTTCCGAGGCCATGAAAGGTCACTGGACCCAAGAAGGTTACGAAGGGCCTTTCGGCACTCGCGGACAAACAGTGCTTCGCCCAAAGGCTTACGTCGACCTTCAGCCTTTGGGTCTGACTTGAGGCGAGGAAAAGTCCGACTCGCCTTTCGTCTCCACACTGAGTCCCCCGTCAAGACACGGCCCAGATATGCAAGTCTTTCAGCAAGCCAGTGGCTCTCCAGATCAGGCATACCCAGACCCCCGTTGCGAGTACGTTGGATACAGACCTGCCTACGGACCATCGGCCTTGCACCTCCCCAGAGCAATCTGGAGAGGGATTGTTGCAGTGCCAACCGACGTGCCTTAGGCAGAGGAAGTACAGCCAATCGGTAAAGGATCAGGGGAAAGACGTACGTGGCGCACGCCTCAGCCCTGCCCTTTAAGGACAACCTCCTTGAAAGCCAGATTCCCACCTGAGCATTCACCTTAGCTTGTACTTCCGACCAATTTCGCTCCAGTTGGAGGTCGGGCCCAAACCACACCCCAAGGATGCGGATGGGTCCGTCACTCCAGCGGAAGGGCCCTGGAAGAGTATTGCTACCCCTCCAAGCACCAAGCCGCAAACCTTCGCTTTTGTCAAAATTGACCTTGGCCCCTGCAATCCGCTCATACTCGACAACCGCCTCTTTCACAGCCTCTATATCCTTGCGGCGGGATACAAACACTGTGACGTCATCAGCGAACGCGGAAACCCTAGCCGCAAGGCGGCCAACGAATGGGATACCGCGCAGTGCCGGACTTGTCCCCTCATCCCTAAGCCTGCGCAGGAGGGGCTCCAACGCGAGGACATAGAGAAGAGGAGACAGAGGGCAGCCTTGCCGGACCGAACGCTCGATCGCGATCACCCCCGAACGCCTTCCGTTCACCTGCACCACTGCCTGAGGGTTGTGGTACATCATGCTAATCCATCTGCGGAACTCCGGTTCGAATCCGGCAGTCTCCAAAACAGACGCCAAGAACCGATGGTCAACCCTGTCGAAGGCCTTGGACTGATCTAAACTGATCAGCGCGGATTCGGTGTCGTCTTTTATCCCCTCTAGGACCTCGCGAATCAAGTGCAGGTTGTCCTGGATCGATCTTCCCTTCACAGCAAAGGTCTGCTCGGGGCCGATCAGATCGCTAATGACAAGCTGTAAACGATTCGCTAAGACCCGGGCCAAAATCTTTAACTCTGTGTTAAGCAGAGTTATGGGCCTGTAATCGTCTAAACCCTCCCAAACATGCCTGCCACCTTTCTTCAGCAATGTGATCACGCCCTTGGTAACGCTACCAGGGATGGCTCCCTGGGCGAACCAATGGTTGAACATATCCGTCAGAATAGGCACAAACATGTGCGACATCCTCAAGTACACTTCGTAGGGCAAACCATCTAGTCCCGGCGACTTGTTCAGGCCGACCTGCTTCAACGCGTCACGGACTTCGCATTCAGTAACCACACCCTCGCAGCTAGCCGCTTCAGCCGCCCCAAGGCGGGGGAAGTCGGCCAGATAGCTACGAAACTCCCGGAGCGGGAGATCAGTGCAGCGGGCAAAGCGATCCCGAAAGTGCGCCCGAAAGGCGTCACGTATCTCACGACCCGATCGCAGCAGACGCCCATCCGGGGTCTTCACAGATGCGATGTACCGATCGGGGAACCTTCGCACTTCTTCTTCACGCGCAGTCGCGTTCGATTTCACAGCTTCGTTGAGAACTCTTTTTAGCCTAGATCTAACTACTGATCCCTTGTAGCGCTCGCTACTCTCACGCTCAAGGTCCCTCCTAGCTAGCTCTACACCTAGGGAGTCCCCCCCAGCCACCGCCCGGGAGAGTCTATCATCTATAGATTTCGCCTCCGCGGTCCTATCTAAGTTGAGCCGTCGACCGTATTTGGTGGCGAAATCTCTAATCCTGTGCTTAAGAGAAACCCACCACCTATTCCCGGTAACCGCCCCCACTAACGCCCGCTGAATTAGGGATTCCAGCCGATCCCGGAAGTCCCGTATCTCCAGTAAGGAGGTATTGAACTTCCAGTAGCCGGCTAGACTAGGCCTATTTGCTAACCGCAGACTGACTCTAATGAGTTTATGGTCAGTCCACGCTATCAAGTGGAACGTGGGACAACTAACAAAATCAATGTCAGCTCTTCTCACTAACACTCTGTCCAAGTAGGAGCCTACTTTGGCAGAGGGCGAGCTATCTAGCCACGTCCACATCTCCCGCCCTGGGTGATCAAGACGAAACCTGTCGACGAGACCGTGACGAGTCACGAAGCCGACAAGGCTGCTATCACACCTTCCCGCACGCCTAGCTCCCCGCCCGACCTTATCTATCTTGGGATCAAGGATCGCATTCCAATCACCCATTAAGACTAGCCGCTTCGTATCGTCCAGGAACGGCGCCAACCGACGAAAAAAGGAAACCCTCTCCGCAACGATATTGGGCGCATAAACCGCAACCAGACGAAACTTGAAACTTTTCACGGCAACATCGGCCACAACCAACCGGCCCCCGTCACCTGCAAAAACAACGTCAACATCAGCATCAAGGCTGCGTCCAACTAGCAAGGAGACCCCAGCGCTGAAGTTGCTGCCGTATGCTGAGAAAACGTTAAAGTCGCTTTCCAGCACCCGACAGTCAGCCTCGCAAGTGAAGTGAGTCTCCTGCACTGCAGCAACATCTACGCAGAGGTTCTTGAGTTCACCAAGCAAGCGCGCACACTTGCTTGAATCCCTCAGTCCCCTCACATTCAAACTGGCAACGTTTAAAGTCATCAATCCGACTTACCTTATTCAGTGTCGACTATGGGCCGGAAATCCCCAGGGGTGAGGATGCCAACGGCCTGTCTTAGAGAGCCGGTGCCGAGCTCAGTGTTCACTCGGCCATCCCTAGACACTCCGCCAACATCCAGCGGGAACCGTACTTTTAGGGCTCTATAAAAGGAGGGGTGAACTAAGATAGGGACCCTCCCTGAGCAAAACGGCAAGCATCTTTTCAAGGAAGAGTGCTCCAATTCCGCCAGCTTTACACCCGTGTCGGTCTGGCGGACCGTATCCAAGAACTTCCATACGCCCTTGGTACGGTCACCAGCCGAACGGATGAAAGTGGTCACCATGGCTGCACTCTTAAAATTAAAAGGGTTGTTAACTTTTTTCTTTTCCACTTTTTCCAGTTGCAGTAACGGCTTTAACATCTTTTTTAATAGATGGTCCGTTACTGCTTCTGCACCAACGGTGCAAAAATGTTTTGCCTTTTGTTGTTTGTCTTTCTCGGCATCGTTTGCCGCCTCTTTTGGATTTTGGGATGATGTAGTCTGGGGGTTTGTTTGGATGGGAGTCCATTTTGGGAAGAGTTCTGGAGAAGACATTGGACTCAGGGATGGTAACGATAGTGACCTGGGTAATTTTGGGGGGGGACGGCCTTTCCAGGGATTGTGCTCGCCTTATATGCACAATTTGATGTCGGCGGGGATGAAGTGGGGGTGTTTCTGTTGGTAGAGGAGGTTGTGGTAGTTGTTGTGGTGGTAATGGGGGTTGTAAAAATTGTGGGGGTTGTAGCGAGTCAGAGGGAGCATTCTGAGGAATGCAATATTGAGGAGGGAATATTGGCGGAAGTGGTAGGGGAGGTGGTGGTAAGGAGAGTGGCGGAAAAGGAGCCAGCAGTGGTATCTGCATTGGAACTTGTTGGGGGAGGGGCTGCTTTTGGTGATGTGCATTTGAAGGGCCTTCTAAAGGGTCTTCTGTGTCGGAAGGTCCTGCACGCACTTTTTTGGCAGCCCCCTCCCCGCTGTCTCTTCTTCTTTTCAAGTTTGTTGTTGTTTCCATGTTTTCATGGTCTTCCTTGGTTTTTTTTTTCTTTTTCTTTTTAGCCAATGTTGGTGATACTGGTGTTGTTGATGTTGCTGTTGTCTTTGTTGTTGTTGTTGTTGGGGTCTGTGGCCCTTTCTTAGTTGTTGGCGTTGTTGCTTGTTCCGCTGTTGCTGCTGCTGCTACTGGTTCCGGTGGCTTGGTCTGCTTTTGAGGTGAGGGTGAAATTAAGCCTTTTTCCCCTTGTTTGGGGGAACCCCTCCTCCTCCGGGTCACCTCGGACCAGCCCTCTTTGTCATTTGTTTTGGGCTGGTCCTGACTCGGATCCTGGGTCTCCGCTGTTTTGCTGATGGTGGCTGTTGAAGCTGTTGCTGCTGTTGTTGTTGCTGTTGTTGTTGCTGCTGCTGCTGCTGCTGCTGTTGCTGCTGTTGCTGCATTCTCTGGCTTCTCGGGGCAGAACTTCGAGATGTGGCCAATCTTTTTGCAGGACCAACACCTCGGTCTCCGCCCCTCCACCATCACGATCATCTCCCGGTCTCCGCTGATTAGAATCTCGGGGATGGCTTTGAAGCCATCCCTCGTCAGGCACAGCCGGAAGGCATAATCCCCGTAGGCTGTCCCGGCTGGGGATCTGAGGAGGTTATACTCCTCCACTTGGCCGTACGAGCTTAAATAAGCGGCCAAAACCTCCCCAGAAATGAGGGGCGGGACGTTACAGATGGTTACTCGGAGCCTACGGGTGCCCCTATATTCCGGCTGTAACCTGAAATACTTCGTCGTTATATTATTAGCCGCCAACTTGGCGGCTTGTTCTTCCGTAGGAAGGAGGACATCCCATGTCGCAAAACTCTTGCGACAGAAGTACTGGCATGGGATGCCCGCCTTCCTCAACAGCTCCTCAAACGTCTCTTTCTTGAGCCCCACTAGCCTTTTGGTTTTGAGATCCGAAACGACCAGCGAGAGGATCCTAGGTGTGAATTTTTCAACTAATTCAGGGATGGGCAGAATTTCATTGCCTTTGAAGTACTTTGCGTACTTCTCTACCCTATCCCTTTCATAGTCGGCAGGTCCCCTCTGCTGGCCCTTCCAAGGTGTGGGGCTCTTTTGGGCCGGCTGTATTGGACTGTCCTGTGATGTGTCCACTATTGTTCTTGGAGAATCAGCAGGGATCGGTAGTGATGGCCAATTCTCTCCAATTAAACTCTCTTGTGAGGGTTCCTTTGAGGGTTCAGTGTTGTCTTCATTTTTTTTGGAAGTGGAACCCTCCATGACTGCAGTAGGGCTTGCAGCCAGGAGGGTAAACTAAGGCCCACACCTGTTGCAAGTGTGAGTGTGGGGGGTTCTACTGTTCAAAAAAGTAAAAATTATAAAATTAGACAATAGTACAACACGCCGGAATAAATACAAAAAGATTAGAACACGTAGATACCCCCTGAAAAATTAAAAAACACTCAAGACAAAACACTTAAGAAAGGAAAACAAGTCCGACCACAAGAGAAACAAACGTCGGATAACGAAAGCAAGTGACAAATCCAAATTAAACCAAAATTGTCACAAGTAACAACTTCTCAGGTAAGCTTGAAAAAAGAAAAAAATCAAGTCCAACGGAAAAAAAAACAAGTCTTACCGAGATAATAACAATGTTTTAACTTTTAGTAATCCAAATCGTAATAATCAAAGTAACGGCGTGAATAACGAGTAGGCTTATTCTTGCACGAATCAAAGTAACGGCGTGAATAACGAAGAGTCAGTGCCACTTGGCTCCTGAGTTCTTTATTCCTTGTAAAAAAATACAAGAAGGCACGAGGCCTTTTGGTTTTGGGGGAGGGGAAGGGAGCGGTCATTCTTTAACTATATTTTCTATGGGGAACCTAGCTAGCCACATTCGCCGACCCATTCAACAATACAATATATAATCACTCGTCCATCTCCTTGCACGCAGCAACCACCAAAATACCGCATTTGCTCTATGAAAAAGTCCTACTTAAAACCCGAAAGTGATGCATGATTTTTATTTACAATGTATGATTTTTTTACAATGGATATGATGGGAATGGGAGAAAAAACCCCGAAAAACATATATACACGAAAACAAGGAAAAAATCCCCAATTTGGTTTCCCTCCCATCCCCCCGTCTAGAAAATTTGGAGGCCGACTGTTTTCCGGGTCGAAAGAAACCGGAAACAAGCCGGACCTACCCTAGGTAGGGCGGGAATCCTAATCTACAGAGATAAAAGAAATAAAGGGTCGGGCGCGGTATGGGTCGATACAGGCAGATTATATGATTTTTACATATGAATTTTCAAGATCTTCAATAAAAGCGGGCTGGGCTTCGGGTTGAGGTACAAAAATAATAGGGAGGGGGAAGATCTTGAGAAACTACCGACTTGATGACGGGGACAATGACACACAACATACTGCTAACTAGGTTACAAGGGGGAAAAAACAATTCTACTTACCAGGGATGGGGTCCCTAAGGACCCGTACCATAGACGCCATGGGCCGGCAGAGGAGGGAAGGATGACTCCAACGTTGCCCCCTTTCGTACGACCAGGCTCGCTGCAGTCACCCACCTTTTGCTGAATGTTATGCGATCCAAGCGTTTTCTATCGCATCTGATTTTGACCCTCAGCTGATGCCGAAAATACAAAACCAGATCACGATGAGAAAAGTTTGCATCGTCATACAATCCCTTGTTTCGCGTCGTCCAAATCACCATTCGGGCTACAGCTAGGATCGCGAGAAACACCACACGCTTCTCACCGTGAAACGGAGGAAGAACGTTGTCTACGACGTAACCAACGTCGAGCAGCACGAGCTGTTTGGGTTCGATGCGAGCCGTCCACTCCCCGACGTGATCCCAAAACGGACGGACTCGCTCGCAGTAGTAGAAGGCGTGCTCAGCCGTTTCTTCCAAGCCACTGCCGCAGCGAATGCAATCAGGCATGTCTGCCAGGCCCGCCTTGAAGTTCAAGCCGCGAAGGGATAACGCATTCCGAACAAGTCGCCAGGTGAGCGAGAACTCGGAGTTGTTCAAGAAGCTCGATCCTGGCGCCCAATTCCAGTGAGAGCGGATCTCCTCCGCCGTCCAGCCGTGCCGCTCGCTGAGAGGATCAGAAGCGGAACCCACCACTAATTCCCGATACAGCTCCTTCCGAGGCCATGAAAGGTCACTGGACCCAAGAAGGTTACGAAGGGCCTTTCGGCACTCGCGGACAAACAGTGCTTCGCCCAAAGGCTTACGTCGACCTTCAGCCTTTGGGTCTGACTTGAGGCGAGGAAAAGTCCGACTCGCCTTTCGTCTCCACACTGAGTCCCCCGTCAAGACACGGCCCAGATATGCAAGTCTTTCAGCAAGCCAGTGGCTCTCCAGATCAGGCATACCCAGACCCCCGTTGCGAGTACGTTGGATACAGACCTGCCTACGGACCATCGGCCTTGCACCTCCCCAGAGCAATCTGGAGAGGGATTGTTGCAGTGCCAACCGACGTGCCTTAGGCAGAGGAAGTACAGCCAATCGGTAAAGGATCAGGGGAAAGACGTACGTGGCGCACGCCTCAGCCCTGCCCTTTAAGGACAACCTCCTTGAAAGCCAGATTCCCACCTGAGCATTCACCTTAGCTTGTACTTCCGACCAATTTCGCTCCAGTTGGAGGTCGGGCCCAAACCACACCCCAAGGATGCGGATGGGTCCGTCACTCCAGCGGAAGGGCCCTGGAAGAGTATTGCTACCCCTCCAAGCACCAAGCCGCAAACCTTCGCTTTTGTCAAAATTGACCTTGGCCCCTGCAATCCGCTCATACTCGACAACCGCCTCTTTCACAGCCTCTATATCCTTGCGGCGGGATACAAACACTGTGACGTCATCAGCGAACGCGGAAACCCTAGCCGCAATGCGGCCAACGAATGGGATACCGCGCAGTGCCGGACTTGTCCCCTCATCCCTAAGCCTGCGCAGGAGGGGCTCCAACGCGAGGACATAGAGAAGAGGAGACAGAGGGCAGCCTTGCCGGACCGAACGCTCGATCGCGATCACCCCCGAACGCCTTCCGTTCACCTGCACCACTGCCTGAGGGTTGTGGTACATCATGCTAATCCATCTGCGGAACTCCGGTTCGAATCCGGCAGTCTCCAAAACAGACGCCAAGAACCGATGGTCAACCCTGTCGAAGGCCTTGGACTGATCTAAACTGATCAGCGCGGATTCGGTGTCGTCTTTTATCCCCTCTAGGACCTCGCGAATCAAGTGCAGGTTGTCCTGGATCGATCTTCCCTTCACAGCAAAGGTCTGCTCGGGGCCGATCAGATCGCTAATGACAAGCTGTAAACGATTCGCTAAGACCCGGGCCAAAATCTTTAACTCTGTGTTAAGCAGAGTTATGGGCCTGTAATCGTCTAAACCCTCCCAAACATGCCTGCCACCTTTCTTCAGCAATGTGATCACGCCCTTGGTAACGCTACCAGGGATGGCTCCCTGGGCGAACCAATGGTTGAACATATCCGTCAGAATAGGCACAAACATGTGCGACATCCTCAAGTACACTTCGTAGGGCAAACCATCTAGTCCCGGCGACTTGTTCAGGCCGACCTGCTTCAACGCGTCACGGACTTCGCATTCAGTAACCACACCCTCGCAGCTAGCCGCTTCAGCCGCCCCAAGGCGGGGGAAGTCGGCCAGATAGCTACGAAACTCCCGGAGCGGGAGATCAGTGCAGCGGGCAAAGCGATCCCGAAAGTGCGCCCGAAAGGCGTCACGTATCTCACGACCCGATCGCAGCAGACACCCGTCCGGGGTCTTCACAGATGCGATGTACCGATCGGGGAACCTTCGCACTTCTTCTTCACGCGCAGTCGCGTTCGATTTCACAGCTTCGTTGAGAACTCTTTTTAGCCTAGATCTAACTACTGATCCCTTGTAGCGCTCGCTACTCTCACGCTCAAGGTCCCTCCTAGCTAGCTCTACACCTAGGGAGTCCCCCCCAGCCACCGCCCGGGAGAGTCTATCATCTATAGATTTCGCCTCCGCGGTCCTATCTAAGTTGAGCCGTCGACCGTATTTGGTGGCGAAATCTCTAATCCTGTGCTTAAGAGAAACCCACCACCTATTCCCGGTAACCGCCCCCACTAACGCCCGCTGAATTAGGGATTCTAACCGATCCCGGAAGTCCCGTATCTCCAGTAAGGAGGTATTGAACTTCCAGTAGCCGGCTAGACTAGGCCTATTTGCTAACCGCAGACTGACTCTAATGAGTTTATGGTCAGTCCACGCTATCAAGTGGAACGTGGGACAACTAACAAAATCAATGTCAGCTCTTCTCACTAACACTCTGTCCAAGTAGGAGCCTACTTTGGCAGAGGGCGAGCTATCTAGCCACGTCCACATCTCCCGCCCTGGGTGATCAAGACGAAACCTGTCGACGAGACCGTGACGAGTCACGAAGCCGACAAGGCTGCTATCACACCTTCCCGCACGCCTAGCTCCCCGCCCGACCTTATCTATCTTGGGATCAAGGATCGCATTCCAATCACCCATTAAGACTAGCCGCTTCGTATCGTCCAGGAACGGCGCCAACCGACGAAAAAAGGAAACCCTCTCCGCAACGATATTGGGCGCATAAACCGCAACCAGACGAAACTTGAAACTTTTCACGGCAACATCGGCCACAACCAACCGGCCCCCGTCACCTGCAAAAACAACGTCAACATCAGCATCAAGGCTGCGTCCAACTAGCAAGGAGACCCCAGCGCTGAAGTTGCTGCCGTATGCTGAGAAAACGTTAAAGTCGCTTTCCAGCACCCGACAGTCAGCCTCGCAAGTGAAGTGAGTCTCCTGCACTGCAGCAACATCTACGCAGAGGTTCTTGAGTTCACCAAGCAAGCGCGCACACTTGCTTGAATCCCTCAGTCCCCTCACATTCAAACTGGCAACGTTTAAAGTCATCAATCCGACTTACCTTATTCAGTGTCGACTATGGGCCGGAAATCCCCAGGGGTGAGGATGCCAACGGCCTGTCTTAGAGAGCCGGTGCCGAGCTCAGTGTTCACTCGGCCATCCCTAGACACTCCGCCAACATCCAGCGGGAACCGTACTTTTAGGGCTCTATAAAAGGAGGGGTGAACTAAGATAGGGACCCTCCCTGAGCAAAACGGCAAGCATCTTTTCAAGGAAGAGTGCTCCAATTCCGCCAGCTTTACACCCGTGTCGGTCTGGCGGACCGTATCCAAGAACTTCCATACGCCCTTGGTACGGTCACCAGCCGAACGGATGAAAGTGGTCACCATGGCTGCACTCTTAAAATTAAAAGGGTTGTTAACTTTTTTCTTTTCCACTTTTTCCAGTTGCAGTAACGGCTTTAACATCTTTTTTAATAGATGGTCCGTTACTGCTTCTGCACCAACGGTGCAAAAATGTTTTGCCTTTTGTTGTTTGTCTTTCTCGGCATCGTTTGCCGCCTCTTTTGGATTTTGGGATGATGTAGTCTGGGGGTTTGTTTGGATGGGAGTCCATTTTGGGAAGAGTTCTGGAGAAGACATTGGACTCAGGGATGGTAACGATAGTGACCTGGGTAATTTTGGGGGGGACGGCCTTTCCAGGGATTGTGCTCGCCTTATATGCACAATTTGATGTCGGCGGGGATGAAGTGGGGGTGTTTCTGTTGGTAGAGGAGGTTGTGGTAGTTGTGGTGGTGGTAATGGGGGTTGTAAAAATTGTGGGGGTTGTAGCGAGTCAGAGGGAGCATTCTGAGGAATGCAATATTGAGGAGGGAACATTGGCGGAAGTGGTAGGGGAGGTGGTGGTAAGGAGAGTGGCGGAAAAGGAGCCAGCAGTGGTATCTGCATTGGAACTTGTTGGGGGAGGGGCTGCTTTTGGTGATGTGCATTTGAAGGGCCTTCTAAAGGGTCTTCTGTGTCGGAAGGTCCTGCACGCACTTTTTTGGCAGCCCCCTCCCCGCTGTCTCTTCTTCTTTTCAAGTTTGTTGTTGTTTCCATGTTTTCATGGTCTTCCTTGGTTTTTTTTTTCTTTTTCTTTTTAGCCAATGTTGGTGATACTGGTGTTGTTGATGTTGCTGTTGTCTTTGTTGTTGTTGTTGTTGGGGTCTGTGGCCCTTTCTTAGTTGTTGGCGTTGTTGCTTGTTCCGCTGTTGCTGCTGCTGCTACTGGTTCCGGTGGCTTGGTCTGCTTTTGAGGTGAGGGTGAAATTAAGCCTTTTTCCCCTTGTTTGGGGGAACCCCTCCTCCTCCGGGTCACCTCGGACCAGCCCTCTTTGTCATTTGTTTTGGGCTGGTCCTGACTCGGATCCTGGGTCTCCGCTGTTTTGCTGATGGTGGCTGTTGAAGCTGTTGCTGCTGTTGTTGTTGCTGTTGTTGTTGTTGCTGCTGCTGCTGCTGCTGTTGCTGCTGTTGCTGCATTCTCTGGCTTCTCGGGGCAGAACTTCGAGATGTGGCCAATCTTTTTGCAGGACCAACACCTCGGTCTCCGCCCCTCCACCATCACGATCATCTCCCGGTCTCCGCTGATTAGAATCTCGGGGATGGCTTTGAAGCCATCCCTCGTCAGGCACAGCCGGAAGGCATAATCCCCGTAGGCTGTCCCGGCTGGGGATCTGAGGAGGTTATACTCCTCCACTTGGCCGTACGAGCTTAAATAAGCGGCCAAAACCTCCCCAGAAATGAGGGGCGGGACGTTACAGATGGTTACTCGGAGCCTACGGGTGCCCCTATATTCCGGCTGTAACCTGAAATACTTCGTCGTTATATTATTAGCCGCCAACTTGGCGGCTTGTTCTTCCGTAGGAAGGAGGACATCCCATGTCGCAAAACTCTTGCGACAGAAGTACTGGCATGGGATGCCCGCCTTCCTCAACAGCTCCTCAAATGTCTCTTTCTTGAGCCCCACTAGCCTTTTGGTTTGAGATCCGAAACGACCAGCGAGAGGATCCTAGGTGTGAATTTTTCAACTAATTCAGGGATGGGCAGAATTTCATTGCCTTTGAAGTACTTTGCGTACTTCTCTACCCTATCCCTTTCATAGTCGGCAGGTCCCCTCTGCTGGCCCTTCCAAGGTGTGGGGCTCTTTTGGGCCGGCTGTATTGGACTGTCCTGTGATGTGTCCACTATTGTTCTTGGAGAATCAGCAGGGATCGGTAGTGATGGCCAATTCTCTCCAATTAAACTCTCTTGTGAGGGTTCCTTTGAGGGTTCAATGTTGTCTTCATTTTTTTTGGAAGTGGAACCCTCCATGACTGCAGTAGGGCTTGCAGCCAGGAGGGTAAACTAAGGCCCACACCTGTTGCAAGTGTGTGTGTGGGGGGGGGTTCTACTGTTCAAAAAAGTAAAAATTATAAAATTAGACAATAGTACAACACGCCGGAATAAATACAAAAAGATTAGAACACGTAGATACCCCCTGAAAAATTAAAAAACACTCAAGACAAAACACTTAAGAAAGGAAAACAAGTCCGACCACAAGAGAAACAAACGTCGGATAACGAAAGCAAGTGACAAATCCAAATTAAACCAAAATTGTCACAAGTAACAACTTCTCAGGTAAGCTTGAAAAAAGAAAAAAATCAAGTCCAACGGAAAAAAAAACAAGTCTTACCGAGATAATAACAATGTTTTAACTTTTAGTAATCCAAATCGTAATAATCAAAGTAACGGCGTGAATAACGAGTAGGCTTATTCTTGCACGAATCAAAGTAACGGCGTGAATAACGAAGAGTCAGTGCCACTTGGCTCCTGAGTTCTTTATTCCTTGTAAAAAAATACAAGAAGGCACGAGGCCTTTTGTTTTTGGGGGAGGGGAAGGGAGCGGTCATGCTTTAACTATATTTTCTATGGGGAACCTAGCTAGCCACATTCGCCGACCCATTCAACAATACAATATATAATCACTCGTCCATCTCCTTGCACGCAGCAACCACCAAAATACCGCATTTGCTCTATGAAAAAGTCCTACTTAAAACCCGAAAGTGATGCATGATTTTATTTACAATGTATGATTTTTTACAATGGATATGATGGGAATGGGAGAAAAAACCCCGAAAAACATATATACACGAAAACAAGGAAAAAATCCCCCGTTTGGTTTCCCTCCCATCCCCCCGTCTAGAAAATTGGAGGCCGACTGTTTTCCGGGTCGAAAGAAACCGGAAACAAGCAGGACCTACCCTAGGTAGGGCGGGAATCCTAATCTACAGAGATAAAAGAAATAAAGGGTCGGGCGCGGTATGGGTCGATACAAGCAGATTATATGATTTTTTACATATGAATTTTCAAGATCTTCAATAAAAGCGGGCTGGGCTTCGGGTTGAGGTACAAAAATAATAGGGAGGGGGAAGATCTTGAGAAACTACCGACTAGATGACGGGGACAATGACACACAACATACTGCTAACTAGGTTACAAGGGGGAAAAAACAATTCTACTTACCAGGGATGGGGTCCCTAAGGACCCGTACCATAGACGCCATGGGCCGGCAGAGGAGGGAAGGATGACTCCAACGTTGCCCCCTTTCGTACGACCAGGCTCGCTGCAGTCACCCACCTTTTGCTGAATGTTATGCGATCCAAGCGTTTTCTATCGCATCTGATTTTGACCCTCAGCTGATGCCGAAAATACAAAACCAGATCACGATGAGAAAAGTTTGCATCGTCATACAATCCCTTGTTTCGCGTCGTCCAAATCACCATTCTAGCTACAGCTAGGATCGCGAGAAACACCACACGCTTCTCACCGTGAAACGGAGGAAGAACGTTGTCTACGACGTAACCAACGTCGAGCAGCACGAGCTGTTTGGGTTCGATGCGAGCCGTCCACTCCCCGACGTGATCCCAAAACGGACGGACTCGCTCGCAGTAGTAGAAGGCGTGCTCAGCCGTTTCTTCCAAGCCACTGCCGCAGCGAGTGCAATCAGGCATGTCTGCCAGGCCCGCCTTGAAATTCAAGCCGCGAAGGGATAACGCATTCCGAACAAGTCGCCAGGTGAGCGAGAACTCGGAGTTGTTCAAGAAGCTCGATCCTGGCGCCCAATTCCAGTGAGAGCGGATCTCCTCCGCCGTCCAGCCGTGCCGCTCGCTGAGAGGATCAGAAGCGGAACCCACCACTAATTCCCGATACAGCTCCTTCCGAGGCCATGAAAGGTCACTGGACCCAAGAAGGTTACGAAGGGCCTTTCGGCACTCGCGGACAAACAGTGCTTCGCCCAAAGGCTTACGTCGACCTTCAGCCTTTGGGTCTGACTTGAGGCGAGGAAAAGTCCGACTCGCCTTTCGTCTCCACACTGAGTCCCCCGTCAAGACACGGCCCAGATATGCAAGTCTTTCAGCAAGCCAGTGGCTCTCCAGATCAGGCATACCCAGACCCCCGTTGCGAGTACGTTGGATACAGACCTGCCTACGGACCATCGGCCTTGCACCTCCCCAGAGCAATCTGGAGAGGGATTGTTGCAGTGCCAACCGACGTGCCTTAGGCAGAGGAAGTACAGCCAATCGGTAAAGGATCAGGGGAAAGACGTACGTGGCGCACGCCTCAGCCCTGCCCTTTAAGGACAACCTCCTTGAAAGCCAGATTCCCACCTGAGCATTCACCTTAGCTTGTACTTCCGACCAATTTCGCTCCAGTTGGAGGTCGGGCCCAAACCACACCCCAAGGATGCGGATGGGTCCGTCACTCCAGCGGAAGGGCCCTGGAAGAGTATTGCTACCCCTCCAAGCACCAAGCCGCAAACCTTCGCTTTTGTCAAAATTGACCTTGGCCCCTGCAATCCGCTCATACTCGACAACCGCCTCTTTCACAGCCTCTATATCCTTGCGGCGGGATACAAACACTGTGACGTCATCAGCGAACGCGGAAACCCTAGCCGCAATGCGGCCAACGAATGGGATACCGCGCAGTGCCGGACTTGTCCCCTCATCCCTAAGCCTGCGCAGGAGGGGCTCCAACGCGAGGACATAGAGAAGAGGAGACAGAGGGCAGTCTTGCCGGACCGAACGCTCGATCGCGATCACCCCCGAACGCCTTCCGTTCACCTGCACCACTGCCTGAGGGTTGTGGTACATCATGCTAATCCATCTGCGGAACTCCGGTTCGAATCCGGCAGTCTCCAAAACAGACGCCAAGAACCGATGGTCAACCCTGTCGAAGGCCTTGGACTGATCTAAACTGATCAGCGCGGATTCGGTGTCGTCTTTTATCCCCTCTAGGACCTCGCGAATCAAGTGCAGGTTGTCCTGGATCGATCTTCCCTTCACAGCAAAGGTCTGCTCGGGGCCGATCAGATCGCTAATGACAAGCTGTAAACGATTCGCTAAGACCCGGGCCAAAATCTTTAACTCTGTGTTAAGCAGAGTTATGGGCCTGTAATCGTCTAAACCCTCCCAAACATGCCTGCCACCTTTCTTCAGCAATGTGATCACGCCCTTGGTAACGCTACCAGGGATGGCTCCCTGGGCGAACCAATGGTTGAACATATCCGTCAGAATAGGCACAAACATGTGCGACATCCTCAAGTACACTTCGTAGGGCAAACCATCTAGTCCCGGCGACTTGTTCAGGCCGACCTGCTTCAACGCGTCACGGACTTCGCATTCAGTAACCACACCCTCGCAGCTAGCCGCTTCAGCCGCCCCAAGGCGGGGGAAGTCGGCCAGATAGCTACGAAACTCCCGGAGCGGGAGATCAGTGCAGCGGGCAAAGCGATCCCGAAAGTGCGCCCGAAAGGCGTCACGTATCTCACGACCCGATCGCAGCAGACGCCCGTCCGGGGTCTTCACAGATGCGATGTACCGATCGGGGAACCTTCGCACTTCTTCTTCACGCGCAGTCGCGTTCGATTTCACAGCTTCGTTGAGAACTCTTTTTAGCCTAGATCTAACTACTGATCCCTTGTAGCGCTCGCTACTCTCACGCTCAAGGTCCCTCCTAGCTAGCTCTACACCTAGGGAGTCCCCCCCAGCCACCGCCCGGGAGAGTCTATCATCTATAGATTTCGCCTCCGCGGTCCTATCTAAGTTGAGCCGTCGACCGTATTTGGTGGCGAAATCTCTAATCCTGTGCTTAAGAGAAACCCACCACCTATTCCCGGTAACCGCCCCCACTAACGCCCGCTGAATTAGGGATTCTAACCGATCCCGGAAGTCCCGTATCTCCAGTAAGGAGGTATTGAACTTCCAGTAGCCGGCTAGACTAGGCCTATTTGCTAACCGCAGACTGACTCTAATGAGTTTATGGTCAGTCCACGCTATCAAGTGGAACGTGGGACAACTAACAAAATCAATGTCAGCTCTTCTCACTAACACTCTGTCCAAGTAGGAGCCTACTTTGGCAGAGGGCGAGCTATCTAGCCACGTCCACATCTCCCGCCCTGGGTGATCAAGACGAAACCTGTCGACGAGACCGTGACGAGTCACGAAGCCGACAAGGCTGCTATCACACCTTCCCGCACGCCTAGCTCCCCGCCCGACCTTATCTATCTTGGGATCAAGGATCGCATTCCAATCACCCATTAAGACTAGCCGCTTCGTATCGTCCAGGAACGGCGCCAACCGACGAAAAAAGGAAACCCTCTCCGCAACGATATTGGGCGCATAAACCGCAACCAGACGAAACTTGAAACTTTTCACGGCAACATCGGCCACAACCAACCGGCCCCCGTCACCTGCAAAAACAACGTCAACATCAGCATCAAGGCTGCGTCCAACTAGCAAGGAGACCCCAGCGCTGAAGTTGCTGCCGTATGCTGAGAAAACGTTAAAGTCGCTTTCCAGCACCCGACAGTCAGCCTCGCAAGTGAAGTGAGTCTCCTGCACTGCAGCAACATCTACGCAGAGGTTCTTGAGTTCACCAAGCAAGCGCGCACACTTGCTTGAATCCCTCAGTCCCCTCACATTCAAACTGGCAACGTTTAAAGTCATCAATCCGACTTACCTTATTCAGTGTCGACTATGGGCCGGAAATCCCCAGGGGTGAGGATGCCAACGGCCTGTCTTAGAGAGCCGGTGCCGAGCTCAGTGTTCACTCGGCCATCCCTAGACACTCCGCCAACATCCAGCGGGAACCGTACTTTTAGGGCTCTATAAAAGGAGGGGTGAACTAAGATAGGGACCCTCCCTGAGCAAAACGGCAAGCATCTTTTCAAGGAAGAGTGCTCCAATTCCGCCAGCTTTACACCCGTGTCGGTCTGGCGGACCGTATCCAAGAACTTCCATACGCCCTTGGTACGGTCACCAGCCGAACGGATGAAAGTGGTCACCATGGCTGCACTCTTAAAATTAAAAGGGTTGTTAACTTTTTTCTTTTCCACTTTTTCCAGTTGCAGTAACGGCTTTAACATCTTTTTTAATAGATGGTCCGTTACTGCTTCTGCACCAACGGTGCAAAAATGTTTTGCCTTTTGTTGTTTGTCTTTCTCGGCATCGTTTGCCGCCTCTTTTGGATTTTGGGATGATGTAGTCTGGGGGTTTGTTTGGATGGGAGTCCATTTTGGGAAGAGTTCTGGAGAAGACATTGGACTCAGGGATGGTAACGATAGTGACCTGGGTAATTTTGGGGGGGACGGCCTTTCCAGGGATTGTGCTCGCCTTATATGCACAATTTGATGTCGGCGGGGATGAAGTGGGGGTGTTTCTGTTGGTAGAGGAGGTTGTGGTAGTTGTGGTGGTGGTAATGGGGGTTGTAAAAATTGTGGGGGTTGTAGCGAGTCAGAGGGAGCATTCTGAGGAATGCAATATTGAGGAGGGAACATTGGCGGAAGTGGTAGGGGAGGTGGTGGTAAGGAGAGTGGCGGAAAAGGAGCCAGCAGTGGTATCTGCATTGGAACTTGTTGGGGGAGGGGCTGCTTTTGGTGATGTGCATTTGAAGGGCCTTCTAAAGGGTCTTCTGTGTCGGAAGGTCCTGCACGCACTTTTTTGGCAGCCCCCTCCCCGCTGTCTCTTCTTCTTTTCAAGTTTGTTGTTGTTTCCATGTTTTCATGGTCTTCCTTGGTTTTTTTTTTCTTTTTCTTTTTAGCCAATGTTGGTGATACTGGTGTTGTTGATGTTGCTGTTGTCTTTGTTGTTGTTGTTGTTGGGGTCTGTGGCCCTTTCTTAGTTGTTGGCGTTGTTGCTTGTTCCGCTGTTGCTGCTGCTGCTACTGGTTCCGGTGGCTTGGTCTGCTTTTGAGGTGAGGGTGAAATTAAGCCTTTTTCCCCTTGTTTGGGGGAACCCCTCCTCCTCCGGGTCACCTCGGACCAGCCCTCTTTGTCATTTGTTTTGGGCTGGTCCTGACTCGGATCCTGGGTCTCCGCTGTTTTGCTGATGGTGGCTGTTGAAGCTGTTGCTGCTGTTGTTGTTGCTGTTGTTGTTGTTGCTGCTGCTGCTGCTGCTGTTGCTGCTGTTGCTGCATTCTCTGGCTTCTCGGGGCAGAACTTCGAGATGTGGCCAATCTTTTTGCAGGACCAACACCTCGGTCTCCGCCCCTCCACCATCACGATCATCTCCCGGTCTCCGCTGATTAGAATCTCGGGGATGGCTTTGAAGCCATCCCTCGTCAGGCACAGCCGGAAGGCATAATCCCCGTAGGCTGTCCCGGCTGGGGATCTGAGGAGGTTATACTCCTCCACTTGGCCGTACGAGCTTAAATAAGCGGCCAAAACCTCCCCAGAAATGAGGGGCGGGACGTTACAGATGGTTACTCGGAGCCTACGGGTGCCCCTATATTCCGGCTGTAACCTGAAATACTTCGTCGTTATATTATTAGCCGCCAACTTGGCGGCTTGTTCTTCCGTAGGAAGGAGGACATCCCATGTCGCAAAACTCTTGCGACAGAAGTACTGGCATGGGATGCCCGCCTTCCTCAACAGCTCCTCAAATGTCTCTTTCTTGAGCCCCACTAGCCTTTTGGTTTTGAGATCCGAAACGACCAGCGAGAGGATCCTAGGTGTGAATTTTTCAACTAATTCAGGGATGGGCAGAATTTCATTGCCTTTGAAGTACTTTGCGTACTTCTCTACCCTATCCCTTTCATAGTCGGCAGGTCCCCTCTGCTGGCCCTTCCAAGGTGTGGGGCTCTTTTGGGCCGGCTGTATTGGACTGTCCTGTGATGTGTCCACTATTGTTCTTGGAGAATCAGCAGGGATCGGTAGTGATGGCCAATTCTCTCCAATTAAACTCTCTTGTGAGGGTTCCTTTGAGGGTTCAATGTTGTCTTCATTTTTTTTGGAAGTGGAACCCTCCATGACTGCAGTAGGGCTTGCAGCCAGGAGGGTAAACTAAGGCCCACACCTGTTGCAAGTGTGTGGGGGGGGGGTTCTACTGTTCAAAAAAGTAAAAATTATAAAATTAGACAATAGTACAACACGCCGGAATAAATACAAAAAGATTAGAACACGTAGATACCCCCTGAAAAATTAAAAAACACTCAAGACAAAACACTTAAGAAAGGAAAACAAGTCCGACCACAAGAGAAACAAACGTCGGATAACGAAAGCAAGTGACAAATCCAAATTAAACCAAAATTGTCACAAGTAACAACTTCTCAGGTAAGCTTGAAAAAAGAAAAAAATCAAGTCCAACGGAAAAAAAAAACAAGTCTTACCGAGATAATAACAATGTTTTAACTTTTAGTAATCCAAATCGTAATAATCAAAGTAACGGCGTGAATAACGAGTAGGCTTATTCTTGCACGAATCAAAGTAACGGCGTGAATAACGAAGAGTCAGTGCCACTTGGCTCCTGAGTTCTTTATTCCTTGTAAAAGAATACAAGAAGGCACGAGGCCTTTTGGTTTTGGGGGAGGGGAAGGGAGCGGTCATGCTTTAACTATATTTTCTATGGGGAACCTAGCTAGCCACATTCGCCGACCCATTCAACAATACAATATATAATCACTCGTCCATCTCCTTGCACGCAGCGACCACCAAAATACCGCATTTGCTCTATGAAAAAGTCCTACTTAAAACCCGAAAGTGATGCATGATTTTTATTTACAATGTATGATTTTTTTACAATGGATATGATGGGAATGGGAGAAAAAAACCCGAAAAACATATATACACGAAAACAAGGAAAAAAATCCCCCGTTTGGTTTCCCTCCCATCCCCCCCGTCTAGAAAATTGGAGGCCGACTGTTTTCCGGGTCGAAAGAAACCGGAAACAAGCCGGACCTACCCTAGGTAGGGCGGGAATCCTAATCTACAGAGATAAAAGAAATAAAGGGTCGGGCGCGGTATGGGTCGATACAAGCAGATATGATTTTTTACATATGAATTTTCAAGATCTTCAATAAAAGCGGGCTGGGATTCGGGTTGAGGTACAAAAATAATTGGGAGGGGGAAGATCTTGAGAAACTACCGACTAGATGACGGGGACAATGACACACAACATACTGCTAACTAGGTTACAAGGGGAAAAAAACAATTCTACTTACCAGGGATGGGGTCCCTAAGGACCCGTACCATAGACGCCATGGACCGGCAGAGGAGGGAAGGATGACTCCAACGTTGCCCCCTTTCGTACGACCAGGCTCGCTGCAGTCACCCACCTTTTGCTGAATGTTATGCGATCCAAGCGTTTTCTATCGCATCTGATTTTGACCCTCAGCTGATGCCGAAAATACAAAACCAGATCACGATGAGAAAAGTTTGCATCGTCATACAATCCCTTCTTTCGCGTCGTCCAAATCACCATTCTAGCTACAGCTAGGATCGCGAGAAACACCACACGCTTCTCACCGTGAAACGGAGGAAGAACGTTGTCTACGACGTAACCAACGTCGAGCAGCACGAGCTGTTTGGGTTCGATGCGAGCCGTCCACTCCCCGACGTGATCCCAAAACGGACGGACTCGCTCGCAGTAGTAGAAGGCGTGCTCAGCCGTTTCTTCCAAGCCACTGCCGCAGCGAGTGCAATCAGGCATGTCTGCCAGGCCCGCCTTGAAGTTCAAGCCGCGAAGGGATAACGCATTCCGAACAAGTCGCCAGGTGAGCGAGAACTCGGAGTTGTTCAAGAAGCTCGATCCTGGCGCCCAATTCCAGTGAGAGCGGATCTCCTCCGCCGTCCAGCCGTGCCGCTCGCTGAGAGGATCAGAAGCGGAACCCACCACTAATTCCCGATACAGCTCCTTCCGAGGCCATGAAAGGTCACTGGACCCAAGAAGGTTACGAAGGGCCTTTCGGCACTCGCGGACAAACAGTGCTTCGCCCAAAGGCTTACGTCGACCTTCAGCCTTTGGGTCTGACTTGAGGCGAGGAAAAGTCCGACTCGCCTTTCGTCTCCACACTGAGTCCCCCGTCAAGACACGGCCCAGATATGCAAGTCTTTCAGCAAGCCAGTGGCTCTCCAGATCAGGCATACCCAGACCCCCGTTGCGAGTACGTTGGATACAGACCTGCCTACGGACCATCGGCCTTGCACCTCCCCAGAGCAATCTGGAGAGGGATTGTTGCAGTGCCAACCGACGTGCCTTAGGCAGAGGAAGTACAGCCAATCGGTAAAGGATCAGGGGAAAGACGTACGTGGCGCACGCCTCAGCCCTGCCCTTTAAGGACAACCTCCTTGAAAGCCAGATTCCCACCTGAGCATTCACCTTAGCTTGTACTTCCGACCAATTTCGCTCCAGTTGGAGGTCGGGCCCAAACCACACCCCAAGGATGCGGATGGGTCCGTCACTCCAGCGGAAGGGCCCTGGAAGAGTATTGCTACCCCTCCAAGCACCAAGCCGCAAACCTTCGCTTTTGTCAAAATTGACCTTGGCCCCTGCAATCCGCTCATACTCGACAACCGCCTCTTTCACAGCCTCTATATCCTTGCGGCGGGATACAAACACTGTGACGTCATCAGCGAACGCGGAAACCCTAGCCGCAATGCGGCCAACGAATGGGATACCGCGCAGTGCCGGACTTGTCCCCTCATCCCTAAGCCTGCGCAGGAGGGGCTCCAACGCGAGGACATAGAGAAGAGGAGACAGAGGGCAGCCTTGCCGGACCGAGCGCTCGATCGCGATCACCCCCGAACGCCTTCCGTTCACCTGCACCACTGCCTGAGGGTTGTGGTACATCATGCTAATCCATCTGCGGAACTCCGGTTCGAATCCGGCAGTCTCCAAAACAGACGCCAAGAACCGATGGTCAACCCTGTCGAAGGCCTTGGACTGATCTAAACTGATCAGCGCGGATTCGGTGTCGTCTTTTATCCCCTCTAGGACCTCGCGAATCAAGTGCAGGTTGTCCTGGATCGATCTTCCCTTCACAGCAAAGGTCTGCTCGGGGCCGATCAGATCGCTAATGACAAGCTGTAAACGATTCGCTAAGACCCGGGCCAAAATCTTTAACTCTGTGTTAAGCAGAGTTATGGGCCTGTAATCGTCTAAACCCTCCCAAACATGCCTGCCACCTTTCTTCAGCAATGTGATCACGCCCTTGGTAACGCTACCAGGGATGGCTCCCTGGGCGAACCAATGGTTGAACATATCCGTCAGAATAGGCACAAACATGTGCGACATCCTCAAGTACACTTCGTAGGGCAAACCATCTAGTCCCGGCGACTTGTTCAGGCCGACCTGCTTCAACGCGTCACGGACTTCGCATTCAGTAACCACACCCTCGCAGCTAGCCGCTTCAGCCGCCCCAAGGCGGGGGAAGTCGGCCAGATAGCTACGAAACTCCCGGAGCGGGAGATCAGTGCAGCGGGCAAAGCGATCCCGAAAGTGCGCCCGAAAGGCGTCACGTATCTCACGACCCGATCGCAGCAGACGCCCGTCCGGGGTCTTCACAGATGCGATGTACCGATCGGGGAACCTTCGCACTTCTTCTTCACGCGCAGTCGCGTTCGATTTCACAGCTTCGTTGAGAACTCTTTTTAGCCTAGATCTAACTACTGATCCCTTGTAGCGCTCGCTACTCTCACGCTCAAGGTCCCTCCTAGCTAGCTCTACACCTAGGGAGTCCCCCCCAGCCACCGCCCGGGAGAGTCTATCATCTATAGATTTCGCCTCCGTGGTCCTGTCTAAGTTGAGCTGTCGACCGTACTTGGTGGCGAAATCTCTAATCCTATGCTTAAGAGAAACCCACCACCTATTGCCGGTAACCGCCCCCACTAACGCCCGCTGAATTAGGGATTCCAGCCGATCCCGGAAGTCCCGTATCTCCAGTAAGGAGGTATTGAACTTCCAGTAGCCGGCTAGACTAGGCCTATTTGCTAACCGCAGACTGACTCTAATGAGTTTATGGTCAGTCCACGCTATCAAGTGGAACGTGGGACAACTAACAAAATCAATGTCAGCTCTTCTCACTAACACTCTGTCCAAGTAGGAGCCTACTTTGGCAGAGGGCGAGCTATCTAGCCACGTCCACATCTCCCGCCCTGGGTGATCAAGACGAAACCTGTCGACGAGACCGTGACGAGTCACGAAGCCGACAAGGCTGCTATCACACCTTCCCGCACGCCTAGCTCCCCGCCCGACCTTATCTATCTTGGGATCAAGGATCGCATTCCAATCACCCATTAAGACTAGCCGCTTCGTATCGTCCAGGAACGGCGCCAACCGACGAAAAAAGGAAACCCTCTCCGCAACGATATTGGGCGCATAAACCGCAACCAGACGAAACTTGAAACTTTTCACGGCAACATCGGCCACAACCAACCGGCCCCCGTCACCTGCAAAAACAACGTCAACATCAGCATCAAGGCTGCGTCCAACTAGCAAGGAGACCCCAGCGCTGAAGTTGCTGCCGTATGCTGAGAAAACGTTAAAGTCGCTTTCCAGCACCCGACAGTCAGCCTCGCAAGTGAAGTGGGTCTCCTGCACTGCAGCAACATCCACACAGAGGTTCTTGAGTTCACCAAGCAAGCGCGCACACTTGCTTGAATCCCTCAGTCCCCTCACATTCAAACTGGCAACGTTTAAAGCCATCAATCCGACTTACCTTATTCAGTGTCGACTATGGGCCGGAAATCCTCGGGGGTAAGGATGCCGACCGCCTGTCTCAAGGAGCCGGTGCCGAGCTCAGTGTTTACTCGGCCATCCCTGGACACGCCGCCAACATCCAACGGGAACCGCACTTTTAATGACCTATAAAAGGAGGGATGAACTAAAATGGGGACCCTCCCTGAACAGAATGGTAGACATCTTTTTAATGAGGAGTGCTCCAACTCCGCCAGCTTCACACCCGCGTCAGTCTGACGGGCCGTATCCAAGAACTGCCATACGCCCTTGGTACGGTCACCAGCTGAACGGATGAAAGTGGTCACCATGGCTGCACTCTTAAAATTTAATGGGTTACTAATTTTCTTCTTGTCTACTTTTTCCAGCTGTATTAGCTGTTTTAATATTTTCCGGAGTTGATGATCTCTCACTGAATCTGTTTCTATTGAGCATAACTCCGTTGCTTTTCTGCATTGGTCTTTGACGGCACTGTTTGCTGCCTTTGCTTGCTGCCGGGAAGGCATAGTTGGGGGATCTGCTGCTATTGATACTGGTGTAGGAATTCGTTCTGGGAACAGTTCTGGTGAAGAGGATGGGCTCAAGGATGGTAGAGATAGAGTTCTGATGAATTTTGGGGATGGCTGCCTTTCCAGGGAGTGGGACCTCGCCACGTGTAAGATTTGGTGAGGGCGAACTTTTGGCAGCTGGCGAAAATGGTGGGGTGGTTTAGAATGTTCTTGGTCTATTGGTTGGGGTGGTTGGGGAGGCTGTGGTGGCTTTGGTGGTGGCAATGGGGGTTGTGGTGGTTGTAGATATTGTGGGGGTTGTAGGGGCTCAAGGGTAGCATTCTGCGGAATGCAGTATTGAGGGGGAGGCAGTGCCGGAAGTGGCAGAGGAGGTGGCGGTAAAGACAGTGGTGGAAAATGAGGTAGGAGGGGTACATGTAGTGGAACTTGTTGGTGGAGAGACTGTTTTGGGGGGTAAGCGTTGGAGGGGCCTTCTAATGGATCCTCCGGGCAGGGTGGCCCTGAGCATTTTTTCTTAGCAGCTCCCTCCTCGCTATTTCTCCTCCTCTTTAGGTTCATTGCCGTTTCCATTGCTGTCTCTGATGCTTCTGGGGTAGTGGGTACTGTTGTGGGTGTTGTTTTGACTTTAGCTTTCCTCCTAGACGAGGCCTTGATTGTTTGGATCGATGTGTGCTCTGTAATGTCCCGTGGTATGGGTTCAGTTGTTGATAATGCTGGTGAGTCGGGGTCGGGGTCGGCGTTTTTAGCAGGAGAGGCAGTTGTTGTTTTCTTTGGGGACTTTTTCTTTTTTTTGGTGACTTCGGTCCAGCCTTCCTCTGGATTTTTGGGGGGCTGGACCTGACCAGACTCTTTTTCTGGTGTTTTGCTACTGGTGATGGCTGTGGTGATTGTTGCTGTTGTGGTCGTAGTTGCTGTGGTATCCGTGGCAGCTGCAGCATTAGCTGGGTCCTTTTGGGGACAAAACTTTGAAATGTGTCCCAGCTGCTTGCAGCTCCAACAGCGTGGTCTTCGTCCCTCCACCACCACCATCATCTGCCTCTCTCTGCTAATGATGACCTCCGGAATAGCTTGGAAGCCCTCCCTATCCAGGCAGATCCGGAACACATGGTCGCCACAGGCCGTCCCGGCGGCTGACCTTAGGAGATTGCTTTCCTCAACTCGTCCAAACTTACTGAGGAAAGCGGCCAGCACTTCCCCGGTGATAAACGCCGGGACGTTGCACACTGTGACACGGACCCTGCGGGTCCCCATGTACTCCGGTTGCAGCCGGAAGAACTTGGTGGTTATGGTTGTGGATGCTGCTTTCGCTGCCTGTTCTTTGGATGGTAGCAGGACGTCCCAAGTCGCAAAACTTCTGCGACAAAAGTATTGGCAGGGGACGCCTGCTTTCCGGAGAAGATCCTCAAATCCTTCCTTCTTCAGCCCAACCAGCCGCCTTGTTTTTAGGTCGGTTATTACTAGTGATAATATTCTTGGTTCCAGTTTTTCTATTATCTCCGGTATGGGCAAAATTTCATTGCCCTTAAAATACTGGGCATATTTGCCCACCCGGTTTTTTTCGTGGTCTTCCGGTTTTCTTTCCTCTATCTTCCATGGTGTTTTTTCTGGGCTTTTTTCCTTTTGTGCCGGCTGGATTGGGCTGTCTGATTCTGAAGGAGTTGGTAGTGACGGCCAGTTTGCTCCTATGAGGCTAGTTGCTTCCGGCTGCTTAGGGGGGGCTTCTTTTTCATTTTTTTCAGGGTCGTGTAGGGTACGTGTATTCCCCTCCATGATTGGAAAAGCAATCAGGAGGGTAGGTGAAAAAAGGAAGGTGACAGTCCAATTATAGAGGTGGGTCCTTTGCTGTAAAATTACTAAGTCAGACCTCGTGAAAAAAAAAAAAAAAAAAAAAAAAAAAAAAAAAAAAAGGGGGGGGGACTGACAAAGTCAAGGACCAAAAAGTCACTCAAAATAGGAGTGACAGAAAGGGTGAGAAAGTAAATTTATAAAACTGTGAGAAACGACCGACCAGTGACAAAAAGTTAAATTCAAAAGTGAAAAAAAGTTAGACTGAAGGTCAAACTCAAGTAAAAGGAAAAAATTGGTAAGACGTCAAAAAAGAAAGAAAAATAACTAAAATTAGGTCAAATCTAGTCTTACCACAAAAAGTTTTTTTTTCCAAAAATAAAGTCCAAAAAGAGCATAGATAAAACAAAGTAATCTGAAAGAATTCAATTCTGAGCTCAAATCACGAGTAGGCTAATTCCTGCGCGAGGAATCGTTGCCACTTGGCTCCTGAGTTCTTTATTCCTTGTAAAAGAATACAAGAAGGCACGAGGCCTTTTGGTTTTGGGGGAGGGGAAGGGAGCGGTCATGCTTTAACTATATTTTCTATGGGGAACCTAGCTAGCCACATTCGCCGACCCATTCAACAATACAATATATAATCACTCGTCCATCTCCTTGCACGCAGCGACCACCAAAATACCGCATTTGCTCTATGAAAAAGTCCTACTTAAAACCCGAAAGTGATGCATGATTTTTATTTACAATGTATGATTTTTTTACAATGGATATGATGGGAATGGGAGAAAAAAACCCGAAAAACATATATACACGAAAACAAGGAAAAAATCCCCCGTTTGGTTTCCCTCCCATCCCCCCCGTCTAGAAAATTGGAGGCCGACTGTTTTCCGGGTCGAAAGAAACCGGAAACAAGCCGGACCTACCCTAGGTAGGGCGGGAATCCTAATCTACAGAGATAAAAGAAATAAAGGGTCGGGCGCGGTATGGGTCGATACAAGCAGATAATATGATTTTTTACATATGAATTTTCAAGATCTTCAATAAAAGCGGGCTGGGATTCGGGTTGAGGTACAAAAATAATTGGGAGGGGGAAGATCTTGAGAAACTACCGACTAGATGACGGGGACAATGACACACAACATACTGCTAACTAGGTTACAAGGGGAAAAAAACAATTCTACTTACCAGGGATGGGGTCCCTAAGGACCCGTACCAAAGACGCCATGGGCCGGCAGAGGAGGGAAGGATGACTCCAACGTTGCCCCCTTTCGTACGACCAGGCTCGCTGCAGTCACCCACCTTTTGCTGAATGTTATGCGATCCAAGCGTTTTCTATCGCATCTGATTTTGACCCTCAGCTGATGCCGAAAATACAAAACCAGATCACGATGAGAAAAGTTTGCATCGTCATACAATCCCTTGTTTCGCGTCGTCCAAATCACCATTCTAGCTACAGCTAGGATCGCGAGAAACACCACACGCTTCTCACCGTGAAACGGAGGAAGAACGTTGTCTACGACGTAACCAACGTCGAGCAGCACGAGCTGTTTGGGTTCGATGCGAGCCGTCCACTCCCCGACGTGATCCCAAAACGGACGGACTCGCTCGCAGTAGTAGAAGGCGTGCTCAGCCGTTTCTTCCAAGCCACTGCCGCAGCGAGTGCAATCAGGCATGTCTGCCAGGCCCGCCTTGAAGTTCAAGCCGCGAAGGGATAACGCATTCCGAACAAGTCGCCAGGTGAGCGAGAACTCGGAGTTGTTCAAGAAGCTCGATCCTGGCGCCCAATTCCAGTGAGAGCGGATCTCCTCCGCCGTCCAGCCGTGCCGCTCGCTGAGAGGATCAGAAGCGGAACCCACCACTAATTCCCGATACAGCTCCTTCCGAGGCCATGAAAGGTCACTGGACCCAAGAAGGTTACGAAGGGCCTTTCGGCACTCGCGGACAAACAGTGCTTCGCCCAAAGGCTTACGTCGACCTTCAGCCTTTGGGTCTGACTTGAGGCGAGGAAAAGTCCGACTCGCCTTTCGTCTCCACACTGAGTCCCCCGTCAAGACACGGCCCAGATATGCAAGTCTTTCAGCAAGCCAGTGGCTCTCCAGATCAGGCATACCCAGACCCCCGTTGCGAGTACGTTGGATACAGACCTGCCTACGGACCATCGGCCTTGCACCTCCCCAGAGCAATCTGGAGAGGGATTGTTGCAGTGCCAACCGACGTGCCTTAGGCAGAGGAAGTACAGCCAATCGGTAAAGGATCAGGGGAAAGACGTACGTGGCGCACGCCTCAGCCCTGCCCTTTAAGGACAACCTCCTTGAAAGCCAGATTCCCACCTGAGCATTCACCTTAGCTTGTACTTCCGACCAATTTCGCTCCAGTTGGAGGTCGGGCCCAAACCACACCCCAAGGATGCGGATGGGTCCGTCACTCCAGCGGAAGGGCCCTGGAAGAGTATTGCTACCCCTCCAAGCACCAAGCCGCAAACCTTCGCTTTTGTCAAAATTGACCTTGGCCCCTGCAATCCGCTCATACTCGACAACCGCCTCTTTCACAGCCTCTATATCCTTGCGGCGGGATACAAACACTGTGACGTCATCAGCGAACGCGGAAACCCTAGCCGCAATGCGGCCAACGAATGGGATACCGCGCAGTGCCGGACTTGTCCCCTCATCCCTAAGCCTGCGCAGGAGGGGCTCCAACGCGAGGACATAGAGAAGAGGAGACAGAGGGCAGCCTTGCCGGACCGAACGCTCGATCGCGATCACCCCCGAACGCCTTCCGTTCACCTGCACCACTGCCTGAGGGTTGTGGTACATCATGCTAATCCATCTGCGGAACTCCGGTTCGAATCCGGCAGTCTCCAAAACAGACGCCAAGAACCGATGGTCAACCCTGTCGAAGGCCTTGGACTGATCTAAACTGATCAGCGCGGATTCGGTGTCGTCTTTTATCCCCTCTAGGACCTCGCGAATCAAGTGCAGGTTGTCCTGGATCGATCTTCCCTTCACAGCAAAGGTCTGCTCGGGGCCGATCAGATCGCTAATGACAAGCTGTAAACGATTCGCTAAGACCCGGGCCAAAATCTTTAACTCTGTGTTAAGCAGAGTTATGGGCCTGTAATCGTCTAAACCCTCCCAAACATGCCTGCCACCTTTCTTCAGCAATGTGATCACGCCCTTGGTAACGCTACCAGGGATGGCTCCCTGGGCGAACCAATGGTTGAACATATCCGTCAGAATAGGCACAAACATGTGCGACATCCTCAAGTACACTTCGTAGGGCAAACCATCTAGTCCCGGCGACTTGTTCAGGCCGACCTGCTTCAACGCGTCACGGACTTCGCATTCAGTAACCACACCCTCGCAGCTAGCCGCTTCAGCCGCCCCAAGGCGGGGGAAGTCGGCCAGATAGCTACGAAACTCCCGGAGCGGGAGATCAGTGCAGCGGGCAAAGCGATCCCGAAAGTGCGCCCGAAAGGCGTCACGTATCTCACGACCCGATCGCAGCAGACGCCCGTCCGGGGTCTTCACAGATGCGATGTACCGATCGGGGAACCTTCGCACTTCTTCTTCACGCGCAGTCGCGTTCGATTTCACAGCTTCGTTGAGAACTCTTTTTAGCCTAGATCTAACTACTGATCCCTTGTAGCGCTCGCTACTCTCACGCTCAAGGTCCCTCCTAGCTAGCTCTACACCTAGGGAGTCCCCCCCAGCCACCGCCCGGGAGAGTCTATCATCTATAGATTTCGCCTCCGCGGTCCTATCTAAGTTGAGCCGTCGACCGTATTTGGTGGCGAAATCTCTAATCCTGTGCTTAAGAGAAACCCACCACCTATTCCCGGTAACCGCCCCCACTAACGCCCGCTGAATTAGGGATTCCAGCCGATCCCGGAAGTCCCGTATCTCCAGTAAGGAGGTATTGAACTTCCAGTAGCCGGCTAGACTAGGCCTATTTGCTAACCGCAGACTGACTCTAATGAGTTTATGGTCAGTCCACGCTATCAAGTGGAACGTGGGACAACTAACAAAATCAATGTCAGCTCTTCTCACTAACACTCTGTCCAAGTAGGAGCCTACTTTGGCAGAGGGCGAGCTATCTAGCCACGTCCACATCTCCCGCCCTGGGTGATCAAGACGAAACCTGTCGACGAGACCGTGACGAGTCACGAAGCCGACAAGGCTGCTATCACACCTTCCCGCACGCCTAGCTCCCCGCCCGACCTTATCTATCTTGGGATCAAGGATCGCATTCCAATCACCCATTAAGACTAGCCGCTTCGTATCGTCCAGGAACGGCGCCAACCGACGAAAAAAGGAAACCCTCTCCGCAACGATATTGGGCGCATAAACCGCAACCAGACGAAACTTGAAACTTTTCACGGCAACATCGGCCACAACCAACCGGCCCCCGTCACCTGCAAAAACAACGTCAACATCAGCATCAAGGCTGCGTCCAACTAGCAAGGAGACCCCAGCGCTGAAGTTGCTGCCGTATGCTGAGAAAACGTTAAAGTCGCTTTCCAGCACCCGACAGTCAGCCTCGCAAGTGAAGTGAGTCTCCTGCACTGCAGCAACATCCACTCCGAGGTTCCTGAGTTCACCAAGCAAGCGCGCACACTTGCTTGAATCCCTCAGTCCCCTCACATTCAAACTGGCAAGGTTTAGAGCCATCAATCCGACTTACCTTACTCAGTGTCGACTATGGGCCGGAAATCCTTGGGTGTGAGGATGCCGACAGCCTGACGCAGGGAACCGGTGCCGAGTTCAGTTGTAACCCGGTTGTCCCTGGTGATTCCGCCGACATCTATCGGGAACCGCAGCTTTAGGGACCTGTAAAGGGACGGGTGAACCAAAATTGGGACCCTGCCCGAACAAAAAGGAATACATTTTTTAAGGGAGGAGTGCTCCAACTCCGCCAGCTTTATGCCCGTATCAGTCTGACAGACCGTACTCAGGTACTTCCATACGCCCCTGGTACGGTCGCCAGCTGACCGGACAAAAGTGGTCACCATGGCTGCACTCCTAAAGTTCGAAGGGTTTGTAATGTTTAAATCATTTATCTTTTCCAAGCTGAGCAGCGGCTTTAGTGCCTTCCGGAGCTGGAAGTCCCCAACTGCTTCCAGCTCCACCGAACACAAAGCCGCTGCCCGCTGTATCTGTCCAATTGAAAGTTTCTCCTCCTGCCGATTTGGTTTCTTTTTTCCGGCAGTGGGGTCAGGTTTTCTTTTAGGTGAGGGAATCGCGGGGAATAGTTCCTGGGATGATATGTCTCTGGGGCTAAGTGTGGGAAGGGATGGGGTTCGAGCTAGGCTCGAGGGTTGTGCCCTTTCTGCCGATTGTGATCTAGGCAGGGGGATTCTATAAGGGCGATGGTATTTGTGCAGAAAGTGTTCTTGTTGTGGTGAGAGAGGTGAAGGAGGGTCCATTTGTTGGGGAGGAGACTGTAGTGATATTTTTGGAGGGGGGAAAAGTGGTGGAGGTAGTGTTGAAGGTGATGGTGATGGTAGAGATGGAGGGGGTGACTGTGGTTGTGGTTGTTTTTGGGAGGAAGGGCCTGCCTCGGGCTGGGGTTTTTCCGGGCACATTTTTTTCGCGGCCCCTTCCCCACTGTCCCTCCTCCGTTTTAAATTGGTGTAGGTCTCCATTTCTTCTGTATGGTTTGTTGTTTTTTTCTTTTTCATCTTTTTGGATGCTGGAGATGCTGTGGTTGCTAATGGTACTGGTGCTGTTGATGTCGTTGGGGTTGCTGGTGTTGCTGATGACTTTGGTGTGGTTTTGGGTGCCGGTGTTGCTGATACTTTTGACGTAGTTGTTGCCGGTGTTTTTGGCGATTCCGGCGCTGCTGGTGGTTGGGCCTTGTCTTGTCTCTGAGAAGGGGATGCATTTTGATTTTTTTCTCCCTGTTTAGGGGGCCCCTTTTTCTTCCGGTTTACCTCGGTCCAGCCCTCCTGTTCGTTTGTTTTGGGCTGGACCTGACTCGTGCCCTGGGCCTCCGTTTGTTTACTGATGGTGGTGGTGGTGGTGCTGGCGGTTGCTGAATCTGTTGTTGTTGTTGTGGCTGCTGTGTTTTCATTTTTCTGTGGACAAAATCTGGCAATGTGCCCAATTTGTCTACAAGCCCAGCATCTTGGTCTACGCCCTTCCACCATCACCATCATTTGCCGGTCCCCGCTGATTATAGTCTCGGGGATGGCCTTGAAGCCATCCCTCGTCAGGCACAGCCGGAAGGCGTACTCCCCGTAGGCTGTCCCGGCCGGGGATCTGAGGAGGTTAAATTCCTCTACCTGGCCAAATGCGCTTAGATAGGCGGCCAAAACCTCCCCAGTGATGACGGCCGGGACGTTTGATACCGTGACGCGCAGCCTACGGGTCCCCCTATACTCCGGCTGTAGCCTGAAGTGTTTGGTGACAATGTTGTTTGCTGCCGCCTTCGCTGCCTGTTCTTCAGTGGGCAACAGGACATCCCATGTCGCAAAACTTTTACGGCAAAAGTATTGGCATGGGATGCCTGCCTTCCTCACTAGCTCTTCGAAGATGTCTTTGTTGAGCCCCACAAGCTTTTTCGTTTTGAGGTCAGAAACGACCAGCGAGAGGATCCTGGGTGTTAACTTTTCGACCAACTCAGGGATGGGCAGTATCTCATTCCCCTTGAAATACTTGGCGTATCTGCCCACCCTGTCTCTCTCGAAATCAGCAGGTCCCCTCTGCTGGCCCTTCCAAGCTGTGGGGCTCTTTTGGGCCGGCTGTATCGGGCTGTCTTGACTGTTGATGATTTCCTGTGTCTCAGCGGGGACCGGCAATGAAGGCCAGTTTGCCCCTATAAGGCTTTCCTGTGTTGAGTCTTTTTTTGGGGGGGTATCAGAAGTCGTGGACCCCTCCATGGCTGCAGAAAAATTCTCAGCCAGGAGGGTAAAATTTAGCCTCCGTCTGTTGCAAGAATGGAGGGGGGTTCTACTTTAGGACGAGAAGGCAAATAATACAGTGAAAACAATCAATACAAAAACACTTGTAAAGAAAAGACACTGAAAAAAATACCAAAAATAAGTAGAACCCCTGAAATAAAATTTAACAGAAAAACAAGTCGAACGTATAACAAAGGTTGAACGAAGAACAAGTGACGAAAGACAAGTAAATGACAAAAAATTAAATATGTCAAAACAAGTCAAAATAAAAAACCGTCACTTGCACAAAATAAGTTAACTTGGACAAAACAAAACAAGTCTTACTTAACGAATAACAGGTATAACAATGTTCAACAATTCAATCTGAAAATAACTTTAGCAGAATGACCTGAGGAGTAGGCTTCTTCCTTGGCTCCTGAGTTCTTTATTCCTTGTAAAAGAATACAAGAAGGCACGAGGCCTTTTGGTTTTGGGGGAGGGGAAGGGAGCGGTCATGCTTTAACTATATTTTCTATGGGGAACCTAGCTAGCCACATTCGCCGACCCATTCAACAATACAATATATAATCACTCGTCCATCTCCTTGCACGCAGCAACCACCAAAATACCGCATTTGCTCTATGAAAAAGTCCTACTTAAAACCCGAAAGTGATGCATGATTTTTATTTACAATGTATGATTTTTTTACAATGGATATGATGGGAATGGGAGAAAAAAACCCGAAAAACATATATACACGAAAACAAGGAAAAAATCCCCCGTTTGGTTTCCCTCCCATCCCCCCCGTCTAGAAAATTGGAGGCCGACTGTTTTCCGGGTCGAAAGAAACCGGAAACAAGCCGGACCTACCCTAGGTAGGGCGGGAATCCTAATCTACAGAGATAAAAGAAATAAAGGGTCGGGCGCGGTATGGGTCGATACAAGCAGATAATATGATTTTTTACATATGAATTTTCAAGATCTTCAATAAAAGCGGGCTGGGATTCGGGTTGAGGTACAAAAATAATTGGGAGGGGGAAGATCTTGAGAAACTACCGACTAGATGACGGGGACAATGACACACAACATACTGCTAACTAGGTTACAAGGGGAAAAAAACAATTCTACTTACCAGGGATGGGGTCCCTAAGGACCCGTACCATAGACGCCATGGGCCGGCAGAGGAGGGAAGGATGACTCCAACGTTGCCCCCTTTCGTACGACCAGGCTCGCTGCAGTCACCCACCTTTTGCTGAATGTTATGCGATCCAAGCGTTTTCTATCGCATCTGATTTTGACCCTCAGCTGATGCCGAAAATACAAAACCAGATCACGATGAGAAAAGTTTGCATCGTCATACAATCCCTTGTTTCGCGTCGTCCAAATCACCATTCGGGCTACAGCTAGGATCGCGAGAAACACCACACGCTTCTCACCGTGAAACGGAGGAAGAACGTTGTCTACGACGTAACCAACGTCGAGCAGCACGAGCTGTTTGGGTTCGATGCGAGCCGTCCACTCCCCGACGTGATCCCAAAACGGACGGACTCGCTCGCAGTAGTAGAAGGCGTGCTCAGCCGTTTCTTCCAAGCCACTGCCGCAGCGAGTGCAATCAGGCATGTCTGCCAGGCCCGCCTTGAAGTTCAAGCCGCGAAGGGATAACGCATTCCGAACAAGTCGCCAGGTGAGCGAGAACTCGGAGTTGTTCAAGAAGCTCGATCCTGGCGCCCAATTCCAGTGAGAGCGGATCTCCTCCGCCGTCCAGCCGTGCCGCTCGCTGAGAGGATCAGAAGCGGAACCCACCACTAATTCCCGATACAGCTCCTTCCGAGGCCATGAAAGGTCACTGGACCCAAGAAGGTTACGAAGGGCCCTTCGGCACTCGCGGACAAACAGTGCTTCGCCCAAAGGCTTACGTCGACCTTCAGCCTTTGGGTCTGACTTGAGGCGAGGAAAAGTCCGACTCGCCTTTCGTCTCCACACTGAGTCCCCCGTCAAGACACGGCCCAGATATGCAAGTCTTTCAGCAAGCCAGTGGCTCTCCAGATCAGGCATACCCAGACCCCCGTTGCGAGTACGTTGGATACAGACCTGCCTACGGACCATCGGCCTTGCACCTCCCCAGAGCAATCTGGAGAGGGATTGTTGCAGTGCCAACCGACGTGCCTTAGGCAGAGGAAGTACAGCCAATCGGTAAAGGATCAGGGGAAAGACGTACGTGGCGCACGCCTCAGCCCTGCCCTTTAAGGACAACCTCCTTGAAAGCCAGATTCCCACCTGAGCATTCACCTTAGCTTGTACTTCCGACCAATTTCGCTCCAGTTGGAGGTCGGGCCCAAACCACACCCCAAGGATGCGGATGGGTCCGTCACTCCAGCGGAAGGGCCCTGGAAGAGTATTGCTACCCCTCCAAGCACCAAGCCGCAAACCTTCGCTTTTGTCAAAATTGACCTTGGCCCCTGCAATCCGCTCATACTCGACAACCGCCTCTTTCACAGCCTCTATATCCTTGCGGCGGGATACAAACACTGTGACGTCATCAGCGAACGCGGAAACCCTAGCCGCAATGCGGCCAACGAATGGGATACCGCGCAGTGCCGGACTTGTCCCCTCATCCCTAAGCCTGCGCAGGAGGGGCTCCAACGCGAGGACATAGAGAAGAGGAGACAGAGGGCAGCCTTGCCGGACCGAACGCTCGATCGCGATCACCCCCGAACGCCTTCCGTTCACCTGCACCACTGCCTGAGGGTTGTGGTACATCATGCTAATCCATCTGCGGAACTCCGGTTCGAATCCGGCAGTCTCCAAAACAGACGCCAAGAACCGATGGTCAACCCTGTCGAAGGCCTTGGACTGATCTAAACTGATCAGCGCGGATTCGGTGTCGTCTTTTATCCCCTCTAGGACCTCGCGAATCAAGTGCAGGTTGTCCTGGATCGATCTTCCCTTCACAGCAAAGGTCTGCTCGGGGCCGATCAGATCGCTAATGACAAGCTGTAAACGATTCGCCAAGACCCGGGCCAAAATCTTTAACTCTGTGTTAAGCAGAGTTATGGGCCTGTAATCGTCTAAACCCTCCCAAACATGCCTGCCACCTTTCTTCAGCAATGTGATCACGCCCTTGGTAACGCTACCAGGGATGGCTCCCTGGGCGAACCAATGGTTGAACATATCCGTCAGAATAGGCACAAACATGTGCGACATCCTCAAGTACACTTCGTAGGGCAAACCATCTAGTCCCGGCGACTTGTTCAGGCCGACCTGCTTCAACGCGTCACGGACTTCGCATTCAGTAACCACACCCTCGCAGCTAGCCGCTTCAGCCGCCCCAAGACGGGGGAAGTCGGCCAGATAGCTACGAAACTCCCGGAGCGGGAGATCAGTGCAGCGGGCAAAGCGATCCCGAAAGTGCGCCCGAAAGGCGTCACGTATCTCACGACCCGATCGCAGCAGACGCCCGTCCGGGGTCTTCACAGATGCGATGTACCGATCGGGGAACCTTCGCACTTCTTCTTCACGCGCAGTCGCGTTCGATTTCACAGCTTCGTTGAGAACTCTTTTTAGCCTAGATCTAACTACTGATCCCTTGTAGCGCTCGCTACTCTCACGCTCAAGGTCCCTCCTAGCTAGCTCTACACCTAGGGAGTCCCCCCCAGCCACCGCCCGGGAGAGTCTATCATCTATAGATTTCGCCTCCGCGGTCCTATCTAAGTTGAGCCGTCGACCGTATTTGGTGGCGAAATCTCTAATCCTGTGCTTAAGAGAAACCCACCACCTATTGCCGGTAACCGCCCCCACTAACGCCCGCTGAATTAGGGATTCTAGCCGATCCCGGAAGTCCCGTATCTCCAGTAAGGAGGTATTGAACTTCCAGTAGCCGGCTAGACTAGGCCTATTTGCTAACCGCAGACTGACTCTAATGAGTTTATGGTCAGTCCACGCTATCAAGTGGAACGTGGGACAACTAACAAAATCAATGTCAGCTCTTCTCACTAACACTCTGTCCAAGTAGGAGCCTACTTTGGCAGAGGGCGAGCTATCTAGCCACGTCCACATCTCCCGCCCTGGGTGATCAAGACGAAACCTGTCGACGAGACCGTGACGAGTCACGAAGCCGACAAGGCTGCTATCACACCTTCCCGCACGCCTAGCTCCCCGCCCGACCTTATCTATCTTGGGATCAAGGATCGCATTCCAATCACCCATTAAGACTAGCCGCTTCGTATCGTCCAGGAACGGCGCCAACCGACGAAAAAAGGAAACCCTCTCCGCAACGATATTGGGCGCATAAACCGCAACCAGACGAAACTTGAAACTTTTCACGGCAACATCGGCCACAACCAACCGGCCCCCGTCACCTGCAAAAACAACGTCAACATCAGCATCAAGGCTGCGTCCAACTAGCAAGGAGACCCCAGCGCTGAAGTTGCTGCCGTATGCTGAGAAAACGTTAAAGTCGCTTTCCAGCACCCGACAGTCAGCCTCGCAAGTGAAGTGGGTCTCCTGCACTGCAGCAACATCTACGCAGAGGTTCTTGAGTTCACCAAGCAAGCGCGCACACTTGCTTGAATCCCTCAGTCCCCTCACATTCAAACTGGCAACGTTTAAAGTCATCAATCCGACTTACCTTATTCAGTGTCGACTATGGGCCGGAAATCCCCAGGGGTGAGGATGCCAACGGCCTGTCTCAGAGAGCCGGTGCCGAGCTCAGTGTTCACTCGGCCATCCCTAGACACTCCGCCGACATCCAGCGGGAACCGTACTTTTAGGGCTCTATAAAAGGAGGGGTGAACTAAGATAGGGACCCTCCCTGAGCAAAAAGGCAAGCATCTTTTCAAGGAAGAGTGCTCCAATTCCGCCAGCTTTACACCCGTGTCGGTCTGGCGGACCGTATCCAAGAACTTCCATACGCCCTTGGTACGGTCACCAGCCGAACGGATGAAAGTGGTCACCATGGCTGCACTCTTAAAATTAAAAGGGTTGTTAACTTTTTTCTTTTCCACTTTTTCCAGTTGCAGTAACGGCTTTAACATCTTTTTTAATAGATGGTCCGTTACTGCTTCTGCACCAACGGTGCAAAAATGTTTTGCCTTTTGTTGTTTGTCTTTCTCGGCATCGTTTGCCGCCTCTTTTGGATTTTGGGATGATGTAGTCTTGGGGTTTGTTTGGATGGGAGTCCATTTTGGGAAGAGTTCTGGAGAAGACATTGGACTCAGGGATGGTAACGATAGTGCCCTGGGTAATTTTTGGGGGGACGGCCTTTCCAGGGATTGTGCTCGCCTTATATGCACAATTTGATGTCGGCGGGGATGAAGTGGGGGTGTTTCTGTTGGTAGAGGAGGTTGTGGTAGTTGTGGTGGTGGTAATGGGGGTTGTAAAAATTGTGGGGGTTGTAGCGAGTCAGAGGGAGCATTCTGAGGAATGCAATATTGAGGAGGGAACATTGGCGGAAGTGGTAGGGGAGGTGGTGGTAAGGAGAGTGGCGGAAAAGGAGCCAGCAGTGGTATCTGCATTGGAACTTGTTGGGGGAGGGGCTGCTTTTGGTGATGTGCATTTGAAGGGCCTTCTAAAGGGTCTTCTGTGTCGGAAGGTCCTGCACGCACTTTTTTGGCAGCCCCCTCCCCGCTGTCTCTTCTTCTTTTCAAGTTTGTTGTTGTTTCCATGTTTTCATGGTCTTCCTTGGTTTTTTTTTTCTTTTTCTTTTTAGCCAATGTTGGTGATACTGGTGTTGTTGATGTTGCTGTTGTCTTTGTTGTTGTTGTTGTTGGGGTCTGTGGCCCTTTCTTAGTTGTTGGCGTTGTTGCTTGTTCCGCTGTTGCTGCTGCTGCTACTGGTTCCGGTGGCTTGGTCTGCTTTTGAGGTGAGGGTGAAATTAAGCCTTTTTCCCCTTGTTTGGGGGAACCCCTCCTCCTCCGGGTCACCTCGGACCAGCCGTCTTTGTCATTTGTTTTGGGCTGGTCCTGACTCGGATCCTGGGTCTCCGCTGTTTTGCTGATGGTGGCTGTTGAAGCTGTTGCTGCTGTTGTTGTTGCTGTTGTTGTTGCTGCTGCTGTTGCTGCTGCTGCTGTTGCTGCATTCTCTGGCTTCTCGGGGCAGAACTTCGAGATGTGGCCAATCTTTTTGCAGGACCAACACCTCGGTCTCCGCCCCTCCACCATCACGATCATCTCCCGGTCCCCGCTGATTAGAATCTCGGGGATGGCTTTGAAGCCATCCCTCGTCAGGCACAGCCGGAAGGCATAATCCCCGTAGGCTGTCCCGGCTGGGGATCTGAGGAGGTTATACTCCTCCACTTGGCCGTACGAGCTTAAAAAGGCGGCCAAAACCTCCCCAGAAATGAGGGGCGGGACGTTACAGATGGTTACTCGGAGCCTACGGGTGCCCCTATATTCCGGCTGTAACCTGAAATACTTCGTCGTTATATTATTAGCCGCCAACTTGGCGGCTTGTTCTTCCGTAGGAAGGAGGACATCCCATGTCGCAAAACTCTTGCGACAGAAGTACTGGCATGGGATGCCCGCCTTCCTCAACAGCTCCTCAAACGTCTCTTTCTTGAGCCCCACTAGCCTTTTGGTTTTGAGATCCGAAACGACCAGCGAGAGGATCCTAGGTGTGAATTTTTCAACTAATTCAGGGATGGGCAGAATTTCATTGCCTTTGAAGTACTTTGCGTACTTCTCTACCCTATCCCTTTCATAGTCGGCAGGTCCCCTCTGCTGGCCCTTCCAAGGTGTGGGGCTCTTTTGGGCCGGCTGTATTGGACTGTCCTGTGATGTGTCCACTATTGTTCTTGGAGAATCAGCAGGGATCGGTAGTGATGGCCAATTCTCTCCAATTAAACTCTCTTGTGAGGGTTCCTTTGAGGGTTCAATGTTGTTTTCATTTTTTTTGGAAGTGGAACCCTCCATGACTGCAGTAGGGCTTGCAGCCAGGAGGGTAAACTAAGGCCCACACCTGTTGCAAGTGTGTGTGGGGGGGGTTCTACTGTTCAAAAAAGTAAAAATTATAAAATTAGACAATAGTACAACACGCCGGAATAAATACAAAAAGATTAGAACACGTAGATACCCCCTGAAAAATTAAAAAACACTCAAGACAAAACACTTAAGAAAGGAAAACAAGTCCGACCACAAGAGAAACAAACGTCGGATAACGAAAGCAAGTGACAAATCCAAATTAAACCAAAATTGTCACAAGTAACAACTTCTCAGGTAAGCTTGAAAAAAGAAAAAATCAAGTCCAACGGAAAAAAAAACAAGTCTTACCGAGATAATAACAATGTTTTAACTTTTAGTAATCCAAATCGTAATAATCAAAGTAACGGCGTGAATAACGAGTAGGCTTATTCTTGCACGAATCAAAGTAACGGCGTGAATAACGAAGAGTCAGTGCCACTTGGCTCCTGAGTTCTTTATTCCTTGTAAAAAAAAATACAAGAAGGCACGAGGCCTTTTGGTTTTGGGGGAGGGGAAGGGAGCGGTCATGCTTAAACTATATTTTCTATGGGGAACCTAGCTAGCCACATTCGCCGACCCATTCAACAATACAATATATAATCACTCGTCCATCTCCTTGCACGCAGCAACCACCAAAATACCGCATTTGCTCTATGAAAAAGTCCTACTTAAAACCCGAAAGTGATGCATGATTTTATTTACAATGTATGATTTTTTACAATGGATATGATGGGAATGGGAGAAAAAACCCCGAAAAACATATATACACGAAAACAAGGAAAAAATCCACAATTTGGTTTCCCTCCCATCCCCCCGTCTAGAAAATTGGAGGCCGACTGTTTTCCGGGTCGAAAGAAACCGGAAACAAGCCGGACCTACCCTAGGTAGGGCGGGAATCCTAATCTACAGAGATAAAAGAAATAAAGGGTCGGGCGCGGTATGGGTCGATACAAGCAGATAATATGATTTTTTACATATGAATTTTCAAGATCTTCAATAAAAGCGGGCTGGGCTTCGGGTTGAGGTACAAAAAATAATTGGGAGGGGGAAGATCTTGAGAAACTACCGACTAGATGACGGGGACAATGACACACAACATACTGCTAACTAGGTTACAAGGGGAAAAAACAATTCTACTTACCAGGGATGGGGTCCCTAAGGACCCGTACCATAGACGCCATGGGCCGGCAGAGGAGGGAAGGATGACTCCAACGTTGCCCCCTTTCGTACGACCAGGCTCGCTGCAGTCACCCACCTTTTGCTGAATGTTATGCGATCCAAGCGTTTTCTATCGCATCTGATTTTGACCCTCAGCTGATGCCGAAAATACAAAACCAGATCACGATGAGAAAAGTTTGCATCGTCATACAATCCCTTGTTTCGCGTCGTCCAAATCACCATTCGGGCTACAGCTAGGATCGCGAGAAACACCACACGCTTCTCACCGTGAAACGGAGGAAGAACGTTGTCTACGACGTAACCAACGTCGAGCAGCACGAGCTGTTTGGGTTCGATGCGAGCCGTCCACTCCCCGACGTGATCCCAAAACGGACGGACTCGCTCGCAGTAGTAGAAGGCGTGCTCAGCCGTTTCTTCCAAGCCACTGCCGCAGCGAGTGCAATCAGGCATGTCTGCCAGGCCCGCCTTGAAGTTCAAGCCGCGAAGGGATAACGCATTCCGAACAAGTCGCCAGGTGAGCGAGAACTCGGAGTTGTTCAAGAAGCTCGATCCTGGCGCCCAATTCCAGTGAGAGCGGATCTCCTCCGCCGTCCAGCCGTGCCGCTCGCTGAGAGGATCAGAAGCGGAACCCACCACTAATTCCCGATACAGCTCCTTCCGAGGCCATGAAAGGTCACTGGACCCAAGAAGGTTACGAAGGGCCTTTCGGCACTCGCGGACAAACAGTGCTTCGCCCAAAGGCTTACGTCGACCTTCAGCCTTTGGGTCTGACTTGAGGCGAGGAAAAGTCCGACTCGCCTTTCGTCTCCACACTGAGTCCCCCGTCAAGACACGGCCCAGATATGCAAGTCTTTCAGCAAGCCAGTGGCTCTCCAGATCAGGCATACCCAGACCCCCGTTGCGAGTACGTTGGATACAGACCTGCCTACGGACCATCGGCCTTGCACCTCCCCAGAGCAATCTGGAGAGGGATTGTTGCAGTGCCAACCGACGTGCCTTAGGCAGAGGAAGTACAGCCAATCGGTAAAGGATCAGGGGAAAGACGTACGTGGCGCACGCCTCAGCCCTGCCCTTTAAGGACAACCTCCTTGAAAGCCAGATTCCCACCTGAGCATTCACCTTAGCTTGTACTTCCGACCAATTTCGCTCCAGTTGGAGGTCGGGCCCAAACCACACCCCAAGGATGCGGATGGGTCCGTCACTCCAGCGGAAGGGCCCTGGAAGAGTATTGCTACCCCTCCAAGCACCAAGCCGCAAACCTTCGCTTTTGTCAAAATTGACCTTGGCCCCTGCAATCCGCTCATACTCGACAACCGCCTCTTTCACAGCCTCTATATCCTTGCGGCGGGATACAAACACTGTGACGTCATCAGCGAACGCGGAAACCCTAGCCGCAATGCGGCCAACGAATGGGATACCGCGCAGTGCCGGACTTGTCCCCTCATCCCTAAGCCTGCGCAGGAGGGGCTCCAACGCGAGGACATAGAGAAGAGGAGACAGAGGGCAGCCTTGCCGGACCGAACGCTCGATCGCGATCACCCCCGAACGCCTTCCGTTCACCTGCACCACTGCCTGAGGGTTGTGGTACATCATGCTAATCCATCTGCGGAACTCCGGTTCGAATCCGGCAGTCTCCAAAACAGACGCCAAGAACCGATGGTCAACCCTGTCGAAGGCCTTGGACTGATCTAAACTGATCAGCGCGGATTCGGTGTCGTCTTTTATCCCCTCTAGGACCTCGCGAATCAAGTGCAGGTTGTCCTGGATCGATCTTCCCTTCACAGCAAAGGTCTGCTCGGGGCCGATCAGATCGCTAATGACAAGCTGTAAACGATTCGCTAAGACCCGGGCCAAAATCTTTAACTCTGTGTTAAGCAGAGTTATGGGCCTGTAATCGTCTAAACCCTCCCAAACATGCCTGCCACCTTTCTTCAGCAATGTGATCACGCCCTTGGTAACGCTACCAGGGATGGCTCCCTGGGCGAACCAATGGTTGAACATATCCGTCAGAATAGGCACAAACATGTGCGACATCCTCAAGTACACTTCGTAGGGCAAACCATCTAGTCCCGGCGACTTGTTCAGGCCGACCTGCTTCAACGCGTCACGGACTTCGCATTCAGTAACCACACCCTCGCAGCTAGCCGCTTCAGCCGCCCCAAGGCGGGGGAAGTCGGCCAGATAGCTACGAAACTCCCGGAGCGGGAGATCAGTGCAGCGGGCAAAGCGATCCCGAAAGTGCGCCCGAAAGGCGTCACGTATCTCACGACCCGATCGCAGCAGACGCCCGTCCGGGGTCTTCACAGATGCGATGTACCGATCGGGGAACCTTCGCACTTCTTCTTCACGCGCAGTCGCGTTCGATTTCACAGCTTCGTTGAGAACTCTTTTTAGCCTAGATCTAACTACTGATCCCTTGTAGCGCTCGCTACTCTCACGCTCAAGGTCCCTCCTAGCTAGCTCTACACCTAGGGAGTCCCCCCCAGCCACCGCCCGGGAGAGTCTATCATCTATAGATTTCGCCTCCGCGGTCCTATCTAAGTTGAGCCGTCGACCGTATTTGGTGGCGAAATCTCTAATCCTGTGCTTAAGAGAAACCCACCACCTATTCCCGGTAACCGCCCCCACTAACGCCCGCTGAATTAGGGATTCTAGCCGATCCCGGAAGTCCCGTATCTCCAGTAAGGAGGTATTGAACTTCCAGTAGCCGGCTAGACTAGGCCTATTTGCTAACCGCAGACTGACTCTAATGAGTTTATGGTCAGTCCACGCTATCAAGTGGAACGTGGGACAACTAACAAAATCAATGTCAGCTCTTCTCACTAACACTCTGTCCAAGTAGGAGCCTACTTTGGCAGAGGGCGAGCTATCTAGCCACGTCCACATCTCCCGCCCTGGGTGATCAAGACGAAACCTGTCGACGAGACCGTGACGAGTCACGAAGCCGACAAGGCTGCTATCACACCTTCCCGCACGCCTAGCTCCCCGCCCGACCTTATCTATCTTGGGATCAAGGATCGCATTCCAATCACCCATTAAGACTAGCCGCTTCGTATCGTCCAGGAACGGCGCCAACCGACGAAAAAAGGAAACCCTCTCCGCAACGATATTGGGCGCATAAACCGCAACCAGACGAAACTTGAAACTTTTCACGGCAACATCGGCCACAACCAACCGGCCCCCGTCACCTGCAAAAACAACGTCAACATCAGCATCAAGGCTGCGTCCAACTAGCAAGGAGACCCCAGCGCTGAAGTTGCTGCCGTATGCTGAGAAAACGTTAAAGTCGCTTTCCAGCACCCGACAGTCAGCCTCGCAAGTGAAGTGAGTCTCCTGCACTGCAGCAACATCTACGCAGAGGTTCTTGAGTTCACCAAGCAAGCGCGCACACTTGCTTGAATCCCTCAGTCCCCTCACATTCAAACTGGCAACGTTTAAAGTCATCAATCCGACTTACCTTATTCAGTGTCGACTATGGGCCGGAAATCCCCAGGGGTGAGGATGCCAACGGCCTGTCTTAGAGAGCCGGTGCCGAGCTCAGTGTTCACTCGGCCATCCCTAGACACTCCGCCAACATCCAGCGGGAACCGTACTTTTAGGGCTCTATAAAAGGAGGGGTGAACTAAGATAGGGACCCTCCCTGAGCAAAACGGCAAGCATCTTTTCAAGGAAGAGTGCTCCAATTCCGCCAGCTTTACACCCGTGTCGGTCTGGCGGACCGTATCCAAGAACTTCCATACGCCCTTGGTACGGTCACCAGCCGAACGGATGAAAGTGGTCACCATGGCTGCACTCTTAAAATTAAAAGGGTTGTTAACTTTTTTCTTTTCCACTTTTTCCAGTTGCAGTAACGGCTTTAACATCTTTTTTAATAGATGGTCCGTTACTGCTTCTGCACCAACGGTGCAAAAATGTTTTGCCTTTTGTTGTTTGTCTTTCTCGGCATCGTTTGCCGCCTCTTTTGGATTTTGGGATGATGTAGTCTTGGGGTTTGTTTGGATGGGAGTCCATTTTGGGAAGAGTTCTGGAGAAGACATTGGACTCAGGGATGGTAACGATAGTGCCCTGGGTAATTTTTGGGGGGACGGCCTTTCCAGGGATTGTGCTCGCCTTATATGCACAATTTGATGTCGGCGGGGATGAAGTGGGGGTGTTTCTGTTGGTAGAGGAGGTTGTGGTAGTTGTGGTGGTGGTAATGGGGGTTGTAAAAATTGTGGGGGTTGTAGCGAGTCAGAGGGAGCATTCTGAGGAATGCAATATTGAGGAGGGAACATTGGCGGAAGTGGTAGGGGAGGTGGTGGTAAGGAGAGTGGCGGAAAAGGAGCCAGCAGTGGTATCTGCATTGGAACTTGTTGGGGGAGGGGCTGCTTTTGGTGATGTGCATTTGAAGGGCCTTCTAAAGGGTCTTCTGTGTCGGAAGGTCCTGCACGCACTTTTTTGGCAGCCCCCTCCCCGCTGTCTCTTCTTCTTTTCAAGTTTGTTGTTGTTTCCATGTTTTCATGGTCTTCCTTGGTTTTTTTTTTCTTTTTCTTTTTAGCCAATGTTGGTGATACTGGTGTTGTTGATGTTGCTGTTGTCTTTGTTGTTGTTGTTGTTGGGGTCTGTGGCCCTTTCTTAGTTGTTGGCGTTGTTGCTTGTTCCGCTGTTGCTGCTGCTGCTACTGGTTCCGGTGGCTTGGTCTGCTTTTGAGGTGAGGGTGAAATTAAGCCTTTTTCCCCTTGTTTGGGGGAACCCCTCCTCCTCCGGGTCACCTCGGACCAGCCGTCTTTGTCATTTGTTTTGGGCTGGTCCTGACTCGGATCCTGGGTCTCCGCTGTTTTGCTGATGGTGGCTGTTGAAGCTGTTGCTGCTGTTGTTGTTGCTGTTGTTGTTGCTGCTGCTGTTGCTGCTGCTGCTGTTGCTGCATTCTCTGGCTTCTCGGGGCAGAACTTCGAGATGTGGCCAATCTTTTTGCAGGACCAACACCTCGGTCTCCGCCCCTCCACCATCACGATCATCTCCCGGTCCCCGCTGATTAGAATCTCGGGGATGGCTTTGAAGCCATCCCTCGTCAGGCACAGCCGGAAGGCATAATCCCCGTAGGCTGTCCCGGCTGGGGATCTGAGGAGGTTATACTCCTCCACTTGGCCGTACGAGCTTAAAAAGGCGGCCAAAACCTCCCCAGAAATGAGGGGCGGGACGTTACAGATGGTTACTCGGAGCCTACGGGTGCCCCTATATTCCGGCTGTAACCTGAAATACTTCGTCGTTATATTATTAGCCGCCAACTTGGCGGCTTGTTCTTCCGTAGGAAGGAGGACATCCCATGTCGCAAAACTCTTGCGACAGAAGTACTGGCATGGGATGCCCGCCTTCCTCAACAGCTCCTCAAACGTCTCTTTCTTGAGCCCCACTAGCCTTTTGGTTTTGAGATCCGAAACGACCAGCGAGAGGATCCTAGGTGTGAATTTTTCAACTAATTCAGGGATGGGCAGAATTTCATTGCCTTTGAAGTACTTTGCGTACTTCTCTACCCTATCCCTTTCATAGTCGGCAGGTCCCCTCTGCTGGCCCTTCCAAGGTGTGGGGCTCTTTTGGGCCGGCTGTATTGGACTGTCCTGTGATGTGTCCACTATTGTTCTTGGAGAATCAGCAGGGATCGGTAGTGATGGCCAATTCTCTCCAATTAAACTCTCTTGTGAGGGTTCCTTTGAGGGTTCAATGTTGTTTTCATTTTTTTTGGAAGTGGAACCCTCCATGACTGCAGTAGGGCTTGCAGCCAGGAGGGTAAACTAAGGCCCACACCTGTTGCAAGTGTGTGTGGGGGGGGTTCTACTGTTCAAAAAAGTAAAAATTATAAAATTAGACAATAGTACAACACGCCGGAATAAATACAAAAAGATTAGAACACGTAGATACCCCCTGAAAAATTAAAAAACACTCAAGACAAAACACTTAAGAAAGGAAAACAAGTCCGACCACAAGAGAAACAAACGTCGGATAACGAAAGCAAGTGACAAATCCAAATTAAACCAAAATTGTCACAAGTAACAACTTCTCAGGTAAGCTTGAAAAAAGAAAAAATCAAGTCCAACGGAAAAAAAAACAAGTCTTACCGAGATAATAACAATGTTTTAACTTTTAGTAATCCAAATCGTAATAATCAAAGTAACGGCGTGAATAACGAGTAGGCTTATTCTTGCACGAATCAAAGTAACGGCGTGAATAACGAAGAGTCAGTGCCACTTGGCTCCTGAGTTCTTTATTCCTTGTAAAAGAATACAAGAAGGCACGAGGCCTTTTGGTTTTGGGGGAGGGGAAGGGAGCGGTCATGCTTTAACTATATTTTCTATGGGGAACCTAGCTAGCCACATTCGCCGACCCATTCAACAATACAATATATAATCACTCGTCCATCTCCTTGCACGCAGCGACCACCAAAATACCGCATTTGCTCTATGAAAAAGTCCTACTTAAAACCCGAAAGTGATGCATGATTTTTATTTACAATGTATGATTTTTTTACAATGGATATGATGGGAATGGGAGAAAAAAACCCGAAAAACATATATACACGAAAACAAGGAAAAAATCCCCCGTTTGGTTTCCCTCCCATCCCCCCCGTCTAGAAAATTGGAGGCCGACTGTTTTCCGGGTCGAAAGAAACCGGAAACAAGCCGGACCTACCCTAGGTAGGGCGGGAATCCTAATCTACAGAGATAAAAGAAATAAAGGGTCGGGCGCGGTATGGGTCGATACAAGCAGATAATATGATTTTTTACATATGAATTTTCAAGATCTTCAATAAAAGCGGGCTGGGATTCGGGTTGAGGTACAAAAATAATTGGGAGGGGGAAGATCTTGAGAAACTACCGACTAGATGACGGGGACAATGACACACAACATACTGCTAACTAGGTTACAAGGGGAAAAAAACAATTCTACTTACCAGGGATGGGGTCCCTAAGGACCCGTACCATAGACGCCATGGGCCGGCAGAGGAGGGAAGGATGACTCCAACGTTGCCCCCTTTCGTACGACCAGGCTCGCTGCAGTCACCCACCTTTTGCTGAATGTTATGCGATCCAAGCGTTTTCTATCGCATCTGATTTTGACCCTCAGCTGATGCCGAAAATACAAAACCAAATCACGATGAGAAAAGTTTGCATCGTCATACAATCCCTTGTTTCGCGTCGTCCAAATCACCATTCGGGCTACAGCTAGGATCGCGAGAAACACCACACGCTTCTCACCGTGAAACGGAGGAAGAACGTTGTCTACGACGTAACCAACGTCGAGCAGCACGAGCTGTTTGGGTTCGATGCGAGCCGTCCACTCCCCGACGTGATCCCAAAACGGACGGACTCGCTCGCAGTAGTAGAAGGCGTGCTCAGCCGTTTCTTCCAAGCCACTGCCGCAGCGAGTGCAATCAGGCATGTCTGCCAGGCCCGCCTTGAAGTTCAAGCCGCGAAGGGATAACGCATTCCGAACAAGTCGCCAGGTGAGCGAGAACTCGGAGTTGTTCAAGAAGCTCGATCCTGGCGCCCAATTCCAGTGAGAGCGGATCTCCTCCGCCGTCCAGCCGTGCCGCTCGCTGAGAGGATCAGAAGCGGAACCCACCACTAATTCCCGATACAGCTCCTTCCGAGGCCATGAAAGGTCACTGGACCCAAGAAGGTTACGAAGGGCCTTTCGGCACTCGCGGACAAACAGTGCTTCGCCCAAAGGCTTACGTCGACCTTCAGCCTTTGGGTCTGACTTGAGGCGAGGAAAAGTCCGACTCGCCTTTCGTCTCCACACTGAGTCCCCCGTCAAGACACGGCCCAGATATGCAAGTCTTTCAGCAAGCCAGTGGCTCTCCAGATCAGGCATACCCAGACCCCCGTTGCGAGTACGTTGGATACAGACCTGCCTACGGACCATCGGCCTTGCACCTCCCCAGAGCAATCTGGAGAGGGATTGTTGCAGTGCCAACCGACGTGCCTTAGGCAGAGGAAGTACAGCCAATCGGTAAAGGATCAGGGGAAAGACGTACGTGGCGCACGCCTCAGCCCTGCCCTTTAAGGACAACCTCCTTGAAAGCCAGATTCCCACCTGAGCATTCACCTTAGCTTGTACTTCCGACCAATTTCGCTCCAGTTGGAGGTCGGGCCCAAACCACACCCCAAGGATGCGGATGGGTCCGTCACTCCAGCGGAAGGGCCCTGGAAGAGTATTGCTACCCCTCCAAGCACCAAGCCGCAAACCTTCGCTTTTGTCAAAATTGACCTTGGCCCCTGCAATCCGCTCATACTCGACAACCGCCTCTTTCACAGCCTCTATATCCTTGCGGCGGGATACAAACACTGTGACGTCATCAGCGAACGCGGAAACCCTAGCCGCAATGCGGCCAACGAATGGGATACCGCGCAGTGCCGGACTTGTCCCCTCATCCCTAAGCCTGCGCAGGAGGGGCTCCAACGCGAGGACATAGAGAAGAGGAGACAGAGGGCAGCCTTGCCGGACCGAACGCTCGATCGCGATCACCCCCGAACGCCTTCCGTTCACCTGCACCACTGCCTGAGGGTTGTGGTACATCATGCTAATCCATCTGCGGAACTCCGGTTCGAATCCGGCAGTCTCCAAAACAGACGCCAAGAACCGATGGTCAACCCTGTCGAAGGCCTTGGACTGATCTAAACTGATCAGCGCGGATTCGGTGTCGTCTTTTATCCCCTCTAGGACCTCGCGAATCAAGTGCAGGTTGTCCTGGATCGATCTTCCCTTCACAGCAAAGGTCTGCTCGGGGCCGATCAGATCGCTAATGACAAGCTGTAAACGATTCGCTAAGACCCGGGCCAAAATCTTTAACTCTGTGTTAAGCAGAGTTATGGGCCTGTAATCGTCTAAACCCTCCCAAACATGCCTGCCACCTTTCTTCAGCAATGTGATCACGCCCTTGGTAACGCTACCAGGGATGGCTCCCTGGGCGAACCAATGGTTGAACATATCCGTCAGAATAGGTACAAACATGTGCGACATCCTCAAGTACACTTCGTAGGGCAAACCATCTAGTCCCGGCGACTTGTTCAGGCCGACCTGCTTCAACGCGTCACGGACTTCGCATTCAGTAACCACACCCTCGCAGCTAGCCGCTTCAGCCGCCCCAAGGCGGGGGAAGTCGGCCAGATAGCTACGAAACTCCCGGAGCGGGAGATCAGTGCAGCGGGCAAAGCGATCCCGAAAGTGCGCCCGAAAGGCGTCACGTATCTCACGACCCGATCGCAGCAGACGCCCGTCCGGGGTCTTCACAGATGCGATGTACCGATCGGGGAACCTTCGCACTTCTTCTTCACGCGCAGTCGCGTTCGATTTCACAGCTTCGTTGAGAACTCTTTTTAGCCTAGATCTAACTACTGATCCCTTGTAGCGCTCGCTACTCTCACGCTCAAGGTCCCTCCTAGCTAGCTCTACACCTAGGGAGTCCCCCCCAGCCACCGCCCGGGAGAGTCTATCATCTATAGATTTCGCCTCCGCGGTCCTATCTAAGTTGAGCCGTCGACCGTATTTGGTGGCGAAATCTCTAATCCTGTGCTTAAGAGAAACCCACCACCTATTCCCGGTAACCGCCCCCACTAACGCCCGCTGAATTAGGGATTCCAGCCGATCCCGGAAGTCCCGTATCTCCAGTAAGGAGGTATTGAACTTCCAGTAGCCGGCTAGACTAGGCCTATTTGCTAACCGCAGACTGACTCTAATGAGTTTATGGTCAGTCCACGCTATCAAGTGGAACGTGGGACAACTAACAAAATCAATGTCAGCTCTTCTCACTAACACTCTGTCCAAGTAGGAGCCTACTTTGGCAGAGGGCGAGCTATCTAGCCACGTCCACATCTCCCGCCCTGGGTGATCAAGACGAAACCTGTCGACGAGACCGTGACGAGTCACGAAGCCGACAAGGCTGCTATCACACCTTCCCGCACGCCTAGCTCCCCGCCCGACCTTATCTATCTTGGGATCAAGGATCGCATTCCAATCACCCATTAAGACTAGCCGCTTCGTATCGTCCAGGAACGGCGCCAACCGACGAAAAAAGGAAACCCTCTCCGCAACGATATTGGGCGCATAAACCGCAACCAGACGAAACTTGAAACTTTTCACGGCAACATCGGCCACAACCAACCGGCCCCCGTCACCTGCAAAAACAACGTCAACATCAGCATCAAGGCTGCGTCCAACTAGCAAGGAGACCCCAGCGCTGAAGTTGCTGCCGTATGCTGAGAAAACGTTAAAGTCGCTTTCCAGCACCCGACAGTCAGCCTCGCAAGTGAAGTGGGTCTCCTGCACTGCAGCAACATCTACGCAGAGGTTCTTGAGTTCACCAAGCAAGCGCGCACACTTGCTTGAATCCCTCAGTCCCCTCACATTCAAACTGGCAACGTTTAAAGTCATCAATCCGACTTACCTTATTCAGTGTCGACTATGGGCCGGAAATCCCCAGGGGTGAGGATGCCAACGGCCTGTCTCAGAGAGCCGGTGCCGAGCTCAGTGTTCACTCGGCCATCCCTAGACACTCCGCCGACATCCAGCGGGAACCGTACTTTTAGGGCTCTATAAAAGGAGGGGTGAACTAAGATAGGGACCCTCCCTGAGCAAAAAGGCAAGCATCTTTTCAAGGAAGAGTGCTCCAATTCCGCCAGCTTTACACCCGTGTCGGTCTGGCGGACCGTATCCAAGAACTTCCATACGCCCTTGGTACGGTCACCAGCCGAACGGATGAAAGTGGTCACCATGGCTGCACTCTTAAAATTAAAAGGGTTGTTAACTTTTTTCTTTTCCACTTTTTCCAGTTGCAGTAACGGCTTTAACATCTTTTTTAATAGATGGTCCGTTACTGCTTCTGCACCAACGGTGCAAAAATGTTTTGCCTTTTGTTGTTTGTCTTTCTCGGCATCGTTTGCCGCCTCTTTTGGATTTTGGGATGATGTAGTCTTGGGGTTTGTTTGGATGGGAGTCCATTTTGGGAAGAGTTCTGGAGAAGACATTGGACTCAGGGATGGTAACGATAGTGCCCTGGGTAATTTTTGGGGGGACGGCCTTTCCAGGGATTGTGCTCGCCTTATATGCACAATTTGATGTCGGCGGGGATGAAGTGGGGGTGTTTCTGTTGGTAGAGGAGGTTGTGGTAGTTGTGGTGGTGGTAATGGGGGTTGTAAAAATTGTGGGGGTTGTAGCGAGTCAGAGGGAGCATTCTGAGGAATGCAATATTGAGGAGGGAACATTGGCGGAAGTGGTAGGGGAGGTGGTGGTAAGGAGAGTGGCGGAAAAGGAGCCAGCAGTGGTATCTGCATTGGAACTTGTTGGGGGAGGGGCTGCTTTTGGTGATGTGCATTTGAAGGGCCTTCTAAAGGGTCTTCTGTGTCGGAAGGTCCTGCACGCACTTTTTTGGCAGCCCCCTCCCCGCTGTCTCTTCTTCTTTTCAAGTTTGTTGTTGTTTCCATGTTTTCATGGTCTTCCTTGGTTTTTTTTTTCTTTTTCTTTTTAGCCAATGTTGGTGATACTGGTGTTGTTGATGTTGCTGTTGTCTTTGTTGTTGTTGTTGTTGGGGTCTGTGGCCCTTTCTTAGTTGTTGGCGTTGTTGCTTGTTCCGCTGTTGCTGCTGCTGCTACTGGTTCCGGTGGCTTGGTCTGCTTTTGAGGTGAGGGTGAAATTAAGCCTTTTTCCCCTTGTTTGGGGGAACCCCTCCTCCTCCGGGTCACCTCGGACCAGCCGTCTTTGTCATTTGTTTTGGGCTGGTCCTGACTCGGATCCTGGGTCTCCGCTGTTTTGCTGATGGTGGCTGTTGAAGCTGTTGCTGCTGTTGTTGTTGCTGTTGTTGTTGCTGCTGCTGTTGCTGCTGCTGCTGTTGCTGCATTCTCTGGCTTCTCGGGGCAGAACTTCGAGATGTGGCCAATCTTTTTGCAGGACCAACACCTCGGTCTCCGCCCCTCCACCATCACGATCATCTCCCGGTCCCCGCTGATTAGAATCTCGGGGATGGCTTTGAAGCCATCCCTCGTCAGGCACAGCCGGAAGGCATAATCCCCGTAGGCTGTCCCGGCTGGGGATCTGAGGAGGTTATACTCCTCCACTTGGCCGTACGAGCTTAAAAAGGCGGCCAAAACCTCCCCAGAAATGAGGGGCGGGACGTTACAGATGGTTACTCGGAGCCTACGGGTGCCCCTATATTCCGGCTGTAACCTGAAATACTTCGTCGTTATATTATTAGCCGCCAACTTGGCGGCTTGTTCTTCCGTAGGAAGGAGGACATCCCATGTCGCAAAACTCTTGCGACAGAAGTACTGGCATGGGATGCCCGCCTTCCTCAACAGCTCCTCAAACGTCTCTTTCTTGAGCCCCACTAGCCTTTTGGTTTTGAGATCCGAAACGACCAGCGAGAGGATCCTAGGTGTGAATTTTTCAACTAATTCAGGGATGGGCAGAATTTCATTGCCTTTGAAGTACTTTGCGTACTTCTCTACCCTATCCCTTTCATAGTCGGCAGGTCCCCTCTGCTGGCCCTTCCAAGGTGTGGGGCTCTTTTGGGCCGGCTGTATTGGACTGTCCTGTGATGTGTCCACTATTGTTCTTGGAGAATCAGCAGGGATCGGTAGTGATGGCCAATTCTCTCCAATTAAACTCTCTTGTGAGGGTTCCTTTGAGGGTTCAATGTTGTTTTCATTTTTTTTGGAAGTGGAACCCTCCATGACTGCAGTAGGGCTTGCAGCCAGGAGGGTAAACTAAGGCCCACACCTGTTGCAAGTGTGTGTGGGGGGGGTTCTACTGTTCAAAAAAGTAAAAATTATAAAATTAGACAATAGTACAACACGCCGGAATAAATACAAAAAGATTAGAACACGTAGATACCCCCTGAAAAATTAAAAAACACTCAAGACAAAACACTTAAGAAAGGAAAACAAGTCCGACCACAAGAGAAACAAACGTCGGATAACGAAAGCAAGTGACAAATCCAAATTAAACCAAAATTGTCACAAGTAACAACTTCTCAGGTAAGCTTGAAAAAAGAAAAAATCAAGTCCAACGGAAAAAAAAACAAGTCTTACCGAGATAATAACAATGTTTTAACTTTTAGTAATCCAAATCGTAATAATCAAAGTAACGGCGTGAATAACGAGTAGGCTTATTCTTGCACGAATCAAAGTAACGGCGTGAATAACGAAGAGTCAGTGCCACTTGGCTCCTGAGTTCAAATGCTTCTTCCTCGTTTCGACTTTTATTTACTACTGAAATTTTACGTAGCTTTGGAGGTGGTCTTATGGGGGGGGGAATTCATTTCATTTTTTTTTTCTCTCTTTTTCCCTTTCTCTTGGGGGGGGGCTATGGTAGCATTAGGTGTTTTAGGCTTTATCTTTTAGACTACTGTTAGGGCCTTTTTTTTTTTTTTTACTACAGTTGGGAACCTAGCAGGCTTCAGGAATTATAGAGCTTAAATAAAATTTTCTCTTTCCCTTGGTGGGGGGGGGGGCCTGTGGTAGCATTAGGTGTTTTAGGCTTTTTCTTCTGAACTACTGTTAGGGCTTTGAGAGAGAGGGAGACACACAGACAGAAAGACAGAAAGGCAGACAGAGAGAAAAACAAAATGAGAGAGAGAGAGAGAGAGAGAGAGAGAGTGTGTGTGTGTGTGTGTGTGTGTGTGTGTGTGTATTTGCACGCTCGTCTTGCTACATATCAGAAAAACCAAATAAAAAATAACGCCCATTCTACCTTTTAATTTTTTTTCTATGATTCTAACATTTTTTAAAAATAAAATTATAAACAGTTTGATACTAATAAAGAATCTCAATGGTAGGGGAGTACATTTTCATCTGATACCAAAGATCTTTATGCTGCCTAATTTGAAAAGTGCTCCATGCAAATTCTTCAAAGTTTATTTGATTAAAAAAAAAAAAGAAGATATATTTTGACAAGTGGTAGCACACATTCTTACCTGACATTTTCATATTTTTTAGCGAAGCACCTCAGGTTAAACCTGTACAGCATCCGCCATAAAATCCACCATTGAACATCACGATGTCTTTAAGGCGAGTTTCTCAAAGGAAACTTGTATTCATCAGAGTTCTGCTAATGGATATAAAGAAATAAAAGATAAATAAATATATAGAGGCAGTTTGTAACTGAAGGCAAAAAATGGTAAGTGGAATCACGAATTTTCCAATTAACTCATTTTGAACATTTTTTTGCCGAATTCCTTGCACACTCAACAAAAGAAAAATGGACTTGTTAAGAAATTACTAGAAGATCAAAATCATAAGAAACTGAAATAATACGATCCAGATTTATAGACAGTAATCAATAATTCGCAACTTTCAATGGATACAGGTTTTTCAGGAATTTTTTCAATGTGACGATATCCTGGGTCCATCACTATATACACCTAATACGTTCTGGGTTACTTTTAATGATGTTTTGAATACGTTATTACATCATATTCAAGAGTTATTATCTTGTAAAGTTTCTTTATTAGTTTTTAAAAGCAAAACCGATTTGAAAAATATAAATACAGCACATAAGTAATTGAATATTTGCGTAGTCTTAAACGACTGTTATGTTATGGATGGCAAATCGTCGCAAAGGCAGAAAAACCACAAAAACACAACAGATCTTTAGCGTTAGAATCTCGTTGCTTTATTCTCTCCGTTCAGTTTCTGAGGTCATGGAGGACAGAGGAAATGGATAATAGACACCATTATGTGAACTATTCTGATATCCAAGTCCTGATGATGGTTACTGAAAATGAAACGTTAACGTCGACTTTACATCATAATAAATTCACTTATTTGGATTATGTTTTTCTGCTACCTTCATACTGTCAGATTTTAATCCATATTTACTTTCATACTGTCTTTTAGGAAAAACAAATACCAAATACAGTCTTACATGACATTTAAAATGGATGATTCCAAATGATCTGTATATATAAAAACTTACTTGTTGTTGCGTATTTCTCAATAAACGGGGGGGGGGTCACGTTTCTTTGGGAAATCCAACGTTTTCACATATGTTTCCACGTGCCAAACACGTTTTAATGACTTTTGAAATATGAACGCTACGTGCGCGTTTATGTATCTTTTCGTTGTATATTTCTCATTTGCTCCTGTCATCTCAGCAAGCTTCCATCGCTATCTGAACTATTCTTATATCCAAGTCCTGATGATGGTTACTGAAACCGAAAAGTTAACGTCGACTTTACCTCATAATGAACTCACTTATTTGGAGTATGTTTTTCTGCTACCTTCATATATATATATATATATATATATATATATATGGGCTCAAAAAACTCCCATCCTTATTTCCACCTTGAGCTGGCGATAATCGTACGGTTAGGGTTACTAGATCAAACATATCTTGGTACACCTATTCCACTGGAAGAATTGATGAAATCTATCAATTCGTCTTTCTTTCTCCAATAAATTATCTATTCGTGCCCCTGTGCCATTTTCTTAAAATGCTACAGTAGCCACAATAGGAAAAGTATATACCCAACCATTAAAAACACCGAAAAACTTTATAACTAGAAAGAAGTAAAAAATGTTTGAAGAACAAAATCTAAAAAGAGAGAAAAATATAAATCGACGAAGTTCATTTAGTAGAGAAATATGGAGACATTATTTACTGCATATTTCCCTGTGTTGTACAAGCCATTGTTATATTGTCGGACGGGAAAGAAGAAACGAAGATGGATTTTTAAGAATGAGGTGTCTTTTTATTTTGCTTCTTTCTTCCTCAACTTATATAACATCCGCCCAATCACGGAGTTTAGACAGAGACGGGGGGGGAGTGAGAGAGAGAGAGAGAGAGAGCATCGAAAAGAGAGCGTGCGCATGTCATAGAATTCTCTTGGAAGGTCGACAGATAAAAGTGATCATCTATACGTCTGTGGCACTAATTTAGAGACCACCTTCCATCACTAATGAACCTGATTCCTAGCTTTGTGGCTAACAATCAAAGGTCAATCACCGGGACTCTCGTTGTAGGGACGAGAAACGGTCAAACATGAGATTTGGAGAATTTTGAAAACGGTGGTTCACTTGGGGGTAATTATCAGCATAAAGGGAAGCGGACTATGATTTAGGGAGCTTCAAGCGGTTAAAATACAATATTTGGTATGTTAATCTTGAGTATATATTGAACGATTGAAGACATCCTTAATCCAAAACTTAAATTGATCGACAGCATTTTTCTATTGTTATCATTGCCGAATACTTGTTATTTAATGTTATCGCAGCCTTCCATCGTATGTTAACCTGGTACAGGGTGGTAGGCCTATAACAAGGAGTCACCAACGAAATTTCTCACGGTAGGTGCCAAAAATTGTACATTCAAGTATTCGTGATTTTTGAAAAGGCTCTGTTTGTAATCGATAAAAGACGAGTTGAGACTTAAATATCGGGACTGATTAAAGTGTTTCTCCTCGAGGGGGGACTACAAATTAATACCGGTCCATTAATCTAGTAGGTAGTGTGTTCGCCAATCGCCCAAGAGACCGAGGTTCAATCCCAGGTCAAGTCATACCAAAGACTACAAAATGGTACTTAATCCCTCTATGTTTAACGCTCAACATTATAAGGTACGTATCAAGAGTAAAGTGGAGCAACCCAAGGAAAGGAGTAGCGTCCTCCCATACACACCTCGTTGTAGTAGCTTGTGAACGAGAGCCTTCGAGTTGCCCTCGACTACAGTCGCCAACTTTACTTTTACGTTTCTTTAAACAATATATATTCCTTCATCGACTTGAAAATGCCATTCTATGTTTACTTGTTTTTGAGAGTGTTCCATGGGGAGTTTGCAAAATCGACGATAAGGTCAGAATGATTCTTCCATGACCACGTGTCTGACTTTTTTTCTTTTCTGATGTCAACTCGTTATCCTATATTCATCTCGCCTTTGTCTTGGCCATGTTTCTTTGAGATCCGGGTAACCCACCCAACTATCTGACTATTTGTCTTCGAGATCCGTTTGATGCATTTTGTATGACCCCCACATTTTCACAATCCACCTACGTGTCTTCTTAAATTGCATTATATAAGCGTTCAAATATACCACCCACATTTAAACCTGTCACCTCTTTTATATTTCTTTCAGAAGCTTCTTGTGTAATAGGGTTCAGCTTATGCCGTCATGGCATATCATATGTGCCAATATATAACACTATCTCTTTATTCAAGTCAGGTTATTCTTACATCCATGAGAGAAACAAATTTAATACGGAATTTCTTAGGTTTCCACTTTCCTAGACGAACATTTTCTGGATAAATTTCTTTAGAGACAGAAAATGAAAAGAATGTTGGCTTTGTGTCATATTGGACTAAACTTGTTTAATAACGAGTGTATAAAGGGTATTTAACAACGAAATAAAATAAAGGGTATTTAAAGATATGTAATGTTTAAGATAATATGGCAGAATCCATGCTCACGTAAGCTTTATGGTACAATACTGCTGGGTATCACCTACCTTTTCAGCATAATGAGCTAGACCATCTACCATATATGGCAGTAGCTCTAATACCAGACAAGTCTGATCAGAGATCATTCTGGTGACTGATTGCTCTTGGTCTGGACCTCTCCAGGTGCCGAGTAGCACTTTGGCCGGGCGTGTTATCAGGGCGCGGATCTGGCCGAGTGTGTCTCGGTGCCTGGGGAGTATTTCCTACGGCCTCAGGGGGCCTTCCCCCCAGGCTTTTACTCCCTTCGGGGAGGTTTGGTTTATCGCCCGGCGCCTGAGGCGCCCCTAATAAGGGGAATGCCGAAGGGGCCGTAGGCATTTTTGGGAACTCCGGGCGCGTGTGGGCCTTCGCCCTGCGCCCGGTCCCACCTAAAAAAAGGCCTTGTGCCATACTTGCCCGTAAGGTGGGGCGGTCGACAAATACCCTGATCAGAGATCATTCTGGTGACTGATTGCTCTTGGTCTGGACCTCTCCAGGTGCCGAGTAGCACTTTGGCCGGGCGTGTTATCAGGGCGCGGATCTGGCCGAGTGTGTCTCGGTGCCTGGGGAGTATTTCCTACGGCCTCAGGGGGCCTTCCCCCCAGGCTTTTACTCCCTTCGGGGAGGTTTGGTTTATCGCCCGGCGCCTGAGGCGCCCCTAATAAGGGGAATGCCGAAGGGGCCGTAGGCATTTTTGGGAACTCCGGGCGCGTGTGGGCCTTCGCCCTGCGCCCGGTCCCACCTAAAAAAAGGCCTTGTGCCATACTTGCCCGTAAGGTGGGGCGGTCGACAAATACCCTGATCAGAGATCATTCTGGTGACTGATTGCTCTTGGTCTGGACCTCTCCAGGTGCCGAGTAGCACTTTGGCCAGCCGTGTTATCAGGGCGCGGATCTGGCCGAGTGTGTCTCGGTGCCTGGGGAGTATTTCCTACGGCCTCAGGGGGCCTTCCCCCCCAGGCTTTTACTCCCTTCGGGGGTGTTTGGTTTATCGCCCGGCGCCTTAGGCGTCCCTAATAAGGGGAATGCCGAAAAGGGCCGTAGGCATTTTTGGGAACTCCGGGCGCGTGTGGGCCTTCGCCCTGCGCCCGGTCCCACCTAAAAAAAGGCCTTGTGCCATACTTGCCCGTAAGGTGGGGCGGTCGACAAATACCCTGATCAGAGATCATTCTGGTGACTGATTGCTCTTGGTCTGGACCTCTCCAGGTGCCGAGTAGCACTTTGGCCAGCCGTGTTATCAGGGCGCGGATCTGGCCGAGTGTGTCTCGGTGCCTGGGGAGTATTTCCTACGGCCTCAGGGGGCCTTCCCCCCCAGGCTTTTACTCCCTTCGGGGAGGTTTGGTTTATCGCCCGGCGCCTTAGGCGTCCCTAATAAGGGGAATGCCGAAAAGGGCCGTAGGCATTTTTGGGAACTCCGGGCGCGTGTGGGCCTTCGCCCTGCGCCTGGTCCCACCTAAAAAAGGCCTTGTGCCATACTTGCCCGTAAGGTGGGGCGGTCAACAAATACCCTGATCAGAGATCAGTCCAGATCAGTTTACGATCAGTCTCCGTCTACGAGTCTGAAGAGCGTTTCCTATTATTGAAGTATATCCTTACTCTATCACTAATCCTATGTTCTTATTACTAACGGTCTCTCTCTTGTAAATACTCTTTCCTGTAAATATAACTATTTCCTTTCATATCGTGGTTTGTCTATTTATTATAACTACTTGTGTTCACTAACCAGAACACAACAAATACTTATCCCGATGAAGCATTATTTAATTACACCAGAATACAAAAATGAAAGCGATTTCATTATGAATCGATATTAATCGAGTATCTATTACAACTACTATTATTTGTTGTTAGGAATCCTCCCCTTTTCACTATGTTTACACATCAACCTTACAAAAATATCTTTGTACGGAATGTATACACTATTAATGAAAAAACTAAATGTAAATCAAATTTTCTACAGAGAGTACTGAGAGTACCCCAAAATTACCCTTGTTAAATCTATTTCTTACCATTATTTTTTAATTCACCAAATTTAATCTTCTTATTTTATGTTATTCTGTTTTTCATCTGATTGAAATTTGGTTCCAGAATATTTTACTCTATCAGAAAAAAAAAAAAAATCCAATTGGTTTGTTACTTAGTTTTCTTACAACGATGCTTTTTTTCCAAATCAAAAGTGTTATGAACTTGTAAAAAACCAATTTAATATGATATTTTTCTAACTGTTTTCAAATAAGTTGACAGTATTACATTCCCGTAATGGATTACATAAAACTTTTACAAGATAAAAATATCTATTGATTAATTGATTTTAACGGCATATCAACCCATCTTGAATTTTTATACCTCTAGGCAGGGAATCGCGTTCATTATACATTCATATTTACATTTTTTGTGCAGTTGTTCCTAGAGAGTTTTATATTTCACTTGGTCCAACTGAATACTTATACTTTTTAAGCTGGTCTATTTGAACCATAGATGGGAAATTTACCGGTAATACCACTACGGTTTGGAGTGGACCTGGGAGTAATGACAATGAAGGCATAGTCTACATTCCCCAGATCTCTGAAATTAGAGTTTCGCCATCAGATGAATTTTAATGTTATACCCTGAACATTCATTTTGGAAGGGTTCTTTCCCCTCTGCTGGAGATAGTCATTGTATTCTTAGCCCCATCTAAAACATCGAGATTAGTTTGGTTTGGATTTATGGCATATCAACCATTATACGTTATTTAATGCCAAATATTCTTTATACATATATATCAAATATAAAGAATTTGGTTTGGTTAGGTTTTATGGCATGTTAACTATTGTCGGTTATTTAATACCAAATCCTCTTTATACATATATATCAAATTTATGATTTGGTTTGATTTTATGGCATATCAACCGCTGTAGGCTATTTAACATTAAACCCTCTTTATGCATATAAATCAAATATGATTTTAAACACATTCTGCTGATGACATTTTTAAACGAATATAAAGTCATTCTTTGCACACAATGAAATATTTTCAAATATTTCAATTTAACAGGAATTATTCTATTTCCTATCAATCATTTGTTTGCACACAGCTAAATGGATATACATATGATTTGTAAGTGAATACTTTTTGAGGTAATTTCGTTTTTAAGTATGTTGGAACTCCTTTTTTTTTGTATCCGATTGTTACTATTGTTTACAAACAGTTAAATGGTTGCCCAGTCGGCTTGTGGGGTAGAATACACAGACTGCTTCCCTGCAGAGGGGGTAACACCCACTTCCCAACGAGTGTCCTAGATATGACACTAAACAATCTGATGGTGAAGTTCCAATAATGCTTGAGATTTAGGCAATACGGAGTACCCTTTCATTGCCATCGCTCCTAGGTCCACTCTGACCCGGAGTGGTAACTCCTGATAAAGGTCCTATCTATGGGTTAAATAGAACTAAACCGTGGTTTAAGTTTACTGTTTTTGCCATTTAAACAGCGTATTTATGCTAAACTGATTTGTTTAAAATAGAACTGTTATGACATTTAAACTGCATACTTATACTAAACTGAATTGCTCGAAATAGAACTGTTCTGACATCTAAACTGTGTAATTATGCTAAACTGACTTATATGATATCAAATTGTTTTGACATTAACTCTTTGTATTGCCCAGTCGGCTGGGGGTGTAGAATGCACCGACTGCACCTCACCAGAAAGGTAAGAACCCACCCAACGAGTATCCTAAATAATTTGATGGTGAGGTTCTAGTCATGCTGGGGCTTTGGTAAATGTGGAACACTCATTCATTGCCATGGCTCCCGGGTCCACTCTGGCCCGAAATGGTAGCACCTGATAGGGCTTTATCTACAGATTAAATAGAATTAAACTGCATACTTATGTTAAACTGAATTCTTTGAATTAGAATAATTTAACTAAACTGAATAGCTCGAAATAGAAATGTTTTGAAAATTAAACTGTGTACTTATTCTAAACTGAACTGCTTGAATAGAACTGTTTTGACATTGAAACTGTGTATTTAAGCTTAACTGAATTGTTTGAAATAGAATTGTTTGACTAAACAGAATAGCTTGGAATAGAAATGTTTTTGACGATCAAACTGCGTACTCATGTTAAATTGAATTGTTTAAAATAGAACTGAATATTTGCATAAAAATGAATTTGGCGTTAAATAACCTACAAGGGTTGATATGCCATAAAACCCAACCAACTTGAACCTGAATAGTTAAATGGTTTTAATTATTGCTATCTAATAATTCTATTCAATATTAATTGCCATCCAACAACAGTCCTATTGCAGATTATTGATTTACACACAGTCAAATAGTTCCAAGCATTGCTATGTTATATCAACCATTCAATTTAAGCACACAGGTACAGAGTTTCAAGTATTGCCATGTAATACTAGTAATTCTTTCAACATTACATATTCCTTAACACACATTTAAAGAGTTCCATCATATGTAAAAGATTATTTAATAAGAATTTCTTTTATCTCTACACAGTGGAATGGATGGAATTATAGCTATCTAACACATTGTTCTATTCGATAGAATTCATTCTCTTGGACAGTTAAAATGTTTCAAGTATTGTTATTTATCCCCAACAATTCAATTAAATATGAGGGGGTGTCCTCGTGGTGTAATGGTTAAAGCGATGGACTGCGGAATCGTCTACGCGAGTTCGTACTCCAGTCGCGCTATTACGTTCACTTTCGGGCAAATACCCTTGGGAAGGGTATGAACGCCCATATCCTCCCTTAAATAGTACCACTGCTGTTCTTCTAGGCATTAAATAACCTACAAAGGTTGATATGCCATTAAACAAAGAAACCAACCATCAATTAAATATCACTCATTTGCTTACACGCTGTTAAATGATCAATATTCTGTTTCTAACAATTCGATTGAGCAAAAGTCATTTGTTTACAAACAGCTTAAAATGTTAAACAGTTCTATTTACCCCATCGATAAGACCCTATCAGGAGCTACCACTCCGAGTCAGAGTTGGCCTAGAAGCAAGTGAAATGATGGGATAATATAATTTCCCCAAAGCTCCAATACTGAAACCTCATTATCAGATGGTTAAATGTTATATCCATGACACACGTTAAGGGTGTCATGGATATAACATCTCGGCAGAGATGCAGACGGTATATTCTACAGCCCCCTCCCTCAGCCAATTGGGCTTAACGGGTGTAAAATAAAAAGAGTCCATGCTAATCTTTTTTTGTTAACTTGCAAAGTCATCGCAGATATGAACGTGCATCTTAAAATGTTCATCTAGAAAATTTCTTAAAAATCTTTCAGCGCAAATTGAGCTGAGTAAAACTAATGTTTTCCTAATGAGTTGCATTTTCTTTTTATTGCGCTTCATCTTATTTTCTTTATATATATATATATATATATATATATATATATATATATATATATATATATAACGAGATAAGGCACCTCCCCCCGTAGTACATAACGTATTAAAGGACACTAACTCCGAGCCAAAAATATCTCGGACTCAGAGGCGAGAAACTAACAGTTTCCAATCACTGTTGACTGACTCTGTGTCTACGCTACCCTAACTTTTAGATATGTGTATGTGTGAGTGTGAATGCATATGTACATTACGCACACACACATATATACACACACACACACACACATATATATATATATATATATATATATACATACATATATATATATATATATATATATATATATACATATCATCAGTACTAGTCACTTTGTTAAGGGAGAGTGAGAGAGATATAGTGCGAGAAAGAGAGAGAAAGAGAGAACGTCTGGAAAAGAGAAAGAAAGAGAGTTAACATCAGGAAGATAGAGTGAGTAAGAAGCAGATATAGCGAGAAAAAGAAAGAAAGAAAGAAAGAAAGAAAGAAAGAAAGAAAGAGATATATAGCGAGAGAGAGAGAGAGAGAGAGAGAGAGAGAGAAAGGGTGCGTCCGAAAAAAAAGAGAGTGTTTTTGGCAGAACACTAATTTCAATTAAAGGCAATTTTTATAATTAAAACTAATTTCAATAAGATTGTTTCTTCTTGAAAGAAAAACACCCGTACTCATTTACCCGGCTATTGAATAACATAATTTTCTGTATTCTTCTATGGGCAGAAATGTGTGAATGTTTCTTTTCTCACATAATTAATTTAAACTTGAAGAATATAGCAGGTACCAATCATTCCTAACATTGAAATATTAATGCTTTAAAATCGACACAGCAACATCTTTACAACAAAGCAGGAACCATTTCCTGTAACAATGTCCGACTTTGCCGTGTCCAAGAATTCAAACAAAAATATATCCCCATTAATTGATTACTTAATGAACAGTCGCAAACCGAGATTCGGCTGTTTGCGAAAAGTGTGGAAAATTCATGTCGGCAGACAACTTATTGTGCCAAATGCCATTCGTATTGATCAATTGCAAAGCCATATCACGTGGCTCCAGTGGATGTAAAGGAATTCTTTCTAGTAAGGCGTGTTTGATGTATGAGAAATATTTACAAGATGACATCTCTTCTTTGTTTACACCTCGAGTGTGAACGTTACTCAACGAATCCATTGTAAACATTTGAAAGATTAATAAACGAACAAGGGAGATTTATTCAGACGAACAATTGCTTGGCTCTATTTCTTCATATGATACATTACAAAGTTTGGCTTGCAAGGATTTCTACAAAACTGTTATATATTAAATAAGCCAGCATTAGTAGACCAGTTTATATAGATGTGTAGCAAGATCTCATCTGCTGAAAGTGATGTCAACTTACCCATAGGTAAAGCATGATTTGCTATTGACAGGTGACATAAAACGAAAATCTTTGAAATTGTATGGTAACATTACTTGGTTGGTTGGTTGGTTGGTTATCAACCTTTGCGGGTTATTTAATGCCAAATCCATTTTTATGCGAATAATCAGTTATATCAATCATGTGCAAACAAATGAAATCCTGCTTATAGAAAATTTTACCTACTTAGTATTCGTCCAGAAATCCTTGGTTTAATTTATATACTTATAGACAGAATTTGGCGTTATAAATAACCTACAAAGGTTGACACGCCATAAAACCCAAACAACCAACCAACCATCAGTTATATTTCACAGAGTTTAGTATACAAAAATGGTTTTATTTCAAACAATTCAATTTATTATAAGTACGCAGTTTAAATATAAGTACACATTTAATTGTCTAAAACATTTCTTTTTCGATTCATTTAGTTAAATCAAAGAGTTGTAATTCAATCAATTCAGTTTAGTATTTGTACGCAGTTTAAATATCGAAACATTTCTATTTCAAGTAATTCAGTTTAGCATAAGTACTCAGTTTGGTTCTATTCGACCCATAAATAGGGCCCTATCTGGTGCTACAACTCTGAGCCATAGTCGACCTGGGAGCAATGGCAATGAAGGGGTATTCCACTTTCCCCAAAGCTCTAGCATTACTGTAACCTCACCATCAGATTGTTTAGTGACATATCCAGAAAATTAATTTGACTTTGACGAAAGGTTTGGAGAAAATGATAGATGCGCCTTGCGCAAGGATACTGCGTGCTGTTCTAATCAAATCCTGGAAGCAGCTCTCCTCAAAAACGCTGCGCTACGGTCACTTATCTTCTATTTCACAAATTTCTAGGTAACAGGGACCAGGCATGCTGGTCACAACTGAAAAAGCAGAGATAAACTCAAAAAGAACGTAATCCTATGGACTCCTACACATAGACACACCAGTGTTGTCTAACCAGCAAATACTTATATGGATCAGCTCAGTGCGGATACTGAATGTTGTCTAACGGACTTGCTTAGGGCAAAGACTGATAGGGAAGGATAGCGAGAGTTAATCAAAGGAATCCGTGTAGTTAGCGTGTCAAGATGATAATGATAAACGTTATACTGCTTGTAAAGTAGGAATTGTCCAGACAACAATTCTTTATGTCATTGATGTCCAATCTGTTCTTCACCTCTCCAGTATAAAGTGAACGCTTTTTCTCTATTAAAAAATAACACAGAAAATGGCTACTAATATACACACAGTACTAAAACTTCCCGAGAGAACAAGGGAAAGCAAGTAACGGGATGATTCTAAATTTTGCAAAGCACGGCCCACCAACACGAGCCTTGCTTAGAATACTAAATAAAATTAAAATATATCCATACTGAAAATACATCATCTTATTCCTTCCATTTTATATTTTTTACTCGCAAACAATGAAACTTAAAATTTTTCCTCACTTGATTCTTGAATAATATCAGGCATACGAAATGAAAGCTCATTTATCCGAAAAATTATGAGTACTTGTTTTAAATGCAGCTCTGTGAATCATAAACATTTAATAATTTGGCTTGTATTACCCTTTATACTTATGATAATACTTGCATTATCAATCATTATTATTGATATTGGCCTACTGAGTAGAGTGTTCGCCAATGGTCCGGGATACCGAAGTTCAATCCCACGTCGAGTCATACCCAAAACTCAAAAAATGTTTCTTGATGCCGTCTTGCTTAGTACTCAGCATTATAAAGAAAGGATCAAGGGTAAAGAGGAGCAATCCAAGGAATGGAGTAGCACCCTCCGATACATCTCGGTGTATTAGCTATTGAAAAGGGAGCCATAAGGCCATCCTCAACTAAGGTCGCCTGTTTACTTTATTATGCTTCATCCTTCTGATTATATTTGCATTATCAATCATTATTATTGATATTTTTGACTAATATTATCCTTCGTCTTCCCAATTCTTCTTGTTTGTCATCACATTTCTTTTATGTCACTACCCCTGACAATATTTGATTCTATTTTAGACATTCAGGGAAAATATTTTTTTCTCGTTTAAATATCGCATGTACTAATACCTAACAACGTTATTCTTTTGTATAAATGTCTCGTGCAATGACACCACATCACGTGACTCGACATTCCACAAAATAGACGATAGACTGGCCACTTTTATCTTAGTGGATTGGTTAAGTTAGGTTTAATGGCATATCAACCCTTGTAGATTATTTGATTACAAATCCAGTTTATACATATATCTAAGATATATGTGATTCGTAAACATAAGTCAACAAAGTTAAATAGTTCCAAGTATTGCTATTTATTTCAGTTATTTAAATACAGTTAAATGATAAAAAGTTCCATTTTAAACAATTCAATTTAGCATAAGCCATTCGTTTGCACTCAGTTTAAATGTTAATCAGTTCTATTTGACCCTTAGATTGGACCCTTTCAGGTTATACAACTCCTGGTCAGAGTGGACCTGAGAACAATGCCAATGAATGTGTACCCTGCATTACCCAAAACTTCAGAATTACTGGAACCTCACAATCAGATTGTATAATGTTATATCAAGGACTACCCCGCAGCAGAGATACAATCGGTGTATTCGATAGTTCCCCTCCCCAAGATGACCGGGTTACACCCATCTGAAAATTTTGGAAAACATATGAAATTTAAGTAACGGACTTATTGTTTCCATAATTGTAATATTTATGGGTTATATCTGCTTTTCTTTAATCATCTTCTTCATCATCTAGTCGCGCTGGCTCTACAGAATTCCCTGACTTTATCCTGCCAACCGTTCCAATTATCCATTGCTCCAACCAGGTCTTCTAGATTGCATCGTGTTTCCGCAGAGAGCATCCAAGATTTTTTGCATCCACGCAAAGGTCACTGCTGGAGAGTCTCCGTATTCCTTTTTTTCCCTATGTCATCTCTCAAATGTAAGACTTTGAGTATCGTATGAATTTTCGTGTTTTTTCGTTTATCTATCTGAATTCCTTTCATATCAATTTTAGGAAGGGTCCAGAGTATCTTACAAAGTGGCCTGCTCATGTATTCATTTCTTTGATTAGATTTCTGCGGGGTAATTTACTTTTGAGAATTTTTTTTTTTTAGGTACTCCTTTCTTATTTTATTTTTTCCATCTCCTTTTGTCTGATGGTAACTACTTCTATCCTTCCCAGGTATTTGTAGTTTTGATGGTTTCCTTGTTGGATAATTCTTTTTTCTTTTTAAATCTCTTTTCTCTTTTTTTATTTCAGACATGACCCATTTATCGGTCCCAAATTCCATTCCTATATCCTGGCTGCCAATTCTACAAGAGTATACGGTTTCTAGTTATTTCTTAATCATTGGCAAATACCTTAATATAATCCATCTACACGAGGCCTTTTATCTTTTCCTGACAACTTTGTAAATTTTGGACTCCTTTACAGTCTCTTAGTGAATGATTTAGTGGTATCATTGCTACTACAAATAATAATGGTAAGAGTGAGTCTCTCGAGAAGATATATATTTGGATTTTACCTCTGCTAAGGTTTGTAATGCGTTAGTTCCATTTTCCTGTTTCCCGTGGATCTTGCCTTAAAGATTACAGTTAGTTCTGATATCTTGAACATTTTCACACATTCTATTTAAAATATCTTTAAGATTTATCTATACAATTAGGTACTGGCGTTCTTTACAGAAATTCGAATTACAGCAATTTCCCCCGAGTCTCCAGGATTCTTTGAAGTATTCTAACCGATTACAATTGTGTTGAGGTCTGGACGCTATCAGTTCTTCTTCAGATCTCCATTCCTTCAAGGATCCTTGAGATTGTTCCAATAGCTCAAACTAATATTACTACTATTATTACTCTCATTAATTTCATGCATATTTTTAATACCAACTGAATCTATTGGTCTTTTACTGGATCCTGAGCGACAGCAACTCTTTTCAGGTCTCCAGGACTCTCCTCAGTATTCTCGATGATTTTTACATTGCTGCGGTGTGGATAGTTTCGATTCTTCCTCTGTTTTTAATTCCTCCTGTCTTTTTTCGAGGTCTTTGGAGAACGTTCCAAGTGCCCAAACTACAATTGGTGTCACCGTCATCCCTATGGTCTACAGTTATTTTTAGTTCTATGGCAATGTCCAAGTATTTATCTATTTTATTGCTCTCTTTTATTTTCACTCAATGGTCCGCTAGAAAAATAAAATCCACAAGATGGCAAATTATTATTCTTGCTAATTAGCTCTGGATCTGATGATCTGTCCGGAATTGAGTGATCCGTTTATATCTCAAAACCCCGGAGAATATTATGCATCTGATTCTATGGGACGCATTCTATTTTGTGAATGTACCATTTCTCAGAATGATCAAATTTTAATCTCTTGCACAATTCTTAATGGATCACCTTTACTTCTTCAATACTAGAGTGCTACATGTGATTATTATATGATTAAACGTTTCATTTCCTTCTCCACATAAGTTTTACTCGTTTTTCTGTTATGCATTATTATTGCTGTCGTTGTTGTTGATCTTGTTGTGTATTTTCTCATCTATTTAATCTGGTGGCATAGTTACGTTAACATCCGTACAATTTACTTACTTGTAGTAATTTACTAGGCTCTTTTACTAAGTTATGGCACAAGGCCGTATGAATGGGGCACCCGATGAAACTCGAACTCACTCTTGTAAGTTTGCTAATCAACCTTGCGAACCATTACTCTACCCGAGGCACCCTCCATTTACTTACTTATAAAGTGTCTAAGAAAACAGTGTATTAAACAGTGTTATATTCAGTAGACGTGTAATATACTAGCGTAGTAGGGGACGATGAACTAAGCAGATTCAATGCGGTCACAAGATAATATTAACAATGTGGTCCCACAGGAAAGAGAAAAATAAAAGATGATGGCGAGAATATAATTTATGGATAGAGTGACATATATCCGTTCGCAGATAAGATGAACAAATTACCAGAAAAAAAACGGAAGTATGTAAGTTCCGATAACCAGCCAATACGTGATGCGAAGAGGATGTTCATACTTCCACATAGGACTTGAAAAGACAATATAAGGTCTGTAGTTTAGGACTGGAAGTAAGATACGCTGGTCGCTCAAGTGAAGGGGAGAGATTCACTTGTCTCTCAAGCGAAGGGAGAGACCCGCTGGTCACTCAAGTGAAGGAGAGAGGTCCGTATATCTCTCAGGCAAAGGGAGAGACCTGCGGTTCACTCAAGCAGACATGTATATGTGTTCTCCAGCTATCGCTCGAATACACACAAAAGGGTCCCCGCCACAGATGAAAGATATGTGCGAACTCTCTCTGACTGTATTCCTACTGCACACAATCATCGCCGTCGAAGAATAAAAATACAAATTATATGTTTATATATCTACGATTTTTTCGTTGTTTGTCCAGTGGTTCGATATACAACAGACGCATGAAAACACAAATTAATTCTTAAAAGAAACAATAAAGAAACCACATAAAAAATTCCAAACTCTCATCAGAACAAAACACGATATTGATATGGGAAGATGCGTTGAGAAATTAAAACAGGAAAATTGAACACATGAATACGCTGGGCTTTTGAAAGATGAGTAAATTATAGTTTTTGCTAAGTATAAAAATATAAATATAACATTTATATTATCTTTTTAATAGCACCATCTACAAAGCACTAATATTACCTATGACGTCATTGCTAACTTTAGTCGAAGAGTATAATTATAAAGACGTAAATCTTATGTCTGTTAATCAACGTAATACGTTTAACAAAATGGCTTCCTCACATCTTCTAGGCAAACAATTATCAATTTATTCAGAAAAAAAAATTCAAGAAAGGTGAACCGTTCCGAGCAACCCCCCCAAAATAAATGAATGTAAAGAAAAAAATCTTCCCTCCAAACACGAAAAAATTGGCTAATAGGCAAAAAGTAAAAAGAACAAGATGAACTAAAATGAAATAAATTATAAAATAAAATAAAACGAAATAAATTACCAAATGAAAATAAAAACAATTCCAAAAATAAAAATAAATAATTCCGATCAAGACAATCAAATTTTTAGGATATTTATTTTGTTTTTCCATTCGATAAACTTGAATCGGTTCTAGGCGAGGTGACAAAATACTTTTGTGTAGATAAAGAACAAAACGTTAGACAAAATTTATTTCATAGTGAAAATGAACGTCTTATTTTCAGCAATCAAATCATGTAGATATAAAAATAACCCCTAAATGCGTCGTTGTAGGTTTGGCATAACAAAACTATACATACCTTACGACAATAATTATCATTCGTCCCTTGTAAATCATCATCATCTTGTCGTGCCACGAGCAAGGATATCCCTGACCCTCTCTCGACACTCCTTCCTAATGTTCATCGCTTCTGGCTGGTCCCCAGGGCTACATCCCGTATCCTCACAAAGCTGCTCTATGTAGGTTCGTACCGGTCTCCCTTCCCTTGCTTGGCCATGTGAGGAGGTCCTTCTCCGTCTATGATTTTTAATTGCTTTCAATTGATAAATTGATAATTGACTCTAAAGTCATGCCAAACTGTCTAGGGTTAATTCATGCCTTTAGTGTAGCGAACTGTGTATTTTCTACTTTTATATTCACAACTTTTTTGTAGTTGTTTCGTAAAACATTTTTTACATACTGTCCCAAAGAATAGGAATAATTTTTAAACAGATTTATTTTACCCAGCCATAGCTCCTAACCAGGTACTGAATCAAAGAGATAACCATTAAGGAGTACTCTACACTCCTCCGAGCTTCAGAATTGAAAACTCCACCGAATTTACTTTAATATCATATATGAAACAGGATTTCATGGGTATCTTCGTCAATCAGCGTCTTTAAACTCCACCAATTAACCTCGCATTCTTGTTGCAGTTGGATTTTTGCACCTGATGGTTCAATACTGACATATCGCGTCTGATTGTCCTGAAAGTTTTAAATAATTGATTAGCCTAATCTTTTATTTGGGAAGAAGTGAAGATTATTTAAGGAGAATTAAACCCATGGTCTCAGAACATATCTTTTGCTGCGGTCAATTCAGTTTGATTAACAGGTGTTAACCACTGGGGTCAGTTGAGAGGTAGGTCCTCCTTGAGAGATTCTAAAGTCACGTCACGACGATTTAGGAAGTTTCAATTACATTTTGATTTTCTTGTTAGTTAACCTGGGAGATGATATGACGTAAGAAAGGTACTATCAGTTGAAAGAAATGTCACACAAAAGAAGGCTGGAGGCTAGACTGCCAAAATATTTCATTTTTTAAATGGACGAGGGAAAATAATTCAATTTTAAAAAGAAAGTGAATTATTGACATAACTTGCTCATGCTATTTTGCTTAAATGCTTTTTTTTAAATTCTGAACTGTTCGGTAATAAATACTGCCTAATGATATTCGTTTTGATTTCATATTAATCAGCTAAAAATCATGAAATTCTGGTAAAACAAAACACATATATGTGTATTTACAGAGGGTCAAGAGCAAGATGAGACAAAGGTTAATTTTAGGTGGTTTAAAGGTGGTTTTGATTCAGTTTTCCTTCTCTTTGACTGGTTACCTTACGAAGACTAAAAGAGATCCACCCTATTATTCATCCATAGCTGGAGAGAGGAAAATCTGATTCATGGCTTTTTCAAAAGAGTTAGAGCCAAGGGGAACCCTGAAACCCTCTTCTAGGATTTGAAGACGAGTTACTGATTTGATTTTATACAACAAGAACTGTTACATTAAGGGCACCTCCTCACACACACACACACACACACACACACATATATATATATATAGAGAGAGAGAGAAAGAGAAAGAGAGGGACATGGTAAACTCTGGTAAATTTTACAAGATGAAAAAACTAAGAAGAAAAGTTGATAAAATAAACACTGACAACGGATTCAATATTTCGTTTTTTATTGGAAAGGGAACTTCAGCTGGATAAAAATGAGTTTTCTAAAGTTTAGCAACTGAGGAAATAGATAAAATAATGATAAAAAATATAGAAATATAAAAGGGGAAAAAGATCTAAAGAAAAGAGACAGAAAAAGAAAAAAAAAAGGGAGCGAAATAGATAGAGATTAGAGTGATAGTGGTTGGGGTTATTGCTTTTAGTTATGACCATCTAGGCAGATAGTTAAGGCTAGGTACTTTCAAGCGAATCAAATTTCATCAGCGATTTGACAAATAGAGATGAATTAATAATCAGTGAGAAAGAGAGAAATCTAAGGAGGGAGAGGTTCTGAGAAAGAGAAATTTGAGGGAAGTGAAAGGGGGAGATAGAGATATGTATGCTGCACAGGTGGAACCAAATGTTTCAGGCATATCCCGTTTTCTCAAAGACTTTGACTATATTGGAATATCAAAATGAAAAAGAAAAAGGAAAAGTCTTTGTTGTCAGTGCTTGCTTCATCAACTTATCCACATTTTTAATTATATATATCCATTAACATTAATATTGTCGCTGGAGTGTAGAAAAGAAATATATTCGAACCATTTCTATGAATAAAATATTTTTATTCATTATACTTTTTTAAATCATATATATATATATATATATATGTGTGTGTGTGTGTGTGTGTGTGTAATTTTTCTAGATTTCCGAGACCGCCAACAGATCTAAAGAATGAAAATCTTTTCACACTAAAAAACGAAAAGAGCAGACGATACCCGGCAGAAACTATAATGGATGCAGACTATGCAGATGATCTAGCACTTCGCGAAAAAAATACTTGCCCAAGCCGAATCCCTGCTGTTTAGCCTGGAGGCAGTTACTTCTACGAAAACGCTAAATAAGTGCTAATAAAACAGATTTCATGTGCTTTAAACGAAATGGAAAGCCTCTAAAATTAGAAAACCAGTTCACATCCCCACGTCTTATCTATAGATCATAGGAAGATATGAACCACTATATACAGATTATCAATCATAGTGAAAACTGATTTCAGATAAAATAAAATAAAAAAAAAACCTTTAAAGCCATAGCCGTGGCACATTTGGAGAAAAAGTGAGATTGAAAGATTACTATCATTCTTTAAATCCTAGAAGCAGCACTCACAAAACAGCAGCCGTAAAGTCTACTTACATCGGATTTCATAAAGCATCTAAATGAGACGGATAAAACATTGCTGGAGAAGCAGAGACGAACTTACAAGTGGCGTTATCCAATGGGCAGATTAGTGTTGGCCGACCGGCAAAGACATTTATTGATCAGCTTTGTGTTGGCCCTGGATGTTGTGAAGAAGACCTCCCTCGAAAAAGTCAATAGAGATGGATGAGGTAGAGATTAAGAGGAACCCGTCCATGACTTGATTATATATATGTAGTGGAATGATGTATATATGATTGAATAAAATATCGATGTACAAATTGAATATATTTCATTTCTTTAAATTGAATGAAAAGTTCGTTGAAAAGCAGAAGTTACAAAGTCTTTTCTTGCGAGAAACGATAAAATTTGTTAGAGCGAATATATTCTCAATATATCACAAGAAACATTCATGCATGAAATATAGCAGTTTGTGATTGTCTGGCTCTAGTAGATATATTTTGTGTGTATAAAAGGTATTTATGTGAATATGTTACTATGTATGAAAGAAAGTATATTTATATGTTTATATAAACGTTGAGGTGTCTGTGGTGTAATGGTTATCGTGGAGGTGCCCGTGATGTAATCGTTATCGTCGTAGGAAATGGACACGGCGACACGAGTTCCAATCCTGGACGAGATAGATTGCACTTCACATAGCACTAATACCCTAATTATTCTCCCTCCAGCTATAGGTAAATAGTAGGACAGACTGGGCTATTCAGCCTGAGTGTAGCTACTAGTCTAGGAGAAGGAAAACTCTGAATTAAAACTAGTTAAACTCCGCTTAAAAATTGGCCTTGTGTCATATCCTGCCCGAGCGGAGGGGTTGGTAAATATGGATATACACATTGATGTAGCTAGAATTATTCATCAGCCGGGGAGTGTAATGGCAGTACGAATAAATCTATTTAAACAATATTTTCTTTCAGTTCAGAATAACTTAGTGATGTTGAAACAAAATACTAACTTGAAAAAAAATAATATTAGATTTTCACTCAAAAGAAATATTCAACGAATGTTTGTGTAGGTTACAGATTTAATCCGTAAAACCTTGTAAAGATTTATCTATTTTATTCGCTTGTGAGATTGAGGTAGGCTCGAAATTAGATTTAAAAAGGGTGATAATTTATCTCGGATTTTAATTGGTGAAAAAATGGATTTTTGGCAATCTAGAAAGCAAAAGATTTTTTAAATTATTTTAGGTTTGGATCTTTCAAATTTTTTGTGGCAAGTCAAATATTGTCGTCAGCGAATCACAAAGATTTTTAAAACCGTGCGTAAACGCCGATTGGTCAAGCCTATTTTTGTACAAAGATTAACACTTTTTTCCTATTAATATAGGTTGATACGGCCCACAGGCCCAGTGGTAGAGTGTTCGCATATTAACCAGGAGACTGGGCTTCAATCTCAGGTCGAGTGATACCAAAGACTCAAAAGGTGGTACTTGATACCTCCTTGCTTAACACTCAGCATTATAAGGTACGTTTCAAGGTTAAAGTGAAGCAATCCAAAGAAAGGAGTAGTGTTGTAGCTATTGAAAAGGGAGCTTTCGGTTAGCCCTCGACTACAGTCGCCAACTTCACTTTTACTTATATATATATATATATATATAGTAAAAGAGACAGACAGACAGACAGACATTTAGTTTGGTGCATATCTTATTGCAATAGACACAATACAACATGTTTCGGTTGTATTAAGATTTGCTTTTAAGAAGATTCATAATTTATAAAATATAGACTCACTGATTGGAGAAGAACTGCAGAAACCACAATAATGAGTAATTCTTTTTATTCGTAATTCTATAATATAATCTCTGATTTCTTTCAGCTATTAATCTAAATTTGGCTTGAGATGAGGGAAACCTGAATGAACCAATATTTGGAAATTACATCAGCAGCAGATGTATAGACACATTCCAGATTAAAATTAGATTTTCATCTCAGCTATCTCTTTTTTTATGTGTCGTGTAAAGGAAGACACCGGACTAATTGGATTAGCAGCAACCCACTAACAAATATTTCTACTTATCAGTATAATGCCATATCATATGTGGAAATTGTTAAATGGATTTTCTCACATAAGGAAAAATCCAGATGAGGTACACACAGAAATCCTGCACAGCATATAATTCGAGACTTTCAATGCGTTGGGAAAAAAAGAAAGAACAAAACAAGTGATGCTAAGAAATAAGTAATGATCAGTTGATGATTCTAGTGAGAGACATGGTTTCGGGTTGAAACATCATTATACATATTCTTGAGAACCCTGTAATATTGTGTGAAAGTCAAATGAAAAGACTGTCACGGCATGTAATTCGTTTGTTTAATCAAAATTTAAACTTAACGAAGAATGTATTAGCAGTGAATATTTAATTCAAATTTTTTTTATTGATTAATTTTAACGGTATATCATATCGTCAAAGTTAATTTTATGCCAAGTGATTGGGAATCGTGTTCATTGAATCTTTTTATATTTTGGGGTAGTTGATTTTCTTTTCTTTTTCTTTTTTTTTTTTTTGCAAGAGGTCTCGTCGAATATGTATCATATTTAAACTGATCTATTTGAACCACAGGTGAGACTTTAACAGGTACTATCACTCAAGTCCAGAGTGGACCCGGGAGTAATGGCAATGAAGAGATACTCCATATTCGCCAAATCTCAATAATATATTGCTAGAATTTTTTTAAAAATTCTCACTCTCTCTCTATATATATATTCATAAATATATATATATATATATATATAGGGGGTGCACGAATTTCTCCTATGTCATCGACCACCTGACCCTGACTAATTACATATTTTATCTTCCTCTACTTTATAATGCCAGGATATTTTTGATGTTTAAATGTCACGTGGACTAATAATTATGTTAGAAATAAATATTCCTTCAATATAATTTTGCAATATAAAATAAAATTAGAAAATTTACATAAATAAATGATAATGAATAATAAATAAATAAACTAAATATAACTTCTCACAAGTATTAATTTCAAAGAATGATTAAAAGGACGTTTTTTATTGGTTGAGAATAAAAAGCTGTCTTTGTGTAAATATTAATTTTATAACTATGAATAAGCAGACGTTGTTTAAAAAGACACGTATGACAAACAACGTCACAGTCAACAAAAACTTTTTGACATGAAATGACGTCGCTTCAAATAACCAACGTTACACACCTGAAAAGTAATGAATCTTCGAAGACAACTATTCTTTGAAAGAAAAGAAAACAAAGAACCTAAGCTAAGTATTAATTTAGTTGTGCTTTTATTTGGGCCTATATATGTATATATGTGTATAAGTGCTTGAATATGTGCAATATAAATTTGACGAAGCTGTGTTCACTTTACTCATAAAACTTCACAAAAAAGTAAGTATTACGTTGGTTAATAATTAACACAAATATTCTAAGTTGGATTAAATAAATTTTCCAATAATTAATGCCTCATGATATTTAAAAGCTTGATTATTCAAGGCTTTTGGCACTTCTAGTGGATAGTTAGGAAATCAAAACGGATATTTTTTATTTTTTTTATTTTCATTATACAACGTGTGAAAGCACTTGCGATACCCTAACCTCATCAGCCGCCAACCAGGTTGATAACAGGAAATCAAAACGGATATTATTATGTATAACTAATTACCGAAATATATAGCATTAAATACATTTGAACAAAGATAAAACTGCAACCTCTCTGTAAACAAGAGCAACATCCTTTTTTCTCTCTCTCGCTTCCCTCTCTATTTTTCTCTCTCTTTCCATATATATATATATATATATATATATATATATATATAACTAGAATTAATATAATTTAATTTGAAAGTAGCGACAATGTTTTGAAATGTCTTTAGTCTTTTTTTAATATTCTATATCTCTTGATAATATTCTATATCCATTGAAAACGTTCTGTTTTAAATTCGTTCGATGTTATCGGCATATAAGTTTAATCCAGCTTTGTGTTTACGTATTTTATTGCAATGTTATAAAAAAACCTAACAACTTTTTTTAAAAAATACCCTTTACATATGCTAAAAACCCCTGATGATGCCCTATGAATGACCGGAAAGCGTTCGGGACAATTTCGGTAAATTCAGTAACCAATTCCAACCTAAAACCAAAACGCTTGTCTGGAAACTTGTGAAGGATCCTAATAAAATTATATTGATAAAATGTGTCTTTATCATTTAATCAAACATGCTTGAATGAAAGACTGCTGGCTAATTACAAACACACACACACACACACACACACACATACATACACACACGCAAACACATACACACACACACACATACACACACATATATATATATATATGTATATATTAGATGTTTACTGATTCGTGAAGAAAGCAATAACTCAAATACAAATTAGAGTTATTTGGGGAGTCATTAGTTTGATCTGGAGTATAAACATTTTTAAAACACTCATCTTTCCATTAGTGAAGCAATATCAACAGTTACTACTGAAGATGCATCGATCAAAGGTGCCTAAAATGAAAATTATTTGATTTGATTTTAACCGTTAAATATCAAATCATATTTCCCTGTTAAAAACTCATTTAATCATGGCGTCTTACGAGAAATTTATTTGCTTATATATATATATATATATATATATATATATATATATATATATATATACGAGATGCATACGATAAGTTTTCAGACTTTTTTCGTATGGGCACTTTTATTGATAGCACACACATGAAACTCTAGTTTCCTCCGAAGTAATCTCCTCCGGTTGCAATGCATTTGTTGTACTGTTCCAACAACTTCTGGAAGGCCCTATCGAAGTCCTCCTGTGTCAGCGTGTCAATGACCCTCGTCACAGCCTCTTTCATCTCCTTAATTGTCTCATTACTACACCCTCTGAGCTTAGGGAATAACCAAAAGTTACAGGGAGCAAGGTCTGGACTATAGGGAGAGTGAGAAACTGTCTTGATGCTCAATTCATTCGAAGAGCTTGTGTGTGTGTGTATGTGTGTGGTTTGGTTGGTTTGGTGGGCTTGTATGGCATATCAACCATTGTAAATTTTTTAACGCCAAATCCTCTCCATACATATATATTAAATATATATGATTTGTAAACATATTTTGCTTATATCATTTTTAGATGAGTCTGAGTTCATTTTTTTTTAACTGTTAAATGGTTGTAAGTATTCCTATAGAACAGGATTGGTTCTATTTACTCGAAATAATTTGTTTGCACGCAGTAAATGGTTTCTCAAACAGGCGACAGGCGCCATTTTCAAGCTCTGAAACTAGTAAACAAGTTCACCTACCTAGGAAGCAGTGTCTCATCAACCGAAAAAGACATCGACACGCGGCGCACGAAGGTGTGGACAGCTATCGATAAGTTATCGATCATATGGAAGTAAGACCTGACCGATAAAATGAAACGCAGTTTCTTCAAAGCAGTGGTCGTATCGATACTGCAATATGGATGCACTACTTCGACGCTAACTAAACGGCTGGAGAAAAAGATAGACGGCAATTACACAAGAATGCTACGAGCAATATTGAACAAGTCATGGAGGCAATACCCCACAAAGCACCAACTATACGGCCACCTATCTCTCATCACGAAAACAATCCAAGTTAGAGGGACCAGACATGCAAGACACTGCTGGAGAAGCAGGGACGAGCTCAGAAGTGATGTACTCCTATGGACCCTCTCATATGGCCGAATAAAAGCAGGACGGCCAGCTCGAACATATATACAGCAGCTCTGTGAGGATACGGGATATAGCCCTGAAGGCCTGCCAGAAGCGATGAACGATGGGGAGGAGTGGCAAGTGAGGGTCAGGGATATCCGTGCTGGCGGTAAGGCATGATGATGATGAGGATGATGATGATGATGATGATGATGATGATAAAATGGTTTCTACTATTGCTATTTAACAATCAAAATCTAACATCAGTCATTTGTTTGTACTAAGTTTGTGGGTAATTTCATTTTTATATGAGTAATAACGAATTGGTTTGCATGCTGGTATTGCTATCGTTTTTACACAGTTAAATGGTTTCAGTTATTGCTATCTAACTGTAATAATTCTATTTAATACTAATCATTTGCTTGCACACAGTGAAGTGATTTCAAGTATTGAAATTCAACACTATTTAACTCTTTTTTATCATTAAGGGTTTTCTGACTGTTGTCTTCATCTTTATTGTTATTTCCACAACGTTTCGGCCGATATGTCCTCCGGCCTTCTTCGGGTGTTTGTCGACCTCGGGAGCCTTCACGGAACTTCGAACTATGTCCTTAATTGAATCCACGGGGGTCGCCTGTTCTGATTCCCTTAGCCATGACCGGGTACAAGTGTTAAGTATTCCTGTATTGTTACTCGTCTGCAGTCAGGACTGAACCTGCAACCTTCAGATAATTGTCTCCTTAGAAACGTAGGGAACCAACGCCTATAACTGTCACGCTATGTGTCCTGCTGGACCATAGTCCTAAAACCCTTAATTATAAAAATCATCAAGCTCTAAACTAATACTATTCAACCCTATTCTATTCAATTCTACACAATACATTTGCACAGAGTCAAATGGTTCCAAATATTGCGATTTTACACGAATAATTCAATTTAGACACACTGTTAAAATTTTCAAGTTTTACGATTTTACACTGATAATTCTATTCTACATTACTCATTCATTTACACACAGTTAAATGGGTCTAAGTATTACTATGTATCTCTAACAATTAAATTATGTAGTCATTTTTTTATGCACAATTAATGTTCAAAGAGTTCTATTCAATTTAACGCAAGTCATTTGTTTGCACAATGTTTCAATGTCAAACTGCTCTATTTGACCAAGAGATAAGACCCTATTAAGTGCTATCTCTCCGGGTCAGAGTGGACCTGAGAACAATGCCAATGAAGGAGTATTTATATTCTATATTCATCACATCTCCAAGGCTGAAGCCTTGCCATCAGTTTGTTTAGTGTGATATCCGGGATGCTTGTTTGGTTGTTTTACTGCAGAGATGCAGTCGGTGTATTCTACTGCCACAGCCGACTGGGCTCTATGTGGGTGTGTGTGTGTGTGTGTGAGTGAGAGAGAGAGAGAGAGAGAGAGAACGAGAGAGAGAGAGAGAGAGAGAGAGAGCCTGGCTAATGTTTACATATTGACATAGTTGGTGTTTGCACCGGGTAGGTATAATTATACTGACCGCTTGGTCCCAGAGGGCCGTCCCCAAAGACAGTACCTGCTTGATGGGCTAAGTTTTTCGCAAAGTGCCTGAGGCATCCCTGGAGAGGAATGCCAACAGATTAAAGCATTTTTTACAGCTGTTTGTAATCCTCGAATGGTACGCAGTCCTCGACAATAAAATGACATTGTGTCAAATCTTGCCTGGGTCAAGGTCGGTTAAATAACATAAACTATTTCATTTTTACTTATTTATCAGTTGTTCAAAATAAATTTAGCTAATATCATCACAAATTTCCTTGGTTGTTGGCTTATGTTTTAGTTCTCTCTTTCATTAAGGAAATTGAATATATCGTTTATATATATATATATATATATATATATATATATATATATATATATATATATATATATATACAGGGTTCGATGGGTAACAACGAACACATATCGCTATGAATAAATTGTCATATAAGGGAAGATATTTGGAAATTAGTATTTAATATAGAAAAATGTAAAGTACTAAATATTGGATCCAAAAACAACAAACTTGATGATAAATCAAGCATCTATGAAATCAAAAAAAGTAAATGAGAAAAGGGATCTAGGATTTGGTTTTGATGATACATTTAAATATATATATATATTTATAACCTTATATCCTGTGTATAATTGCTATAGCTGTTCCATTATCATGTGAGATTCATGAGTGTTCTTCAAAGGAAAATCCACACAACACAAACACAAAATGATAATTCGGTCACAAAACATAATTTTTCAGGGAGAAGTTTTAGAATGAATATAGATTTAAGGGAGGAATGCCAATTCCTGATGTTATCTTGGATAAAAGACCCCAGTTTCTTTTGAAAGATTAGTAATTAGAAAAAAAAACAAAGTAGTTTCTTTGTTTACGATATTATCAAAAAGAAACTTCACCTGGCATCTGCTGTTTTCTGCAAAAGGAAAAATAAGAAGCATCATTTATTTATTCATTTATTTCTCTATCCTCTGTTTCTTTCATTTTCTGGCGAAGATTCTTTGCATTAATTTGCCTCTTACGTGTATATGCTTCATCCATGTCTTTGGAAAAAACAAAAAAACATATCTCTAACATTTTGAAAATCGCCTTTGATTTCTTTTGAAGATTTCTTGTTTTTGTTTTTTGTTTTTTTCATTTTTTCCAAGAACAGTTCGTTTTCTGAAGAAATGAGATAAACAAAATCGGAACCATGGCAACAATAATGTCAAATACATTATGATAATAGACCACAGCATTACAGCTAAAATACTGGAGAACTGAGGAAACTTGCTGTCTCTCATACTTCAGAGAAAACCACCGAATTGGAATGATGGTTAACAAGCTGGTCTTGCAAGTCCATTGCTACTAGATAATAAGTTCGATCCTCACTAAATGCCCAATAATTGTATTCATTAATTTAGTCTAGGCTCCTAGTGTAATGGCAATTATCTTATGAAATGTATACAAAATGCCGAGTTCAAATCCTGAACAAGGCTGTTTGCGTTTCACTTCACGCTAATGCCCTGGGAAAGGTACGAATCCATCTCTTCTCCCCCTAACTATCGGTAAATCGGGCAGATTGGGCTATCTAGCCATAGCCCGTTAACCGGCAGATGAAAGGGAAAACTAAATTTAAACCAACACCACAACCCTAAAAAATGTCCTTGTCTCGCATCCTGCCTCTGGTCGAGGGGTTGGGTAAATTCATCCTACAAGCGAGAAACTCAGAAAATTATAACAATATTGATCATAATAAATGGAAAACACAAAAATGGGAAAAAATCGACTTACAAGGACACGACAAAAGACAAACTGAATTTGTTAAGGAATGATAATTAAAAGGTCATCCCATTTTTTTCCTGATCATTGAGCCGTTTTATGATATTTTCATTTGAGTGGTTTTGAAAAAATATTCCATTATTTTAAATAATTCAGTCTTGTTGTTGAAAGACAATTTTACGAAGCCAGAATGTTCACCTATTAAAGAAAAACTGTTTTGAGTCTGTTATTTGTTCATTTCTCTGGTTGTGGAAATTCTTTGATATTTTCCTGGTGTAGTATTTTGCTATTTGATATCTAGATAGACCACTAGTTTGAAATAGGCGTGGCTATTCTGGTGGAGAAGTCAAAAAAGACCCAGGAAATGGGAAAATGCCGGGGAAAAAGGAAACTGTACACATGAATTTTACAGAACTGGATTAAAATCATTAAAATCAAAGGATGATTTTAAAATTTCAGGGAGAATACATACATCAGAGTCAACGGAATTGTCATTGATCGAGACGATATTGATGAATGTATTCAAATATCATGACTTACAATCACTTATTCGCCATCTGGTGGGAAAAAATTAGATATTTTTCTCATAGACTGACAAGGTTATAGGTTAAAAACTAACGAGATCTTACCTAACGAGTCCTTGTCAAGAAATGAATTCGTATAAGTTGTTAAACTGATAGACATCAAATTGAAAGCAAGAAAAATATGACATAGAATAATCTTGCATCATAATTTTTAGATATGATATTACTAAATGTTCTTCCTTGGAATACTTCGACATTGTTGCAGGAGTACTACAAGGAGACACACTAGCCCCGTACCTCTTTATCATCTGTCTAGACTATGTGCTTAGGACTTCGATAGACAAAATCAGAGAAAATGGCTTTGAGCTGACTAAGAGAAGAAGCAAAAGGTACCCCGCAAAAACAATCACGGACGCCGACTACGCTGATGACTTGGCGTTACTAGCGAATACGCCTAATCAAGCAGAGACACTACTACATAGTCTGGAACGAGCTGCAGCTGGCATTGGCCTACATGTCAATGCAAACAAAACCGAATATATGTGTTACAACCAAACAGGCAACATTGCCACACTAGACGGAGCCTCTCTGAAACTAGTCGACAAATTCACCTACCTAGGAAGCAGCGTCTCATCAACCGAGAAGGACATCGACACACGACTGACGAAGGCATGGACAGCTATCGATAGGCTCTCGATCATATGGAAGTCGGACCTAACAGATAAAATGAAACGCAGTTTCTTCCAGGCAGCGGTTGTGTCGATACTGCTATATGGATGCACCACATGGACGCTTACAAAACGGCTGGAGAGGAGGCTGGACGGAAACTACACAAGAATGTTGAGAGCAGTATTAAACAAGTCCTGGCGACAACACCCCACGAGACTCCAACTATACGGACACTTGCCCCCCATCACAAAAACTATACAAGTTCGACGAACCAGACACGCAGGACACTGCTGGAGAAGCAAGGACGAGCTCATAAGCGATGTACTCCTGTGGACCCCCACTCATGGATGTGCAAGAGTGGGACGACCAGCACGAACTTACATACAGCAGCTATGTGAGGACTCGGGTTGTAATCCTGAAGACCTGCCGGAGGCGATGAATGATAGGGAGAAATGGCGAGAGACGGTCAGGGATATCCGCGCAGGCGGCGCGACATGATGATGATGATTAGGGATGTCTAAAAGTCTTAGTGCAGAATAGAAAACTTTGTTTCAATAAAAACAAAACGCAGGAAGACTAATCAAGTCCGACATTTGGAGTTGGACCAACAGCCTCACGATGTACGAGGAGAGGCTGAAAAAATATACGCTGAAAAGTTCATATGATGACGTCATAACTGCTATTGATGACTATTTAACAATGGTATCCAAGCACAGCAAAACTGATTGAAAAATGTGTGAAACTCAAGGGATGCTATATTGAAAAATAAACTTCATTTAATTACGTTGCATGAGGGTAATTTGGTCAGCCTATGAACTTTTCGGCCGATCTTTTTTGACTTCTTTCACAAAAAGTACGCAATTAGTTTCAGCTCTGGATCGTGGCTTCTTATATCCCATATTTAGACAGTGTCGTAAAGCTTGATACATTAGCTGTAAATATATCAGAGTTATTATTCAGTCGGCTGGGGCTGTGGAATACACTGACTGCTTCTCTGCCGGGAGGTAAGGCACCCCAACGAGTGTCCTAAATATGACACTAAACAATATGATGGTGAGGCTCTTGTTATGCTGGAGCTTTGGGGAATGTGGAATACCTCTTCGTTACCATCGCTCCTAGGTCCACTCAGGCCCGGAGTGGTAGCAACTGATAGGGTTCTATTTATGGGTCAAATTTAACTAAACTAAAAAAGTTAAGTAAACTGAATTGTTTGAAATAGAACTGTTTACTTGTATAAACATAGATTTGTCATTGATAACCTACAAAGGTTGATGTGCCACCAAACCAGACCTTATGGTTACAAATCATATATCTAACATATATATAAACCTGATTCGGCATTAAATAACATACACTGGTTGATATGCCATAAACCAAAGAAAAATATTGTATTTATTATTTCAATATTTGAAGCTTTTGGAAACTATTGCCGTACCTGATTGATTCCATATTTGGTAATTTCCATTTCGATCCTCTGTTTCAGGCGATTTCTCATAGAGATATGATCTGGATCTGGTGAACTTACTCAGGATATTAGCGAATTACTAAATCTTCATCAAATCCATAAACTTTAATTTCTGTCTGGTTAAAAATGAATCCATCAAGAATTTCATATTTATTTTTCTTTAACAAGATGAATGTGAAATTTTCCTTAATTTTGTGAGGGCTTTATCTCTGCGTCATAACAGATGTTTGAGTGCCTAATCTCACGCAAACATTCTTTACAATAACAAAATCTATGTATATATAGGTTGTTGAGTGGTTTAAGTCTTTGGCTAAACTCTGGAACACCTACCCGTCGAGATCAAATGGATATTTTTTGAAAAAATATAACAGTTGATAAGCCACAAAAAAGGTGCCCGTGGTGTAATGGTTATCGTCGTAGGAAATGGACATAGCGACACGAGTTCAAATCCTGGACGAGACTGATTGCATTTCACATAGCACTAATACCATTGGGAAAGGTATGAATGCAATTATTCTCCCTCCAGCTATGGGCAAATAGTAGGGCAGACTGAGTTCTTCAGCCTTGGTGAGGCAACTAATCTAGGAGAAGGAAAACTCTGAATTCAAACCTGTTAAACTCCGCTTAAAAATTGACCTTGTATCTTATCCTGCCCGAGCGGAGGGGTTGGTAAATATGGATAAGCCAAAAAAAAAAAAAATACAAAAAAACGAAGTGATGACGAGGCATATTCATTCGTTGAATTATTATTCATTTATCTTTATTTTTATTTTTTTGGATTCAAGTGTTTTTATCCTCTCTGCTATCGTAAGTTAGTTAGTCGGTTTGGTATTATGGCGTATCAACCACTGTAGGTCATTTAATGAGAAATCCTTTTTATACATACGTATTAAATCAATGATTTCTAAACACATTTTGTAAATAGATTTTTGAATGAGCTCGAGATCATCTTTTTTTCATACAGCTAAATGATTTCCATTTTTTTTTATCTAATGCGAATATATATATATATATAGATAGATAGATATATAGATATTTGTTTTTGAAAGAAATGGATTAAATGAGTTTGTTATCTCGCATGCAATAAAAAAAAATTGTGCAGATTTAAATTTCTTCAGAGAAATACAATGCTCAATGGCATGGTTTGGTTTCTTTGTTTAAAGGCATATCAAACTTTCTAGGTTATTTAATACCAAAGTCATCTTTCTAGAAGAACAGTTGTGTTACTATTTAACCCATAACTGGGAGGATAATGGGATTCTTAAATTTCCCGTGGGTATTTGTCCGAAAGTGAACGTAATAGCAAGACTGGATTTCGAACTCGCTTTCTACGATTCCGTAGTCCATCGCTTTGACCGTTGACACCACGAGGACACCTTCTCAAAGGCATGAATTTCAAAACATCTCTTTGAGCTTTAATACTGACTGATAAGTCTTGAAGGAAATAAAAAATCGAAATATTCTACCTTCAATTTCTTGTATCATTTAGAATGACCTTATCAAAGGATATCTCCATTTAATGTTAATCAAAATAACGGTCAATACTAGAAATGATTGATCTGACCAAATGTACAGGCAGTTCAGCAGTCTGTACGTCTTCCTTAAACCCCATCACAAAGCATAAATAATTACGTGTCTAACAAAATAAATTTTCGTCGTCGAATTCCTATGAGAAATGATTTGTTTCAACACCAATAATTTAATGTCTTTCTAGCCGAATTAAATATTCAAGAAAGCGGATAATTTTATTGAGTTTATTGAAACGATTGCGGGAAATCAGCCAAAGCTTTTATATTATCTTTCTGTCTGTCTTTTCGTCAGCCTTGGTTTCGATTTGGAAATCAATGTTTCCTAATAAGGTGAAAGGTTGATAAAAATATGTTTATCCTGAAATCTGAATAAATTTGGTGTAGTTGACACAGAGGACTTCAGTGCAACATAACGCGTGCAAATAAAAAATGGGATTAATAAAAAAAGTAAAAAATAATCTCTATTAATTTAAATGAGGGAAATGAAAAATCAAAACTGAACAAAATTATTTGTCTATTCTATTAAAATATGCATCTGTTCAATTGCACTGTAGTAATTATTCTGCTAGATTTCCTCGGTCGAATAATCTATATGATAATTTGAATTGAAAGAAAAGGAAACACAACTGAGAAGGAAGAATGATATCCTAGGAACTGTGCCAACGACTTTGGTCATCACGTAAACGAAAGATACCAGCACAAACCAAAAGCTACAAGGTTTGATTTCTTTGTTTTGATAGCATATCCTTACGTGGATTTTTTTAAAATGCCAAAGCCATCCTTGAAGAAGAACAGGTGTTAACCACTAGCTGAGGAGTAAGGAGTTTCAGATATTTCCCAAGGGCATTAAGTCAAAAGTGAACGTAATAGCTTGACTGGAGTTCGAACTTGCTTGCTAGGATGTTGCACTGTAGAACGTTAGCCGCAACGCCACGGTGAATCCCCTCAAGAATACCAGGGATAGCCCATTTTAAACATCATGACTAAAATTGAATCCTGGATCCATTAAAAAATTGACAAATTCAATACGAAAATGCTGGGGTCTATATGGAAAGTAAGTTGGCGAACGTAGTCGAGGGTGACCAGAAGGCTCCCTTTTCAATAGCTACTACACCGAGGTGTAGGTGAGACCGCTACTCCTTTCCCTGGATTGCTCCTCTTTGCCCTCGATACCGTCCTTATATTGCTAAGTTTTAAGCGAGCAGATATCAAGTACCATTTTTAAAGTCTTTAGTATGACGCAACCTTCGATTGAAGCCAGGTCTCCCGGACCATTGGCGAACACTGTAACCACTAGGCCAATGAGCCGCTCTATATGAATAACAAGGAAAATATTGCGTTTTGAAGAATTATTGTCAATCAAGTTCTGATCAAAATGATCATGTTTCAGTTTTCTAATTATCGAACAAGGTTCTGGTATATTTCTCATTTTTTCAATTTCTTTCATTTTTATTGCCAATCTTCAAGACTAAATTTATCATCTGGCAGGTTTTCCCCTCCGTTTATAATTATCAAATCTGGTATTTTCTCCTGAAAGAGATGGTTAGTTGATGTGTTAAAGTCACCGAGTATTTTATTTTCTTTTTTTCTAAGATAATACCTGGGTTGGGCTGGTATTATTTGTTTACATAGTCGAACCAAAATCATTTGCAAAGTTCTCATTCTATGAATATTCCTAATCTGCCGTGCCTATTTTATTTGACGAAGATAAGTCTAATAAGTATGGAGAGTGTTTTAATGGCAATATCTAGTGTTTCTCCAAAAACTGATAGTCGAAAAGATTAAAAAGATGGCTGGGATTCGTCTAAAAGAAATTATAACATTACTAATGAATGTTCCTAATATTTCTGCTCTATTGATAATACACAGAAAATAGAACTAAAAACTCACGGAAGAATAAAAAGTGTCGGTTATGTGGTGACAGAAATTAAACAGATAATCACGTGATGCATGAATGCAAAAACCTGGCATAAAATTAAAACATGAGTTAACATGTCAGGGTGGAAAAGGTGATCCACTAGAACATGTGCAAGATACTTAAGTCTGACCATTCTGAAAAATGATATAAGCACAAAATAGAATAGTGTCATGCATTAGCTTGTTTGATAAATACCGTTCGATTTTTGTATAAACAATTTAAATTCTGTTCAAACATATAATTTCCATATTACTTGTGTAAATATTCATATTCTCAATGATTAAAATGCCCTCTTATTTATTCTTCTAACGGTATATTTTCATAATTTGATTTGTTGGGTTATATGAATGTTTTATTAAATAAAAGAACTGATGCATTTACGTTTTTGCATGAGTTTCAGGTTAATCATTATTTGGTTCATTACAATATTCAGCAATATGTTGCAAGGGTGACACTGCTGAAGTTCACCAATTAGGTATAAAAGACTTTGCTCCATCCAGCATATTCATCTGTTCTCTTACTCATCAAATAAGAGGATCATTAAATAAATTTCCAGACTTTTTCGTATGGACACTTTTATTGATAGTACACGCACGAAACTCTAGTCCCCTTCGAAGTAATCTCCTCCGGCTGCAATGCACTGGTTGTACCGTTCCAACTACTTCTGGAAGGCCCCATGACAGTCCTCTTGTGTCAGCGTGACAATGACCTTCGTCACAGCCTCTTTCATCTCCTCAGTTGTCTCATAACGACAGCCTCTGAGCTTAGGGGAATAAACAGAAGTCATAGGGAGCAGGGTCTGGACTATACGGAGGCTGAGGAACTGTCTTGATGCCTATCTTGGTCAAATAGTCTTTGACAAGGATGGAGTTGTGGACTGGTTCATTGTCCTGCTGGAAATGCCACTGACCCGATTTGAAGAGTGCTGGCCTCTACCCAAGGAATCTCTTCCTGAACTCCTTTACAACCTCAACATAGTAACCCTAACCCTAACCCTTTGGCCAATCAACTCTGGTGTATTGACTTCTTTACTCCTCCCACACCTCTCATCATCCCTCACAGACTCCCTGCCTTCCTTGAATCTCTTATGCCACTCAAAAACTGATGCTCGATTCATGCAACATGGTCGAAAAGCAGTCTGAAGCATTCCATACGTTTCTGTGGCATCATTTTTTCCAAGTTTAAAACACAATTTTATTGCATATCGTTCTTCTAAACTCTCTTCACGTTCAGATTGCGTTTTTGAAATTGGCCAGCTGTGACAATCAGGCTTTAGTAGGGTGTATTCCAATTGCTGCTGTAGCTGTTCATTTCAACTTGAAATTATAAAAATTAGTCAGTCATCTCATAGTATGTATAGCAATAACATACTGAATTTTTAAGAGTCTACTACAATTTCAAATGCCTGTAAAAAAGGTAGGGAAACTTATTGAAGGCACAACGTATCATTTTGCAAGCATCTGTACACATTTTTAAGACAAAAACATTCTGTTTCAAAAAAGAAGTAGAAACTACATTTAAAGATTTAGAGGCATCGAAACCTTTCGAGTTTTGTTGGATACGTATGGTTGAATTAGTTACTCGATAGCAGAAATACATAGACCAACAAGGACCATTGTTTTACTCATAAAAAACTCTGTTTAAATCAATTAACTTGGGAATAAATTCTAAAATCAGATATTATTTCAAAACAACAATTGGATAGAAAGTCTGGTTCTCTGTAAGGTGACGTTGATTGGATTATTGTTGTGGCGGAATCACTAACTAATAGACTCAATCACTCTCCATAATACCGGAAGAAGCAGCGATACGAAGTCAGTCTAGATCCGGAAGCTAACCCCGCCCCCGTGCGGTCATGCGAACTAGCTAACCGTCCTAAATTCTGATAACGATCCTTTGTTCTTGTAAATATATACCTTTACTATGAACGTGATGTTCTTTTCTCTTTGTGACCCCTTCCAGGGCCATAACACTGGCGACAAGGATAAGATTAGTTATCTTGTAATGGCTTCAAAATAAACGAAAATAGGGTTAATATTAGTACGCAAAGATAAGAAAAGGTGGAAGATTTACCTCTAATTTCTGAATTAAAATGGAGTTCCATAAAAATTATGTACAAAACTATGATCTGTCCAAGAAAACGGTAGAAAAATCGGAATTCCTTGAGAGTTTATAATTCAAAAGTATCTAACAATAGAGACTAGATCATATTCTCTTTATTGCAAATATCGGCAAAGAAATATCTAAGAAATTTAACATCTCTGCCCTGATAAACCACAAAATAAGATTGAAATTTTTTAAAGGATTTTGAAGGAAACTAAAAAACAAAAAATGGAAAATATATTGGTGAGTATTCTAGCAATTCATACACTAACACTGTCACAAACTGAATATAGAATGAACGTATTGGAAATCTGAAGAAGAACTCGAAAACTGTTCAGGCATAAAAAATCTAGGCAGACTCACTGTTACTTGATCTCTACAATGAAGATCCAAATAATGATAATAAAATAATAAAGGATAAGTACCTCGACCTTGTTAAGGAATTGAAAAAGCCATGGAACATGAAAGTGATGATTGTACCAATTGTGATGAGTGCTTTTGGCACAATAACAAAAGGATTATTAAAAGGCCTGGAGGACTTGGAATTTGGCGGACGGGTAGAGACTATCCAAATGACTGCATTACAGAGAACAGACAGAATACTGAGAAGAGTCCTGGTGACTAGCTGTCACTCAAAATGCAGAAAAAATCTATCAGCTAATATTGATGTGAAAAATTCTAAAAGAGTAAATAATAATAATAATAAATGAGAATCCAGTATGAATGTAAAGACTCGATGAATACATTAAAAGTAGCAAAGAAAAGGGAATTATAGCAGCCAGTAACAGCAATTAAAACAGAAAAGCAACAAAAACTAGAAAACTGGATGAGAATAAAAACGATTGTACGGTTATTCCAAGAGACAAATTGGATAGATTGCTCATGAGAAGATATGGACAGAGCTAAGAAATGGAAACCTCAAGCGAGAAACTGAATTTCTTTTAATTGCAATATCATAATGCCATAAGGGTCAATTAAATAAAATTGATACTAAGCAACAGAATAGAAGATGTTGGTTAGGTGATCGCTAAAAAGCCATAGACTGTTGCTCGGAGAACAGAAAGGATGCCACAAGAAAACAAGAGGAACTGGTGATCTACAATATATTGATGAACAAATCTTCAAAGGGAGCAAAACAAGATAAAAAAGGAATTTATAAAGTTTATCGAGGAAACAAAAAAAAAAACTAGAGAGTGGAATTGACTGTAGAAGAAAAAAGCTGAGCTGTGGTGAAAATCCAGAGAGATATACTCCAGGAAGATGCTCTCTCACCTTTACTATTTGTAATAATGTCGATGGTACTCAATCCCAAACTTAGGAAATGCTCTGAGGGCTATAAACTTACTAAATCGCAAGAAAAGAGTAATCCCCTTGAGTACATGGACGACATCAAACTGCTTGACAAAAAGGAAAAAGAATTGGAAATCCTAAAACTGACGGGGAGGATATTGAGTGACGATATAAGGATGACATAGAAAAATATGCCTTGCTAATAATGAAAAGTGGAAAATGACAAATGAATGAAGGAACTGAACTACAAAAATAAGAAAATTCAGAACATTTGGAGAAAAGGAAACTTCCAAGTATTTAGGAATATTTTAAGCGGATACCATCAAACAAGTGGAGATGAAAGAAAAATTAAAAAAGAGTATCTCAGGAGAAACAAACAACTACTCGAGACAAAACTATATGGCAGGAACCTTATCAAAGAGATAAATACCTGGGCTGTATACCTTGTAAGATACTCGGGACCATTCTCGAAGTTGACGAGAGAAGGACTTCAATAAATAAATCAGAAAATAGGAAACTAATGACGACACATAAGACCTTACATCCTACAGATGATATAGACAGACTATATGTGTCGAGAAAAGAAGAAAGAAAAGGAGTTGCTAGCACTGAAGATAGTGTCGATACATCGATACTATGATTCGAAGACAATATGAAAATTAGTAAAGAAAGACTAATAACAGCACCCAGAAACAACACAAAGAACAAAAGGATAACTAGGAAACAGAAATGGGAAGAAAAACAAATATATTGATATTTCAAGCGTCAAAAAGTTAAATCTTATACGAGAAGACATGGATATTGTGATGATAGGGAAACCTTAAGCGAGAAACTGAATCTCTTCTAACTGCAGTACAAACCAACACCATAAGGACCAACTATGTCAAAGCAAAATAGATAAGACACAACAAACAGCAAATATAGGTAATATAGTCAGAGAGACGAAACGATCAATCACATAAAAAGCGAATGCAGTAAATTAACGCAAAAAGAGAATAAGACGAGACACGATTTGGTGTGGAATGTGATCCACTGGGAGTTGTAACTGAACCATACGAACTAGTGATATATGCACAATATGGAATCAGTCCTAGGAATCAGACGCACAATATTCTGTGGGACTTTGAGATACAAATGAAACACCTAATCTTAGCCCGACGACCAGACCTAGTGATATAAAAAAAAAAGAAAAAAAAAGAAAAAACCTGATGAATACTGGACTTTGCCGTCCCGGTGGAATAGGGAGTGAAAATCAAGGAAAATGAAGTATTTAGACCAAGTCAGAGAATTGGAAAAAAAGTATAAAACATTAAAGTGTTTCTGTTACCAACTGTAAATTGTTAGCTCGGAACAATCTCCAAAAGCTTAGTAAGGGCACTGGGAGATTTAGAAATCAGAGGAGGAGCAGAGACCATCCAAACTACAATATTATTAAGATCGGCCAGGTTACTGAGAAGAGTCCTGGAGACTAGATGAGACTTCTGTCTCTCAGACTACAGTCAAAGATCATCGGCTAACGCTGGTGTAAAAAAGACTTGCTCGGAGTGGAATAATAATTATTATTATTATTATTATTATTATTATTATTATTATTATTCACTCGTAAGAGTTTTTCACATCAACGTTAGCAGATGGTCTTTCCCTGGAGTTGGAGTGACAGCAAGTCTCCACAAGTCTTCAGGACTCTTTTCAGTATTCTGGCTGTTCTCAATAATGCTGTTGTTTGGATCGCCTCCACTTGTCCGCCAACTTCCAAGTCCTCCAGTCCCTTTAGTAATCCTTTAGATACTGCTCTAAACGCACTAATTGTTGCATAGCCGTGATACAACTATACGTATACATATACATGCGGAAACAAAATCAACAATAATGACGAACAAACTCACTTCTTTAGAAAAATATACCTCTCACACTTTATTCGAGAGGGTTGAGAAAGTGTGGTGCGAAAGGTGAGTTGGAGACTGAACAAACTGCAACATATTGACCCCCAGTTCCATTGTCTTTATCAGCACTTCTTTCTCGTTCTGCTGGGCTGCTCAATCGGGGGTCCTGAGGGCCCATAATCCTCTGCTGGGCGCTGGTTCTCTCTACAGCATCTTATCTCCAACTTACTGACTCCAAACTAACTGAACCTGTCTGTTGCCCCGGGTTATATAATTGTTTGACACCCACCTGCTTCTTGTGGGCATCATATCTACACCCAATTCAACCCATCCACACTCAAGGTTATACCCTGATATCCTCGACCGGATGCACCTGTTCCTCGATTGACGGCTGGGTCGAAGGGCAATATGTTACATTATTAAAATTGGTATAATTGTCACCTGCATGATCCGGAGTTTTTTCAATTCCCTAGCTAGGTCGAGGTACTTATCCTTCTTTACACATTCTTTCAGTATTGATTTTGTTTTTAAAATAGAAAAACTTTCCATAACAAAGCAAAAATGGCTTTTGATATCTATTGTGTATATCTTATTCATTTTTTTTGTTTTTTTTTGGGGGGGGGCAATTTATATATAGTAATCTATATATGAGAGAGAATATGATTTTATACACACATGCACACACACACACGCACACACACACACATATATATATATATATATATATATATATATATATATATATATATATATCCTCTAATGCTAGCACCATCTGTATACACGTACATAGACGCATTTCACATAAACACAACACACCCCAAAATATTTGGAAGCATTTCGTTGATAACTCAGAAACCCTACATTGCACAAACTGTAAAAAAAGCCTCCAAACACTAGAAGCCATTCTTATAAAGATATAACTTAGAAGCTAACAAAATATCTTTTAATTTAAGTCAGAGGGTGATGATCTGGAAGAAATGGTGAATCTACACCGCCACTAATAACAGGAGCAACAGTATTCTTAAATCATCATCATCGACCTCATGTCATGCCGCTAGCACGGATATCCCTGGCCCTCTATCGCCACTTCTCCCTATCGTTCATCGCCTCTGGCAGGTCTTCAAGGCTACATCCCGTATCCTCACAGTGCTGCTGTATGTATGTTCGAGCTGGCTGTCCTGCTTTTGCTTGGCCATATGCGGGAAGTACATCACTTATGAGCTCGTCCCTGCTTCTCCATCAGAGTCCTGCATGTCTGGTTCGTCTAACTTCGATAGTTTTCCTGATGGGAGGTAGGTGGTCGTATAGTTGGTGCTTTGTGGGATGTTGCCTCCAGGACTTGTTCAATATTGCTCGCAACATTCTTGTGTAATTGCCGTATAGCGTAAAGCTGGTTTAAATTCAGAGTTTTCCTTCTAGAAAGGAAAATTTCTGAAATCAAATCAGAGTTTATAAAAGTGGCAAATCAAAAGAAAAATATTTTTATTGCGAAAAAAGAGCAACCCAACCCGTCCTTCCATCACGGGTGGGTGACAGCGTCCGGAGAGCGCCCGTTACCAAATAGACGGCTGATCGCTAGTTACCTCGTCAAGAACTGTCCGGGATGGTATATCAAACCTATATTGTTTCTCTTAGAACACTGGATGAGAAGGTGAATTTTGCCACACGTCTTTTTCCTGGCTTCTGGCTGATTTTTATAAATTATATATCCCGCCGCGGTACAATTTGCTTACAATGGTAAAGAAGATTTTGACAATATCTCATGGTGTGCATTATTTCGATAGTCATATAAATTTTCTTAATCTAAACTCTAACCCCGTCGTTTTATAACCTTTACACAAATCTGCCTTTCGGACATTTGATAACGAAATACTCAAGAAAATGGTGAAGATCGTGAACTGTAAGAAAAGAACCAAAATTGAGCTGAGCAAGACAAATCAAAGCTAACAATATTACTTAAAGCTTGAGATACTCAAAAGACGGTAAATATAATAGAAGAATATAGAAAAACAGAGAAGAAAAAACAATAAATTCAAACAGCGGTGGTTTCAAGTGAAGACGTGAGTATATATCACGTGATAGAAATGAAATGCGATGTGAGTTAATGATTGGATAAGTTCTGCTTCAGTGACAAATGTTTGAACTATTGTCAATAGTGACACGCGCTTGATTTTCCTCCGGTATTTAAAAAGAGATGCTCACAAACAAAAAAAAAATTCTTGGCCCGAAAAAGAAACCAAAGGTTATAATAAGCGGTTATAAGAAAACCTATAAAAAAAATCAATCAATAGAAAAAAAGAACGTTAAAAAAAAACGTTTTTATCGACCAGTGTTTTTTTCTATAAGGAAGAAACAAAAGAATTGATCTAACACCTCTCTCTCTCTCTCTCTCTCTCTCTCTCTCTCAGACACATACATCTATTTGTTGTCAAATATAAATAAAATATTCTTACTCTAAATATTTCATTTTGAGAACTAACAATTTTTTTCGTTTGAGTGAATGGTATTTTGTTTGAGTCGAAAAGCTCTCGATCATCTGGAAATTAGACCTGACCGATAAAATGAAACGCAGTTTCTTCAAAGCAGCGGTCGTATCGATACTGCTATATGGATGCACTACTTGGACACTAACTAAACGGCTGAAGAAGAAGATAGACGGCAATAACACAAGAATGCTGCGAGCAATATTTAACAAGTCCTGGCGGCAACACCCCACAAGGCACCAACTATACGGCCACCTATCTCCTATCACGAAAACTATCCAAGATAGACGATCCAGACATGCAGGAAACTGCTGGAGAAGCAGGGACAAGCTCATAAGTGATGTACTTCCCGCATATGGCCAAGCAAAAGCAGGACGACCACCTCGAACATACATACTGCAGCTTTGTGAGGATACGGGATGTAGCCCTGAAGATCTGCTAAGGGAGATGAATGATAGGGAGAAGTGGCGAGAGAGGGTCAGGGATATCCGTGCTAACCGCACGACATGATGATGATGATAATGATGTAGATCTTAATAAATATTTGAAATGATTACAAAGTAGATTTTAATAGATATTTCAGAAGTGTATTTAAATTAGTCAAAGAGTAAATGAAAGAAAGAATTATGGAGTTTAATATTCTTGTATTATTATTTCCAGATGTCTCTAAACCACACATGATTATTGATTTTAACGACAAATGGTTAGATCTCAGGTAATCACATTCATTGTACAGTAATATTCATATTCTTGTACCAATTCTTAAAAGCACACAGCTATAAGTATTCCGATCTAATAAAGATAATTTCTACATAGTCGTATGGTTTCATATATTACTATCTAATATATATTTATATATAATTATATGATTTTAAGAAATCGTGTATATGTAATAATCATTTCTTTGAAATGACTGTGCCAATAGCGACTCGTGTGATTTGAACACTGATCTCGAGCCTACAAACACAAATGTTGAAATGGATTGTGCAACTGGAGTTCACATGACTAGAGGAAGTGGATATATAAATGGGCCGGGCAAAGGTCTGACGAGAATCACGTGCGTATATACAATCTCTGAATGTCACTGGGCTGGGACACACCTCGGTCGGACGTGTTGGTAGGTACACGAATCTGGTTGAGTGCGTTCTGGCTCGGCTGACAGTCGGTCGAGGTTCGCTTTCACCGGCATCCTCAAGCCTCAGGGGGCCGTTCCCAGGCTAAGTTCATCACCGGGCGCCTGAGGCACCCCGTAAGGGGAATGCCGACGGGACCTGACGCATTTCTGAGAATGCCGGACGTGTCTGGGCTACGGTCCTGCGTGTGTTTTGGTTCAGCTGACAGTCGGTCGAGGTTCGCCTTGACCGGTATCCTCGAGCCTCGGGGGTTATCCGCTCTCACCCTCCTTTATCGGCTGGCGATGAAGGAGGGTTAGAACCTAGGGAAAGCCGACAGGGCCCGTGGCATTTTTGGGAATTATTTGTTTATCTTGGCTACGGCCCTGCGCCCTGACCCACCTAAAAATGGCCTTGTGCCTCACTCGTCTGATTGGTGGGACGATCGACAAATACCAACAAGCGCGTATGCACAGTATTTGAGTGTTGCTGGGCCAGGACACACTTCGGTCAGCTGTGTTGGTCGGTACACGGATCAGGTCGGGTGTGTCCTCGTTTTACTCGCAGTTGGTCGAGGTCGCCTGACATAGATTCCGGGAAGCCGGCATTCAGGTCCAACGCACCAAGACCGGCATCCTCAAGCCTCAGTAGGCCGTTGCCCAGAGCTCTAACGCTCTAGGAGGGGCTAGGTTTATTGCCTGGCGCTTGAGGTGTCCTTTTTTAGGGAAATGCTGACAAGGCTAAAGGCATTTTTGGAGCCGCCAAGCGTGTGTGGGCTACGGCCGTGAACCTGGACCCACCTAAGAAAGTCCTTGTGCCACTCTCGTCCTACCGATAAATAATCAGGACACACTTCGATCGCCCGCGTTGGTCGGTACACGGATCTGGCCGGGTGTGTCCTGTTTCCGGTGGCAGTCAGTGGAGACCGTCTGATATTGATTCTGGGAAGCCAGCATTCTTATCGGGCGCGCCAAGACCGGCATCCTCAAGCTTCACAGTGCTGTCACCCAGGCTTTAACCTTCTTTGGAGGGGCTAGGTTTATTTCCTGGCGTCTGAGGTGCCCTTTTTAGAAGGAATGCCGACGGGACCCGAGGCATTTTTTATGCTCACCATGCGTGTCGTGGCTGCCACTCTGAACCTGGAACCATCTAAAACAAGGCCTCGTCCCACACTCGTCCGGTCGGTGGGTCGTACGATAAATATCGACACGTGCGTGTGCAAAATAGAGATGAAATATAACATTTCGCATTAGTATTGTTTAGTATTCCGGACTCAGTATTCGCCATTGTATGAGATTTTAAGTATTTGCTTGAATTACCGCCTCACAGAACATTACATGAATGGCGACGAGGAATTTTGGACATTATAAAAGTTTGCACGCAATTATAAGTATGTGATAATAATCCTTCATAAATAATTAGAGCTTCAAATAATCATTTCTGATACAAATTATTTGCAGTTGTATAGTTTTAAGTATTCCCATGTAATACAAATAATTTGCATTCAGTGAATATGTTCACAGTTTTGGCGTTTCAAGTATTCCTGTATAATACAAATAACTTTCAAACAGATCTTTTCGCCACTGATACGGCTTCCTGTTTGATACTAACAATTTATTTACAATTATATGATTTAATGTGTTGGGTGTTAAAATAAAGCGGGCTCCCTTGTCGCAATGTTTGAGGAACTCTCCTAACTCACGAGTTTTTTTTTTATCACGTGACAAGTTGAACCGTGGAATCCACCTCTTAGACGGACAGGCTTTCAAAAGAGCAGACGTGCTGGTTCTCTCCTTCCGGCGAGCACATGGGGGTTCCTTCCTTTATATTCCTTACCTGTGAAGAATAAGTGATATCCACCTATTTTACTGTATGGACTTTTCTGTTTGTTTCTTGATCACTTGTGGCTCTTATATAACCTAGGGAAGGAACTAAGTTCCCCCCTCGTATTGTGTACTGTTGAATATCTTATGATATTAATTGACTTGTTCTTCCCGAACATTCTGTGTTAGGTAACGCTCTTCGGGATAGTCAAATGCATTTTAAGAAACAGGTGTTATCCACTCGTAAATTCCTCGTTAAATCTTAAGAATATAACTATTTCTATTTATCAATAATCATTTGTTTGCACAAAATAATATGCTTCCAAGAATTCGTATCAAATAATAATTTGCAAGTTATACAATTTCAAGCAACTAATATTAATACCGATGTTTTTAGTCTTCACCTCATTAATAATTCTTTTTAGAGATAATCTGGTTTATTTTTTGCACATAGTTCTATAATCATACTTATTCTTATTCAAATTCTAAGAATTTTCAAAGAAATTTATTTGTCCCATAGACTGGATCCTAAGCGGTAGTACCACTTCGGACCTGAGTAGACCTGAAAGAAATGGCAATGAAGGGGTACGTCATACTCGTCAGAACTTCAGAAGTAGACCCTCACCATCAAATACAGTTTAGTGTCATTCACAGGAAACCTTTTTGGGTGAGGACTCTCACCTCTCAGTAAAAGAAACAGTCGGCATATCCTTAATCTCATCGACAAGACAGAATTTAAAGAGGGTAAATAAGGTAAGTCCTGAACCATATTTATGCTACCATCTTGAAAGTGTCGCATTACGTTATAATGAAAAAAATAAGAACATTTTCTGATTTTTCAAGGAAGTCCTATTTTCAACAGAAGCATCAACAATTCTTCAAGTTGACAACAATATCTCTCAGGGTTAACTATTTTATTATAATACTTTATGGAAAACATATCCTTTCTATTCCACCAAACAAAGAGCTTTATCTTTCCTAAATGTAATCATGATTTTGGTTCAGCCACAATCGTTTATTTTAGTCGTAATATTCTGCCTCTTTCACTGAATATAAAACATCTATTTATATTTCATATCGGATTATTATTCACCCTAAAATGTTATGAAGTTAACACACATAAAGAATGATTACATCAGTTTTATTATTTAGCAGAAAACAAACAAATGACAGATAAACAAAATATTTTCATTCATAAACGAACATTTTGGTTTCATAAAATATAACTATGACGAGATTAACTCATTTGAATTAATGGTATATTTTTTTCAAACATGTACATAAGAAAATATCTTAGAATAACATAATTGTGAGGAAAGAAATATGTCATTCTCTGGCAAAACCTCAGAATATTTAGTTGTTCAACCTCAAGCTTTTAAGCTTCTTTCAAACATTGATTTCTCTAAAGTGGTACGAAATTTATAATGGGTAGATCTACTTTGATAGATGGTACCTTCTTATGGACAATTTTTTCAATTGGATTTTAATCTGGACAGTTCGCAGGCAATGTTATTGAGTTTATATCTTTTACACAGATTTAATCTCCTTTACTTTGTTACAAGACGCATTGTTGCATAATACATATACAACTATACACATATAAATGCGGAAGCAAAATCAACAATAATGACGAACGAACACACTTCTTTAGAAAAATATACCTCTCACATTTTATTCGAAATGGTTGCGAATGAGTAGCGAAAGGGTTATATGTGAGAGGTGAGTTGGAGACTGAACAAACTGCAACATATTGACCGCAAGTTCCTCTGTCTTTAGCAGCACTTCTTTCTCATTTTGCTGTCTGTCAACTGGGAGTCCTGAGGGCCCAACCCTCCCTGGGAGCTGGTTCTCACAACAGCATCTTATCTCCAACTAACCCAACCTGTCTGTGGCACCCGGTTACATAATTGTTTGACGTACTCCTGCTTCTTGTGGACGTCACATCTTCACACAATTCAAACGGGCCACAGTCAAGGTTATACCCTGATATCTTCGACCGGATGCACCTGTTATTTACACAGGTGCATCTCTTATTTGACAGCTCAGCCGAGGGTCAATATGCAACAGCATTATCGTCATAAAAACTAATTCACTAACATTTTGAATGAGAAAAATTATTCAGAATTTCACTGTACGCATCAGTATTGATTATTCAGGTCTTGATTACCAAAGCATTTGGTTTTGAAATAATATGCAACCCCCATATGACGAATAACTTAGAAATTTTATTCGTTTTCTTCGGGCTGTAATCTTTTTTATTGGAACAGTACCAGAGAAAAATTCTTGCATTATTACTTTAGTCAATGTACATGCTTGATTCCAATTATCCACTGGCCATTATTCTCTTTAGCCCACTTTAACCTTTTTTTTCTGCTTGTGGGTTAGTGCTGGCTTTTGTACGGATTTTCTCTTTATTGATCCAATTTCGTTCAGCCGATTTCTTACAGTTCTGTGTCAAGCATTGACTTCTATGGGTATCCATTTGATTTTCATGTGTTTTGTACATTTTTTAATTTTATTATATGGGGGATATTGATAAAAGATAATTCATCTTGATATGAAAACCTTACTGAAATATCACAACATTAAGTTGTACGTATAACTTGTCTTAAATAGTAAAAAATAACTTTAAAGCAATAACAAAATATATGACAGGACTATTTTTGGCCTCTTAGCTTATTTTGAAGTATGGAGGTGCCCGTGGAGAAATGGTTATCGTCGTAGGAAATGGACACGGCGACACGAGTTCAAATTCTGGACGAGACTGATTACATTTCACATAGCACTAATACCCTTGGGAATGGCATGAATCCAATTTTTCTCCCTCCGCTATGGGTAAATAGTAGGGCAGACTAGGTTCTTCAGCCTTGGTGAGGGCAACTCGTCTAGGAGAAGGAAAACTCTGAATTCAAACCTGTTAAACTCCGCTTAAAAATTGACCTTGTGTCATATCCTGCCCGAGCGGAGGGGTTGGTAAATATCATTAGCTTATTTTGAATGCTTAATAAAATGCTGTCAATAAATTATGCTCTTAAGTTTTGTTTAAAGCATTTGAGGGGGACAGACAGACAAACAGATGTTAATATACTCTGGTAATGTTGATCAAATTCTGCACTGGGGCTTATGAGAGAGAGATTAGTTGAAAATGTTGCCTTTTTCCCGCATAGTCGTAAATAAAAAGAAGAAATACTAATTGAATTCAGACTCATTTCGTTCGACAATTGTCAGTGGGACTACTGATAAGATAAATTCCCGTCTTTGGGGGATGTAGACGGTTAATCGAAACCAAGATTTAACATATCGATATATGCTGAATCTACGAAACGTTTCAGCAATCAACCCATATCCCGTCCACTCATATGCACACTGCAAACCAAAAGTTCAAGAAACAAGAATCTCAAAATTGCTTCTTCAAATTTTGAAAACGTTTTACCCCAAAGGAGAGATTTCGAGAGAAAAGGAGATAAATCTTAAATATTCAGCCAGATCGGGAAAATACTGTGTAACCCACCAGAAAAAACATTCTGATCAATCCATTCAAATTCTCTGAAACTATATATATATATATATAGCAATTCAGAGTGAATATATTAGCCTATGATTTTAAGGCACGATGACTGAGAAGCATCCCTAAATTCATTAACGGACTTTTTCCATGCAGATGCCGAAATCAAATATATATATATATATATATATATATATATATATATATATATATATATATTTGTTTCGGCATCTGCATGGAACAACTACATGATTAGTATCATGATTTTCTTCTCAGTCCACGTTCCTTAAAATCAATAACTAGCTAAAAGAGAATCCAAACAAGAATGAGGTGTTCTGCATTTAATGGCAGCACCAATGCAACAATCGTCACTTGCTACAGTCTCACCAATGCGAGTGATGAAACGGATGAGCGACCTTTTATAATGAGCTATCTTTCCTTGTCTGATACATTCCCAAACACAACCTTCAGATCATTGGTGGAGGCATAAATACTCATATAGAAAAAGATGGCAATAAAAGTTTTTTGCTTACACAACTCACCAAACAGAAATGGGGGATATCAAGCAGATTTTTCACTCGAGAACAGGCTTGTATGCCTAAACACTAAATTAAAAAAAGGTAAAAGCTATGAACTTACATCTTCCTATATTACTCTAAAGCATAGCTAGATTATATATTTATAAAGATGAGGTAGATAAATCAGACGTAAATCTTTGAGGCATATACTTTTTTTAAAGAAGAATCTTCTGATCAGGGAATTGTATCAGCCAAGAGTTGCCCGAGTCTACGCAGAAATAAGAAACAGCTAAACCTTAACGATGTGGCGGGCCCGCAGTTATCAATGGTGATGTGAGAAATCAGTTTAGGGTAACAGTAAGAAACAAATTTGATACTCGATCAGAAGACATCTAAAACATACACTCCAAGGGATATGAACACTTTATTACCACCTATATAGAAACAGCAGTTGCGTGCAGCCAAACCAAGAATTAAATATAAAGTTTTATGAGAGTCAATAGCAGCTAGGGAAAAACGAGATAACATAAAAAGTATATTTACAAAATAGCAGAAACCTAACAAAGGCCAGTGGGCAGAGACCTAAGAAAACGCTGAGGTAAAAAATTAAAAACGAAAATAAAAACAAGGAGACATTCAAGGCTAAATCAATAAAATCAGAAATTCAGTAAAAGATAGACAATCACGATTACCATGGTAGACAGTAAATGAAGTAAGTGGAAGGAAAACCATTTACAGAGTAAAAATGAAAAGCTATCAGCCAAGAAGAAAGGCTTCAAAATGAAAATAAACTTTAAAGAATCTGCTCGGAATTCCAGTTAAAATAACTGATAAACCTACCGAAAAAAATCTGAAAATCAACAAGAAGAGTTTACAAAGGAAAACTTTTACACAATATTAAAAAAAAAGCTGAAAAGAAGTGAAAACTGCATAGGAACATTTCTTACTGTTTTGAACAAATCCTAGAAGCAACACCTCACAAAACAGCAACAGTACTGCCACTTCCTATCTCATAAAAAATCCATGAAAGACAAACCGAACCCACGGGACACTGGTGGAGAAGTAAGGACGAACTCCAAAGCGAAGTTATTTTACAGACTCTTAACACATAGACTGGCCAGTGTTAGCCAAACAGCAAGGACTCACATGTATTAACTCTGTGTGGACACTGGATACAGTCCAAAGGTCCTGTCAAGAGCCATGTAGGATAGGGAAAGATAGCGAAAGAGAGTCACGAAGCACCGCGCTATCAACACAACTTGATGATGATAATAATATTGGCGTGTGTCAAAAGTATTTTCATTTTATACATATCTTTCTCGTGAAGTACATTCTATTTACACATCTGTTGTTTCTTTTTAATCAAGAAAGAAATTCACATGGCGTAGTGGTTAAACAGCTTAACTGTGAACTCGAAGTAAGCGAGTTCGAACTCCATTTGCATTATTAGGTTCACTTCCAGTTTTTACTTGGGAAAGCTATGAACCTCTTTATCATTCCAGCTATAATTCTATTAGTATAACTATTGCCCTTCTACAAGGATGGTTTTGGCGTTAAATAACCCATAAAATTTGATATTCCATTAAACAAAGAAACTAAACCATTATTATTTTCACTAGATGCAATTTTTTACGCCAGTTTTAACTAGTGCCTTTTCTACGAAGTCTAAGTAACAGCAAATCCCCTAAAGTCTCCAAAACTTCTAAGTAATATTGTCGATTTTTCTAGTGCTTTGGTTTGGAAAGTCTCTATTATCCTGACATCCAGCTCACTCAGATTCTTTTCCATGAATTTTGGGATCGTTCCAAAGGCACAAATGACAATTGGTATGTACGTCACTTTTATGTTCCACAACTTTGTCATCCTTAGATCAAAGTATTTTTCGATATTCTTACTTTTTTCACCTCTACTCCGTGGCCTCCTGGACCAGTAAAATTATTTTGAAGAAAAGTGTTTTTCTTGGTAATTAACTCAAGGTCTGACCTTATTGTTGGGATTGATTGATCCACTTCATCACAAAATTCTAGAGAATTTTACGCGTCTCGTTTTCGAGGACAGATTCTGGTTTGTTTATTTCTCATTTATTGGTATGGTCAAATTTTAATTTCTTGCACAATTCCCAATGGATCAACTTTTCTAAATAGTGATACCTAGTTTCGCATTCCTTTTGTGCCAATTTTTGAAATTCGCTCATAATGTCATTAACCAGTTCATCTCCACGGAAGCCCCTCTTGTTATTCTTTTGTGTATTATTGATTTTAAGGCTTAATATAATCACTTATTATGATATTAATTTGAGTTGATATTACAAATTCTCTCAAGAGGTTTCTTTTTATTAGCTATATCTAAATAATCTCTTTATTTTTTCTTGTTAATTATAACTAGGTCTGATCCTATGGCTGGGATTAGTTGATCCGTTTGTATTTCAAATCCCAGTGAATTATATCCGTCTCATTCTTTTATATGGATCCTGGTTTATGCATATTTCATTCGTCAGCATGGTCAAAATTTTATTTCTTGCACAATTCACAAGGAATCATCTTTCCTACCCAGTCATGGCTTGTTTTCTACTCCCTTTGAGCTAGTGTGCTGCCTTCTCTCATTTTGTCATATACCGTTTCATCGCTTTTTCCACATAACTTACTATTATACTCCTTGCGACTTTTTCGCGCCAGAGTTAGCTGATGGTTTTTACTGGTGATTGATTGGCCACAAGTCACCTTAGGTCTCCAGGACGCTTTTCAGTATTCTAGCCGATCTCAACAATGCTGTAGTCTTGATGGTCTCGATTCACCCTCCAATTTCCAACTCTTTCAGTCCCCTTTTCAAGCCTTTGGAGATTGTTACAAGCGTCCCAAGAACAAATTTAAACTTCTTGCACACTTCCTAGTGGATCACCTTCCCTACCCAATCGTGTCTACTCTTAGACTCTCTTTGTGCTAATTTACTGAATTTGCTTATTATATGGTTGATCCTTTCGTTTCTGTCACTACATAATCAACATGAGCTATTTTGTTGCGTCTTGCATATTATTGCTTTGACATAGCCCTTATGGCGTTTTTTTCTACTGCTATCAGAAAAGATTCAGTTTTTCTCTCTTTTTTTTTTACCTATTTCCAAATTTTCTCGTGTGAGATATCGCTTGTTTATTATTATTATTATTATAAGAGTGACCACAAGCCATAAAATTCTGGATATTTTGAGGCATTATTTTCAAGTGGACTTTATAAACGCTTAAGCAGCCCACCAAATTCCAGAAATGAAAGAATATGAAGTTTGGCTGTCCGTAAAACTCCAAACTGACTTAACCATTTCATGGCTGCTGACAATCAAGTTATGATGCGTTAAAACCCAAAGTAGTTGACTACAGTAACTTTCAGAAAAGCTAAAATCGTCATAAAATAACTTTAGAAACGTAGTTTCAACATGGCCTCACGATTCCTCAAAGGGAATTCATTTGATACACTAAAATATGGAGACAAGATTAGCAGAACGGTTATCGGTGCAAACAATGAATTCGACGTTCAAATTGAATCTGATTGCTTTTCCCTTCGTGCTAAGGTCCATAGAAAAGGCAAGAAGCTCTTTTTCCTCGTTATAACTAAAAAGTAAACTTGACTCGGTTTCTTTGCTTTCTCAGGAGACAAACCAATTTACGATAAACTAAACTGTGAATACAAAACCAATATCCAGCAAGTCTGTATCATAAAAAGCTTCTTTCTACTAAAAGCACGGCACCATCTTTAATGTGGCGTGATTTGGGTCATGTGATCGGCAAAAAGAGTCCAACCAAATTGTATTTTACTTGAGTAAAAAGTTAGTTACAAAATTGGCAAAAATTGCCATCTTTGTTAAAATAAGCTATTACATATTTCTTCGTTCATTTGAGTTGTGACTGACATTCAAAGAAAGAAATGAAAAAGTTATACAAATCGTTTCGTTGAGTTAGCAATCAATGAGACATGTGGACAGTCAACGAGGAAATCAACGATGTGATTGAGAGGAAGGGTAGATAACAGCTTAAATCAATCAGAATGTGCTTGTGTGCTGCATGCTTCTTCTTCTTCTTCTTCTTCTTCTTCTTCTTCTTCTTCTTCTTCTTCTTCTTCTTCTTCTTCTTCTCTCTCTTCCACGGTGCACACGTAAGAAAGAAGCAGACCTGCCATACTCAACCAGACTTCTCTCTCTCTCTCTCTCTCTCTCTCTCTCTCCCTCCCACGGTGCACACGTAAGAAAGAAGCAGACCTGCCATACTCAACCAGACTTCTCTCTCTCTCTCTCTCTCTCTCTCTCTCTCTCTCTTTCACGGTGCACACGTAAGAAAGAAGCAGACCTGCCATACTCAACCAGACTTCTCTCTCTCTCTCTCTCTCTCTATCTCTCTCTCTCTCTTCCACGGTGCACACGTAAGAACGAAGCAGACCTGCCATACTCAACCAGACTTCTCTCTCTCTCTTTCTCTCTTTCTCTCTCTCTCTCTTTCTCTCTCTCTCTCTCTCACGTTTATGAATATATGAATATATGTGTATGCCAGTGTTAAACGTTGTACAAAAGTAATACATATGTTTGTGTGTGTTTGTGTACGTATAGGTAGATACACACACAGAAACACATACCCAAACACACACACGTAAATATATATATATATATATATATATATATATATATATATATATAAAGTAGTACGATATGATAAAATTTGATCGCTCCGTGGTGAAGCTTAGAATGGGTTTCCTGTACCCTCCGCAGAGCCAAAAGACACCTAAAAAAAGGAAACCTTGCATATAACTGGAAACTGTAGCTCGACATGAGTCTCCGTTTCATGAGATCTGAGGAGTTTTGAATACTCATTCATTGCTATTACTCCCAGGTCCACTCTGAATCCGAGTGGTAAGCACCTGATGGGATCCCATCTGTGGATCAAATAGAGTCATTTAATCATTTGTACTACTTGAAACGATTTAACTGTGTGTTAAAAAATAGCAATACTTGAAACCACTTGACTGTGTGCAAACAAATGAGCTTTGGCTCGTTTAAAAATGTTACCTACAAACTATTCACATATGTATAAACACTCTTTTATATTAAATAGCCAACAGTAGTTGGTGTTCTAAAACACACAACCAGCCTAAAATATAAATAAAATTGTACAATATATGCGATTCCTTCAACCTTGCATATAAAATAAATCCACATTGGTTGACTTACCGTTAATATCAATCATCGAATAAAAACAGAGATGGTAAATATAAAATAGCGAAAACGAATGCGGTATTTGATTTCAAAATCAATTTTTCCTAGCGACATACACATTTTAAAAGCATCACTCATTTGGGGTTTATATAAATATCAGAATAGTGTTTCTTTTTATTAAACATGAAATCAACAGTATGAAATAATTGAAAATGTCTCCTTTTTCTTGTAAAACCTAAACACATGCATTTAATATTGAAGACTCAAAAATTTCAAACAGAATTTCCTCCCAAAAATACGTAATATTCTTCTTATTTGAATACATTTCCTTGCGTAAATATTCTGAAGGCATAAACCTATAAGTTCTCAATTAGACTGCTATATCAGGAGTTAAAGACAAGCTTATAGCTGTATGGTCCTTGCAGTGAAATAAACCATATTAACCCTAGCATTGTAAAGAGCTGGAATAGAAAAGCTCTTTCGTCATGATGGTAATCAAATGCGACAAGGCTGTTGTAAGGAAATATTCTATAACAATGAACTTTTTGATTGTTTTCCATAACTACTAATTCAGCTTAAGGTTTTTTACTTTATGTTTATTCTTTACCCAACCCCTCCACAAATGTTGAATGCGACGCAAGATTATTATCTAAGCGGAGTTTAACAGGTTTGAATTCAGAGTTTTTCCCCTAGACCGGTTGACATGCCAAAGTTTAAGAGCCAAGTCTGCTATATTATTAACCCCGAGCTGGAATGAGAATAATTGGATTTATACCTTTCCCAAGAGTATTAGCACTATGTAAAATGCAAACAGCCTTGTTTCAGAATTATAAGGTACAGTTCAAAGGTTTGTAGACTGATCCAACGAAAGGAGTAGCGTCCTCCTCTACACTTCAGTGTAGTAGCTATAGAAAAGTGAGCCTTCGAGTCGCCTTCGATAACGGTCAGCCAACTTACTTTGTGTTAGGATCACACCTAACAAAAATATCAAAGTTTTCCCCACCCTGAGGAATAAAAAGAAAGTTGGCTTCCGTGGACAGTGGATTTAGGGATTGTAGGGCCCGAAAGAATGCAGACATGAGAGACAGAAGAAGAGACTTGAATTCCCCATGATACATGGTAGTTGCACATTTTGACTGGTGCACATACAGAGAAAGCATCTCTTTTTCCTGCTCTTTACATTCATGTCTCTATCGTTACTTAATAAAGCTGATTATTTTATTGAAAACCCACGAGTCCATCTCTTTTCAGTTTTTTTATGTATTTTCTTTGTTCTTAAAAACGTAACATTTGATATTCAATATTTTTTAATTAAAAAAATATGATCGTATGAAATTACGTTCTACGGATTCTCATCATAGAAGGGATAAATTTGACTGATCTTGTTAATTTGGTGTTTTACAAAAATAAGAACTACACAGGAGAGTTAAGCGTCTAAACCACCGACAAAGTACACAGTAGAGGTTTAGTGGAGATTAAAACCCCTTCGAAAAGTCCTTGTTCAGGTAAGTGCAATAGAGTACTGTTTAATAACCCATCTCAGTCGACTGTGGCTGTAGAATAAGCTAACTGCATTTCTGCAGAGGGACAAGATCCCCACCTCAACGAGTGTCAAGGATATTGAAATGAATTGTATCTGATAGTTAAGCTCTAGTCATGGCGCCTTGGAGAATGGGAATTGTCCCGTCATTGTCATTACTCACAGGTCTACTCTAAACTGGAACGGTAGTACCTCTTAAGGTCACATATATGGTTCAAATGTCTGAAAACAAATTGCTAATGTCAAATTGAAGTATAAGTATTACGAAAAATACTTGTAACCACTTAACTGTGTGTGAATAAAACTCTTAGTGATAGATAGCAATACTTGAAACCATGTAACTGTGAGAAAAAATTGAGCTCTGGCTCGTTTAAAACAGATACCTACAAATTATTCGTTAGCAATATATATCATCATCATCATATCGTGCTGGCAGCACGGATATCCCTGACCCTCTCTCGCCACTCCTCCCTATCGTTCATCGCCCTAGGCAGGTCTTCAGGACAACAACCTGTATCCTCACATAGCTGCTGAATGTACGTTCGTGCTGGTCGTCCTGCTTTTGCGCGGCCATGTGTGGGGATCCATAAGAGTACATCTCTTATGAGTTCATCTCTGCTTCTCCAGCAATGTCCTGCATGTCTGGTACGCCTAACTTGAATAGTTTTCGTGATAGGGGGCAGGTGGCCGTACAGTTGGTGTCTTGTGGGGTGTTGCTGCCAGGACTTGTTCAGGATTGCACGCAGCATTCTTGTGTAATTGCCATCTAGTTTCTTCTCCAGCCGTTTTGTTAGTGTCCATGTAGTGCATCCATATAGCAGTATCGATGTGACCGCTGCCTGGAAGAAACTTCGTTTCATTTTATCGGTTAGGTCTGATTTCCATATAGTCGATAGCCTATTGATAGCTGTCCATGCTTTCGTTATAATATGGCATTAAATAATCTTCAAGAGTTGATATGCCATAAAACATAACACAATCAAACCGATGATTAGTTACCAAGTTATACCAAAGTCACTTGACCAGTTTTCAAGATATTCATAATGGTTAGGTATGAATTGTATTTGTTTAATGGCAATCTTTCAATGTTATCAGAGCCATAAATTGAAGAAAACTCATATTTATATGAATAAGATTCCAATAAATATGTTCAGAAAAGTTAACTATCAGTTATAAAAATGCGTAAGCTGACCAAGCACATAATCCGGTGAAAAAAGAAATAATTATTTGCAAATATTGTTGTTCAATATTTTCGGCCTTCTGTCAAACATTCTGAAATTGTAGTAAGATATCTTTTTCCGAAGAAAAATACGTTTCTCTTATTTTTTGTGAAGGCCAAAATATTATTACCGTTTTGAAATAGCCCTAGGCAAAGCATGACTATCTCAACAGGATATACCCAGAGGCAAACAAATCATCGGCATAAACATATCAACATCTGATTTGAAGTATCCTTTAATGTATAAGATTGCGTTTTACAGATATTTACAATAAAGCTTATTTCATGTATACAATATCAATAGTATCTATGATTTATATATATATATATATATATATGTGTGTGTGTGTGTGTGTGTGTGTGTGTGTGTGTGTGTGTGTGTGTGTGAAATTCCCTTGGAAAAGTTCGGCATCACACTATTCTACCTCTAAGTATCAGTAAATAGTGAGACATAGTGGGCTCTTTAACCTTCGTATGGCAATCACTTTAATTGATCTCAACGAAATATTTTAGAAGGATAAAGAAAAACAATAAAACAAATATTTTTCAGTCATTTTTAATTTGATATATTTTTTGCATTAAAATTTGGTTCTTCTTGCGTAATGTTCTTGTTTTTAATTCTCAAAAACAAAAGATAAGAAGGAAAATGTCTTTGTGTTCAAATACTTGTTGGATGGATCTGGGGGGGGGGGTTCTGGTATATCAACCATAGTCACTTATTTAAGACAAAATCCTGTTTTTACATAAATATTAAATACATATGATTAGTTGGGTTAGGTTTATGGCATATCAACCGTTGCAGGTTATTTAATGCTTAATCTCGTTTATACTTACGTATTAAATAAATATGATTTGGTTTGGCTAGATTTTATGGAATATCAATCATTTTCGGTTATCTAATGCCAAATCCTGTTTTTACAAGTATAGTAAATATATGATTTGTAAATACATTTTTGATATACACAGTAAAAGGATCGAACAGTTCTATTTCTAATAATTCAACTTAGCACGATTCAACAAAGTTAAATGGTTCCACGTATTGTTATGTATCACTTACAATTCTATTAAACATGTATCATTCATTTATACACAGTTAAATAATCAAACAGTCCTATTAGAACTGTTTGACATTTAACCTGAGTGCAAACATTTCAATCTACCATAAGTAATTTGTTTGCAATCAGTTTAAATGTCGAACAGATTTAATTGACCTATAAATAGGAACCTATCAGGTGCTACCACCCCGAGCCAGAGTGAACTTGGTAGCGATGGAAATAAAGCAGTACTCCACATTCCCCAAGGCTCCAGTAATACAGCAGCCCCATCATCAGGCTGTTTAATGTTATATTCAGGACACTTTATGGACGAGTCTTACTTCTCTGCAGACATGCAGTCAGTGTATTCTACAGCCTCAGCCGACTAGGCTATAGGACACTCTTTCGAGGAGTCTTACTCCTCTGCCGAGATACAGTCAGTGAATTCTACTGCCTCAACTGACTGGGCTGGTGTGTGTGTGTGTGTGTGTGTGTGTGTGTGTGTGTGTGTGTGTCATTGACAACTCTAATATTTTACCTACTAACTGAACGGTCAAAACAGATAATAAAATTTTGTAAGATCTTTTTAAACAAATCTATGCCTTACTTAAAGGCATTAGCACAAAGTGAAATGTAAACACCCTGATCCTGGATTTGAATTTAAATTGCTGATTTAATTTCCCAAAATGATACCCATTAAATCAATTGAGCCTCCTTGCGTTCTATAAAGTAGTGATTATAGATATTATAGAAATTAATAATAATTGATATTATAGAAAGTGATGGATAGAAATTGTTTAAAGCACCAATTATTTTTATTGCACAACATTGCCAAAGTTATTACTGATTTTGAGCAGAAGGAAGAATACAAATTGACCGACTAGTTTGGACACTCTTCTGTTGCAAGATGAGGTTGTATTTTCAATCTAATTGACTGATTTTAAGATGGATTTTAGAAAAAAACAAAAATATTTTTAATCATTTTTTTAATTGAACGTTAGATTTTATTAAAGAAATGTAGCCTTCATAAAACCAGAGGACAATCAAATACATAGTTATTTTAATTGCAATAAAATTTACTCCTTTTCGAGCAATGATCTTTTAATTCTCAAAATCAAAGAGTTAGTCACACATTATATATTCATTTAAATACTTATAAACTGAATTATATTTGCGAGTGGTCTGAAAAGATCATAGGCTGAAAAGATCGTAAGATGAGATGATATTGAAAGAATGGTGTGGTCTATTAATGATATGTAGTGTAGCATTCAAATAAAGCCCTGACCAGTTTATCGCAGGGAAAACATAGTAAGATCGATCAGTATGGCTGACAGCCATTGAACTTGAGGTAAATCTGAGACTATAGTTCACATTGGATGGTTTCAGTCAAGTAACCAAAACGGTTCTAGAGTCAGAAATAAGCAAGTCAGTTAACTAAAGAGATTGAATGTTCCATTTTGCTCACTGATTCCCTGTTTAGGCTGCAGTGGGTAACGAATGAAAAGTCGGCAAGAAATGAAAGTAAAATTTGCACATGAAATTGTGGTCCAGTCGTCATTCATTATCGTTGAAGAGAACATTTTTGAATTGTTGGATATGATGACAGAAGACAATGAACAATACAAAAGATGGCGACACTAGAATGACAACAAGACGAGTGAAGAACGAAGATAAGAAGCAAAGTGAAGAGATGGGAGCCTCCCGATCATCGAGCAAGTGCCATATGGCATAGAACAGCCAAGAGCAAGAAATATTTCATATGTACCCTGAATGGTAATACCCTTGGGAAAGGTATGAATCCAATTATTCTCCCTTCAGCTATGGGTAAATAGTAGGGCACTGAATTCTTCAGCCTTGATGAGGCAAATAGTCTAGGAGAAGGAAAACTCTGACTTCAAACCTGTTAAACTCCGCTTAAAAATTGACCTTGTTTCATATCCTGCCCGAGCGGGGGGGGGTTGGTAAATATGCATATGTCCCAGGATTGGATCCATTAGAATATATGTTGTTGATGACTTTTTATTATGGAGAATCAAGCACGGCAAAGAAATGTGTTGACCTCAAGGGGACGATGCCGAAAAGAAAATCTCAATTGCTTAAGTTTTATGAGAATATCTTTATTAGCTAATCAATTTTTCATCCAACTCATGTATACTGAACAAACAAAAAATCTATTTTAACTTCCTAATATATTAAAATCCATTAAAGATTTTGAGCTGGGATGGGGAGGTAACTTACAAATCTGACAACTTTTCTACATAATCAATGGGATTTTGAATTTTCAATCTCCTTGGTCTATTTAAAACAAGATTTTAAAAGGATACATTTTTTATTCAACAATGTAATTCTATCAATTTTTTCGAGTATTTACCATTTAGAAAACTAATCTTGACTAATTGCGTGTCTTACTTTGATTGCATTAAAATTGGTTCTTATTATGTTATGATCCGTTCCCTAATTCACGAAATTCTGTTTGCTCAAATGCTCATCAAAATTTATGTTTTCCTAAAGATTGTACAATTACGCGATATTCTTTCAATCAAGCAGTCGGTAAACTGTACAATTATTAGAAATATTAGCAAAATTGTTGCTCAATTGATATTTTAACTTTGAAAGAAAACGGATCCTGATTTATAAAGCCAAATGTTCGATTAATGATGTTCTGCACCTTTAACTGAACATTTTTATGGATATTGCTTAACTTTTGTAGTCAATTCAAAATTAATAAATCATGATGTTATCCAGTTCATAAAAACACCTTTAAAATCTCATTGGACAGTTAACAAAAAAAAAAAAAAAACGTAATTATACAAACTAGCAAAAATAAACACGCACCACAACTATTTAAGTTTTAATGTAATGAAATATTATATTAAATCTGGTCTGGTAGTTGGTCGGATTGATCCTTTAATAACATAAATGTATTCTGAGGCAAATCTAACTCAGCTTGACTAGGGCCATCATTAATAAATAAGATGCTAATAATGATAATTTAACAACCACTGATAATATAACGTAAATAACTAAGGGAATCGTGACATTGATGGTAATGTAGCTTCTGTTATAGAGAGACTCATGATCTCTATTATAATATGATGTAGATTTAATACACAGAATTTATTGTAATACAGTAGTCAGCACCCGACACTCAGTGAACCTAGTGACCGTATTTTAATGACCGACAGCAAAGGGCCAACCACAGAAAATCATGTACTAACAGCGAGAAGCGGCAATACGATAGTTTGGTATTTTTAAAAGCGGCAGCCAGTCTAACCAAAAGAGGAAAAGTAGGAAGCTTCAATTTCGAAGTTAGTTACCCCCACTTCTTAAGAGGTGAACTATGGGTTATAAAACTATTGGAACTTTCCTTCATCAAATCAAAAATATCATATCTACCTATTTTGACACCGATCGAGGGTGAGGCCGAGATACACGAGTAAATGAGTGGTATTTTTCTTGAACCACATGTCTGATTTTTACCTTTTATGTGAACTTCTTGTCCTTTCTTCATTTTATCTTTGTCAACTTTGAAACCTAACAATGCAATGTAAGGAGGATATTTCCATCTTCATGGGATTCATATGTCCGATTGAAATATCTTTTAATTATACCAATTATTAATTTCAGTAAATAATCTCATTTTTTAAGATTATTCTGTGACATTTTCCAAGAACTAAACATCGTATTTGTTGGATAAAATCACATGGAATATATAAAGCAGTATTATTTATTGGAGGTCTCATGAATTCGTTATTCGGTTTTTTAAAGTTTATCTAAAAGTCTAATCAAAAGGGTTAAATTGTTTAAAATTGTTTAAACAGACAAAAACAGTTTGAACGAAATATTTTCAAGGCTCAAATGTCAGGATCAGAGTTCAGAATCAAATCGCTCGATATTATGAAACATTGATTACTAACACCTCGAACTGAAACAGTGTAATTAAGAAGGTAGTGACTAATTAGGGGATTAAATTAAGGTTAATGAACTCGATTTAACCAGATATTCGTGAGATTATTGATTACATTTTAAATCTAAAAAATTAAACAGCATACAGAAAATCATAGCATGTTTTCTCTTAAGGCCTAATACAATAATTTTGCTGGAGAGAAAATTGAATATTCGATTAAATACAAAAATTATGCCAACGATTTTACTGTCACTGGCCTGCAAGAATGGGTGCTATATTATTGATTTAAACATGAAAATGAACTTGTTTTAATTTAAATAAGCAATATTATAAGAGTACATACACACACTCGTGTATATATACATAAATACACGCACATACGGAGAAGTGTGGGATGAAGAGTTCAGAGACTGAAACGTTTATATGATAACGTCATATCTGCTTTTTTAACAATTGTATCCAAAAACAGCAACACCGATGGAAGAAGTGTATACAACGCAAGGAGGTCCATGTTGAAAAGATAAATTAGTCGTATTCATACCACGTGACTCTTGGTCAGACAATGAACTTTTTAATTACCATATTTACCAACCCCTCCGCTCGGGCAGGATATGACACAAGGTCATTTTTTAAGCGAAGATTAACAGGTTTGAACTTAGAGTTTTCCTTCTCTTAGACTAGTTGCCTTACCAAGCTGAAGAACCCAGTCTTCCCTACTATTTACCCATAGCTGGAGGGAGAATAATTGGATTCATACCTTTCCCAAGGGTATTAGTGCTATGTGAAATGCAATCAGTCTTGGCCTGGATTTGAACTCGTGTCACCGTGTCCTTTTCCTACGAAGATAACCATTACACCACGGGCACCTCCAAATGAACTCTTTAATTACAGTTTCCTTCCCGAGCAATTACGACAACCTTTTAATTAATTGTTCGGATACACTGCAAAATATAACACTTTCTGTTGCCGACAAAAATACTTTTAAATGATTAAGTGGGGAAAAAGGATAAACTGAGAATTGTGCAAGAGATGAAAATTTGGCTGTACTGAAAAATAATATACGCACAAACTATAATCTATGATGGGAAATGCCTCGAAAACAATCCTCTTGGAATTTCAGATACAGACGGACAACTAAACCCCAACTAGAACAGACGTAGTATTTATTAACAAAAAGAAGAATTAGTCATCAAGTGGATTTTGGTGATCCAGCAGACCATAGAGTGGGGATAACAGAAAGCAAAAAGATAAACCAATGCTTGACCTTGAAGTGAGCAAAAGACCTGTGAAAAATGGAAGTTACGGTGATGTCAATTGTATTTGAAGGTTTTGGAACGGTCTCCAAAGCCCTGGAAAAGGCAGTCGACTAGGGCTTTAGAATACATTAACTTAATCTCTGCAGTAGGTTAAAAACTCCCACCACCAACGAGTGTTCTGGTTATATCATTAAACAATCTGATGGTGAGGCTCCAGTAATACTGGAACTTTGAGGAATGCGGAGTACCCTTTCATTGCCATCTCTCTTGGGCTTGATCAGGCCCGAAGTGGTAGTACTAAATAGGGTCCTTTCTATGGGTCAAATAGAATTGACTAATATTTAAAATGAGTTCGAACAAATATCTTATACTATATTGGATTGTTTGAAATAGAGCTGCTTGATCATTAAACTGTGTGTGATGATTAATTGAATCGTTAATGATACATAGCAATACTTGGAACTTTTTAACTTTTTTTACTTATGTTCTCAAATAATATATCTCAAATATATGTATATACCGGAATCTAAAATGGTTGATAGGACATGAAATCAAACAAAACTAAACCACAGCAGACCTGGAAAAAATAAGGAGAACTGGAATTCAGAGTACGAATTCAAACCTTCCAAATAACAGCACTGTTGAAATCAGCTAGAATACTTAGAAGGGTCCAGGAGAGATGAGGAAATATTTTTCATTCTGACTTCAGAAAATCACCACCACTGAAAACAGTTGTAAAAAAAAAACTCTAAAGGAGAAAAAGAGTATTGAAAATGTAATCGTAGACCTTAGATGTGGATACGAATAAATTTTGAAGACATTGTGTTTAGAAAAATGCTTATTCAAGACACCGTTATATATTTCTCTTTCTTCACATTTTTATATGAATAGTTCTAGAAACTGAAGAAAGTGAGTAACTAACCAACTAGTTAATCAATCAAACTATAATTCTCTACCAATGCAGAGTAAAAAAAATGTCTAATATTTAGTTAATAAAAGAAGACAGCATTCTGGAAAGTTAGCCTAACTATTCGAAGTGAATATGCCGTAGCAAATATATATTTATAAAAATCGCAAGCACCTCCATCAAAAAGAATTAATCAACTTTGTATGGATGCATTTTTTCTTAATGGAGACCACAGGTCTGTAAACAGTAATAACGAATCAAATAACGTTAGAACATAGAGACACAATTAACTGAAGCAGGCAGAGTTATAAACAATATTAAAGTTATGTTCACCTGAGTCAGCTGGAATTTCGTAATAAACATGAAAATAATAATCCATAAAAGCCAGACACCAAGAATACGTTGAATATGCTCCAGCCAAATAGAAGGTACACTTGCTCAGACACTAAACAGAATTTGTTGGTAAGGCTCATGCTTCTATTATTCAAAGTTCCAATCTGGCTGAAAGCAATTGTGTAAACAAGGGTACAATCTATTCATCAAATGGAACGGGTTAAAAATCATTACTATTTGATAAGAATACTTGTATCTGTGAGTAAATTATTTTTATGAAGAATAGTTACAGCTATAAATATTTACAAATGATAATTGTTATTGTGACACTACGTGTTAAGTACCTAACTAATATGTAAGAATTAGAGTTTATGAAATATATGACAATATATATATATATATATACATATATATATATATATAGATAGATAGATATCAAAAACACAAAATATTCTTAAAATAAGTATCTTTTTGTTCAAGGCTTATATTGACCTCAAAAGCTGGTTGATCGTTCCTAAAGGTCAGTTAAGTGCGAGACAATTGTTTTGGATTTTAAAGGTTAGCAAATTTATTTAATTTTTCGGTTCTCCACTAACTTCATCAATCACAATAATGATACGGGTCATTTTGTAAAATATATTTTTCTAGTCCTTATCTTGAAGGTCTATGTCAAAAGGGAGATTTAATTTTGCTCCACCCTAAATAAAGGTGAGCTGAGCATGGCTCACCCAGTCAAGTGAGGCTGAAATTTTTTTTGTTCAACCCCAATTGCTCTAAACCTGTTCCCATTGGTCAAAGCATCTAAAAAAGGGTTTTCTCTATACCTTTAAGATATAGTCCTGAACTAGGATTGGCTGACCAATTGGAATATGACTTCTAATTTTCTCTCATTGGACAACCAATCAGAAACCATTTTTAGTCCAGATATTGATCTATAAAAATGGGATAAGAAAACGAATCCTCAGAGAGGATGAGAAAAGGGGCCAAGAAGAAACTCCAGACTGCCAAAAAAGCACCTCTTCTATTCTAGACCCGAGGCACTCCGAACAAACTTCAGACGTTACAAAAATAACTGATGGTTTCTCACTGGAGTTTGAGTGATAACAAGTCCCTCAAGTCTCCAGGACTCTTCGCAGTATTCTGGCAGATCTCAACAATGCTGTAGTTTGGACAGTCTCCACCCGTCCCGTTATATCCAATTCCTCCAGTCCTTGTACCAATCCTTTGGTGACTGTACAAAGAGCACCAATTACAATTGGTATAATTGTCAATTACACGTTCCACAGTTTTTTTCAGTTCCCAAGCAAGGTCAAGGTACTTATTCCTCTTTTCACTTTCTTTCAATTTTACTCTGTGGTCAGCCAAGACAGTAAAGTCCACAATTCTGCAAGTTAACTTTTTTTGTTGATTATTATTAGATCTGGTCGAGATTTAGTTATCTGTTTGTGCGTCTCATTCTCTAGGACAGATTCTTGGTTGTGCATATACCATTTGTTCGTATGGTAAAATTTAAATTTCTTGCATATTTCCCAGTGGATCACCTTGCCCGCCCAGTCGTGTCTAGTCTTACACTCCTTCTGCGCTGATTTGCAGCATTCACTTATTATGTGATTGATCGTTTCGTCTTTGTCACCACATAACCTACATTTGCTATTTTGTTGAGACTTATCTATTCTCGCTTTGATATGATTAGTTCTTCTTCTTTTTATTATTATTATTATTATTATTATTATTATTATTATTATTATAAGTTATTTACACCAAATAATTGCTTTAAAACAACTAAATTTGTATTATTCAATCCAACAATATTTGACATTATAATCTGATGTGTCCTCGATACGATACTAAACTGGATAGTGACGATCCTGGTCGGGATCTCAGTAGAGTGTAGTTTCATCCTTTTTGCTGGCATTACTATCAGTTCCACTCTCACCAGTAATGATCCTATTTACCCAACCCCTCAGTTCGGGCAGGATATGACACAAGGTCAATTTTTAAAGCGGAGTTTAGCAGGTTTGAATTCAGAGTTTTCCTTCTCCTAGACTAGTTGCCTCACCAAGGCTGAAGAACCTATTCTGCCCTACTATTTACCCATAGCTGGAGGGAGAATAATTGGATTCATACCTTTCCCAAGGGTATTAGTGCTATGTGAAATGCAATCAGTCTTGTCCAGGAATTGAACTCGTATCGCCGTGTCCATTACACCACGGGCACCTCACCAGTAATGATAGTAATTAGTTGAATCCAATCTATGGATCAAATAGATCCATTCCTAACGTTTTACCAAGTGAACCTTTATCAATGGATAGTTAATGGCTCTTAAAAATTGATATTGTCACTAATATATTTAAACTGATTGTAAAGATAGGTTTTTACACCATGTATAATTGGAGACCATATTTGTTAGACTGAACTTGGCATAAATTAATCTAAAGAAAGTTTACATGCCGTAAGACCAACCAAACAATACTTTGAATGAGAAAGAAAGAAATAAAAAAAGAAAGAAAAATATATTGATACTACGAGTAAAAAGAAAAGAAAAAAAGATGCTACTTTGAGAAAAAGAAAGGATAGAAAGAGGAAATTAGATAAGATAATAAAAGAAAAAGGGGGGTGCTGCTCGGATTGAATATTGCCTTTCATAAAAGAAAGAAACGTGTATACATTTACATATTAGAGAACTTATATCTTTCTTTGTGAGACTCTTCGCTTGTATATCTTTTCTAGTTTATTTTTAACGTTCTGCGTTTATATGATTTCCCTCTAAAACATGACCAATCACATTTAAATGCTTTCAAACTTTTTTATGGTGATTCTAAAACTTACTTTTCCATAAGTAAAAGATACACCTGCAGAAATATTCGCCTTCGGTCATAGAACAAAACCATTCGCTTATCATGCATTATCTCTGGAAATCATATCCGGAACAGAAAAAACAAAAGAAAAATAACACTCACCTATTTATCGTAACTTTTAAGTATTTGTTATATAGCAAGTAAACTGCATGGGTATCGCAGATTTCACAAATGTATAAATGTAATTCTATCTATGGACTGGGCTTGCCTAATGACGCGAGATCGATCTCCCAACTTGTATCACTGGTCATCTTACATGGTTTAGTCAAAGGGGGCGTTATTTATGTAGCATGTCTTGTTTATAATTAGTCTGCTGGACGCTATCCTTCTACAAGTCTGCTACTAGTTTGAATACTGAGTATTTATTCTCTCGACTGGTTGCTAAAGAGGCAAGTCTGCTAAAGAGGCAAGTCTGCTAAAGTAGCAAGTCTCTATACGGGTTGCTAAAGAGGAAAGTCTGCTAAAGAGGCAAGTCTGCTAAAGTGGCAAGTCTGCTAACGTGGCAAGTCTCTATACGAGTTGCTAAAGAGGAGAGTCTGCTAAAGAGGCAGATAGGTCAATATACACGTTTGATTTTTTTTTTTTCGTATTTGATAAAAGCATGGGTGAAAAAAAACTCTAGAGAAATAAACACACAAAAATGTAGATATAAGCGTACAATGAACGCGATTCTTTAAGATCTAGACATAAAATAACCCTAAACGGGTTGACATGCGGTTAAAATTAACAAATCAATCGAATATAAAGAAAATAGTAGAAGATATAATTGTATGTCATTATACATAAAATATATATGTAAAGATATTTACTTAACTTGGTTAAGCATTATACAAGCATATAAAACGAGAGATATGCAAAATTTATGGAAGCAAAAAATATACAGGCAAAATCCTGATGTTTCATGAAATCGGACACCGAACAATAACGCCAATAGGAGAATCCAAATCGATCAAATACTAAGAAAGTTTCTTACTCGATGTATGCGTAAACATACGCATAGAATATATATATATATATATATATATGTATGTATATATATATATATATATACTATTATCATCATTATTACTTAGAATATTCGGACTATTGACCAAACTTTATTGGTATAATCACAAACTTTCGGCTGATATGGCTTTCGGCCTTCTTCCAGTGTTTCATTTCGAACTTGGAAGTCCACACTTAATCTCGAACTGTACCTTTTATTCAAACCACAGGAGTCGTCTGTTCTAATTCTATCAACCATGACCGAATTCTAGTGTTAAGTAATTATAAATATTTCTTGTTATTCTTACCTGTTATTGAAATTGAACCTGCAGATGACTTCACTGAGAAACACCTGCCAATTAAATGTTTTATCCACTGCGCCACGTGTCCCGATGTAGAAAGAAAGAGAAACAGCGACACAAATATGTGCGTAAGTCTGTGTATTTAGATAAACATTAGGGTATATGTGTGTGTGTTTGTGTGTGTACCTTTTTATATAGGTGTGTCGGTGTTGTTCTACGTATCGCGCAACAATATATGAGTAAGTATATGCGGGTGTTTAAATATAATCATTCTGGTGCGCATGTGCAAATCTATATTTTTTACTTGCATATAAAAGCTACACACACACATACACACACACACACACACACACATATATATATATATGTATGTGTGTGTGTGTGTGTGTGTGCGTGTGTGTGTGTGTGTGTGTGTGATTGGTAAACATAGATTAAGTTACTTGTGTGAATTAAAGTTTTCCTGCATTTTGCTACATGCTACTTTGAATCCAATTAATGGGTCACATATAAATATTTAATCATTCATCACTCGTCTATGACGAGACCAAAGCACTTCAATCCATGAAGGCTAGTCACTGTCGTTGGTATCATCATGGTAGTTAATCCTCTAAAACGTTAAACATTACTTCAATCTCTATGTTATTTAAAAGTTGAAGAGATAAACGTAAAACTTTGTCGAATTCAGGAATTTATATTTATAAGTTCGAACTGAGCCATAACACTTGAGAAGGAGCTAAAAACACTTGATCACAATATAATAATCAGAGGATTCAATGAATTTTGCTCAGTCTGCAAAACCTCGACTTTCAGGCAGTACCAGTTAGTCAAAAACTGCGGAGTCCGAGGCCTTGCTCCCAGCCATTGAAGTAAATCCGGAGGGTATAGCTCAGAGAGTATCGGGTAAGGTCAGTATTTTACTATCCCGTGTGGTTCGTCATCTTCACAAATCCAGCAAAATCAACCGAAGTTGCCGAATTGTTAATCGCGTTAACAAAGCATTTGACACACCAATATATATGGCTTAATATTTTATGGTAAGAGTCATCATTAGTGAACGATCTGTGGATTATTTTTTTCCAATAAATATTCGGAATAGAAATGTTTTGAAAAATGAATTTATTAGAAAGTATTTCTGATATCTGTTCGTCTCGCATTGTCTATGATCAAAGTGTTGCATACTTACTCAGTATAAACGGTTACTTCAGCAAATCTTTTAATGTTTAATCATTGTACAAAACTTTTAACATACATGATTGTATATTCCTAATAATGAGACTCTTATTTTCATAGCTCAAGATACCGTATTTTCCAAGTTCAAATGTCTATTTTTAACCGTAGACGTTACATATATTATTTAAACAGGACTACGTACACACTAATTAAACTAAACATCTTTCTGTTTCGCTATTTCTCTACATTTATCTTTATATATATTTTCCTTACAATTTCTCCAGATTTGATTTGGTCATTCACTAAGCCTCGATCTGATTTTCTCGGCCATATTTTAATTTCTGATTCTATTCGGTCTCGCAATGACTGAAATCCTGAGAGTAGAAGCGTTTTACCAGTATTTTTCATTTACTGCTATCGGCTGCGACGAATTGATACATAAATGAATGGAAGAAATAAATGTGCATTATGTTTCCCTAATGTCCACTAAAAGAAGAAGAAAATAAAACATGAACCGGTATTGTTTGTGTTGTTTGTTTTTTTTTGGGGGGGGTACCATTTGAAAGTATAAGAGAAACAAATGCCAGAAAATACTTAAAACGCTAGCTGGCAATTTTTCTTGCTTTGCCAATAACATTCCTTCTCTCTCTCTCTCTCTCTCTCTCTCCCTCCCCCTCTCTCTCTCTCTCTTTCCCTCTCTCTCTCTCTCTCTCTTTCCCTCCCCCTCTCTCTCTTTCATACACTGTAGAATGAGTGAGCGCCCATTGGAAAATAAATGCTTAATTAAAAATGTGGTTGACCAAGCCAAAGAGTTAATAACAGACAGGAAATAGTCTATATGGAATCAACCAACGGACTGTGAAAGACAATATACAATTATCACCAAGTTTCCTTTAGGAATAAACGCAATGCCAATAGCACAAGACTGTTTGAATACATCTGGAAATATAAAGAAAAATATGATGAAGAATCAGAGGTTAAGTGATCTGTATTGAAAAGAACGACTGCTCGTAAAAAGAATTCCAAATATTGTGAATTATAATTGGAGGAAAAATTTATTACAAATTTTATGAATTCTTGCAATCTACTGAATAAAAGATCGTAATTAGTAGCTATAATTCCCCTTCGTTTATCTATCTATCTATCTATATCTATCTCTCTCTCTCTCTATATATATATATATATATATATATTCTCAAGTAAACAAGTTTTAAAAAGCGGATGAAAGGCTCAAAGTCGGCTGGCAGACATAGATAAAACCTAAAATCTTAAATAAGGTACACTACCTTTCTATTCGCAATACTATTAGTTTTATTCAGTTTTCTGCATATATATATATATATATATATATATATATATATATATATATATATATATTTATATATATATATATATATATATCAAACCATATATATATGTTTGTGTATTTATATATATATATATATGGTTTGATATATATATGTTGGTTTGCTGCTGTGGAAACAACACTTCGAAAACTTACTTGGAAACCCACCAAAAATAACGCATGAACCAATCACCAGAATAATTAGCAAACAATTAGACATTAAACTAGGACCGTTCACACAAGAAGAACTCGACTCGGTTCTCAGAAAAATTAAAAATAGGAAAGCTGCAGGGCTGGACGAAATTTCCCCGGAAGTATGGAAGACCAGACAATTCGACGACATACTGCTCCGACACTGCAACGCAGTATACAATCAAAATCCGATAGATAGATGGATGAAGGGATGCATACTCCCCTTCCCTAAAAAGGGGGACCTCGGATTAGCCAAAAACTACCGAGGCATAACACCTACATCCATAGCTGCCAAAATCTACAATGCCCTACTACGAAACCGAATAGAACCCAAAATCGACAACATACTTAGAAAAAACCAAAATGGCTTCCGAAGAAATAGATCCATGACCTCACAAATATTAACCATCCGCAGAATCCTTGAAGGTGTACGGGCAAAGAACCTACAAGCGACATTATTATTTGTCGACTTTACCAAGGCTTTCGACTCCATCCACGGAGGAAAGATGGAACAAATCCTACTAGCGTACGGCATACCTAAAGAAACCTTAGCGGCAATAACGATTCTCTATAGAAACACCAAAGTAAAAGTACGATCACCGGATGGAGACACAGAATACTTTGACATTGTAGCAGGAGTACTACAAGGGGACACGCTGGCCCCGTACCTCTTTATCATTTGTCTAGACTATGTACTTAGAACATCGATTGACAAAATCAAAGAGAATGGCTTCGAACTGACGAAGAAAAGAAGCAGAAGATACCCCGCAACAACAATTACCGACGCCGACTACGCCGATGACATAGCGATACTGGCAAATACACCTGACCAAGCCGAAACACTTCTGCATAGTTTGGAACGAGCATAGGCCTCTATGTTAATGCAAACAAAACGGAATATATGTGCTATAACCAAACGGGGGACATCTCCACTCTAGAAGGAACCCCACTTAAACTTGTAGAAAAATTCACGTACCTAGGAAGCAGCGTCGAATCAACCGAAAAGGACATCGAAACGAGGCTAACGAAAGCATGGACAGCTATCAATAGGCTATCGTTTATATGGAAATCAGACCTAACCGATAAAATGAAACGCAGTTTCTTCCAGGCAGCAGTCACATCGATACTGCTATATGGCTGCACTACATGGACGCTAACAAAACGGCTGGAGAAGAAGCTAGATGGCAATTACACAAGAATGCTGCGTGAAATCCTGAACAAGTCCTGGCAGCAACACCCCACAAGACACCAACTGTACGGCCACCTGCCCCCTATCACGAAAACTATTCAAGTTAGACGAACCAGACATGCAGGACACTGCTGGAGAAGCAGAGATGAACTCATAAGAGATGTACTCTTATGGATCCCCACACATGGCCACGCAAAAGCAGGGCGACTAGCTCGAACGTACATTCAGCAGCTATGTGAGGATACAGGATGTTGTCCTGAAGACTTACCAAGGGCGATGAACGATAGGGAGGAGTGGCGAGAGAGAGTCATTGGATATCCGTGCTACCAGCACGAGATGATGATGATGATGATGATATATATGTAGTTATACACACACACACACACACACACACATATATATATATATATATAAATTATGAGTGCTCAATATCAGTGATAGAGCTTATGTCGATCGAAGTTTGCAAAATGTAGACAATTGGTATAATGGAGACATAGGTGAGAAATTCCCTGTCAACCTGAATCATTGACTCTATGTCTACGCAATTCGAACTTTGTTTTACACTCACACAGACACACACAGATTCAAAAGCATTTAGTGAGTTTTACTCTGTTACAGACCAAGCGGATAAAGCAGTCATGTCTACCAAAAACCTAACCACTGAAAAGAAATCTAAATTATCACATACAGATTTTAAAATGAAAATAAATAGATACATACTAGAGAAAAGACAACAACGCTGGAACAATAATGAAAATAATAAATTATTAGAAATTAAACTCACACTGGCAGAATGGAAGCAAAGCTTTAAAAAACCGAAAAGAGGAGGTTACATTGTCCTTACCCTGGAAAAGTCATACAAGGATAAGACACTCTTATTTACCCGAAGGAAAACAACAACCGCATATCAGACCAAATACACCGTGAAACACATTCTCATTGAATGTACTGACCTAGCCCATATAAGAAAAAGCTTCTACATAAACAATATGAAGGAACTGTTCCAAAATACTGAAATAAATAATGTGATATCATTTCTAAAAACAGTGAAGTTCTACACAAAAATCTAAAGAAATTTACAATAAGACCAAATTACTTCCATAAACCCTTTCTTTACGAGATATATTCTAACAAACAGATCCCTTCCCCAACCTTTTTCACAGTTTGTTTGTTTTTTGTTTTGTCATCTTTGTTGTTTTTTTTAATGATCATGATTCCCTACAAATAAACTTCTAATAAAAACAAAACAAATAACCAACTAATTATCTAAATTTTATCATTAATTTCTAAGATCTCTCCTTTGAATTACTTTTCATAATTATTTTCCTTAACTTGACTCGGCATTAAATGACCGATGAAGTTGATATGCCGTAAAACAAAACAAACAAACAAACAAACTTTGTTATAAATGCGATCATCAGACAATGGCATGTCCTAATTTAGATATATATCTCTATCCCCGAGCGCTGTTTATTTATGAATATAAAAAACTATATTATATATATATATATATACGTATATATATGTGTGTGTGTGTGTGTGTGTGTGTGTGTGTGTGTGTGTGTGTGTGTGTGTGTGTGTGTGTGTGTGTGTGTGTGTGTGTGTGTTAACTCATATCGTACATACATTTTAAACACATTAATATTCTCCGCTGAATTACATGCGGAAGGCAATTTTATTGAAAAATATATGCTACGTAAAATAGATTCTTTTTCATTCTTAAACTATGAAAGTAAAGATATAATCTACCTTGATATGTGTACAAATTGCTTAGAAAATTATATTGTATGAGTAACCAAATTTTTCTGCTTGTAAATAATTGGCTTTAAGTAGATACTGTGATTATTTACCTCAGCTGATCTAGCCACAGCCACCAGAAATAACCCATAGTTTATGATAATTGGCTATTAAAAAGAAAGTATGAGCGAGAGAAGGACGAATTAAATAGAAAGATAAATCAAGGGAAACGAATAAGAAAGAAAAGCCGATTTTATTGTATATTATTCCTTTTACATGAGTCCGTTGAACTCTGTGTCGTAACCCCTATTTGCTGACACAATACCCCCGGGCATTTTGAGTAACTTCCATTATTTCAGAAGTGCTTGAGCAAGGGACTGAATACGACGTGAAGAGCAGCAGATGGCTTGTAGAAAATAGCTGATATGATTAACTTTATTTTCTTTTTGCATATTAGGCAGTGAAATCATCTGCGTGTCCATCCCCATCATCTTCAAGGTCAAAGCATACTCAACACTTTCAGGACAAAGACAAAGTGCAACTTAGAATTCTTTTTTGAATTTTATTTTGACAGTGTAGTTCATCAGGAATTATCGGGTCGGCTGGAATTTCCTAAGATGACGTTGTATCTGCTGTTAATGATATTTTCAAGCACTAAAACACCGATGAAATTAGTGCGTTAACCACATAGAAAACTATGTGAAAAATAAACCTTTTTTGTGACATTTCATGTGAGTAACTTGGTCAACCCATGAATTTTTTAGTTGTTTCTCGTATGCTCTAAAAGATCACCCTTATTTCCTATTAACATATTAAGATATGATATTCTTTTCAGTATGTAGATATTTGTTTTAAACAAATATTAACATGCTATGGTCAAAATCTGACTCAGGTAGTTCGTTGATTCTTTGCTTAATGACATACGAGGTGCATACGATAATTTTCCAGATTTTTTCGTATGGGCATTTAAAATGGTTGTAGAATCTTGAAAATTCAGTATCTTATTGCTATACATCTTAAGAGAGGACTGACCAATTTTTATGATTTCAGTTTGAAAGGAACAGCTACAGCAGGAATTAGAATACACCCTACTAAAACCTGATTGTCACAGCTGGTGAATTTCAAAAATGCAATCTGACACTTTAGAAAATCGATATGCAATAAAATTCTGTTTTAAACTTGGAAAAATACCACAAAAACGTATGGAATGCTTCAGACTGCTTTTCGAGCATCTTGCATGAATCGAGCATCAGTTTTTGAGTGGCATAAGCAATTTAAGGAAGGCAGGGAGTCTGTGAGGGATGATGAGTGGTGTGGGAGGAGTAAGGATATCAATACAACAGAGATGATTGGCCAAAGGGTTAGGGTTACTATGTTGATGTTTTAAGGGAGTTTAGGAAGAGATTCCGTCGGAAGAGTCCAGCACTCTTCAAATAGTGTCAATGGAATTTCCACCAGACAATACACCAGTCCACAACTCCATCCTTGTTACAGACTATTTGACCAAGATGGGAATCAAGAGAGTTCCTCAGCCTCTCTATTGTCCGGACCTTGCTCCCTTTGACTTTTGGTTATTCCCTAAGCTCAGAGGCTGTCGTTATGAGACAATTGAGGAGATGAAAGAGGCTGTGACGAAGGTCATTGACACGCTCCATGGGGCGTTCCAGAAGTTGTTGGACTGGTACAACAAGTGCATTGCAGCCGGAGGAGATTACTTCAAAGGGGACTAGAGTTTTATGTGTGTACTATCAATAAAAGTACTCATACAAAAAAAGTCTGGAAACTTATCGTGAGCACCTCGTATCAACCTTCTTGGGTTATTTAATGCTAAAGCTACCCTAGTAGAACAGTAGTTACTATTTAAACTATTGCTGAGGGATAAGAGGGGTATTAACTTTCCCAAGGGTATTATTACGAAAGGGAACATAATAGCGTGACAGGAGTTCGATCTTGACGACGAGGATTTTGCACGTAAACCACAACACCTCGGTATGACTGTTATAATTTTGAGAAATGAACTCAGCGAACCAAGTTCGAATCCAGGAAAAGAGTGCTGATAATTTACTTTCGCACTAATTCTCATGAGAAAGGCACGAATTCCTCTTTTCTCTCCCACCGGGAAATGAGTAAATATATGAACGAACTTGGTTCTCTGAGAAAGGAACTCGTCTATGATTAGGAAAAGCTCTTAATTCAAAACTTGGCAGCGTGGGACTAGCAATTTGCTTCGGATCCAAGACATCATCGAAAACGATGCCTGCAACCCTCAACATCTATCTATCTATCTATCTATCTATCTATCTATATATATATATATATATATATATATATATATATATATATATATACTGTTCCAAAGTCAATGTATAAGGCTGAATAATATTTTTCAAAGTATTGACAACAGCTACATTTAAGCTACGTGTTCTTACACATTTACCAGTTCTACAGTGGTTCGACAGGGAACTGGTTCCCTGAAGAATATCTGCTGTTATCTACTGATATTCTGTCATCTTTATCATAACATTTTATCGATATTGAGCAAGCATAGAATGATTATCTTCAGTAGCTCACCCAATAATATATCCCTGAATCGACATTGTGATTATAATGCCAGGAGTCCCAGCCTTCTTACAGTGATAAAAATCTCAGAGAAAGTTTAAATAGATATTTTTGATCCATTAATGGAATTCTAATAGCTATTATCATTCTGAAGTAAAGTGGACCTGGGAGTAATTAAAATAAAAAAATTACATTATCCGGAAATGGAGTTACAAAATCGGATGATATTTAGTTTCATATCCAGGACACATTTTTTAGAGGGTGTTCCACTCGTATTCAGGGGATGTCATCACTATATTCTAGACACCTCCAATATTTTAAAATCAGCTATCTAGATAATGTATATTCTTGGATTTCACACAAATTTGCTTTTCGGAAATAAACAATAGAAGAAATGTGTTACTTAAATAGCTTTAAACGTAATACTCTATCAATGTAATGTAGCTTTTTCTGCATTTTTTGGGGGGGTTGGTTGTAGTCACGTCAGGGAGGAGGCTTATAATATGCTGATTGTATACTTTGCAGAGGCTTAAGACCCCCTTCAAAAATAGGAATTGTGACTAGGTCACAAAAAGAAAATCTGATGGTGAGGATCCAGATATGGAAGTCTGTATAGTGTGGAGTTCCCCTTTTTTACCATTTCTTCTAGATCTACTTTAACCTGCAGTGGTAATCTTTGATAGGGAAATACATATAGGTCAAATATATTATAATTATAATATCCAATTATAATTGAGAAGGTGCCCGTGGTGTAATGGTTATCGTCGTTCGAATCCTGGACCAGACCAATTGCATTTCACATCGCACTAACACCCTTGGGAAAGGTATGAATCGAATTATTCTCCCTCCAGCTATGGGTAAATAGTATGGCAGACTGAGTTCTTTAGCCTTGCTAAGGTAACTAGTCTAGGAGAAAGAAAACTCTAAGTTCAAACCTGTTAAACTCCGCTTAAAAATTGATCTTGTGTCATATCCTTCCCGAGCGGAGGGGTTGGTAGATATGATAATATCCAATTATAATTCACAATGTTTTGAATTCTCTTTACAAGCAGTCGTTCTTTTTATTATAGATCACTTAACCTCTGGTTCTTCATTATATTTTTCTTTATATTTCCAGCAGGACACATGACGTAACGGTTATAGGAGTTAGTTCCCTGAGCTTCTAAGGAAACAATCATATGGAGGTTGCAAGTTCAATCCTAACTACAGGTCACTAACAATACAGGAATACTAAACACTTGTACCCGGTTATGGCAAGCGGAATAAGAACAGGCGAACCCCGTGGATTCAATAAAGGACATAGTTTCAAGTTCCGTGAAGGTTCCTGAGTTCAACAAACATCTGAAGTAGGCTTGAGGACATATCGACCGAAACGTTGTGGAAATAGCAATAAAGATGAATACAATAGTCTAAAAATTCTTAATGATAAAAATCAAATTGGGTTTGAAAATTGTTCATATTCAATAAAACCATGAGCAAAAAAATCCTAAGAAACAATAACAAAAAAAAAAAAAAACGTAAATATGAACACAAAATAAATACGATCACTAACCTCTGAGTAGGAAATAATCCTAGATGGGTTGAGATGCCGTTAAAAGCAATCAATCATTCAATGAATGTTTGCGTCTTTGTTTTTCTGTCTATAAATTTCGCAAGGATCAGAGTGAAATCGAATTTTAGTTTGAAAAGTTGGTCGTAAAAAAGACTTCAACCTTATATATTACGTCGTTCATATGAATAAGGGAACAATTCGGTTATTATTTCTTACACTTTGAAATATTGTCTGGTGTAAGAAATAGAATTTCTCTGCTGATCCCCGACACAGACGCACAAATCAAATAAAGATAAAAAGTAACACTCAGCAAAAAGTCGCCCAGCTCCATTCGTTTATCTCCTTAACTCCCTTCAGTTTCCATATTTCACTAACATTCACCATTCTTCTACAAATTACCTCAACTCTTCTTCCATTTTTTTACTTCTTATCCTGATTTCCATTCCTGCGTCATATTGTCTTTCATATATCTCTCGATCTTCCTTGCCTCAATTTGATCTCCTTCACCATTTGTATTTTTTCTTTCCCACCAACGATTCCAGCTTCATTCAATAAAAATAAAATCAGCTTTCTTCCCCGTTTTTTTTTTTATTTCATCCATTGTCGGCGGCATTGAATTGATTTATTATTTTGCGGGAAAGCGACTAGCACAAGGTTTCGAGAAATAGTGGAGAAAATGTAAAATTGTTTAACGGACATATATTTTTCTCATTTGAAAGCCTCTTAGTTTTTAAGGGGGGGGGGGTAAAACAAAAACGTGCAATGAATTCGTAAAGAAGAAAGAAGAAAGAATTCTTCAGGGACACTTAAAACTTTCCTGTTGAAAAGGCATAAAGAAGAAAATTAAACAAAAGAAATATTCGGGTTTTTTTTATTATTATTTTGGTTCTTTTGCTGTTTTCGATTTACAGCTAATTTTCCGTTTTGTTATTGTGTATCATAACACATCTAAAATAAATGATGTATATTTATGAGCCAGGTTATTGTTATTGTTTCAGACATTCATTAAAACCGAAAGAAAGAAAAAATATGAAGGAAGCTTACAAATTATTTCTTTAAAATTAATATTTTTTCTAAAATATACGATTATTTTACACGAACGGTGGTTCAGAAAGTGATAATCAAAACAGAAAACAAACACACACACACACACACACATATATATATATATATATATATATACGTCTTGACAAAAATATAAGACCACCCTCAAAAATGAAGAAAAGGATATTATTTACAATTTTTAAATCTTGAAAATCAGATATTTGAAAGATAAGCCATAAAGATAATTAAATCTAATTAAATTCCATTTCATAGGCTTATTTTTTAAATTTCGTTTTGACATAAATATCAGACCAATAAGTAGGGCTATAGAATATGAAGTCAAATTTTTAATTAAATATTTTGTAGATCCACCGTTAGCATTGATAATCTCAAAAATTCGGTTTCTGAAGTTGAACTGACTATATTTTTCCCATACCTCTAAGATTACGTTTTTGAGTTCAGAAATTGCTGAGTACTGTCGACGTCCTTCATCAACTTTTGCTGCAATCAATCTCCACCATTTTTTTTATTGGATTGCGGTCTAGAGAGCACGCTGGGTGTACAAGAAGTCTTATTTTTTTGTTCAAGAAAGTACATCTTTGTTATTGATGCATTGTGGATAGCTGCAATGTCTTGCTGAAAAATCCATCCTTCTCCACATAGACCACGCCATTCTTGTGCGAGAGATAAATATTTTAGCATCTTCACAAAATCTGCTGCTTTTTGTCGGCCACTGACAAATTGTAGTTTTCCTGAAAATGAGAAACCCCCTACTTAGACAATAAGAAATCTTCCTCCACTACGCCTTATCGAGAGTGGAAAATTCTTTGCGTGCCATTACTTCTGAAAGCAATCTGGACCATCTAAATTGAACGAGAAAACAACATTTCGCCATTCTTTAGCACTTATGGTTTGATATTGACGCGCAGATTCTAGTCGTTTCTCTTTGTGTTTCACAGTTAACCTTAGACGACCAATTTTTCTCTCATACTTAATTTTTTCGTTATTTAAATGTCTTTTGATTGTTCTAGTATTGCAAGGAGCATCCACCAAAGATTTCGATGTTTTTGATGTTGACGATATTTTCTCCTTTACATCGCGGAAAATTCTTCTTTTGAACTATGGTGATAATTGTTTCTGGTCTGCCAGTCGGTTTTCTTGTTCCATACTTATTTGGACTTTTCAAGTAATTGCAGATAAGAGTTTTACTGCGTCCTAAGGCCTTCGAAATTTCCCTTTGAGATTTTCCAACTCTTTTCATAGCTGTAATCTCGCTTTTCTGAAATTCAGATAATTTAGTTCCTTTAGCCATTTATGTTTTTAGTACTTTAAATATTACCGTTTTAATAGCTTTTATATTACGTAGACTATATATAATACATTTTTCAATTAGATCAAGCCCTTTTTTCTTTAGTTTTTACAGATAATATACTTATGTCAAAAGTAAATGTTAAGATTTAGCATATATGTTAAATCAGACCTGACCGATAAAATGAAACACAGTTTCTTCCAGGCAGCGGTCGTGTCGATACTACTGTATGGAGGCACTACTTGGACGCTAACAAAACGGCTGGAGAAGAAGCTAGACGGCAATTACACAAGAATGTTGCGAGCAATATTGAACAAGTCCTGGCGGTAACATCCCACAAAGCACCAACTATACGGCCACCTGCCTCCCATCACGAAAACTATCCAAGTTAGACGAACCAAACATGCAGGACACTGCTGAAGAAGCAAGGACAAGCTCATAAGTGATGTACTCCTATGGACCCCCACACATGGCCGAGCAAATGCAGGACGACCAGCTCGAACATACATACAGCAGCTGTGTGAGGATACGGGATGTAGCCCTGAGGACGTGCCAGAGGCAATGAACGATAGGGAGAAGTGGCAAGGGAGGGTCAGGGATATCTGTGCTCGCGGCATGACATGATGATGATGATATATGTTAATATACATATAAAGATTATTTGAAATTTCTTGGTTTTTTAAATTTAAATCTCTCTCAATCTTATCATTTATATATCTGATTTTTATAATCAAAAATTTTTTAAAAATTATTTTTCTTCATTTTTCAGGGTGGTCTTATATTTTTGTCCAGGAGTGTATATATACGAGGGTCCTTCAAAAATTCTAAGCCTCAAACAATTTTTTTTTAAATTTATGCGCATTTGAGGCTTGTACGGAAATGTGAATTAGTTTTTCTAATTTTATCAGAAGTGGTAGTGTGTAACCATTACAAGCATTCAACTATGGGTCTGCTTTCTAGGTGAGGCGCACAACTTTTTGAACGACCTTCAGAACACACACACACACACACACACACACACACACACGGACACACGCTGACAGCACGGAATTCCCTGACCCTCTATCACCATTCATCCCTATCATACATCGCTCCTAGGTGATCTTCTAGGCTGCATCTTGTGTCCTAACAGAGTTGACGTAAGTTTTTTTGGTCTGCAAATGCTGGCCTGTTCATTTGCAAGAGTCCATAAGAAAACGACAATTATAAATTCGTCTTTGCTTCTCCAGTTTTCCCCTAGATGTCTTATTTGTTTTAATTGAATCTTTTTGAGAGATAGAAGTAACCACGCAGCAGCTGTATTATAGGCTGTTTTCCCAGGATTTGATATATATATATATATATATATATATATATATATATATATATATATATATATATATATGTATTGGCAGCATTTCTTCATTGATACATATTTGATTGAACATAGTAGACATTTTTTGTCTACATATCTTTCTTTAATCCTTTCCAATTGCTGTATTGATCTTATGATATTCGGCGGGAACTGGTTGACAAACCCTCCATAATTAGCTATTGTGGAGGTGCCCGTGGTGTAATGGTTATCGTCGTAGGAAATGGACACGGCGACACGAGTTCAAATCCTGGTTGAGACTGATTGCATTCCACATAGCACTAATACCCTTGGGAAAGGTATGAATCCAATTGTTCTCCCTCCAGATATGGGTAAATAGTAGGACAGACTAGGTTCTTCAGCCTTGGTGAGGCAACAAGTCTAGGAAAAGGAAAACTCTAAATTCAAACCCGTTAAACTCCGCTCAAAAATTGACCTTGTGTCATATCCTGCCCGAGCGGAGGGGTTGGTAAATATGATAATTAGCTATTACCCAAGTACTTTCAGCCCAACTTTGGGTCATCATCGGGGGAGGATGTATTACAAAAGTGATGTAACTTTTGCATGTACATTACTACTTTTGTAATACATCCTCTCCTGATGATGGCCCAGAGTTCCTGCCGAATATCATAAGATCAATACGGCATTTCGAAAGTATTAACAAAAAAAATATGTAACGAAAAATTTCTATTATGTTCAATAAGATATATATATATATATATGTATATATATATATATATATATATATATATATATATATATATATATATGTATGTATATATATATATATATATATATTATATATATATATATATATCAGTTGAGAAAATATATATTACTTTTGTATATTACTTTTGTATATATATATATATATATATATATATATATATATATATATATATGCACGCGTGTGTGTGTGAGTAGAGAAAATATACATATACGATATATTATTACTAATTTATTTCTATGTAAAAATGTTTTTGTTCACTCGCACTTTGCGCCTGAATTTCACTGAAATTCTATCCTTGCTTATATTCATATGGGTCATCTTGTCAGTTAACTTAAATCTGACATCATTGAATTGACGTTTGATAGAACGCTGCGAATACAATAAAAGTCTGTCGGAAGAGACTTTATCTTCACCTTCCAACAATCTGATTGAAAACCAACAAATCTTGAGATATTGTTAGATACTGCTGAACACTCAGATTGAGTTACAATTATACTTTGGTTTAAAACTATGGCTGACCCCAAAGTTATCGTATGAAGAATTTGTTGGCAGCCCATTTGTGCATTATACACAAACACACACACACACACACACACACACACACACACACACACACATATATATATATATATATATATATATATAAGAGAGTGAGTATGATGCAAATAAGGTGTGCTCCTCTGAATTTCCTCATATTTGAGTATGAAAGATATTGCCGTGACACTAAGTTTTCACCGTCTCCTTCAACATCTTCAGTTTGCGTAAGGAACGTCAAAAGGAAACGGGGAGGATCCATTTTGCACTGGATCCGCGAGGCCAATTCGAATTCGCCGAATCTTTGGCTAGCATTTCTATCAAGATGTTAAAATCAGACGTTATGGAAATTAGCAATATATATATATATATATATATATGTGTGTGTGTGTGTGTGTGTGTGTGTGTGTAAATAGGACAGAAGCTTCGTGTCCGCTGATTATATCTCGGAATGTCGGAAGGCTCCTTATTTTTCCCAAGTATTTTGTGCCCAATGGAGCCATATCCGGGTTACAAATATGGAATGAAAAATAATGAGTCATGTACATTTATATAAGGTTAGCTGGAAGAACAAGGATGAGGAGAATTTTCAGAAAAAAAAGAGTTTGGCTTGAGGTAAGTGGAAGAATCAGTGGCAAATGTACAATAGACATTTTAGAATGCGGCTGCAATAATAAAAATTGATCTTCGTTTGGTTTGGTTTTCGTTGACATATCGACCTTTTTAAGTCATTTAATACCGAATCCTATTTAAACATATTTTGAATATATAATTTTTTAACATATTTTGACGATAACATTTTTAAGCAAACCTAAGATCGTTTTTTGCACATAGTTAAATGGTTTCAGCAAATTTCAAACAATTCTGTTTAGTATAAGTAGTTTTTGTTTACACGTAGTTAAAAGAAACACACTGTTCTATTTCAAACAATTCAATTAAGCATACCAGTAAAGTTAAATGGTTCCAAGTATCACTATGCATCACTAACAATTCAATTAAATATCAATCATTTGTTTGCACATAGTTTAAATGTAAAAGCAGTTAATTTCAAACAATTCAGTTTAGCATGATGAGACAGTTCAGTTCTATTCGACCCATAGATAGGTTCTCTCACTCCGGGCGAGAGTGGATCTTGTTGCGATGGCAGTGAAGGAGTACTCTGCATTCCCCAAAGCTCCAGCATTACCGGAGCCGCAAGATCAGATTGTTTTGTATCATATTCAGAACACTCGTTATGAGAATGTTACCCCTCTACAGAGATGCAGTTGTTATATTCTGCAGTACCAGCCGACGGAGCAAAATGTTAATCATGTTTAAATTAGATTTTGTAATCTTTTTAGATGTACAGCTTCAAGAAATGGGAGTGTTTTCTTGTATTTTTTCTTTGTGTAATATGGAGGCGTTTTCAGTTAGAAGTAATAGGGGAAAATACGGTGTCTTCCCAAATTCAGTCCATCCAATAGTGAAATTACTCAAAGACATGAATATATCAAAGAGAATAAGCAGGTCAAGTGTCTGTCCTATTTGATAATATATATATATATATATATATATATATATATATATATATATATATATATATATATATATATATATATTAAAATGAATTGATTCGCAAATGATAGCATATTAGGTATTTAGTTTTTTTTCATTCAATATACTTCTGCTACTTGAGTTTCGACCATTTTGGTCCTCATCAGGCAGTCCAGGCAGTCATATGTTGTTTGAACTTTGGCTGGATGTTAATTATTTTTAATATTAAAGATTGTTTTGCCTGGTCTTTTTTTATTTTATTTGATACCAGATTTGCGCCTGTGATTGTCCCTGTGGAATTGGTTGTCTATGTTTTTTTTTTTGTTTGGTGATGACCATTTTTTTCTTTCTTTCTAACTCCCATGTGTATAAATGTCTCTGTGTGTTTTCTATTAGTTTGTGTGTGTGAATGTGTGTGTGTGTGTGTGGTGAGTAGAAAAAACAGAAATGAAATAAATCAAAATTATAGCAGTTCCCAGAACCCTCTTTTACGAAGTGAAATCCACGCACTAGCACGAGAAACTATTTCTTATTCAGCAGTAATCCCTTAGACTGGAAAGATCTATTTCACTCCTCTGGTAGAGGAAATCCACGTTTCTACTTAGTGATGCGCTGGCTCACCCTCCCATCAGTAGCAGCCGTCTCTGCAAACAGCAGCCTCTATTAAAAGCATTAAACGGATTTATCTCCCTCAACTAAAAACACCGAATTTGGACGTATCACCTACTGAAAACGACTAATGCATTTCAGCACCTTACTTGGAAGAAACGACTGTTATCTAATGGTTCAGGAAGTAACTTCCTCGCTATAGAGTAGCCATGTGAAATCTCAAAAATGAAGTTGAAATCTAAAAGGAATCTTAGTCTCTTTTCTTACTTACTTCATTAATTCTTCTTTGCAGCCTTCGACAAACACTGAAGAAACCAAGAGTTAAATGGGATTGAGAAAGAAAAGAATGGAGTCAGATATTGTTGTGGTTTTCAGATAAGACCGGTGGAAGAACAACTCAAACAACGGGTGATAGGTGAACGTTATCGTATTATCAAAAAAAGGAAGTCATACAAAAAGAAGCACAAGCTCTTCTCAGCTTACAGTCTGTCTGTCAAATATCTCGTAAAAAACAAGAAGCTGTCTTCCCCCAGCGAGCTAGCTCGGAGAATTTGTTTAGGTTGGACGAGCCATCTTTGGGGTATGGTAGGATATGTCCCCATAACAGATATCTAAACACCAAACTGACTGCAACCAGTCAAAAGAAACAAATAACCCAAACAAAACCTCTGTTATTCCCATATGTCTACATATATTTTCCAGTGAGTACACACTTATATATGTATGTACGCTTTTTTTATAATTGTTGTACTCCCTGCATAATGAACTCGCTCTCCTCCATAAATATACGTCAACGAGAACGTCAGAGGGAGTTCACCAATCAGCGTGTTGGTGCGCCTCTCCAGTTGCTTGGGTCACACTTCAGCCGGCCGTGTTGTGAACTGTGCGGTTCCAGTCGGATGTGCCTCATTACTTGAGGTACCCCTGGCTTAAGGGGGCCGTCCCCCAGGCTTTAATTCTTTTCAGAGGGGTTAGGTTCATCGTGTGGCACCTGAGGCGCCCCTTTTAGGGGGAATGCCGACGAGGCCCGAGGAATTTTTAGGTCTGCCGGACACGTCTGAACTACGACCCTATGACCGGATCCACCTAAAGAACGACCCTGTTCTACACTTCTACGCTTAGTGGGGCGTATAACTAATACCAGTTCACCAATCAGCGTGATACAATCACGTGTGATACCACTAGCGAAGTAGACGGATAGTCACTACCCCACTGGACACTCAGCTACCGATCAACTAACTACTGTTTTACCTGGTTCACTTGTATCTTGTTTCAGTTACTTGAATATATGTTTTTCTATCTATCTTTTTGTGTTCCCCGTGTCTTTCTTTTGTCAGTATCACAACAATAATACTCTCATTCACACATATATCTTCAAAGGCACTGGGCGTGCTTAATGTGCGTGATAATGTATTTATCTCCATAGATAGATGTATTTTTAAGATAGCCAATGTGAGTATACATTTATCTGGTCGTATGTGCGTGAGCGCGTGAACGCACGTGTGTGTATGCGTGTGTTTATGTGTGTGTAAATGGATTTTGTTAGTCTCTGTTTAATATTGGTTTAAAAGTATCAATGAATTTCTTTTCTTTTATTTGGAATAATGAGCTGTCAACGGTTTGATATATTTGCATTATTATAAAGTTTCCCTTGTTACATTTATAAAGGTCCTTTCATCCATAAAGTTTTCTATTTTCTGGTAATTTATTGTTCTTTTTATGTAAAGAGATTCTATTATTCACTTTTTTGTGTGTTTCCTGTATGTTTTGTTTCGTCTGATTTCATGTCATATCAAACATTGTTGGTTATTTAATGAAAAATCCTGTTTAAACAAATATATTAAATATATGATTTCTAAATATATTTTGCAGATAACATTTTTAACGAGCCTCAGCTCATCTTTATCTAATACGAATAATTCTATTTAGTATTTATCATTTTTTTTACACGCAGTTAAATGGTTTGAAGTATTTCAATGTATCAATAACAATTCAATTGAATATCATTTCTTTACACAATTTTTCGCCTATGGTCCGGGAGACTTGATTTTAATCCCCGGTCGCGTCATACCAAAGACTTTAAAAATGGTACTTGATGCCTCCTTGCTTAACACTCAGCAATTTAATGTACGTATCAAGGGTAAATCGGAGCAATCCAAGGAAAGGAGTAGCGCCCACCCCTACACCTCGGTGTAGTAGCTATTGAAAAGGGAGCCTCTGGTTGCCCTCGACTACGTTCGCCAACTTTAATTTTACTTACACACAGTTAAATTATTAAACAGTTCTATTTCAAGCAATTCAGTCATTTGTTTCCACTAAGTTTAAATGTCAAACAATTTTATTTGATCCAAAGAACGGATTCTATCAGGTGCTGCTACCACTCTGGGCTAGACTGGAGCTGGGGCTTAAGGCAATGAAGGGGTACTCTGCTCACTGCAAAGCTCCAGCATTAAAAGTGCCTCACCATCTGATTGTTTAGCGTTATATCCTGGACACTCGTTGGGGTTGTTTTACCCCTCTGCCGAGTTGCAGTCGGAATATTCTGCAACCTCAGCCAACTGGGCCAGCATCCTATGTGAATTTTGTTTCAGTTAGTTAGTTTTATAATGAAGACTACATTTTCTGAATTGCTGTTTAAATTTCTATTTATTATGAATGTTGTTTTCGGGTTTTCGAAAGTATAATATTTTCCTTCTATGATTATATTACATACACCGCATTTTTTAACTTTGTATTTAAAGACCCCATGCATTGTGTGTTACCCGAAATTTAGACGAGCTTTGAGTGTGTTTTTTAAGTTTTTGCTCGTCGCTTGCTTTTAATCTTTGTTGTTTCTAATGTTTTTCATTCTTTGGTTTTAAGTTGATTTAGCTTCTTTGATATTTCTAAGAATAGCTCTGGGTTGTTTTTGCTGTATGCTGAGACGTATACTTAGGGTTGTTCGATGCAGTATTTCGGTGGTGTTTCATCGTTCTTCTAATGGTATTTTCCTGCTAATTCGAATTCCTTATTTATTAGTGTTGCAAGATATTTTATCCAGTGGAAGGTTCCGTGTAATTCGTCTCAATGGACTTGTCGGAGGTTTTTTAGTGACTGTTGTACAGATCCAACGTGTAAGGGATGGATTTTATGCGTAGTTTGGGTGATGGCTTTATGAAATAGAGATTTTGTTGGCTATTTCTGGGTTTGTACTGTCTAAATTATCATATATTTACATGATAATCTGGACATAGTGATATTAAATGAAGATGTCTAAATATGCTATTTAAAAAAAAAATTTCTTCCATCATGAATTTTACTTTAGTGTGTAGGTTTTGGAGTCGGTAATATAGATCAATAAAGTTGCCCCAAATAGGAAACAGACATTCTGATATCTTTTTCATGATCTACTAATATCTGCTTTTATATTGTTGCTGTATTCTTTCTTATGATTTCATATAGACGTCCTCTTAATGTGCTATAGTTATGGTAGCTTATGTTGGTGCCATATTAGTTCCCACAGTTCTCACTAGTGTTTGGAAGTAGTTTATATTGTTGAATAGGTAGCAATTATTGTTTAGTATTACTTCTATACCATCAGTGATAATTGTTTATAATGTTTATGAGTATTTTACTATCCTAAAAGAGATGTCCTATTTTCCTAAGGTTGGTTGGTTGGTTGGTTAAGATTTATGGCGTATCAACCTTTCTAGGTTATTTAACGCCAAATTCATTTTTATGCTAATAGTCAGTTCTATTGCAAACAATTCAGTTTAGCATAAGTACACAGTTTAATTGTCAAAAACATTTCTATAATATAATAATAATAATAATATGATATAATAAGCTATTCAGTCTATTCAAACATTTCTAATTTTGCTGAATCAGTTTTGTATGAATATAGATTTTCTTTACACACAGTTAAATGTCAAAACAGTCCTATAGTAAACAATTCAGTTTAGGGTAAATACAGCTTCAATGTCAAAAACAGTTGTGTTTCAAACAATTCAGTTTAGCATGAGCACGCAGTTTAAATGTAAGTACACAGTTTAATTATCAAAAACATTTCTATTTCAAACTATTGAATTTAGTCAAAAAGTTCTAATTCAAACAATTCAGTTGAGCATAAATATGCAGTTAGTTCTATTTAACCCATAGATAGGGCCCTATCAGGGGCTACCACTCCAGGCCAAAGTGGACCTGGGAGCGATGGCAATGAAGGGGTACTCCGCATTCCCCAAAGTTTCAACATCCCTGGAACCTCACCATCAGATTGTTCAGTGTTATATCAGAACACTCGTTGGAGGGTCTTACCCCTCTGCAGAGTTGCAGTCGGTGTATATTCTACAGCCCCAGCCGATTGGTCAATATTTTCCTAGGGAAATGTAACCATGAGTTAATTTAGATTGATTTTTTTGTGATATTGAGCTTTTTAGCTTTTAAGTGGATGTCATTTATCATGTAACTTTTTACTTTATATAGAAATGGTTTATAGTAAAAATATATATTAGGTTTCTAAATCTTTGGCGGGGCATAATAAGCCTGCTACTATATGACTGAATTTCAGATCCCTGGGTCTCAGAATTTCAGTGTATTCAGACATTTGTATTTCTAAAACTATTCTAATTTCTTGGGAGTGGTATATTTTTGGTAATCTGTAAAAATTGCTCGTAATTAGAATATAGTTATTTAAGAACTCTTTTTCTTCTAGTTTATATCTCATTGTATATTATGCAGAATTTTGTCATTTTTGATATGATATTGTCTATGTTTGTATCAAATAATCTATTGTTGGCTATCTTTTCTTATTGGAACCACACCAACCAATATATATATATATATATATATATATATATATATACTTTAAGAAAAACAACAAACCGGTCACATTAGGATTATAAATTTATTTCCATCCTGTTACGCGTTTTTGAAAATTTCAAAAACACGAAAAAAATTTAACAGGACTTCATTAGATCCTATGGATAAAAAAACTAGAATAGACACAGAAAAAGATGGGAGGGGATAGAAGAGGGGTGATCAGTTATCTCCTCATTTAGCCCACTTCCGTTTTTATTTTAATTTCGGTTAGAAATGTAGTAAATTTATTTTTAAAAAACTTTTTATTTTTTATTTAAATTTTTAAATTCTAATTACATTTTGAGTTAAAATGCAGATTTAATATTAAATTAGATTTAAACTTTATTCAATAACTTTACGTAATGATACAGTAATAATTATATTAAATTAAAACCAAGATTTAATTAATTTTAAATTATTTAAAAATTTCAAAACTATTTAGAACCTATTAATCAGTTACACTTTTTATGAGTAGTACGTATATACGATATGTTTTTTCACAATTTTCTATCTAACATTTTTTTTTATTTATTCATTTACATTAATTCTCAGTTTAACTCTATGCTTTTTTTTTCAAATTTCAAGTTAATTATCTATAGTTTAAATTTATCCCTATGTCTCCACCTAGCTATAAATTCACTTCTCTTATTTAATTATTTTTTCGGCTCTGGAAAAAGCAAAATGTGCATTTTTTCTTCTAAACATAGATTGCATCTACTGTCGAAAGACTTTGGAGTATTTGATCTTTTTAATATGGACCATTGAATGTCAGGGATTAAACCTTTATTTTTCAAACCCCAAAAATGCTTAGATAGAGCGGTTTGATTTTTTAGATGCTAATGGGAGAAAGAAAATTTATGGTTGCCGTACCTAATCTTCCATTTCGTGGACGATATTCCAATATAAGATTTCCAATCATTTATATCCTCTTTTGGAAAAATAATTGCTTGATATACTACATTATCTAAATTACACACACACACACACACACACACACACACACACACATATATATATATATATATATATATATATATATATATATATATATATATATATATTATTCCTTGCTAATATGAAAAAAGTACACTTGGAGGGTGTTTATCTGTGATGAATCCTGCCATTAAATGAAAATGTTCATTAAATATTAAATAAAAAGTTACTTAGTCATTAATAAAAAGAATAAATGAACATCAGTTAGTTCCATAATTTTCTGGGCACGCACACACACACACACACACACACACACACACATGCACACTCACAGATATACGTACATAGAGAGATATTAAATAACTCCATATATATATATATATATATATATATATATGTATATATTCATCATTATTATTGTGTCACGTTGGTAGCACCACTTGCACAGACTCTCTCCCGCCATTCGTCTCTATCATCGATCGCTTTTGGTAGGTGTTTCCGACAACATACTGTGTCTGCACAGAACTGTTGTAAGTAAATTATTGAGTGTTGGCCAACACTGACAGTGTCCCACATATTTTGTTCGTTATATTTGGATGGTTTTGTAAGCAGGAACCAAAGACAAAACGTCGATAATTTAAGGTGGTAAATAGAATGAAAAGAAAACAAAAAAAACAAAACAAAAAAGAGAAAATGGAAAAAGCGAAGAAAAGTGGAAAAAGAAAAAAGGACCAAATTTGATTTTTGTGTGAAACAATCTGATCTTTAAAATGGTGACTAAACTTTCTTCTGATATTGCTAATGTTTTTGTGAGTAACCGCATGTACTGTTTCTTTTGTATATTTTTTTTTGTTTTTCTTTCTTTCATTTTTTCTTTTATTATTTATATTTTTATTGATCATAGCTGTAGTTATTGTTAATGTTATTTTCCGATTACTATTATTATTAGTTTCTTTTTATAACTATAATATTTTAGTTTTCCCCTTTTTGTGAATTTAGGATTGGTTATATGGATTTTACTAAACTGCAAATATTCTAGATATGCATCTCGAATCACGTGACTAATATTCGAATAAATTTGAGAAAGTCATTTTGTAAGCGGGAACCAAAAACAAGAGGTCAATGATTTGAGTTTGAGGTGGGAAATAGAATGAAAAGAAGAAAAAAAAAGAAAAAAAAAAGGAGAAAAGGAAAAAGAGTAGAAAGAAAGGACGAATGAAAAAGTAACATACTCGTCTTTTGTGTGAAAAATATCTAATCTCCAAAATGGTAACTAAACTTTGATCCGATATTTCTTAAACTTTTGTGAGTAACCACAGTTACTGATTTTTTTTTCTTCCTCATTTTTTTTCTGTTCTTTTTTTTTCGAATTTAAGTAACTCGATTTGTAAGTGAGAAGGAAACTCACGAAGTCGAGTATGAAATTAGAGGAGTGGAAAATAAAAAATTAATTGCAGAACTTTAAGTTTAAAAGGTTTGAAAATAAAGGGAATTTTTTAACCCACATTATAAACTTCAAAAGTCATAGGAAGCAGCATGATGGATATAAAGTAAGACGGATGAACCCAATGTCGAGTCAGCAGCGCACTTCTTCCGATGCTGGGTGAAAGAACTCCACAGTTCAACGGCCAGGATCAAATTCGGTCAGGAATCTACTGCAACTCATTGTAAGGGTGGCGTCTATTGATGAGATAAAAGTACAAAGCTTACAAAGACTCTTTTACAAAACAACCCCCACACACACACACATATATATATATATATATATATATATATATATATATATATATATATATATATATATAGTATTATTCAGTCCAGTTAAACTGGAGTTGGGAGTAATTCCATCAGGACAAAAAAACATTCAACAGTGAACATTAAAATTTTCCTGGTAAAGAGCTCAATGTAACTGACATTACAGAGTAATAATTTCTTCAAGAAAGAACAAAAACCGGTCACATTAGGATTATAAATTTATTTCCATCCTGTTATGGGTTTTGATATAAATCGAAAACACCAAAAACATGAATTCTTCAGATAGATAAAATAATTAAATAAAAGGGTGGTTGGGGGTAGAAGAGGCGTGAAGAGTTTTCTCCTCATTTAGCCCTTTTTCAGTTTTTGTTTTTTTTTAAACCGGTTGGAATTTTAGTAAATTAATTTTTTTAATTTTTTAAAATGTAAATACATTTCAACTTAAAACTCCAGATTTAATACTAATTTAGGGAAGTACAACTTTCTTTAATAACTTTACGTAAGGATACAGTAATACTTATATTAGATTAAATTCAAAATTTAAAATTAAAATTTTTAACTGCAAATTTTATTTTTATTTTTGAGCCTATCAATTCAGTAACCCTTCCATTGAAGAGTACGTACGCGTCACATGGTTTCTTTTCATCGTTTTTTATTTTATTTTATTTTTATTCATTTCACCTTAAATCTCAATTTAATCCCATGTTATTTTATTTAAGCATTATCTATGATAATTTGTCTATATTCATATATATATATATATATATATATATATATATATATATATATGTATAGTTCATTCGTATTGGTCGGTATTTTATCTTCAAAATTTAGTGATTCGCAAATTGTCTTCTCTACTATTTTAAAAAAGACTCGATTATTAATAAAAACGAATTATTTTAATTGACTAGAGGTATGTTTTATTAACCTATAAAGTGCGGCAATCAAATTGAATTAGGGTTTCTCACAGGTTTCCGCAAAGTGTATTTTTTGTGGTTTTAAAATGATATGAGAAAGATTGGTGTGTCCACATTCTTTTTTTGGGGGTTGTATATAGTTTGCTAGAAATCTTGAGAAATTTACTATTCAGTCGACTGATAGTTTCAAGGAAGCCTAACATATTTAATTAAGGATATGTAAATCATATATCTAATCAATTATGACGTCACATTCTTTGTTTTCACTTAAACACAAGCCACTTTTTACAAATCCTGTTGGGAATTATCTACTGAATAATTCATATCATGTCAAAATGAATGCGACATTTTCATATGCCAGTAGCCAACAAAAAGTGAGAATCCACACTTGTAAAGAAATGCAGCTTGCTAATGGTTTTTAAGATAACATCATGCAATATATTTGTAACCACATTCACTTTATTAAATTAATGTATATTAATAATAATAACAATAGTATACTAAGGAGAGTCCTGACGGCTTGAGGAGACTTGCTGTCTCTCAGACTCCAGTAGAAAACCATCAGCTAATGCTGATGTGAAAAACGCGCAAATAAGTAAAGAAAATAATGAAAATAATAAAATAGCAGATGCAGTGATAGAGACGAAACGATCAATACCATAATAACTGAATGCAGTAAATTAGTGCAAAAAGAGTATAAGACTAGACACGATTGTACCCTATCAATCAGGCTTACAATACACTATTCACTCCAGTTGAAAGTAAATTCCTTTTTGTGCATCAATTTCAAGTTTCTGAAATTCTAATAATTTGAAATTCTAATATCTTGCAAACCATTACATATGGCAATTCAGAAGAAAATGTAAGGTTAAATATAGATTTCTCTATTCCAACTCTTACAGATAGACGAAGACTGTGCCCTTCAAGAAGTTGAAGTGCCTCAATATTCTTTAAATCAATAGAATCTCATTATTATTTCAGTGTTATTCTACTTTCAGTTCTAAACAGAATCGTTTTGTCGGTGAGGCTTAATAAACAATGATTGCATCCCCTGCGAAAGAGTAAGATCCCCCCTTTAAAAGTTTTTTTTGTAGGGTATGATACTAAACTGCATCTAATGTTGAGACTCCCGTTTTTATAGATTTGAGGAATGTGAAGCACTCCTTTACGGCCATTATTCGCACGTCCACTCTTTGGCAGAGTGGTAGTACCTGCTAGAGTCTATTTCTAGGTCAAATTGATTTGTTTAATTGAAAAAATGTATATCACATAACCGTGTGCAAAAATAACATGTTAAGAAACAGCTAATTGGCCCAATGAGTAGAGTGTTCGCCAACCGTCCATTAGACCAGTGTTCTATCCCAGGTCGAATCATACCAAAGACTCAAAAAATGGTACTTGATGCCGCCTGGCTTAGCACTCAGCACTATAAAGTGAGAATCAAGGGTAAAAAAGAGCTATCCTGCCAATGGAGTAGCGCCCTCACCTACACCTCGGTGTAGTAGCTGTTCAAAAGGGAGCCTTCGGGTCACCCTCGACAAAGATCGCCAACTTTACTTACATAAAAAATATAAAAAATCAAAGTAATTTCCTTACTTCTAGGCATCAAATAACCCTATACAAGTCGATATGTCGTAAAAATCAATCAATCAATGAGTCTTTTTCTTAAAAGACTTCCAATATTTTTTTAAACCTGACTACAAAATCAAAAGTTTATTCAATGAACATCCGTTCAGTATCAAACATTTAATTTATGATTACTAATAACATTTTTAAAATTCCCCAGTCACCAAAAGAAGAAAATATGCAATAAAGCCGATGCTATTGTACACTTATACGTCAACTGGCCTACAATACAAATACTTATTGTTGGCGACTATAGTAGAGGGCGACCAGAAGGCTCCCTTTTCAATAGCTACTACACCAAGGTGTAGGGGAGTGTGCTACTCCTTTCCCTGGATTGCTCCACTTTACCCTCGATACGTACCTTATATTGCTGAGTGGTAAGCAAGGAGGTATGAAGTACCATTTCTAATTTCTTTGGTATGACGCGACCTGGGATTGAACCGAGGTTTCCGGGAACATTGGCGAGCACTCTATCCACTTGACCAATGAGACTTCAAAGGTTTTATACTTTGGTGAAGAATATAAATTTCTTTTACAATTGATGGTTCGGCCGAAGTCATGAAGGTGATGAACATCTTTAGACTGTGATATGATGAACTCGCCTGATACTCTTCAAGTACTACTCACTAGATTTGCCTCGACAGCTTGGAACACATCCGTGGGTTCCTCTGCTTTAAAGCTACTTGAACTTGTTTGATTATCAAAATTCTTGCGATCCGAACATATTTTTTTAAACCGTTTTTCACTTTTCGCACAAAGAAAGTTCTTGGTTACTTTCTTGGCGTTATGATCGAACTCGAATTCGTAAAGGATAAGTGACTAAATTTGACTGCATTCCACGTTCGTTTTGTGCAGTGCTCAATTTAAACACAGAATGAAGCAATGCACAACGAGTCAGCATACCGACTACCACTATACTACGAACCATATCACTCGCTTACTACGATTTGAACTGCTTCAGTCACCAGATATACACGAAGCAAACTAGCATTTACCAAATTGTTTCAAAACTTTTAACTCATCGTGGTATAAAAAAATGTGTTTCAAAATATATGCTCACTGATTTTTTTTGTCGTATATATATATATATGTGTGTGTGTGTGTGTGTGAAGCGCGTCTATGTGACTTTGAAGACCACAGTTGAAGGCAATAAAAATTTGCTTAGCAAACAAAACTAGTTTTTTGGTAATACTTTCATTTTGATTTCCATCTTTCTCCAACGACCGGAAGTGACTGGAAATGATTTTTTTATTGAGAAATAAATGCATCTGAATCAACATCATAAAGAAAAAGAAAGAAAAGGGAAAGAAAGAAGAGAAGGAAAAGAAAGAAGGGTAGAAAAAAAGAAGAGAAGGAAAAGAAAGAAGGATAGAAAAAAAAGAAGAGAAGGAAAAGAAAGAAGGATAGAAAACGAAAGAAGAGAAGGAAACGAGTGAAATGGGACAAAAATCAGACGAACGGATTGGACTTTGAATAAATGTCAAAAGTTGAAATCTTTGTAAAGGCAATAAAATAGAGTAAAACGTTAATATTTCGGCCTGGCACCATTAAATGTTAAAAGGAGTTTTCTGTCTGAATTAGCTGCTCAAAGACTCAAAAGAAAATTCAATGAGACCCATTAGATAACTGATTCAGAGAAATTCACTTTGTAAAAGAGGAATTTGTTGATTATACCAGAATTTACGATGAATAATAAAACGTTGATTATACTTAGCAAAATAAGTACAGTAAGATTTTTTTTTTCATATTTACAAAGATGACAATAACAACACTATAGAACACAGGAAGATCTACATGAACGGCAAAGAGGAAACATATATGAATGTTTTTAATAATTTAAGGGAACATTTCAGATTAAAGTATTTTTTCACTATAGTTCCAATTTTAGTAAACCCTATATTGTTTCAATTGGTTTTAAGGTAAAATATATTTTAATAGAATATGCCATGGTCCATTCGGAATTTTGGTGATTTATAGTTCATTCTCTAAATCGCATTTCATTCTGCCGATTTCTAAGAGTGCAGTTACCAATTCCTTTTTCAATTCATTTGTGTGTTGTACATTTTCGATTTGGAGTTTTCTATTCTGACGGTTTAAAGTTGTTGTTTTTTTGTGTGTGTGTGTGTTCTATCAGTAGGTGTCTCTTGTTTACTCCCTCCACCACAATTCCATCATATTTGTACCGGATTTTAGACAAAGCTGATTGAGGAAAACTGACGCCTTTTGCCACACTCCACTATGGATGGGGGGTGTCCTCATGGTGTAATGTTTAAAGCGATGGACTGCTGAATCGTAATACGCGAGTTTGTCCTCCAGTCGCGCTATTACTTTCACTTTCGGGCAAATACTCTTGGGAAAGGTATGAGTCCCCTTATCCTCCCAGCTATGGGTTAAATAGTACCACTACTGTTCTTCTAGGGGAATGGCTTTGGCATTAAATAACCTACAAAGGTTGATATGCTATTAAACAAAGAAACGAATCCACTATGTGTGAACTTCTTGAATAAGATTTACAACCCTTTCCATTGTTTTAATGAACAGTTCTTTTGTCGGAACCACTTTTCCTTTCAATTAGGTATGCCCAACTGTTTCTGGAGGTTAGCAAGAACTGTATTCTTACCGTAGATTGATTTGCCTATATGGATTTCTGTTGGTATTTCTTTAGGAATGCAAATGGTAAGATCATTGCGTAATTTTTGGGTTGTTTTATATTCTTCTCAGCATGATTTAGAAAAAAAATTATCACTTTCATTAATCGAATCGAGTTTTTTTTTTTTTTTTGTCAGGAATGTTCAATGGATCCAGAATGTTTAGCTACAAAATAAAAGTATTTTCTACCACAATCTTTTATTAGTTTATTAGCCGCTAAATAAAAAATTAAGATGAAGATCTAAATGTGCTAATTCAATAAATTCATCCCAATATGAATTCGACTTTACAAAACAATCTTTAAAATCCTTTTCATATTCGCTATCAACTATCGCGTTACTTTCTTTTCAACGGTTGTAAAACTTTGTTGTATAGCCACTTACATATACAAATATATGCGGAAACATAGTCAACAATAATGATGAACTTCAATGAACAAACGAACACATTTCTTTATAAAAAATATACCTCTAATACTTCATTCTCGAAACGGTGGATGTTGGTTGTGTGTGAGACGGTGAGTTGGAGACGAGGAAAGACTGCTACATATTGATCCAAAGTTTCTCTGACCATAGCAGCACTTCTTTCTCATCTTGGCTGGGCTGTTCAACCGTGGGTCACAGAGGGCCCAAAGGCCTCTCTCTGCCGCTGGCTCTCACTGCGGCAACTTGTCTCTAACTGGCTCCAACTGCAACTGCCTCAAGCCACCTGTGTCCCGGTTATATTTTTGTTTGACGTCCACCTGCTTTCGTTGTTATTTACACAGGTGCATCTCTTGATTGACGGCTCGGTCGAGGGTCAATCTATATCAACTTGAAGTGAAAGTAAAACAAATCGAGTCAGCAATGTGTTTGATAGACTTAGATGATCCAATGATGCACATCAAAACCAGAGCAGTTTGAGCAGAGAGACCAGACGTCAGGCCATTTTGCGCACTAACCTGAAAGATGGGGGGGGGCTAGCAACCCCAGGTTGAGAGGCACCTCTGTATCAGTTTCCCATGAAAGAAGCATGAAGAACCTAGGCTCTCCGAAGATGTATCACAACTTAGAGTAAATCTTAGCAGCTCCTGATTCTCTCAAACAACCAATTTCGTCTGGATTTCGTAATAGATAAGAGGGATTATATCTTTATGAATACGTGGTATTGTCTCACTTTCTGCCGATGAGGCATCTGAATGGCGTCAAAATTTTATTCTATATTACGTCCGGCCAAAATTATAAAATTATCAAACTTAGAGGTGTTTACTCTGGATTTTTACATAGCAGTAAATAGCATAATAACAGATAATACGCGAAACAACATTAATTAATAGCTAAACATTTCCTCTGTTTGGCTTGGGAAAAAATTATACCATTAAGTTAAATAATTTTCTCTAGTTTTCTAAAGTGATATTTTGTCAAGCCAGAAAAAAACGGTTTCAAGCTAACAAAAGAAAGAAGCAGAAGGTATCCCACTAAAACAATTATCGACGCAGACTACGCCAATGATATAACACTTCTGGCAAATACACCCGCCCAAGGTGAAACCCTGCTAGATAGTCTGGAACGAGCCAAAGCAGGCATCGGCATCCATGTCAATGCACACAAGACATAATATATGGGTTTTAATCAAACAGGCGATATCTCCACACTAAACGGTAGTTATCTGAAACTAGATGACAAGTTCACCTACCTATGGAGCAGTGTCTCATTAACTGAGACAGACATTGACACGCGACTAACAAAGCCATGGACAGCTAACGATAGGCTATAGGTCATATGGAAGTCAGACCTGACCGTTAAAATCAAAAGCAGTTTCTTCCAAGCACCAGTCGTATTGATACTGCTATATGGATGCTCTACATGGACGCTAACTAAACGGATTGAGAAAAAGGTTAACGGCAACTACACAAGAATGCTGCGAGCAATATTGAAAAAGTCCTGGAGACAGCATCCCACAAAGCAGCAGCTGTACGGTCACCTACCACCCATCATGAAAACAATCAAAATTAGACGAACCAGATATGCGGGATACTGCTGGAAAAGTAGGGACGAGCTCATAAGTGATGTACTCCTGTGGACCCCTTCACATAGACGAACAGCTCCAACCTACATACAACAGCTCTGTGCCGATACGGGATGTAGCCCTGAAGAAAAGCCGGAAGCAATGGAGGATTGGTAGGGATGGAGAGAGAGGGTCAGGGATATCCGTGCTGATAGCGTGACTTGAATATGATGATGAGTTTATTCACAGTTAAATTATTTTTAAAAAAGCAAGCGAACATCTTCGAAGTGTGCTAGTTGGTTAATTTTTGCCATTATTAGTATATTACTAAATAAAATTCCGGAAATGGACACGGCGACTCGAGTTTAAATCCTGGACGAGAATGATTGCATTTCACATAGCCCTAATACCCTAGGAAAAGGTATGAATCCAATTATTCTCCCTTCAGCTATGGGTAAATAGTAGGGAAGACTGGGTTCTTCAGCCTTGGTGAGGCAACTAGTCTAGGAGAAGAAAAACTCTGACTTCAAACCTGTTAAACTCTGCTTAAAAATTGACCTTGTGTAATATCCTGGGTGAGCGGAGGGGTTGGGTAAATAGGATAAAAAAAATTTTAAAATGGTTTTAAAAATTCAGAAAAATCAGTCACTTATCAATTATGTTGTATTTTAACAACGAAAACGAGGCGATGGATAAGTTCTCACCCAGTCTTTAGGTCTTACAATACGAGGTCCGTATCTTTCTGCCGATCTGAGATGGATGAAATACCATTACTCTGAGGGCAGCTTTACCCTAAGCGGTAGTACCTTTTAGGGTCCCATCTCTGGGTCAAATAAATATGTTTCATAATTCTTCGTATTCGTTAAATAAATAAATGAATAAAAGAATCTAAAGAAAAAATACCAGAAATATAAATATGAATGTAACATGAACGCGATTCCCAAAACTTTTAGATATAAAGTATTGATAGATTGGTTGCTATGCCGTTAAAATCAATTAATAATCAAACATTTAAATTGTATCAAATCTGAGCTGCTTATTAAAAGGAGAACGTTTTTTCAAATTGTTTAATATAGTAACATTCACGCCCCAGAGTTTTGGAGACAAATGATTTTTCAAGAGATAATTTTTTTAATGAAATTAATTTGATTCATGTAACAAATTTAATGTTGTGTCATAGCTGAAAATTAAACTCACTATGAAGCCATTTTATCTTTACAATACTAAAACATTTCTGTGCAGAAAACATGATGTGCGCTTTTGTCCTGAACACTTAGACTTTACAATCACAGCAGTTTATAATGATTCATTTTCAACAATTTCTGCATTTTTTTTCAATCAGTTTGGTCTGGAATTTCCATCTCTTGGCCTACCCTTCTAATGGATTTCTGTGTTGAACGGAGGTAAATTGCACGAACTCAGATGGTCTTTTAGGACTTTTTTTGTTTACTGAAACATTCTCTTGTTTCCGATTATTTGTACCAGTCGTAGATGGATTGTCTCGTCGGTAGTAATTATTTTAAATGTATTCTAAAATCCGTTTTTCAAATGAAACATTATTTGTTTTGCCTAATTCATACATTTAAGATGCTTTCTCAACAGCTAGAGTTTTTAGCAACCTGAATGACCGTGGAAAGCCCATTCGAATGAAAGATAACAATTTGCAGAAAAATTTCATTTCCTTTGATTAACTGTACTTTCAGATTAATATTTATTTTATTAAATTAATATTATATATGATATGTTATATTGATAAAAAAAAATGAATAGCTTTTATTTTTCTAATGTCTTTACTCAGTAAATATTTATTAAGTAATTCTATTCTCTTTTTTTATTTTTGCTGTAAACGTCTTACACACGTACGCACACATATGTATATATATTTATAAAATGTGTGAGTACGTGTGTGTGTGTGTGTGTGTGTGTACACGGGGTGGCTGAATATACATTGTTCTGTACTTAAATTTACATTAATTAAGAATTCACTATCAAAATTATAAAATATTTTTATGTTCCTTGAAGAAAGTAACCGTGAGATGATGATAATATACTGTCTATGACTTTGAAAAAGCGATTATCATTCCAACATTTCTTTAGAACAAATGACCATAGGTTATGCTGTCAACACTTTTACTGCAACGTTTTAGTCGGTTCTTTCTACAGCTATTTTAAAAGTAAAACTGTAAACAAAGAAAAATATCTTAATTTTTTAAAGAGGGAGGCTCAATAAGTTTTCATGCGTCACATGACCAGCACAATATCTTTCAAAATAACTTAGGAAAGAAGAATGGCAAAAGGGATTCAGTTGTAGAGAGGGGCCAATGTTAAAAGTGTCAAGTCTCATTAGGATTTAGGCAAAGCATTTTTTACAATTCGGTTTATTACTTGCATTAATTTCCAATGGTGTAAACCAGAAAATTAAGTTAAATTATGACGGTCAGTCAAAGGTTTTACAAAATCTTGGCAACGGGAGGCTTCCGTAACCCCGGATATATTTGCCAAGGTCGTGAAGATATCAAAGTACACTAGACTGTGTGATAGCAAACTCACCAGATATTTACTGATCGCTACTCACTGGAAATGTCTCTATGGCTTGAAATAGGGCCACGGAATCCACGGTTTTTAACCTACCAGATATTGCCTGATCACCGAGGTTCTAGATGACCTTGTAAATTTTTTTCAACCATCTGGTTGTAATTAACTGTTCCTTCACCTTTCACACAACACATGGTTTTGGTTGCTTCTGCGGTATTATGGCCCGGTACGAAATCACAAAGCATAAGTTCCCAAATTAAACTGCGTTGTACATTCATTTGTGGGACTTTCCAATCGTGTATATGTTGTATAGTCACAACCAACTATACGTATGCAGGCGGAAACATAGTCAACACAATAATGACGAACGAAACACAGTTCTTTAGAAAAATATATCTCTCACACTTTATTCGAAATGGTTGCGAAAGGGTTATGTGTGAAATGTGAGTTTAAGACTGAACAAAACTGCATCATATTGACCCCCAGCTCTTCTGGCTATAGCAACACTTCTTTTTCATCCTGCGGGGCTTCTCAACCGGGGGCCATGCGGACCCAGCGCTCTGCTGAGTCTGGTTCTCACTGCCTCGAACTGCAACAACTGACTCCAAATTAATTGAACTTCCTGTCACACCGGGTTATATCATTGTTTGTCGTCCACCTGCTTCCTATAAGCGTCACGTTTGCACCTTATTCAACCCGTCCACAGTCAAGGTTATCCCCTGATATCTTCGCCCAGATGCACTTGTTATTTACACGGGTGCATTTCTTAGTTGACAGGTCGGCCTGGTCGGAGGTCAATATGTTACATACACAGTGAAGCAATGCACAACGTGTCAGCGCACTAAATACCACGATTCTACCAGCAGGTACTTTTCACGACTTGAACTGTTTCAGTTACGTGATATATGCAACGCCAACTCGCACGAAACAAAATGATGCAAAACTTTCACCAAAAAAAGATAATCATTTTTCTCAGCATTTATAGTAAAAAAATTAATTTTGCCTTATTTTCTGACCTGTAACATTGTAATTAAATGGTACTGCATGGCAATAAGGTAAGTTTTTAAAAAAAATAAACAATCGGAAAGAAGACTAATTGACAAAGTTCGGAATTTTTTCCAGTAGTCAAGGTGTAAGTGTCTCCCATCCGAAAGGGATGATAGATGAGGTGTTCTGAGAACCCGCTTGAATCAGACCTAACGAAAAAAAATTGACGTTATTCCCCCTGAGGAATAGAGAGTAAATTGCCTCCCGTGAACAATTCATTGTGGGATTATAGGGACCGGACAAACTGATACACGTGAGCGATAATACTGGCTGATTTGGACCCTGGAACATGGAGGGTGTACATTTGAATGGTGTACACAAAGTTAAAACAGCATCTTTTCCTGGTGAATAGCAGCATCTCACTGCCTGTGGTGTATAAATTTGTTTTGCTTTACACTCATGATTCCGTTTCTTTTGAAATTTGTTTACATATTTGTCTTTGTTCGTAAAAATTTAGCAGAACACCAATATACATCATGGAGTTCGTGATTTCATCTTATGTTTTCTTTCAGTGGCTGTGGTGCGAGGAGACAAACTTTCGAGTGGATGTAGAACGGAGAATGAATCTATGATACGAGGTTAGTATTGTTCCCGTGAGAACGAAGAAACAAGTCAACACATAATTCCTTTAACCATTTATGCCAGTTTCCACGGCTTTGAGACCGAACTGTAATGAAGGTCCTAACACAAGAACGACTTTTGTTCTTGAGTTTTTTCTCTGGCCATCACTGCCGTAACAGTCATCTCCGATACAACAGTCATCGGTGACAATTCACTGTTAGAAATTCATTAATTTTTCTTTATTTAGATATTCATGAAAAGTTAGAATTTACCTGAGGCTATGGCCGCAAAAAAATATTTTTAAAAAAGAAGGTATTCAGGAAATATCACGTCAAAATTCCGACTTTTGGGCAATTAGAATTTTTAAATATTACAGACAGGCGAATATATCCCCAATAGATTTTCAATAAACCTGTATCTGTGAAATAAGTCCAACAGACTGGTTTTATGTAGATGAAAAATAAATAATTGAAATTCGATTTTGAAATGTATATTTTGCCTGGGGATAGAAATAAATATGATAATGTCTGTTCTTTCAGGAATTTATAATCGATAAGAACTGGAAACATTCCACGTTTCATTAAATTCGAATTTTCATATTTGCAAATGTCTTATACACAATACATACAGATTATTTCAGCAGCGTTTCCAAAGATTTCCACTACCAAATTCTTCAAAAACAAATTAGTAATAAACACTGATGTCAAGGTCTCTGATTTTTCATGGTTTCATTTTTATCTTTGAGAGAACAGGTGAATTAAAACCTTTTACGTAGGTATGACCACAATGTGGAATTCAAACAGATTCGTTCTGGATTGAACTCGAGTAACAGAGTTCACTTCCCTAAGACGTTTAACTACGAGTTCTTGCAGTTCAAAGTATGCCATTCCAAACATTTAAAAAGTTAGGTATAATTATCAAAAAGAGAAACTAAGAATTTTCTCGTAATAAAAAGAAAAGAGAAATCCTTGAAGCGGAAGTGTTTTGATAACAGCTGATGATAGAAAAGGAATCTCATGAATTTATGAATATTCATGAGAGGAAATCAGTTGAATTTCCACGTTGATTATCAATTATATTCAAGTGTGAAATATTGATTAACAGATTGACAGACTGATAGGTCGAAGATTTTTCACAAGTATAGTCATTGGTAACGCTAGATTTTTTAAAGTGTAATTTTTTATTTTGCTTTCCATATTCATTCTTCTACTTGACCGAGTCTTAAATTTTGTTTGAAATTTCGATGTACATATATGGTTGACTTTTGAATAAGTCTGTTTTTTAAGTTTCACGAAAATTTAATGCGATTACATTCCTTCTAACAGATTCAGCATCGTATGGAAATCTGAAACATTTAAACAATAGCTTTCGTATGCAAATAGAAATTAAATATGCCATGTTCAGATTTTTATTCAAGTGATTTCTTATTTTTATATAACTACATAAACCGCGTAAAATTTATTGATGTATAGAACTAACTTTTATGATAAAATGTGAAGCGAATCTTGTGGTGTAATGGTTAATACATTTTTTTCGTCGATCAAGTACAATCTTCCCCTGATTCTCTGCAGTTACAGTCTTATGAAAGATTTAAACTATGCTAAATTTTGATACCAATTAGTAAGAGCAAGAAGAATAAGCAACTTACTGACTGTATCTGACTAAAAACTTTGTAAAGATCACTTGCATACAAAAATATCATCAGAAGTCATCTAAATTTAGATTTTAGAATTATGTCCTGTATTTCCGTATGGTAAATTATCTTCGTTTTTTAATTCAAACTTCTATTACAGGACTTATTTTGCTATTTAAATTCATCATATTGAAGTTTTTTATGGATTCATTGGTTGATCTAAATGACATGTCAATCCTTATGGGGTTATCTATATGCCTGAATAGAAAAGCATTTTCATCATTAAGGGTTTTCGGACTATTGTCTTTATTTTTATTGTTATTTCCACAATGTTTCGGCCGGTATGTCCTCCGGCCTTCTTCATGTGTTTGTCGAACTCGGAAACCTTCACGGAACGTCGAACTACGTCCTTTATTTAATACATGGGTGTCGCCTGTTCTGATTCCGTACAAGTGTTAAGTATTCCTGTATTGATACTTGCCTGTAGTCAGGATTGAACCTGCAAGATGATTGTCTCCTTAGAAGTTTATGAAGCCAACGCCTATAACCGTTACGCCATGTGTCCTGCTGGACAATTCAGAGTGTCTTATAAACTTAATGTTCTTATTTGACTAGAAGTACTACTATTACGTATGATTTTTACCTGTGCTCATATTCAGATTTTTTTTTTGTGTGTGTGTGTGTGTGTGGAAATAACAATAAAGATGAAGACAATAGTCCGAAAACTCTTAATGATGAAAATCACCAAGCTTCGTCTCAGAAATTTAGACAACGAATAGAAAAGCATATTTTGTACGTTTATATTTGCTGATTTTGTGTAGTATATAAAACTAGTTATGTGATATCAAAGATTCCAATCTCCAATAAATAATTTCAAGACAGATGTCTGGCTTCAAACACTTCTACTTAATACTAATTATTCATACACAATGCTAGAGTTTAAAGTAACTGATTTGTTTAATAATAATCATTTATTTGCACAAAGTTATATAATTTCAAGTACCTGATTATTAAAATCTTAGTGAACAACAATAACTATATCCTACTATAACCATTACAAATACAAACAAAGTGGGTAGAGTGTTCGCCAATGATCCAGGAGACTGGGGTTCAATCCCAGGTCAAGTCATACCAAAGACTTTAAAATGGTACTTGATATCTTCTTGCCTAATACTCGGCATTATAAGGTATGGATCAAGGGTAAAGTGGAGCAGTTCAGGGAAAAGAGTAGCGCTCTCCCCTACGCCTCGGTGTAGTAGCTATCGAAAAGGGAGCCTTCGGTCCGCCCTCGACTACTTTACTTATATGGAATCAATTATTCAAAAAATTAATTTTCGAGCACATATATAATGTATTTAATGGGCACATAACAGATATTTCCACTCCGGGTCAGTGTGTACCGGGAAGCAAGTACAATGAAAGCCTACACCCCCAGAGCTTTCTAACTGGAGTCTTATCATTAAATGCAGTTGGTGTCAAACCCAGGACACTTTGTTATTTTTGTTGCCACCACAAAGTTTTGGACAATTCATTCTTTTATTTTCTTTGGGTGAGGGGAAAGGAATGTATAGGATCAAAGAGAGAGAGAGAGAGAGAGAGAGAGAGAGAGAGAAAGAGAGAAAGAGTTTTTTTTTTATAAATTGTATACCGCAAAGTATACGAAACGAATGAGATTAAAATTCTTAAAAATATAACATGTATTTGTATTTGGCAAATATAACTAACCTACTCCTGGTTTATCCTCTATAAAATACACTGATGAGTATAAAATACTCCTTTATATTACATAGAGCGTAAATTGCTAAGGGGCACCAAAGAATAAGTTATCGCAGTAGAAAATGGAATCAAAGACCCAAGGTTAAATTCTGGACGAAGCATTTTGAATTTAATTTCGTGCTAATGCCCTTGTGAAAATCATCAATCCATCGGTTATCTGTCACCCAACCATTGATGAATAGGACTTCAGATTAGTTTCTTTAAGTTTGATTAGGCAACCAGAATAGAAAGAAAACTGTGAATTTTTAAACAAGCAGAATGTTTATTTACCAACCCCTCGACACGGGCAGAATATGACACAAAGCCAATTTTTTAAACGGGGTTTAACAGGTTTTAATTCAGAGTTTTCTTTCTCCTATACTTGTTTTCTAAGTAAGTTGAAGCATCCAGTCTGCCCTACTATTTATCCATAGCTGGAGGGAATATTAAATTAATACTTTTCCCGAGGGTATCTGTGCTATGTCAAATGCAATCCGCATCGTCCAACAGGACACCTCTTAAAATTGACCTTGTTTCATGTCTAACTCATGGGGAAGAGCTTGGTTAAATACATACTTTTTGGCTTAGTTTCTTGGGGTTTATCGTTTTGGGTTTTTTTTATGTCATATACCAGTTCTTGGGTTGTTTTATGCCGAAACCACTTTCGTAGAAGATCAATAGTTGTACTATCTAATACATAGTTGGAGAGATAAGTGGGTAAATATCTTCCTAAGAGTATTAGTCTGAATGTGAACGTAATTGCACGAGTCATATTCGAACTCGTTAACAATCCTGTTGCAGTTCACTACGATAGCTGCTGCACCACGAAGACTCGCCACCTACTTTTTGCTTAACCGTATAAAGCATATTACTCACTGAAAATCAGGAAGTAAAGTCTAATACTTTTCCCCTGTTACAGTTCAACAGTCACCAAAATATCAAGACTTAAAAAAAAAGTGTTCCAATGTCATGAGTTAAAAGATAGCATTATGTTAAAGAAAGGCTGCCTGTTTTTTTCTTATTTGAAAACTCAGAATTAGAATGTTGACACTGCGTTGATAATACACAAAAACACGCAGAAGAGGTTCTGAATAGAAACATGAAAATTTCACTCAGTAAGTCGAAAAGAAAGAAAGAAAGAAAGAAAGAAAGAAAGAAACCGATAAAGCCATTAGCAGACTGAGATAGATAGATAGATAGATAGATCTTAACAGGCTGAATTAGATATTAACAGAATGAGAAAAAAAGAAAGGAAGAAAGAAAGAAACTGATAAGGCCATTAGCGCACTGAGATAGATAGATAGATAGATAGATAGATAGATAGATAGATAGATAGATAGATAGATAGATAGATATTAACAGACTGAATTAGATATTTACAGGATAAGAAAAAAGAAACAAACAAACAAACAAACAAACAAACAAAGAGACTGAGATAGATAGATAGATAGATAGATAGATAGATAGATAGATAGATAGATAGATAGATAGATAGATAGATATTAACAGACTGAATTAGATATTTACAGGATAAGAAAAAAGAAAGAAACAAACAAACAAACAAACAAACAAACAAACAAAGAGACTGAGATAGATAGATAGATAGATAGATAGAAAGAAAGAAAGAAAGAAAGAAAGAAAGAAAGAAAGAATAGGGAGAAGATTCTTAGACCGCAAAACAAAGACCTGTGAATCAAGTAGGCGGTCCAGTTCAAAAGGAACAGAAGAAGATTGCTTAGATCTTAATCGATACGAGTGCTGGGATCGGGTCAGACCTCAGTCAAACGAGACTGGAGAGTATGAGTGTAGAGAGATGAAGAAGGAACGACTGGAAAATGACGAAGACTTTTAGTTCTCATATTCAAACTTTTCCAATAAACATTAGAATAAATCAAATTTCCCAAGAAACAAACGGCTGCTGTTACCGTTGATGGTTTGCTTCTTCCGCCCACAAAATGATCATCTTATCTTCCTTTAATCTGTTTGGGGCAAGGTCGTAGACATCATTGGGCATAAATGTTAACCTCTCGACAATATTTATTAAAATGACTGAAAAATTCATAGACTGACCAAGATACTGTTATGGAATGTGACCAAATGAGGTTTATTTTTCAACATAGTCCCCTGTGGGATCTGCACAATTATTTTATCATCATCACCATCATCATTATCATCATGAGGTGCCCGTGGTGTAATGGTTATCGTCATAGGAAATGGACACGGCGATACGAGTTCAAATCCTGGCCGAGACTGATTGCATTTCACATAGCACTAATACCCATGGGAAAGGTATGAATCCAATTATTCTCCCTCCAGCTATAGGTAAATAGTAGGACAAACTAGGTTCTTCAGTCTTGGTGAGACAACTAGTCTAGAAGAAGGAAAACTCTGTATTCAAACCTGTTAAACTCAGCTTAAAAATTGACCTTGTGTCATATCCTGCCCGAGCGGAGGGGTTGGTAAATAGGATCATCATCATGATCATCCCCCCTTCTCTCTCTTTCTCTCTCACTTTTTCTCACTTTATCACTCACTCTCTCTTGATATATGTTTAATTGATTAATTCATTTTAAAGGCATGTCAGTACGTCTAGGGTTAATTTCTGCCAAGAGACAAGGAAATTACATTCATTTACATTTGGATTTTAGCCCTGCAGTATAAATCGACCCCTACTATTGTAGAGATTTTTGCAGTCTGAAAAAAAAACTCTTGTACTGCAATCTTTTATACGGAATGCACTGATCAAAAGATTTTGTTTTCGGGGAGATTTGATGGCATTACTTTAAAAGTGTGCATTTTTTTAAATGTCAGAAATAGCGTTAATCCTTTTGATAATTCTAACATTTAAAATAAATGAAAATAAGCACGCTTTTGATTTTTTTGAATTCACTTCAAATTATGACTTAAGCGAAAAATCCAATATTTGTACCCTTCACGAATAAGGTACCGCGTGATCGTATGTCATAGAGTACTGTTAAAATTTTACTGATTAAAACTGCTTTCAGTGTTAAATTTCAACCATAATTACATTTCTAGCAAAATATGCGTCAGATTATTTAATTTTTAATGTTATAAAATATCATATTAAATAAGAAAAATTAACTAAACTAAGAACGTATATAAAAAGAATTACACTAATTTTATTTTATTTTAATTGATATCTTCATAAGATTATTCATGGGATTGCTTTTTATAAGTTTGTGAATAAAACAATTATATTAGAAATGACTCGATTTGTGTGCAGCCCCTCATTAAAATGACCTTGTGTGGATGAATATCAATAACATGCCTGGAGTTTGCGTCAGGTGCGTGCTATTAATTTAAATCGCCTAGTACCAGGTGACTGTACCCCTAGGCAATATCTGATTTGAAGGGCTGAATTTATAGTTTGACGCCAGATGCACCTCAATATGAAGAACCCCGAAGCGGCCAAGCATTTTTTTTAAATAGCCACGGTGGTATCTTGACTTGTGCTTGGCTTTCCACGATAAAACGGCCTTGTGTCATATGTCGGCTTGGTGAGAAGTCGGTTTAATCTCGTTAATAACAAAGGCTGTTTTGAGGTATACCTAACTCGTCTCGACTTGAACTGAAGCATACTACAAAAGGAAAGGCTTGTTCGCATTTGAAAATGATTATTTAGTAATCATTGAGAATATAGCGCAAAGAGCGTAAAGTAAAGTTGGTGACCGTAGTCGAGGGTGACCAGAAGGTTCCCTTTTCAATAGCTACTACACCGAGGTGTAGGGGAGGGTGCTACTCCTTTCCCTGGATTGCTCCACTTTTCCCTGGATACGTACCTTATGTTGCTGAGAGTTAAGCAAGGAGGTATGAAGTACCATTTTTAAAGTCTTTGGTATGACGCAACCTGAGATTGAACCCAGGTCTCCCGGATCAGTGGTGAAGTTGAGGATATAGTGCATATAACTGAGAAAATTTTGAGGTAGTGCGAGACATATAAACTTCTTGATTATGTATACATGGTGTAATGAAATAGTCTTTTCCCTACCATGAATTTGGTATTTTTTTACACAAATGAAGTTGAAGGTTATTTTCGATTGTGACAAACAATAGGAAAGTTTGCTTTTGGATTCGTTGAGTCTAATATATGATGTGCTACAGAGTGTATGTGAGTTTTTAACGTTTTAGAAGCCTCAATATGATCCATAGAAAATGAAGAGACCATAAACCCTTCTTTCCATTGAAATACGGTTTGTAAACTCAATAAAAGTTGGAACCAAAAAGCAACAGGGTGCTTATTTGTTCTTTTGTCACGGGGATCAAGTGAAAACATTTGTTTGGGAAGCTACATGATGCTCTTCAAGTTAACAGATCTTCTAGAGTTGACAGTAATTAAATGGAGACTGAAAAATTGAAATGAAAAAATGAAAATCATAATCATCAATTTCTTTTGATGAGACGCTTCTACCTTTTTTGAGTTTGAAATCCTAATTTGTCCGTATTTCAATCGTTCGTCCTGAGATACGTCATGAAGGGCAGTAAAAGTTGATGTTTCATATAATACCAACTTAAAATAACTAGCATTGTCGGCTGTGGCTACATAAACTACATCTCTACAGAGTGGTAAGAATCCCCCCAACGGATATGACACAAAACAATCTGATGGTGAGGCTCTAGTAACGCTGGGGCTTTAGGGAATGTAGATTACCCTTTCATTACCATAGCTTCCAGGTCCACTCTGGAGAGGAGTGGTAGCACCAGATAGGTTCCTATCTATTGATCAAATTAGGTAGAAGTTTCACATTTAATTGACGTTTAAACTGTACCAAAACAAATGTATAATGCAAAATTAAATTATCAAAATAGAACTGTTTAATCGTTTAACTATGTGTAAACAAATGACTGATGTTTAATGAATTGTTAGTGATGTACAGGAATATTTGTCATTGAATATTGTCAGCAGTGAAATGCTTACAAACCAAAGATAAATATTGAATAGAATTAGTAGTGTAAGACAGCAATAATTAAAATCATTTAACTGAGGAGAAACAACAGCAATACCATTGTGGAAACAAATTAGTTCTAAATCATTTAAAAATGAAATTACCAACAAACTATTCACTTACAAATCATATGTACAGGGTGAAACGATAAAACAACACTACAGTTTTATTTTAACTTTTATTGAAAAAATCAATTCAGGTAACTTGATTATGTAGAAGAGCCGACATCTATTCAATGTAGCCGCCTTCAGCTTCAATCACCGCCTCGATACGGACCCGGAACTGGGAGCATGACTTTTCCACAAGCGCCGCCGGGAGCTCGGCGAATACTCGGTGGATGGCGGCGATCAGGCTGGCTTTAGTGTTGTGGGAATTCATGTTGGTGATGTTCTCGACGTATGACCAAACGAAGTAGACCAACAGGTTCAGGTCGGGGGAGGAGGGGACATTGAGAGAAGGGTACAAAGTCGTAGCACTCCTTCTGAAGTGAAGCCTGGGTCTCTTTGGACTTGTGGGCTGGCGCAGAGTCCTGTTGCCACATCCAGGGTCTGCCACCGGCCACCTGATTGCACCAGGGGATCACCACACTCTTCAGCATATCTAGGTACACTTTGATGTTGACTTTCAAGCCGACTTCGAAGATGTGTAGTGGCATGATGTGGCCCTCACTTGAAACCACACCAAAGACCATAACCGTTGCCGGAAACTTTGTTTTCATCACCCTAGGCACGTTGAACCATCCAGATTTGCATTTTGAGGCTGCTGGCAGAGGTCCTGTTGTCATAACTTTGATCAGTAGGGCGCATGAGTTGTACAGCTTGTTGAACATTGTGTCACTTTCAGACATGATAGAATTCTCCTATCGCTCGTGGGATTTGTACACAACTGGCCAACTAGTAGATGGTCTGCAACAAAAAAAGAAAACCGGTTTTCATTAAACGGAAATGGAATCATGTCGTCTTTTCGTGGGCGACAATTCAATCGTTCCACCCTGTACATCCATTTAAATGAGTTCAAAAGCTGACTGATGTTACATTGTTACTGTAACAAAATAATACTTAAAATCATTTATGTTGGTTGGTTGGTTGGATTTTATGGTATATCAAACTTTCCCGGTTATTTAATGCCACATCCATTTTTAAACTAATAAACAGTTCTATTTCAAACAATCCAGTTTAGCATTACTATACAGTTTAGATCTACTTAACCCATACATAGGACCCTATCAGGTGCTGCCACTCTGGGCCAAAGTGGACTTGGGAGCAATGGCAATGATGGGGTACTCCACATTCCCCAAAGCTCCAGTATCACCTGGACCTCACCATCAGATTATTTAGTGTTATATCCAGGACAGTCGTTGGGGGAGGTCTTACCTCCTCTGGAGAGGTGCAGTCAGTGTATTCTACAGCCCTCCCCCACCCGACAGGGCAATAAAATCATTTAACTTTCTGCAAACAAATGATCCATAGTCAATAGATCTGATCGTACTTGATAGAAATATATGAAAACATTTAAATTGAGTTCAAGCTCGTTTAAAAGTGTTATCAGCGAAATGAGTTTACAAATCATATATTTAATATATATATACATATATATATAATATTACAGGATTTTGCATTGAATAACGAACAATAGTTGATATGCAAGTAGTGCATCCATACAGCAGTATCGATACGACCGCCGCCTGGAAGAAACTGCGTTTCATTTTATCGGTCAGGTCTGATTTCAACATGATCGATAGCCAATCGATAGCTGTCCATGCCTTCGTTAGCCGCGTGTCGATGTCCATCTATACTGCTGAATGGATGCACTACTTGGACGCTAACAAAACGACTGGAAAAGAAGCTAGACGGCAATTACACAAGAATGCTGCGAGCAATATTGAACGAGTCCTGTTGGCAACACCCCACAAGGCACCAACTATACGGCCAACTGCCTCCCATCACGAAAACTATCCAAGTTAGACGAACCAGGCATGCAGGACACTGCTGGAGAAGCAGGGACGAGCTCATAAGTTATGTACTCCTATTGACCCCCTCATATGGCCAGGCAAAAGCTGGACGACCACCTTGAACCTACATACATTAGCTCTGTGACGATACGGGATGTTGTCCTGAAGACCTGCCAGAGGCGATGAACGATAGGGAGAAGTGGCGAGAGATGGTCAGGAATATCCGTGCTAGCAGCACATGATGATGATGATGATGAGTTGATATGCTATAAAACCAAACCAAACCAAACCAAACTTAAAAGAACATTTATGAATAAAGTAAAATGTTACTTTTTTTCCATTTCTTGTAATTGAAATGCAATTTTCTTTTAAAGATTTTATGATTGTTTATGCACAAAGACTACCTCAAAATCGCTCAAAACATTTAAAGATTTGATTTCTTTATTTAATGGCATATTAACCTTCATGTGTTATTTAATGCCAAAGTGACTCTTTTGGAAACAGTGATACTATTTATCCAATACCAGAAGGATAAGAGTGTGCTTATCTTTCCTAAGAGTATTAGTTCGAAAATGAACGAAATTGCACATTTACTTTTAAAATTTTTCTATAGCTAAAGATACTTAATAACCAACAAAACCTACAGATTCTCGAAGCACTACATATTAGAAACATACAATCCAAACTTAACAAAATTAATTTTCAAACCAGTGCTAATGTACTTAAATGTCTTTAGCAACTGGCACTATTTATAGAACAACTTTAAAAGTAAACGCTACACACTGCAACGGCCCAGATACTCTTCTTCTCACAAAGTAGTAATGTACATACAAAAGTTACATCACTTTTGTAAGACATCCTCCCTTGATGATGGCCCAAAGTCGGGTTGAAAGTACTTGGGAAATAAACAATTATGAAAGATATTTCAATCAATTCCCGCCGAATACTATAAAATCAATACGGCAATATGAAAGGGTCAACAAGAAAATATGTAGAAGAAAAATGTCTATTATATTCAACGAAGTATATATATATATATATATATATAATTTTCCTTATATCTCTCAGTCTATCTATCTGTCTATCTATCTATCTCAGTTAGTTCCTATCTTTAGAAAGACGTTATTATCAAAGTTCTTAATATTTCGATCAAATATGCTAAGATTCTAAAGACATTTTATGCCGATTATATGATAGTATTAAATGATATACTTTACAAGTTTTCATAAACAACATTTTTTTAAAAAGATATAACTATTCTATAAGGAAAGAGAAGTGAAAGTAATGTCACTGGCGTTGAATTACAGTCTTTTTTTTTACAAAGTTTGATTTAATAGTAGACAGCTGGATTCTTACATCTGCCTCCCCATTCATTGTAAAACAACGATTAAAATGATTCAGTATTTTATTTCATAAACAATTTTATTTAATAAATTTTATCAGTTTTAGATTTATTTATTTTTGATACATCCATTAATAATTTTATTTATAAATATATATTGTTCATATATTTTTTAATTTTATATATAATATTTGAAGCATTTTATCAAAATATTTTATTAATTTTATATCTATTTATTCTTTTATGTATTTATTTTATATGTATTTATTTAATTTATATGTACCGATTCATATTTGCATTTATTTTTATACGTATATTATATAAATGTTGTATTTCCAAATCTTATCATTTATAATTATTTTATGAAAATATTTCATTAAGTTATATTTATCTATTTTATATCTATCTATTTTATACTTACCTCCTACCTCCCATCACGAAAACTATCAAAGCTAGACGAACCAGACATGCAGGACACTGCTGAACAAGTAGGTACGTGCTCATAAGTGGTGTTCTCCTACGAACCCCCTCATATGGCCGAGCAAAGTCAAGACGACCAGCTCGAACATACATATAGCAGCTCTGTGAGGATATGGGATGTCGCCTTGAGGACCTACCAGAAGCGATGAACGATTGGAAGGAGTGGTGAGAGAGGGTCAGGGATATCTGTGCTGGCGGCGCGACATGATGATGATGATGATGATGATGATGATGATGATGATGATGATGATTCTAGACGGCAATTACACAAGAATGCTGCGTGCAATCTTGAACAAGTCCTGGCGGCAACACCCCACAAGACACCAACTGTACGACCACCTGCCTCCTATCACGAAAACTATTCAAGTTAGACGAACCAGACATGCAGGGCATTGCTGGAGAAGCAGGGACGAACTCATAAGAGATGTACTCTTATGGACCCGCACACATGGCCGTGCAAAAGTTGGACGACCAGCACGAACATACATTCAGCAGCTATGTGAGGATACGGGATGTTGTCCTGAAGACCTGCCTAGGGCGATGAGCGATAGGGAGGAGTGGCGAGAGAGGGTCAGGGATATCCGTGCTACCAGCGCGACATGATGATGATGATGATGATGATGATGATGATGATGATTTTATACTTATTTGTTTCATTCTATATGTGTGGCAATGGAAATAAATAACTTTCAAACTTTTTAAATCTTTCATTTTACTTAATCTTTTACTTTCATTTTTACCGGACATTGGTATAATGTTTAGAGTGTTCGTCAATTGCTTAGGAGACCGGGGTTCAATCCCAGGTCGAGTCACACCAAAGACTCAAAATTAGGTATCTAATTCCTCTTTGCTTAACACTCAACATTATAAGGTACGGATCAAAAGTAAAGTGGGTCAATCCTGGGAACGGAGTAGCGCCCTCCCCTACACCTTGGTTTGGTTTCTTTGTTTAAAGGCATATCAACATTCGTGGGTTATTTAATGCCAAAGCCATTCTTCTAGAAGAACAGTAGTGATACTATTTAATCCATAGCTAGGAGGATAAGAGGATTCGTACCTTTCCCAGGGGTATTTGTCCGAAAGTGAACGTAATGGCGCGACTGCAGTTCGAACTCGCTTACTACGACCCTGCAGTCCATCGCTTTAACCATTACACCACGAGGACACCCCGTGGTGTAGTAGCTATCGAAAAGGGAGCCTTCGGGTCACCCTCGACTACAGTCACCAACTTTACTTACTCATTTTACTTAAACTTCGAAAAATGATCTTCTTTCTACATGTCAACCCGCCCAGGGTTATTCCATGCCTAGCAGTTAGGGAATCGCGTTCATTATATATCCATATCTTTATTTCTATGTAGTTGTTTCTAAACAGTTTTTACTCACAGTCATATTGTATCAAGTATTCCTATCTAATACAAATAATTATACAGTTTCATGTATTACTTTTATTTGATAATAGTCATTTATTTGCTGACAGTTATATGGCTTAAAGTTGCAGTTAGTTATCCATAGTCAACAATTACAACTTTAGGTAATTATTATTAATAAAAAAAATAATTTACAGTTTTACGACATTAATTATTCCAATCGAATACGAATAAGCTTTAAACATCATCATCATCTTGACGTGCCGCCAGCACGGATATCCCTGAATCATCTCTCGCCACTCCTCCTTATCGTTCATCGCTTCTGGCAGGTCCTCAGGGCAACATTTCGTATCCTCACAGACCTGCTATATGTAGGTTCGAGCTGGTCGTCCTGCCTTTGTTCGGCCATGTGAGGGGGTCCACAGGTGAACATCACTTATGAGCTCGTCCCTGCTCCTCCAACAGTGTCCTGCATATCTAGTTCGTCTAACTTTAATAGTTTTCGTGATGGGAAGTAGGTGGCCGTAAAGCTGGTACTTTGTGGGGTGTTGCCTCCGGGACTTGTTCAAAATTGCTCGCAGAATTCTTGTGTAGTTACCGTCAAGCTTTCTCTTCGTCCGTTTAGTCAGCGTCCATGTAGTGCATCCATATAGCAGTATCGACACGACCATTGCTTGGAATATCGGTCAGGTGTGACTTCCAAAAAAAAAAAAGCTTTAAACAGAAAACAATAATTCATGATAATAGTGGATCTGGGAGTAATGGCAATAAAGAGATGACTCTATACTCTTCAGGTGTCCAGAACTGGAACCTCGCCATCTGATATTGTTTCATGTCATAACCAGGAAACCCTTTTTGGGTTGGCCTAACCCATCAGCAAGGATACGTCAAGGTATTCTAAGTCTCACAGACAGCGCTCAGTTTGAGGACTAGTTCAAAAAACAATAGTTGCGTGATGGTCAACAATTTCGAAAAGTGCTATCAATGTGGCTAGTGTTGTGCGTTCGATCCTCAGTGAAATCCCCTTTTCTGTAGTTTTACCAGACTAAACTACGTTTAAGAAATGGACATTTATCTATGATCAGAAAGATATTTAACTCTTTCAGACAGACCGGCCAGGTCTACCCAAATAAATCAATGTGTTTCTTTATAAGCAAATCTAATAATACCAATTAACAGAAGAGAAATGTGAACGCTGTTCAATCGGACTGAGTAATATGGCTTCCTTGCAGCGATAGTATGTTTAGAAATTAGCGATTGAAACTTACTACCTCTACATCTTTGATACACTTAGTTTAATATGTTATATGTTTTTAGGAAATTTCATAGTATTTACTTTTCCAGGAATCAATCAAAATCAAATAGTCATAATTTAAAATACCTAAATAGATATAAATAGTGTGTGGCAGTCATAAACAGAATAAGGTTTTATGAGTCGACGGATTTGAATATAGTAGTAGCTCAAACGTCGCACATGACAGGCCAGATGTGAACTATAATACAAGATATACAGTGATAAGAGAAAAATGGTTTTGAATTCAGAGTATGTCTTTCTCCTAAACCGGTAACCGTACCAGGTCAAATGAATTCAACGTGCCCACTTTAACCCATATGTGTTTCCCAAAATCATTAGCCCGAAATAAAAATAACGCTGCCTCATACAGGAATTGAACTTGGCTTGTCAATTATCATTATGCAGTATATGCTTGCATAGATATATGTATAAGTATTAACTGATGTCATAAGAAGCCTGTATGAATTTACCCAGCCCATTAGCACAAGCACAATGCTACGCAAGGTCAATTTTTATCTGTGTTTAAGATGTTTGTATCCTACGTTTACTCCTAATTTAAAGGTTAAAGAGCTGAGTCTGGCCTACTATTTACTCATAGCTGGAGAGAGAATAGTTCAATCCATACCTTTCTCAAGGGTAATAGTATAATAAGAAATGCAAACAGCTTCGACCAGGAATTGAACTCGAATACCCTTGTCCATTTCCTACGATGATAACTGTTTTGAGACGAGCGTCTCCAAATAAGAATTAAGTTACAAGAATTATGTAGTTGCTTGATTTACGATGAATCAACTTCTTATTCATCGGTAAAACAAATCATCATTGTAAAATTTATTTTTTGTTGTTCACACTCCATTACTGACCTAAGGACCGTAATACATCGGAATGTTTACATCATTTATATATATATATATATATATATATATAGAGAGAGAGAGAGAGAGAGAGAGAGAATATACTGAAAAGATAATTATCAAACAAAAAAAGGGAATTGAGATGCAATTGTAGACATATTAATACCTTTCTCCTGTATCACTTACCCCCAATTACTTCGATATTTATTCTCCTCCATTTGCACTGGCCAAGTGTTATAGATATCTTTCTTTGAGAGCAGAGAGAGAGAGAGAATCCTAGGGGACCTGTGCTATCAGCATGCCTTAATGATGATGATGATGATGTGAACCGTTACGACATCAAACAGAAGTTTGTAACTTTACACAGCATAAATAGACGTTTGGCCCCGCACGGTTCTTGGTATACCCTACAGCACTACATAGATATTTGTACCAACACGGTTCTAACGGGTCTTTGAGTCGTCTCTTTCCTTATCCGTTCCCTCAAGCCCAATGATACGTACGGTAAGTTTATTGTACACTCTAACAGTCATATGTAAATTTAAAAAAAAAAGCCTGTATGCAGAAGGAATATTCTTTTTTCCTTTTTTTTTTCTTCAAGACTCCGATCTGCTCACCAATCCATTTTTTGGTACCTTTCCATGTCGGTGCTGACGTCTCTTCATTCCTAAATCCATTTGCTCACCTCAGATCAAAGACATCACTCGAGCCCAACAAACCCGGAGAAATCGACCACAAGTTAAACTCCACCACCAAAAAAAAAAAAAAAAAAATCACAACCTCAAACAAAATCGGAATAGGCTTTACAGCAACTTATCTCTTTACTTCGTTGAACTCGGAAAGGATTATTCCTCGTTGAACGGTGGGGCACTAAAATTTATCATTGCATATCAACATAAAACCCCAAACAAAACTAGGAAGAATTCTCAGTCAGGCTCAAAATCGAACAGCGCCGAACAAAAACAGCAAGGGGATCTATACATTCAAAAAAAAGATATTACATTTCCTAGTCTTCTCTAATTTTCCCTTTCTCTTCGTTTATTTTATCTTTCCTTATCTTTTCTTTTTTGAAATCTCAAACACGGACAAAGGCAGCTTAAATTAAGCAAGGAAAAAGAAAAACAAACGTGGAAAAGCACTTTTCTAACTGTAAGAGTGTTTTTTGTTATTTTTGTAGGTGGGACGAGGGCTATCTTTTCTTCGACGCATGGTCTTGTATTTTCCTTTTTCTTCTGCTTTTTTTTCTCTCTCTTGATTTCGCCTTTCATGTTGCTTCTTTGTGTTTTTCTTTTTCTGCTTTTCTGTCGTTGTTTCTTCTTCTGTCTTGTTATTGTTTCCTGTTCTTTCTTGATACTGTCACCACTTCTTTCCTTCCGTTTTTATCTCTTTTACTTACCGACAGATCTTTTGTATGATATTTCTAAAACGTCCAGTCCTCAATTTTTTTTTTATTTTTCTTCTGCTAAGTCAGCTTTTTTTCTTTCTCTTCGTCTCGTACTTCTTCTATTTACTTTCCTTTCTGTACTTTGTTGTTTTTTTTGGGGGGGGGTATTTTTGGTCTGTTCCTCTACTGTGTTTTGGTCTGTTCCTCTACTGTGTTTTTTTTCTTTTCCTGTTTTTTTTTCTTTCTTTTCCGACAGTTTTTCCTTATCTTTTCTTTCTTTTTTGTTTTTTTTTCTTTTGTTTTCCACTTTGTATTTATCAGACCCAGGTTCGAACACACCACGTCATGCAGGGCCAGGGTGAGTCACGGCACTAAATTGAAGGTTGTACCGTTACAATACCACACAGAAGTTTGTACCATTACTCGACACAAATAGATGTTTGAACCACTACGGTTCTTGGAATACCATTTTTAGCGCTACGGTACTACATACACATGTGTACCACCACAGTTCTCCGTCGTAAGTGTCAGTCGAACCTCGTGATAACATCCACCCTGATTAGTTGTCTGGTTTTCTGATACGAAGCTTGATGGATTCAATAAAGGACGTAGTTCCATGTTCCGTGTAGGTTTCCGAGTTCGACAAACACCTGAAAGAAGCTGGAGGACATATCTGCCGAAACATTGTGGAAATAACACTAAAGATGAATACAATAGTCCAAAAACCCTTCACCCTGATAAAAAGAAGACGATGTGACGAACGCACAAAAAAACCGTCTTGGTTCGTTAACACCAAATTTTGTTTGCTAATACACATTTTAGTTGTAGTCAATAAGAGAGAAACAGAGCACGTGCTGATTCGACTTCTTTAGCTTGATAAAGAGGAATAAAACGTCATGGGAAGGGATAAAGAAGACGCAGACCTGGAATTTTCTATCTCGTTTTCTATTGTAGCTCAGACACGTGCTTTCTTACGAGGTCTGCCCTTACAGCTTTGCATCGTGAGTTCTTTTTTCCTTTTTGAAGCTCAGCCCAAAATGAGGGACGAAAATTTCGGCCGTTTTCATATTGACGTGGCTGGTCTTCAACCGTGGTCTTAAAATCGTCGCGTCTTGCAGCCAAATAATTTTTTCTGTTACGCTCTTACTCTCAACGGCTTTCGGTTTGAGTTCCCCTCCAGTCAATTAGAACTCGTTGCCAATTTCCTGCCAATACGTTTCTATTCCTAACCTAGGCGTTCGCCGCTATGATGGCCTGGATTTTGGGAACCTGCCTTACTCTTTCTTATTCGTTTCTCTTTTTCATATACGAGGTGCTCACGATAAGTTTCCAGATTTTTTCGTATGGGCACTTTAATTGATAGTAACTCTTGTCCCCTTCAAAGTAATCTCCGGCTGCAATGCACTTGTTGTACCATTACAACAACTTCTGGAAGGCCACAGAGAAGTCCTCTTGTGCGAGCGTGTCAATGACCTTCGTCACAGCCTCTTTCATCTGCTCAATTGTCTCATAACGACAGCCTCTGAGCTTAGGGAATAACCAAAAGTCACAAAGAACAAGGTCTGGACTATAGGGACGGTGACGAACTGTCTTGATGCCCATCTTGGTCAAATAGTCTGTGACAAGGATGGTTGTGGACTGGTGCATTGTCCTGATGGAAATGCCACTGACCCGATTTGACGAGTGCTGGCCTCTTCCAACGGAATCTCTTGCTGAACTCCCTTAAAACCTCAACATAGTAACCCTAACCCTAACCCTTTGACGAATCAACTCTGGTGCATTGACTTCCTTACTCCTCCCACACCTCTCATCATCCCTCACTGATTCCCTGGCTTCCTTGAATCTCTTATGCCACTCAAACTGATGCTCGATTCATGCAAGATGCTCGAAAAGCAGTTTGAAGCATCCCATACGTTTCTCTGGCATTTTTTCGATGTTTAAATCAGAATTTTATTGCATATCGTTCTTCTAAAGTGTCAGATTGGATTTTTGAAATTCACCAGCTGTGACAATCAGGCTTTAGTAGGGTGTATTCCAATTGCTGCTGTTGCTATTCATTTGAACGTGAAATCATAAAAATTGGTCAGTCATCTCATAAGTTGTACAGTGAATTTTCTAGAGTCTACAACAATCTTAAATGCCTGTACAAAAAAAAAGTCTAGAAACCTATCGAATGCACATCGTATTTTTTCTTTTCTTTTATTTTTAGATAAATTTCCTCATCTCATCAACTTTTGTCACGGCTCAGTCACATGGGGCTATAGAATACACCGACTGCAACTCTATCGAGAGGTAATCCCCCAACCTCACGAATGTCCTAGATAATGCACTAAATAATCTGATTGTGAGGCTCCGGTGATGCTGGAGTGTTGTGGAATGCGGAGTACCCCTTTATTGCCATTGCTTGCAGTCCACTCTGGCTCGGAGTGGTTGCACATGATAGGGTCCTATCTATGGGTCAAATAGAACTAAATTGTGTACTTATGCTCAACAAAATTGTGTGAAATAGAAATGTTAATATGTTTAAAAATGGATCTGGCATTAAATTACCTATAATGGTTGATGTGCCATAAAACCAAACCAAATCAAACCAATTTTTTTTATTAATATGGAATGCATATATTTACCCCATCCCTTTGCTACGGACTGGATGCAATAGAAAGACAAATTTTGATGGTTTAAATTCCTTTTTTTTTGGTTTTACGGCATCGGTCATTTAATGCCGAATCAAGTAAAAGAAAATAAGTCTGAAAAGAAATTCAAGGGAGAGGTCTTAGGAATTAATGATAAACTTTACATAATTAGTTGGTTATTTGTTGTTGTTTTTTGGGTTTTTTTGGGGTTTTTTTATAAGGAGTTTATTTATAGGGATTCATGTTCATAAAAAAAACTGTGGAACAGGTTGGGGAAGGGATCAGTTTACTAGAATATATCTAGTAAATAAAGGGTTTAAATTGAGATTTTTCCTTCTCCAAAGCAGGTTGCATAACAAAGGCTAAAGAGCCTAGTAAAACCTATTATTAACTAAAGAGCTAAAAGTTAGATGTATTACGTGAAAGGCATGAATCTTTGACCGGGATTTGAACTCGGGTCGACTAGACAACTACGTAAAAGGATAACCATTACGCTAATCCCTTAGTTATCAGCCCTAGATCTCAAGTGAAGTATCTTAAAGGGTTAAAATAGCTTGTGATAAACCTATAGCGGGAAGAAGTGAATTCCGATTTTTTTCAATGGCACGGCTGCTAAATGAACGTTACCGTTGAGAATAGTTGGTAACCTCCATCCCACGCTGTCTACAGTTTGACCTCTGTTCGCAGATTTCTTTCTACGTTCTTTTAATCACCAAACCACCCAATCCTCGAAGATAGACGTTTAAGAATATCTAGTCTTCCCGTTATTTTTCCTTTCAATGTTTATTGAGAAATGTTTGCTGAGCGTGATTTGTTGGAGACAGCTGCAGTGAAAAGTAAAGTTTTTCTAGCTCAAGAGAATAGATTTTATTTTATCTTTTCTTCTTTTGATAACTTGATTTTTCTTGAAGGTATTATGCCTACTTCCGGCACAACGGAAACTGCTCTTTTCGTACATGTCTTGCAGGTGTTCTTCACTGGGAATCTTTTTGTAATTACAAATAAATAAAGAGCTCGTTGGAAGCAGGAGCAAAATGAAGAGCGGTTCTCTGACAGAAAAAACGTTCAAAATATTTGACGAGCCAATATATGGATATGCTTTCCTCGAAATCTTTTGTTAGTAAGTCTACTACAAGGTGTGGAAGCAAAATTAGGAATATTCTAGTATAATAATAATAATAATAATAATAATAATAATAATAATAATAATAAACACACCCTCTTATAAAACAAAATTATTCTAATTTTAAGAAAAAAACACCAAAATAAGAAGATAGACACAAAACAGTAAATTTACTCAATGTGGCCATCATTTTTTTTTCAATTATTGTATCAATACACCTTTGAAATGAGTTGCATGCCTTCAAAATAAATTTAAAACTTTAAATTCTTAAACATTTTATTCCATTCCTCCTCAATGTCAGTTTTTAGTGAACCAATATGGGAAATTGCATTTGATTTGTTTTCTAAAACGCCCTATATAGCATAATCAAGAGGGTTATAGTCTGAGCTTAAATCTTGTTTAATTGCAGTCTTCACAGTTTTCTCGTGGACATTCAATTCATTAGTATGCTTTCTAATTGACTATGTCAGAGTCCTTCTAAATCACCGAATCGAAAACAGTTAAATTAGCCTTTGTCTTTTGTTCAATCCTCAACTCCTCCTTTTTTCTTAAAGAACTCACCTTCTGTAAGATATACTTAGCTTTGTATACGGTAGACAAAAAAATTAGCTTGGTTTCGGCGTTTAGTAAATCATAGATTCTTTGTCGTTTCTTTTCTTTTCTTGTTCGCTCATATTCGGCTGAATTTCAATTTTTTAAAAATTGCTCTAATAACAGAGTTAATCATTAAAATTTTGATTTATCACGTTTTTTACAAAAATTGGACTAATCCGGCAAAAAAAAAAAGTTTTAAAAATTATTCTATATTTTACTTCCGCACTCTGTATAGATATTAATATCATGTACAGGAATCAAATCAGACAAATATTGGGTTTATAGCTAAGAAAATTTCTTTTTAATGGAGAGAAACAAAATCCCTAAAGGCTATGCTTCCCCTGTCGAAGAGGCTTTGAATACGCTAAATATATTCCTTGCAGAATAGTAAAACCCACAAGGAGACATGGTACAGTTGATAAAGGCTTTGGTTAGATCCAGTGACATACCCAAAGAGTGTGAGTTCAATACCCAGTGAAGGCAGTGGAGAACTTTCAGTGGGGATATTAACAGAAGATAACTGATAACTGAACTAGAACAGTCTACCCCGGTAAGCGAAATAAAGGGTTATACCACCTGAAGCAGGCCGGATCGTACAACGGCCGTAACGCTGTGATAAACATGGCGACAAAGATGAGGACAATCGTCCGAAAAATGTAAATAATGTATTTAATACCTCATCTCAGAAATATAGACAGATAGTAAAACCCACCTCTGATAAAATGCTCTGGGTATGACATTAAACTGCGTCTTATAGTGAGTCTCCGCTTCTGGAATTTTAGGGAGTGTTAAGTAATTCTTCATTGCCATTACGACCAGATCTACAATGTCTCTGAATAGAAGTGCCTTTTCGTATTCAATCGTTACGTCAAATAGGTCTGTTTAAAATCAGTCGTTGGGAATGAGACTGTGTGCAAATAGAACCGAAAAAACCTACTACACAGAAAAAGTAAACATGAGCAGGATTCCATAACCTCTAGCTATAAAATAACTCTTGATGGGTTGACATATCAGTAAAATCAATCAATTGGAGCTATGTATTCAACAACAGAGTCAAGCAATGAAAGAATAAGGATCGATTTCGGTTTCTTTGTTTAATGGAATATCAACTTTCCTGGGTTATTTCTGGTTAAAACCATCCTTATAGAAGAACATAAGTAGTACTGTTTAACCTACAGCTGGTTCATGCCTGTCCGAAGGTATGATTCCAAAAGTGAACGATATGGCGTGACTGGAGTTCGAACTAGTCACTGTCTAACACTTTCGTCATTGCACCTCAGGTACTTCCGCTCCTCAGCTCCAAGGGAAAACCGATAACAACGCCAAGTCATTAAAGGTTTTAACATTAAAAGAACGTGAATTTCTTATGTCACATTGGTGGGTCCTGTGGTATTTTACTGTAGGTAAAAATGCTGAAGAGATTAAAATGTATTCAGAATAAAAGAAGATATATGTTCCAAGAAAAAATACCACTCACTTTATTTGTGTGTTTCAGCTTTCCTGTAGACCGGTCTCAAATCTAAGATAACATGAAGTTGTATTTTTAGTCGACGAAGGAAGCATCCTCTTACACTATAAATTGTAACCCCCTCCCCTAAAAAGGGGACAGTTTGACTTGCTCCAAAATTTAATCTCCTATCTTCGGTTGTTCACGTGTAGCCGTTTCTCGCACTTAACTGACCATTGGTTGTTGGTCACCAGTTTCACCGAAGATGGGAAAGCTGCTACTAGATTGCATTCATAAGTAAACACATGCTCTCATCGATATTTTTCCTTACAATATATTATCCTTTTTACCCAACCCTTCCGCTCGGGCAGGACATGACACTAGGTCAATTTTTAAGCGGAGTTTAACAGGTTTGAAGTCAGAGTTTTCTTTCTAGACTAGTTGCCTCACCAAGGCTGAAGAACCTAGTCTGCCCTACTATTTGCCCATAGCTGGAGGGAGAATAATTGGATTAATACCTTTCCCAAGGGTATTAGTGCTATGTGAAATGCAATCAGTCTCGTCCAGGATTTGAACTCGTGTCACCGTGTCCATTTCCTACAATGATAACCATTACACTACGGGCACCTCCTTACAATATATAATAAGCAACGAAAATCCATGTTACGACAAGTAAGAAATCTTACAAAATTGAATTTTTTAAAATAAAAAAAAGACTTGTTTTATCAAAATAATTTTTCCATTTAATTAAATATTGTTTGTTAGATGTATTGTGCAAGTATCAAGTTTTTACCTGATCCTCGGCAGGACTCGAACTCCGTAGATTGAGGTATCTTGCACATACTGTTTTTGATTTACCTATCTTATTTGGCGTTTCCATTTAAAAACCGGCTTTTATGTTGTGTGAATTTTCAAGCTTGCATTTAGGCTTAGAGTGAAATTATTGTTACTCACTAAAATGCAATAATTTTCATCACTTCTCGCCTCGCTCTCCAAGAGCGTGGGAACCTTGGGACTGCTCACAAGGTAATTTGCTTGATGGATGATTCAAAATAAACTGCTTATTGCCAAATGGCTGTTCTGTGTGCTCCATCATTTTTCTATTAATCAATGGGCGTAGAGCTGCTTAAACTTCAAACCATTATGTCTTCTCCATCCAGTTCCCATTGCCTTCCCATATACACTCATTGTAATCACCTAATGCATTTCGCAGGCCGGTGTATAAGCCCCTCTTTTGACCTATGGGTTCATATATGATTTATACACTTGTTGTGTTTTACAATTGCCGGTATAGCAAATTGCAATATAGTTCTTCAAAATAATTAGGTCAGGAAAATAATCAAACCCAAAAATGTTCAAATGGAGAAATTTTTGGTCCTAAGGGGTTAAAAGCCCTTTGTTGGCGAAACTTAGAAAACTCTGACTGGATCCTCTGCCAAGAGGTAGGACCTCTAAAAAAGTAGATATCCTGGGTTATGCCATAAAACTTTATCAGTTGACCCGGATCCAGTTCTGGAGCTCTGAGAAATGTAGGGTACTTAATAATTGCTCCTGGGTCCACACAAATACGGAGTGATTGTACTTGTTATTGTCTCATCAAAAGGTCAAATAGATGTCTTTAGAAATTATCATATTTACCAACCCCTCCGTTCGAGCAGGATATGACACAAGGTCAATTTTTAAGCGGAGTTTAACAGGTTTGAAGTCAGAGTTTTCCTTCTCCTAGACTAGTTGCCTCACCAAGGCTGAAGAACCTAGTCAGCCCTACTATTTATCTACTATTTATCTACTATTTAGAGAGAATAATTGGATTCATACCTTTCCCTAGGGTATTAGTGCTATGTGAAATCCAATCAGTCTCATCCAGGATTTGTGTCGCCGTGTCCAATTCCTACGACGATATCCATTACACCACGGGCACCTCCATAAGTGTCTTTAGAAATTATTAGTATTTGGTATGAATACTTAAAACAATAACTGTGTACAAGCAAATAATTATTATTGTAAAACAGAAAGATTAATGCTTGATAGAAATATTTGAAATCATTTAACTGCATGAAAATTACGTATATTAGGTTACTTGAAGCAATTATTGTTTACGCTGGATTACATCGCTCCTAGCAAGTTTTTCTTACAAACGTTAACCGGTGATCTTTAAATAGAGTCTGGGTGACAGAAACTCACCTCGGGTCTTCAGGGCATTTTTTAGTATTCTAACGGACTTTAACAATGCTGTGGTCTCGATGGTCTCCATTCTTCCTCTGACTGGCAATTCCTCCGGCCCTTTTCCCAAGACTTTGGGGTCGTATAATTCCTTGCAAATTATTGGTGTTATATTGAAATACTTGAAACCATATACCTATGCCAAAAACAAATGATATTCTGAGATAAGAATATTTTATTTAAAACAGAATTGTGTATAAATTAGAAATATTAAAAAGGAATAATCAATACCATATATAATTGTTATCAGGAGTTATTGTACCGATTAGATGCCTATTTAGGGGTCGAATAGATCAGTTTAAAAATTGTTAGGTAGGAATACCCTGTAACCCTTTTAAAATTTTATGGATTAAGAATAGTTACTTGAAACCGTACATCTGTGTGCAAACAAATTATTAGTGAAGAGAAATGGTCACTTGAAATCATATAATTGTGTATAAATTTTTAGTATTAGATGAGAATACTTGAAACCATATTAGTAAGAAAGTAAATGTAAAGTTGTCTCCCTACAGTCGAGAGTGAACATAAGGCTCCCTTTTTAATAGCTACTACACCAAGGCGTAGGCGCTATTCCTTTATCCTGGATTGCTCTACTTTACTCTTGATACGTACCTTATATTGCTGAGTGTTAAGGAGGTAACAAGTACCATTTTTAAAGTCTTTGTATGACGCAACCTGGGATTGAACCCCGGTCTCTCGGACCATTGGCGAACACTCTACCCACTTGGCCAATGAGCCAGTTATAGAAACCATATAGCTGTGTATAAAACACTCTTAAGTTTCAACTTCCCAAAACACGAAAATTTAAACGCACAAAATAACACCGGATGGTTTGAAATCGTGTTAAAATCAATTAAGCTATATCATTTAGGAAAGTACAATGATTAGCGTAAATTTGAACAAAGATGCTCTTCTGTCATTATTAGTTACAAGTTGGATTTTGGGGAGGGTATTTGACACCACTTGGTTTCTTATGCATACTATAATACAAATGAATAAAGGCATTACATTATCAGGATTTCGTAGTTACCTTATTTCAGAAATCTTAATAACCAGGGCGTGCTCGAATGCAGGCTACACATTATTATTATTATTATTATTATTATTATTATAATTTACTCATTAGAGTTTTTCTCATCAGTGTTAGCTGATGGTCTTTCACTGGAGCTTGAGTGACAGTTTCCTCAAGTCTCCAGGACTCTTCTCAGTATTCTGTCCGTTCTCAATAATGCAGTAGTTTCGATGGTTTCCACTCATCTGCCAACTTCCAACTCCTTCAGTCCCTTTAGTAACCCTTTAGTTACTGTTCCAAACACACCAATTACAATTGGTATAATTGTCACCTGCATGTTCCATAGTTTTTTTCAATTCCCTCACAAGGTCAAGGTATAATTATTATTATTCATTCGAGATTTTTTTTTTCACACCAGCGTTAGCTAATGGTTTTCCACTCGAGTCTGAGAGACATTAAGTGTACTTAGGTATCCAGGACTCTTCTTAGTATCCAGGCCGATCTCAACAATTCTTAGTTTGGATGATCTCCACTTGTCCTCTCATTTCCAAGTCTTCCAGTCCCTGTAACAATACTTTTGTGATTATACCGAGCACTCCAATTAAATTTGTTATCACAGTCACTTTCATGTTCCCTAGTTTGTTTCGGGTTTTTTTTTCACTTTTTTTGTACCATGATCCGCGGTAATTATCTCTCTTTTCGCTTTCAATCAGTTTTCGTCTGTAGTGAGCCGGAACGGTAAAGTCCACTATTCGGTAAAGTTCTCTTTTTGGTTGACTATCACAAGGTCTGCTTGTCTGGCCGAGATTAGATGATCTGTTTGCATCTCAAAATCAGAAAAAACTGTGCAACTTATTTTCTAGAACGCATTCAAGCTTGTGCACCCACCATTTATTTATAAGGTCAAATCTAAACTTTTTGCACACCTCCCAATTGATCAGCTTGCCCATCCAGTCGTGTCTAGTCTTATACACTTTATTATTATTGTTATCATTACAAACATGCAAATTGAATCATGAATTGTTATTATATTATAACATTTTATATTATATCTGTAATTAAAATATCGTTAAGATGAATCCTTTTGCTGTTTTATGATAACATACGCTCCTAGCGTAACGGGTATCTTTGTAGAAAATGAAATCGGTGGTCCGAATTCAACTCTTGACCAAAGCAGTTTTCATTTTACTACGTCTTTATGTCCTTGAAAAATGCCCGAATCCACCTCTTCTCTTCCAATATTGGGTAAATGATAGCATAGATTGGTCTCTTTAGCCTTAGTTAGGCAACCAGAATATGAGAAGGAAAGTTCCGCTTAAAAATTGGCTAGTGTCGTGTCTTGTCCGAAGCAGGGGGGTTGGGTAAACACAAATATACAAAAAATCAAATCTTGATATCAATGGTTTTATTTTTTCGTAAGACTGTTTTCTGACAAAGACACTTTCACAGAGTGTTCCAATCCAGACCTGATTTTCAAATGCGGATTTTCGCGGCATGCAATAATGCACCCTTTCTTTTATTTCATTTTGCCTTGTACTAGACTATGCAAAGGTATGTAAATATTAATTGGGTGCCTAGGTGAAACGATAACCAATCTGAGGGGGGGGAAGCACTGAATCGACTGCTCACTTGGCTTTCATGTCATTCTAAAATAGAAATGACAAGTTAGTTAAACAAACAAATATCAAATTATAGTGGTAAATAATTTATTATCTTGTAATATTTTCTTTTATTGTCTGGCGCGACGAACAAACATGATTATATCTTAGTAGATTATATTTAAATAGGGCGGTGCCATTTTATATAAATTCTGTGTGATAGCGTGGGAGGGTGGTCGATGACTTCTTTGTTATGTAGGTGTCACAGATTTTATTCATACGATAATTTCTTGCTTTCCAAAACAAATACGCTTCATTCCTTTCGTTCTGTAAAAGAAAGAGATCTTATTTACGCTTACAGAATAAGATATAGATGAATGAGTACGGCTTTGGATCGGAATGATTTGATTCATAAAAATTTCACATAAGAAGCATGAGGGCACGTGGTCAACAGTTAGAGCCAGCTGAAATGTCTATTTAAAACAACAGTAACAATATTGTTTAGAAATGAAAAAAACGAATAAATAAAATCTAATCTATCTCGGTATACTTGAAATTGTCATTACACACACACACACATATATATATATATATATATATATATTAGTTTTATACCTATTTTATGATCATAACGATATGAATAATATAAAATGGAGCAATTTGTAAATAAAAATTTCTATACAAACTAATATCTGCAGGGAAATTACATAAAAAGAAAAGACGAAGAAATATTCGTACAACTTGAAAATAATCAACTATTATCGCAATACCTAGTCAAAAGAAAAAACACCGACAGAGTATCTTAGGCTAAACGTAAGAATACTCAATACATTAATGAGAGCGAACTACGGATATCTACTGTCACAAGTAATTTACCTAGGTTTCATGTATACATGCATATATATATATATAGTTACGCTGCCATATGCCCAGCGGGCTTGCAGGGTTCCGTTCGTCCCCGCCAAGTCCACCATTTAAAGCTGGACATATAGGTCGGCTGTGGTTTGCCAACGCGATTTAATATTACAGATATCACCAACCCCTACCTGAACCACATTTTAAAGCTACTAGTTGGGTTTTAGGTGAGTTATTAAAATGAAACACATCTAACTGGCAAGCTTTCCCCCTCAAATACAAGGTCTTCAACAAATACAATACTTCGACAATAAAAGAAGACTCTGAACTGCCATGTTTGGGTCAACAATATCAAAATAACAATATTCTTTTATTGAACGAAAACAAAGAAAAAAGAAACAATTAAGATAAAAGCCAGGAGCGACAAAGTATTCTTTTAAAGGACGTAAGGTAAAAACACAGTTCTTCAGCACGTGAGATACAGTCTACTTTCTTTCAGACTTTGGGTCTGATGGCAGAGCAATAGTTCAAAATCTCAAATTCGTCGTTTGGGGAATTTTCCCTCTTCTTGTTTCCTTTATCTTATCGGAGATATTCTTTACTTCTGTAATTTATCATTTATTTACATCAGCATAAATATAAGAAGAGAAAATTAAATGTACTTCAATTGTACTTTCACTAACTTGGGATTTAACAGTCTTTTCTTTTCGCTCTTTCCTTTCGTTATTTGCTCTCATAACACATTGAAAGATGCATGTCTTATTTCATATAAGACCGAGATTAATTATTATCTTTTCCTCGTGCCCAAGTCTCCAGTTTTGGGCGTTTCACTTGACGAAGTTCCCAGACCCAGGAGTACGAATTCGTTCAAAGGAGAAGCTTTTTCCTCTCAGTGTTCTCTGCGTGGCATGTCTTTGGAATCTGGGTTTTTTCCGTATTCAAACTACGTGTCTTCTCTCTCCAACGAACAAACGACAACTCTATTTTTTTCTGCAGTGTAAAAAATGACCACATCTTGGCTTTTTAGTGGTTTTATTCCTTCGCCCCAATCGCAGTCGCTGTCTGCAGATGCATACATAGTTAGTTAATAGGGAGTGAGATTCTCTCATGACTATGTCTCTTAATGCTAACAGGGAGGGTGGAAGGGGAACGTCATTTTCCCTACTTCCATTTTCTTGGTTACTATTACAGACAGCTAACGGCCAGCGTGTTGTCTCCTTTCCCCACATCCCAGTGAATGTATGAGGGTGTCGTATTTCATCGTCACAATATATATATATTTACTAACCTCTCTGTTCGGACAGGATGTGACACAAGATCAATTTTTAAGTGGAGTTTAACAGGTTTGAATTCAGAGTTTTCCTCCTCCAATAAACCATCGATATCCGATCAACCTCTGAGTGTATAGAGTTACCTGATTCTCCAGGAAGATCCACTTTACAGCGTCCTATGTCCACACAGAGTTAATGTATGCAAGTCCGTGCTAGTCGGCCGATACTAGCGCACTCGTGTGTAGACCATCGAAGAACGTCGGTAATCAGGTCGTCCATTACTTTTTCAGCATTGCCCAGCATATCTTTTTCGTCTTACTTGCATAGTTTGTGAGATGGGAGATAAGTGGCCATACGCCCGCTATTTTGTGGGTTGCTGCTTCTAGGATTTGTTCAAAACAGTATGATACATTTTTGTGTAGTTCCCCTAAAGAGGTTTCTCTATACTTTTAGTCCAAGTGGTGCATCTATACTGTAATACTGACACAGGTACAGCTTGGAAGAATAATATTTTCCATGGATTAAATATATACATAATATATATATTTATTTATTATCATTATTATTATAATAGCTCTATCATAGATATTGAGCACTCTCCATATTATATTGCACTTGTTTCGACACATAACCACATAGTGATTTACTGACGACCAACACGCTCATGATATATATATATACATATATATATATATATATATATATTTGTTATCATTATATATATATATATATATGTGTGTGTGTGTGTGTGTGTGTGTGTGTGTGTGGGTGTTTGTGTGTGTGTGTGTGCATAAAGCTTAACAAAAGGGATAAAAAAATCAAATACCAATATTACTTTTATGCAGTTTATTTTTATGCTTCTCTGCTTGTTCCAACCTGAAAAGAATAAAAATTTCGCTCCATAAATACCTACTTACACAAAAAAAAACGACAATAAGTCACTGCTCATTTGAAAGCCATCCCTTAAAAATAACACTTGAAAAAAATCCTCATAAAAAAACAGACGAGTCAATTCACGTCTAATTTGACAAACAATCGTCAAGCAGGTGCTCTCAGAAGACATAAGAAGTTATATCTATATAAATGGTGTTCGAAAAAATTTGTCAGCACTCCGCTGGCCAAAAATTTAGTCAATTCTTGTTGAAAAAATGTTATGGAAAATGACCATGAGAACTTAATTTTTCAACAGGATGGGTCTCCACCCCATTGGAAGAGGACAGTACGTGCTTATCTCATAGAGAATGTGCTAGAAATATGGATCAGGCGTGGTGGAGATAAAGACAGTTTTCTGATGAAATAACCGCTGTAGTCACCGGTCCTGTCCCCGTATGATTTTTTTATTGGGATATGTAAAGGGTCTGGCCTTTGTCCCCCTCTTCCTTCTAGCATTGATTAACTCACACAGAGAATTACTTCAGTACTTCATAATTTGACTGGAGATATGCTACTGTGTGTTTGGCCAGAACTTAACTACCGACTTGACGTGTACCTTGTCACAGGTGATGCACATATTGAACATTTATAAAATCGGTCCCAGCGGGATTTAAACAGCGTTGTTGTCTGAATTTTTTTTCTCTGCAAGTTTTTCTAGTGAGTTTTTATTGAAGTCTGAGTGACCGTGAGTCTCTACAGGTTTCTAATCTACAGGGTGAAACGATAAAATTGTCGCCCCAGAAAAGACGACATGTTTCCATTTCCGTTTAATGAAAACCGGTTTTCTTTTTTTGTTGCAGACCATCTACTAGTTGGCCAGTTGCGTAAAAATCCCAAAAGCGATAGGAGCCTTCTATCATGTCTGAAAGTGACACAATGTTCAACAAGCGAGATCGGAGATGTGCCGCTGTACAAAACATGCTCTCTACCGATCAAAGTTATGACAACAGGACCATTGCCAGCACCCTCAAAATGCAAATCTGGATTGCCACGAATAACAGGGGCGTTCCCAGGGTGATGAAAACAAAGTTTCCGGCAACGGTTATGGTCTTTGGTGTGGTTTCAAGTGAGGGCTACATCATGCCACCTCACATCTTCCAAGTCGGCTTGAAAGTCAACACTAAAGTGTACCTGGATGTGCTGAAGAGTGTGGTGATCCCCTGGTGCAATCAGGTGGCCGGTGGCAGACCCTGGGTGTAGCAGCACGACTCGGCGCCGGCCAACAAGTCCAAAGAGACCCAGGCTTCACTTCAGAAGGAGTGCTACGACTTTGTACCCTTCTCTCACTGACCCCCCTCCTCTGCCGACCTGAACCCGCTGGACTACTTCGTTTGGTCATACGTCGAGAACATCACCAACATGACCTCCCACAACACTAAGGCCAGCCTGATTCCCACTATCTGCCAAGTATTCACCGAACTCCCGCCGGCACTTGTGGAAAAGGCTTGCTCCCAGTTCCGGATCCGTATCGAGGCGGTGATTGAGGCTGAAGGCGGCTACTATGAATAGATGTCAGCTCTACTACATAATCAAGGTACCTGAATTTATTTTTTTTTTTAAGTTTTAAAATAAAGCAGTAGTGTTGTTTTCTTCAGGACGACAATTTTATCGTTCCACCCTGTAGTTGGTCTTAACAGTGCTATGATCTGACAAGTCTTCATTCTACTTCTCATGTCCATTTTCTTCTTTTCATGACCTGGAGGACAATTTCAAGCTCACCAGCAACAATTATAATAAACATCGGCTACATGTTCTACAGTCAAAGTGCTTGTCTATCTTTTGGGGTTTGCTTTGTTTTTATTATTTTTATTTTCACTTGAACTGCAGAATCCACAAGATGACAAGTACTTTTTTGATTGATACTAGGTCTAGTCTTCTAGATTAGATGATTCGTTTGTAACGCCAAATACTATTATAATCATTTCATTTTCAGGTTTATTTCAGCCTCTTACTTTCCCTCATCATATCTTTACCTAACGCAAGAGTGGGGTAAGATAATAATAATATGTATTCTGTGTCTGTTTTTTGCTTCCTCTTTGAGGTGCTTTTGTTCAGACACAAGGATAGTACTCTCCTAAGTAGCTGATCAATTCAGCGAAGTGTTTTTCACATAGGCTACGACTACTAGATATCTTGTTAATGCATTTATCCGTCCGTTTTTTGAGCATACCCAGGGCCTCAACTGTTAAAGGTAACTTGGCAGTTTTAAGGTGCCACACTTTTTCCATATCTGGTTTTTTATATTTACCACCCGCTCTGCTCGGGCAGGATATGACACAAGGTCAATTTTTTAAGCGGAGTTTAACAGGTTTGAAGTCAGAGTTTTCCTTCTCCTAGACTAGTTGCCTCACCAAGGCTGAAGAACTCCGTCTGCCCTACTATTTACCCATAGCTGGAGGGAGAATAATATGATTCTTACCTTTCCCAAGGGTATTAGTGCTATGTGAAATGCAATCAGTCTCGTCCAGAATTTGAACTCCTGTCGCCGTGTCCATTTCCTACTACGATAACCATTACACCACGGGCACCTCCATATCTGCTTTATTGCTCTTTATTTTTCTATCAGTTTGGATGGCAAACTCCCGCTTCTTTGGGTAGTGTTATTGGTTAGTGGCTAGTGTTTATATAATTTTCCACAATCCAATATTACATAATATTTACATATTTTCCAACGTTGTTATTTATTTATTAATTCATTTCTTTATCTATTATTATTATTATTATTCCACATTAACCCCATCGTTTTAAATTGCAAGATCCTTTCATTATCATTCGTACATAATTTCTTGTTTTATGCTTTTGTATTTAATAATACTCACCCTCTAGAATTTTTCTTTCATTTCAAATTTATTTTCGTAGATTGCATTCACTATTTACATTGCATCCGATGCACATTTATTGGAATAGATGTCTTTTCCCTTCTCAATGGCTACATTGCACACCAAAAAAAAAATCAGACATCAAATAATCTCAGAAACAAGTCTCTTATTAAAAAAAAAAACAAGTGAATATTTCGCTCGACGGAATGGCTTTATACCATGTAAACCTTTTCTAAATCATCAAAAGAATTCATAAAGAACTCTGATCGTCTTCATTATCAGTCGATTGCTTACTATATAGCCGTACTTGCAATTTACTGAAAACCGAAAGAATTTGCCTTTATAGGATAGATCAATTATTGATCAGCAACATCAAAATAACCAATTTCAAATAAATGCTGTATTGATTCTTTCATGCCCGGCTTGAAGAAAACGTCAGATCTGTCTTCGAATGTTTCCCAAGAAATAAATATACAAATTTATAAGAAGAAAATGTTGACACATGTTTAATATTTTACTCATACACACACACACCAGCCCAGTTGGCTGTGGGTATAGAATACACTGACTGTATCTCTGCAAAATGGTAAGATCTCCTCCCATGACATTAAATGATCTGATAGTGAGGTTCCAATAATGCTGGAGCTTGGGGAATGCAGAGTACACCTTTATTGCCATCATTCTCAGTTCTGCACAGGCCAGGAATGATAGCACCTGATAGGGTCCAATGACTAATGCTGAAATGAATTGTTTGAAATAGAACTGTTTGATCATTTAATGGTGTGTAAAAATAGCCAATGTTTAATTATGTTTAATTCTTTAATACATAGCAATACTTGGAACCATTTAACTTTGTTGGGTTTTGTTTACAAATCATATATATATATATATAATCTAAATGTATCAATCGGATTAGCATTAAATATCCTACAATGGTTGATATGTCATGAAACCAAACCAAACACACACACATATATACATATACACTCCCCATATATATAAAACCCTGAAACAGCAGAAGTTAAATTAAAGGCTATTTGATCTGCTGACAACATCTGAGAATTTTAGTTTTCTTACCCACAAGCAGAGTGCGTGAAACTGGACGCAATGCGGCAGTCAGCGAGTGCAGAGCCGAACCTCGTTTATTTTGGTTTTATTTAATTCTGATACCCGGCATTGGCTAGTATTTTGGGTACTTTTAAACACTTTTTATACATGGAAAAACTTATTCTTTTTCAACATTATATATATATATATATATAGTTGTACAATTTGATGGAGAACTAAACACGGTTAAATCGTCATAATACATTTATTTCGGCGGAGAATATTACTACATTCTCCGTCTCGTCAGATGACTATTTACATGCTTCTCTCTAGTCACAGAGTAGCAAATGTGGAGTCACAGTTCGTATTCAGAAGATAAAATAAAATAATTTAAAAAATAAAAAAGTAAAAGAATAAAAAATAAAAATAAAAATAAAAAATAAAATAAAAATAAAAATAAGCATAAAAATAAGATTTAAAGGTGGAAATCAAATAACAAATTATTTCATTCATAGGCGTGGGCAGAGGGGGTCAAAATGTTAGGTGTTAGAACGATTAAGAAACAGGAGTGGAATTGATCTACCGGTCAACCCCTCCAAATTTTGCGCTCCTGTGGGATTTTTTTTCTTAGCAGGTGTGATTTTCCAAACAGACTAAGATCGTATAACTAATGGCTATCTCATACATGATTTACATTTATTCCGAATATATTTGTTAATTATATATATATATGTAGAAAGAGAGACGCCGACTACGCCGATGATATAGCGATACTGGCGAATACACCCAATTAAGCCGAAACACTACTACATAGTCTGGAACGAACCGCCGCAGGCATTGGCCTCTATGTCAATGCACACAAAACTGAATATATGTGCTATAATCAAACAGGTGACATTTCCACACTAGATGGAACCTCTCTGAAACTGGTAGACAAATTCACCTACCTAGGAAGCAGTGCCTCATCAACCGAAGAAGACATCGACACCATGCTAACGAAGGCATGGACAGCTGTCGATAAGCTATCGATCGTATAGAAATGGAACGCAGTTTCTTCCAGCCAGTGATTGTATCGATACTGCTGTATGGATGCACTACTTGGACGCTGACTAAACGGCTGGAGAAGAAACTAGACGGCAATTACACAAGAATGTTGCGAGCAATATTGAACAAGTCCTGGAGGCAACACCCCACAAGGCACCAACTATACTGCCTTCTGCCTCCCATCACGAAAACTATCCTAGTTACACAAACCAAAACATGCAGGACATTGCTGGTACGTGCTCATAAGTGATGTACTCCTATGGACCTCCACATATGGCCGAGCAAAAACAGGATGACCAGCTTGAACATACATACAGCAGCTATATGATGATACGGAATTTAGCTCTGAAGACCTGCCGGAGGTGATGAACCATGGGGAGAAGTTGCGAGAGAGGGTCAGGGATATCCGTGCGAGTAGCATGACATGATGATGATGATGATATATAGTGTGTGTGTGTCTGTGTGTGTGCGTGTGTGTGTGGTTACAAAATTGCGTATATTCTAGTATAATAATGAATTACTCTATTATAAAACAAAATTAATTTTAATTTTAAAAGATAAACGACAAAATAAGAAGATGGACACAAAACCGTAATATAGGGGCCCTTTTTTGAATCATTGTATCAGCACACTTTTGAAGAGATTTGCATGCCTTCAGAATAAACTCTTTAGTCATTTTATTCTATTCCCCTCGAAGCAGTTTAAAGCTAACCAATATTTGGATCGGACGTTGCATTTCTTTTGTTTTCTACAACGCCCCATATAGCGAAATAAAGGGGGTCAAGATCTGGGCTTGATCTAGGCCATCAAGGAATTCTAATTACTTCCGATTTGGGGAGGGTAGGCGTAAATCAAATCATAGATTCTTTGTCGTTATTTTTTCTTGCTCACTTATATTGGGCTGAATTTTAAAGAAAAAGAACTTGAAAAAGAGAGCTAATCAGAAAATGTAGTACGTTCATTTTCTGACAAATACTCTTGGCTTAGTCATGAACCTTCTTATTCTCTCAGATTTGAGTTAGATTGTAACACTACTGTTCTTCTACAAGGATGGCTTTGGTATTAAATTATCCACAAAGGTTGATATGCCATTAATTAAATACACCAAATCAAACCTTAAATAAAATATGTACAAATTTTTAACGCGTAAATTCCTCTATAAATTACCCGATCACTCCTTGTTTGGGTAGAGACCTATAAAATAAACAATTTTCTGAAATTATTCATATCAAGTAAAGACACAGCCTTCCAAACGCAGAATAAACTAAAATATACCGCTATGAGATAGAACTGAAAAGTCCATTGGCTGAAAAGTTCATTGGCTGAAATACCATAATGTCATATCTACTGTTGATGACTTTTTACAAACAGAATTCAAGCACTGCAACACTGACGGAAAACTTGAGTAGACCACAAGGACTAAGTTAAAAAATTTACTTCATTTGATCAGATTCCATGAGAGTACCTTGGTCAGCCTATGAACTTTTCAGATTACCTTCGTAAAATTACTTTGAGTTTTCAGACACTGTCCTATTCCCACTACTTTGAAAAGGACTGTTTCTATTGTCCTTGGAGGATAGATATTTGGTTGATACTAAGTGACCAGATCAATTTAAGACTGACCATTGATTGTATGACTGATGACGTATTTAGCACAAACAAACACATCACAAGAATTCTTCTTTGACTGACAGACTAGTTATTAAGAGAAATTCCATTACTTTTGATAAAACAGTGAGATAAAGATAATCTTACGATTCTAAACTAAATCATTTAGACACTCTTAGTTTTAGAGTAATACGAGGTTCATCTTTCGAGTCCTGAAGTATTGCCATTGGGAAAATTCTTGGAATACCGTCAAGTTTGTCGAAAAATAGATGAGAATTTTCCCCAAACGTTTTCTCTTTTAGTCAATATTTCCCCATTAAATCATTTAAGTGCCTAAACTATTATCGATTTTAATTTGAGCCATGACCAAGTCAAAGAAAATATCAAAGGAGATACATGATCACTATATATGATTAAAAAGATGACTGTAGACATACGCATATACATATAAATTATATAACTACGTAGATATGTATACTTTTGCACGAAGAAGTTCATATTCATGTATCATTTTTATTTTGATCAGTTTTAAAACTTAAAAAATATGCTTAAAGGCTGCCTATATCAAAGAGTTTTCTACATTATCATTAAATTGAAAAGTGGATTGGGAATTGCATTTTTTAAGTGAAGACCTTGTCACGCTACGATTTACTTTTTTTTTTTGTTGTTGCGTTACAATTAAAAGCGTACAAAAATCAAATCCTTATCGTATGTATATACATATGGAAAAATGATAGATTTTGGTGAATCTGACAGAATGATAAAAATAAGTGTGCAAAAAGATCTTAAAAGAACTACTGCACAATAAATTTAAATATGAACGTACAATGAGTGTGATTCTCTGAACGCTACGAATGAAATAACCCTTGACAGATTGATATACCGTTAAAATCACCAAATCAATATGTTACAAAAAAACATGTTCTGAACAGTGGACTATGCCGTTATGGTAGAGACAGAAAATTCAGAATAGAGAGAAACTGTGCGGTGCCCCAGATATATATTGTTGAATAATAAATTAATAAGTGTTACGTATTCCTGTATTGTTACTCGCCTGCAGTCAGGATTGAACCTGCAACCTCCACATGATTGTCTCCATAGAAGCTTAGCGAACCAATGCCTATAACCGTTACGCTATGTGTCCTGCTAGACAATCATCTGGAGGTTGCAGGTTCAATCCTGACTGCAGGTGAGTTACAATACAGGAATACTTACCACTTGTACCCGGCTATGGCTAACGGAATCAGAACAGGCGAACCCCGTGCATTCAATAAAGGACGTAGTTCGAAGTTCCGATAAGATTCCCTAGTTCGACAAACATCTGATGAAGGCCGAAGGACATATCAGCCGAAACGTTGTGGAAATAACAATAAAGGTGAAGACAATAGTCTGAAAACTCTTAATGATAAAAAAAACAACTTTGACGTAATAGTATGGGCCAGTTTTTATCTTCGTTTCAAAACAAGTTGTTCTTAACTTACTGTTAATGGCAGTGTTCTGCGTGTCTGGTTCGTCTAACTTGTATAGTTTTCGTGATGGGAGGCAAGTGGCCGTATAGTTGGTGTCTCGTGAGGTGTTGTCGCCAGGACTTGTTCAATATTGCTCTCAACATTCTTGTGTAGTTGCTGTCTAGTTTCTTCTCCAGTCGTTTAGTTAGAGTCCATGGAGTGCAGCCATATAGCAGTATCGATACAACCGCTGCCTGGAAGAAACTGCGTTTCACCTTATCGGTCAGGTCTGATTTCCATATGATCGAGAGCCTATCGATTGCCGTCCATGCTTTCGTCGTGTGTCGATGTCGTTTTCGGTTGATGAGACGCTACTTCCTAGGTAGGTGAATTTGTCTACTAGTTTCAGAGAGGCTCCGTCTAGTGTGGTAATGTTGCCCGTTTGGTTGTAACACATATATTCCGTTTTGTGTGCATTGACATGGAGGCCAATGCCTGCTGCGGCTCGTTCCAAACTATGTAGTAGTGTCTCTGCTTGATTAGGCGTATTCGCCAGTAACGCCAAGTCATCAGCGTAGTCGGCGCCTGTAATTATTTTTGCGGGGTACCTTCTGCTTCTTTTCTTAGTCAGTTCGAAGCCATTTTCTCTGATTTTGTCGATCGAAGTTCTAAGCACGTAGCCTAGACAGATGATAAAGAGGTATGGGGCTAGCGTGTCTCATTGTGGTACTCCTGCAACAATGTCGAAGTATTCCGTGTCTCCCTCTGGTGAACGTACTTTCACTTTTGTGTTTCTGTAGAGAATCATTATTGCTGCTACGGTTTCTTTTGGTAGGCCGTATGCTAGTAGGATTTTTTCCATTTTCCCTCTGTGGATGGAATCGAAGGCCTTGGTAAAGTCGACAAATAGTAATGTTGCCCGAAGGTTTTTTGCCCGAACGCCTTCAAGGATTCTACAGATGGTCAATATTTGTGAGGTTGTGGATCTATTTCTCCGGAAACCATTTTGGTTTTTCCTAAGGATGTTGTCTATTTTGGATTCTATGCGGTTTCGTATTTCGGGCATTGTAGATTTCGGCTGCTATGGATGGAAGTGTTATCCCTCGGTAGTTCTTGGCTAATCCGAGGTCGCCTTTTTTAGGGAAAGGAAGGATACATCCCTTCATCCATCTTTCTATCCAATTTTGACTATAGACTGCGTTGCATTGCCGGAGCAGTATATCGTCGAATTGTCTAGTCTTCCACACTTCTGGAGGGATCTCGTCCAGCCCTGCAGCTTTCCTATTTTTAATTTTTTTTAAGAACCGAGTCGAGTTCTTCTTTGGTGAAAGGACCAAGTTTAATGTCTAATTGCTTACTGATAATTCTGGTGATCGGTTCATCCGTTATTTTCGGTGGGTTTCCTTGTAGATTTTTGAAATGCTGTTCCCATATTTTTACTCTTTCTTGTTGGCTTGCAGCTTTCAGTTTTGCTTTGGCTGTGCTCTTCCTTCTACTTACTTCGTTTATTGTTTGCCAGGCTATCCTGGATTGTCTATCTTCCACCGAGTCTCTAATCTTATCTACCTGATTTTGTATGTATTATGCCTGTTCTTTTAGATATATTCCTGCTAATTGATATTGTGCCTTTTCTAGTTTTCGGGCATTTGTGTTTGTTGGGTTCTTCCGATAGCTTTTGACGGCAGTTTTTACGAGTGCACGTTTTTCTCTAACTGCTGACGTTTCCCAAGGGACTCTATATTTAGTTCTAGGTTTTGTTGGGATACACTTTGATGCCGCCTCAAGGTGTGCCTCAACAAAATTTTCATATTCGTCATTTGGGGTACCTTTTTCTGTCTTCTCTTGTAGTGTTTCGAATCTGTTTTTTAATTCTAATGCATATTTCTCTCAAATATCTCTGTTGTTAAGTAGGACTCAGTCATAGTGCTTAGTTGTCGCTGTTCGTGTGGCGTTATTTCATAGGCTTAGTCGTACTTTGGCCGTAACTATTCGATGATCGGAGGACACACCCTCGAAAGAGGAGTATGCCTCGCAATTCATTGCACTATTTTTCCATTTCCTGTTTATAAAGACGTAGTCTATCTGTGCTTTACTATTATTCGCGTATGTGTAGGTCCATAATTTTCCCTCCCTTTTCTGAAAGTTTGTATTGAGGTATGTTAATCTATTTTCTGTCATGAAATCAATTAGATGTTGTCCATTCCTGTTTGACGTATTGTGTAGGCTGTATTTGTTGTTTCTGTTTTCCCGATTTGTGCATTCATATCTCCGCCAATGACTAGCAGGTTGTGTTTCGGAATGCTACGCACTAGGGAGGATAGCTCCTCGTTGAAGGTGACTATTTCGGTTTATTCGCTAACATTGGTAGGGCTGTAGCAGGAGATGATTGTTGCTTTGGGGTTGCCATTAAACGTTGCGACCATCATCCTAGGTTGTATTCTCTCAATGCTATTAAATGTTTTTAGCGCTCTTAGTCCTATAAGCATTCCCACCCCTCCTACCGTTGCATTGACAGAGTTTTTCCATGCCGATACAGTCACCAGCATCAATCCATTGCCAGTTTCGTGATATTTAATATCTTCGGTGTGATTGTATAGTTGTTCTTGTATGCATATTATGTCTATCTTATGTTCTACGGTTGATGCAGTTAGCTCTGGTAGTTGACCTATTCTATTAAGGGTTCTACTGGAACCTTACCATCAGATTGTTTCATGTCGAAAACAGGACACTCGTTAGGGAAGTCTTTCCCCTCTTCAGTGAAGCAGTTGGTGTAATCAACAACCCCAATATAAGGTATGTATCAATGTTAAAGTGGAGCAATCCTGGAAAAGGAGTAACGCTCTCCCCTACACCTCGGTGTAGTATCTATTGAAAAGGGAGCTTTCTGGTCGCCCTCGACTAAAGGGAGACAACTTCACTTACTTATATATACTAGACTACCAGTGCCGTCATTAGGGTTACCATTAAAAGGTGCTCACTTAAACTTTGTTATCTTTGTTATGTCTGAACATGTTTCCAACAATTAATCAAAAGATCAAATCATTGATCTTTAATAGCCAGAACAGCTTAGATCATCACTCTACAGCCGCTGGTAACAAGTAATAAGAAAATGTGGATATGATTTTATTTTTTACTATGAGCCGAAAACCTGTAACAAAGGTGATGCTATTTATGTTTTTATTTAAAAAGGAGTCGTGAATTTTAACTTATATTTCATCGCTAAGCTCAGTAATTTAATAATCTTAAAATATTGCATTCGTTTCTTTTAACTTTTATAATTTCATACATTTACTTTTGATAAAGATTCACGAAGAAGCTTCTATTCCCAACAAATAATCATTCTGTTGAAGGAAAGTACATTATTCTTTGTTTTAATCCACTCTGAGTGTATTGCTGTAATAAAAATCTATGATGTGTCATTTTTACAGTCACACAAAAACGCGCCCCTTCACACGCACAAGTACACCCACATACACACGTAAAAACACACATATGCACACATGAAATACACACATGAACATATACACACAATCAAACAAACAAACAAACAAACTAACAAACAAACAAACGAACAAACACAACCAAATGCATGTAAAAACATACACAAACACACAAAACAAATACACACATGCACAAATACACACACATGCAGACACATGCATACATATGTACCACGCAAACACACTGACATAAACACACGGAGAGGTACGCATATGCATACACAAACACAAACCCACTGAGACACAAATTCTCGCATACACATACTCACTAGTATACAAACACTAATACATACACAAAAACACGCACACATGCACACACACCCGCACCCACACACTCAAGCATACATACACACAAACATACTCACCCACAGATGCACACACAAACACATATGCACAAACAAAGGCATTGATTTACGAAAACACAAACACAAGCAAACAAATATCTCGATTTTGGCTTAAATGGTACCACAACTCATCTACTAAAAAGACTTTGGCATTAAACATCCACAAAAGTTAATATGTCATTAAACAAAGAAACCAAACCAAAACCACACACATTATATATATATATATATATATATGTATGTGTGTGTGTGTGTGTGTGTGTGTATTTTGGCAGCATTTCTTCATTAATTCAAATTTCATTGAACATAATAAACAATTTCTGTCTACACATTTTCTTGTTGTTCCTTTCATATTGCCGTATTGATTTTATAGTATTCGGCTGGAATTGATTGATATATCTTCCATAATAGTTATTTTCCCAAGTACTTTCTGCCCGACTTTGGGCCATCATCAGGGGAGAATGTATTACAAAAACTTTTGTATGTACACTACTACTTTGAAAGAAGAGCATCTGGACCGTTGCAGTGTGTAGCGTTTACTTTATAAATTGTTCTATAATATATTAGAAATATGCAACCAAAAATTAACAGAATTAATTTTCAAACCAATGCTAATGTACTTCAATGTCTTTAGCTACTGACACTAATTATAGAACAATTTTAAAAGTAAACGCTGCACATTATACTCACACAAGAATAAAAACCACAGTGAATAACATGTAAAACACCCTGCACTGTTAAACAATTTCTCATAGAATGCAGAGATTTTGCCCTAATTAGAAAACCTTTTTTCAACGTAAATAATATGAAGAACCTCTTTGAAAATGTCAACGTGGATAACATTTTGCCTTTTGTGAGAGAAATAAGATTATACTAAATTTCATTATACCATACAAAAAAAATTATTAAAAAACAAGCCAGATTATTTAGACATATCGTAAAAACAGATCAAAAAACATCTTCTGAAACAAATACGCAAAAAATGAAAATGTATATACATGTATATACATCATCTATCAATATTTATTTCAGCAAGTTCCTAGAGATTCTTTTCTTCTTTTCTAAATGCCCCTCTCGGCAGGGCTTAGAATATAACCTCTGAACTCTTTACAGAAAGGAACAAAAAAATAAATGAAAAGTCATACATATAACACTAAACTGCTTCTCATGTTCAGATTCCACGTTTTTCTTTCCATTTCATGTTACAATTTTTGGTTATTTTCTTGTTCTATTTTTATTATACTTATTTAGTTGCTGTTCCTATTACTGCAATTTAAATGTATTTCTTCTACTGAAGCATCTTGGATCTCTTCAATGCCTTGTTATCTTCCTCATTCTTTTCCTGACTTATATTCTGTCTATGTCATCTCTCGAGTGTAAAGACTTGTTTATAGTAATCAATTTTCTTGTCTTCTGGTTCACGTGTCTAAGTCCCTCCCTTGACTATTTTAAGAATGATCCAGTGTATTCGACAAGCGCTCTGGCCACGTGTTAATTCTTTTTGGGAGATTTCTGCTGAAGAGCTTGTTTTCAAGAAACGTTCTAGTTCTTCAGAGGTTCAATTTTTGCATTTTATCTTTCGTCTCAAATTATTAGGTATCAGATTCCAATATCTCCAGGTAATCGTAATTTTCTTTCTCCTAAAGCGTTCTGCCAATTTACTTATCAGACATTGCTATTCTTCCTGTCGTTTCCCTTTTCTTGATTTCAAATATTTCAATGCCAAACGTTTCAATGTCAAATGTTTCAATGCCAATTCCATTCCTTTATTCTGGCTGTATATTCTTATTGTTTGTATCAACTTTACAAGTTCTTTTTCAATTTCGGTTGATATCTTAATATTATCCATTTACATTAGGTGGTTTATCTTTTCCAGTGATTTTATAAAATTGTCGCCCTCTGTATATTGTCTAAGTGCATCTTGGGAATAAGAAAGTGACCCCCTATTGCCACACTCACATAGAATCGTAAGACATGTTAGAGTTCGATTTATGGGCCAAACAGATCTGTTGGAAATTATTAGTATTGGATAGTTATACTTAAAACCATGATTGTACTTGAAGTAACTTGAAGATATTTTTGTTTACTAAGGATTATCATTATGAGTTGATTATATAAGACTGTGTATAAACAAATGATCTTATTCTATTGGAATTGTTACTTAAAAATATAATTGAGAGTAAATTATTTGTATTAAAATATCCTAATTAACATCTACGTCATCAGGCCCACTGTACATACTTTTCTAAATAGCAGGCTTGAAATAACCGACGGGTTGATATGACGTTAGAATCAAATCAAATTTCTTATAAGAAACTTATTTCTATGACCTAAATCAATTCCAATGATTTTTTTCCAAGTAAACTTGACCTAGAATTAAAATTTTTGATGAACTTAACCACCAACGGAGGAAGTCACTGTGGTGTAATGGTTAAAGTGCCGAACTGCAGTCTCGAAGTAAGCGAGTTCAAACTCCACTCGCTCTATTACGTTCACTTACGCCTTAATATCATTGGAAAGGATATGAACCACTTATCCCCAAATATTAAATTGAACCACCGATCTCATTCTAGGAAGAATGATATGCCATTAAACAAAGAAACAAAACTCAACCAATACTATAATTTTCAAAGTTATTTGACCCATATTTGAGACCCTAACAGATACTAGCACTCCAGATCGGAGTAGACCTGGGAGTGATGTCAATAAGGCTGTATTCTATTCTCCCTTGATCCCAAGAACAACAGACTTACCATTCCTACAAGATTACTTTGGGGAGGACCTTACACTTCAACAGAAAATTCAGTCAGTGTATTCTCAGCCCCACTCGCTGGACGAAGGTATGAACCCATGTACACTTCCAACTATTGGTTAAATAATAGCGCTACTGTTATTCTACAATGATGGGTTTGGCATTAAATAACCCATGAAAGTTGATATCCCATTAAACAAGAAACCAAACCGATCAACCACCAAAATCTATAGCTAGAAATCTGGATTGAAATACGAGGATGAGTGAACGGTTTTTTCAGTATTTTAGTACATGCTAGTTTGTGGCACATATGATGTGACCAAAGTAGTTGAAACGTTGAAAGGTACTCATTGTGCATGGTAGTATCGTGGTAGTCAGTGCGCCGACATGTTGTGCCTTTTTTCTCTTCGTACGTGATTTCAGAGTCACACAGATGACCATATAACGCTGTCTCATACGGAAATTTATGCTTTATGAGTTTGAAGTAGAAAATAACGTTGCAGAAACAACAACAAAACATTTGCTGATCAAAAAATGTCGCAGTTACGTACCGAACTGTAAGCAGACGGTTGAAAAAATTTTGCTAGGGTTGTAGAGTAATTAAGAAAGTAAGTAAAGTTGGCTACTGTAGTCGAGGGGGATCCGAAGGCTCCCTTTTCAATAGCTACTACACCGAGGTGTAGGGGAGGGTGCAACTCCTTTCCCTGGATTGCCCCCCTTTACCCTTGATACGTACCTTATGATGCTGAGTGTTAAGCAAGGAGGTATCAAGTACCATTTTTTAAAAAGAATATTCGGTATGACTCGACCTGGGATTGAACCTAGGTCTCCCGGGTTGTAAAAACCTCAATAATAAGGAAAAGTCAGGTAAGCCTAGAATTGTGTATTTCGAGGCCGTTCTCTTAATGGTTAAGACAAATCCTTTGAGAAGCAATGAAAGAATAACTAACGAATTCACCATTTTAGAGTTAAGTGTCATTCATGGTCTTCATGACCTCCGTGGCATAAGAAGCCGCAATCAAAACATTGCAAAACATTTGACTCACACAAGTATCTTATTTAGATTTGAAAAATAAAAGTTTAGCTAAATATAAATAACTTGGAATGTTTTCGAATTTGTTATTGATGATTGATCGCTTAGATTCCTGTATTTACGTATGGATTATCTCCCATAGCAAGTGAGGAGAAAGTTAGATCGTTACGTTTTTCAACAGACGTTTGATAAACATAAAGACGTTGGGGATTTTCTCATAAGAACCTACCGTTGCCTCTAGCATTAAAAAAATTCTTTGAGAAGAGATCTAAAACATTTTCATGTTGACAATATTCCCAATGGTCGTACCAAATAAGAAGATGCCTGAAGCTTTCGAGAAAGAGAGGGAACCTCGCTGTTAAAATCAAAATAACCAAATTTACTACAAGTCTAGCTAGAAGCACAAATTGTAACATTGATTTCTTTACAGTCGAATTTTGCCTCCAAACAAGACGTTCCGATATTTAATTCCGTTTTGTTTACCAGTTACTGACGCCAACAAACTATGGTTAGAGATTCAAATTATCTATTTAAGCATTTTTAAACGACTTGCGAAGTTGACATTCGTGAGAAAAATCCATTTAAATCACTAAAAAGATAACACAACTTTTATAAATTTTATTCCATTACAAAGAGAAAAAAACTAGAAAAAATCTTTTATTTAATTTTTTTTATATGAATAATAGCGTTTATGAAAAAATGTTTGTTTGTTGTTTAATGGACTATACATCTTTTATGATTGATTGATTTTAACAGTGTCAAAAAGCTAGAAAATAGTCTTGTATACATTTTTTGTTTTGATGAATTACTATTGAATAATAGAAAACTAATGATAAAATAAAGATATCTTTAAAAAAATGAGACCCGTTTGCGTGTGGCCCTATGCTATAGCGCAGTTTATAGGCAAGTACTAAGAAACAATGACATAAATAATAATTTTAGAGTTAATGAAAAAAGGTTCTTACTTTTTTAATCAACCGAATATTTGTATGAATGACAGATCGATTGATTCAAACGGAGTGTCAACCTGTTCAGGGTTTTACCTAGATACTCGAATTTGAACATCTATATTAACTTTTTTGAGTGGCTGGTCCTTCAGAGATTTCGTACATAGTAATATATCAAGAATATGAATCAAATACAACTAAATTGCCAAATTGGAGGGTTTCAAGTATTTCAATCTAATACAAATAATTTTATTGTTTCAAGTAATTTTTTCGAATTTATATTGGTCTTTTATTAGAACTCAGTTATATGGTTTTCAGTAAATGAAAATAATCCTTACTAAGCAATCACCGCTTCAAGCATCTATTCTTAAAACAAATGATTTACAATTACATGGGATCAAAGGTTCTTATTTCATATAAATAATTTTCTCACAGTTATATGGTTTCAAGTATTAATATTTTATACTAATCATTATATGATTTCATAAGAATGTTGAGAGCAATATTGAACAAGTCCTGGCGACAGCACCCCACAAGACACCAACTATACGGCCACTTGCCTCCCATCACGAAAACTATACAAGTTAAACGAACCAGACACGCAGGACACTGCTGGAGAAGCAAGGACGAGCTCATAAGCGATGTACTCCTATGGACCCCCACATGTGATCAAGCAAAAGCAGGACGACCAGCTCGAACCTACATACAGCAGCTATGTGAGGACATAGGATGTAACCCTGAAGACCTGCTAGAGGCGATGAATAATAGGGAGAAGTGGCGAGAGAGGGTCAGGGATATCCGTGCTGGCGGCACGACATGATGATGATTATGATTATATGATTTCCAGAAATAATTTTTGATAATAATCATTTCTTTGCAAGCAATTTTTTCTTCCCCGTTTTTTTTAATATCTTATCAACATTCGTAATCTACTTAATGCGAGACCCATCCGTGTAGAAAAACAGTCAGAGAACTATTCAACCCATAGACGGAAGAATAAGGGTTTTCATTCCTTTCTCAGTGGTATTAGTCTGATAGTGAACATGATTTGCACAAATAGAATTCGAACCCGTTTTCCGCATTGTCACTGCCAAGCACGTAAGCCACTACACCACAGAATTTCTTTTGGACACTAGTATTTGGTTTCATCTAAGAACAATCCTTAATAATAATTAAAACTTCAAGCAGCTATTCTTAATGCATATGATTTAAATTCATTTATCATAAATAATTCCTAACGAATATGAATACTCTAGAACAGATATATTGGACCCATATGTGGAACCATAAAAGGTACCAACACTCCTAGTCATTGTCGACCTGAAAGTAATGGTAATAAAGGGGTACTTTACATACCCCAGATATCTATAACTGAAGCCTCACGATCAAATGAAGTTTAGTGCCTTATCCAAGACACCTATTTTTGGGAAGAGAGGTCATACCTATCAGCAAGGGGAACAGTAATTTTATTAAAAGTCCCCTTGACTGGTTTATTTCTACTTTTTAGTTTTACAAAATGATCTAAATATGGTGTCTGTAGATTATCCAATTCCTTTTGAAAATGTTTGAGTGTTTGCGTTCTTTTCTATTGATCCCTATTTTAGTGGTGAACTGGATTTGGAATGTTTTCAGGTCAAATGAACCGAAGCAAATAACAAAAATTGACCGGCTTATTTTCAATTATTTCATTCTTCTTCGGTTTTAAAAGTATAATGTTTTATTTTATTTTCTATTTTCTCTTCTTTAATTTCATAAGCAGTTTCAATGAGTTTTTATGTCCATTTTAAAATAATGCCACAAAATTACCAAAATCTCAATACATCATATCAACGAAGATGAAAACCAGCGAAAATGCAATTTAAATTATTGATGCGGTTTCATTTTCAAAATTCGCTACTGTTTGAATTTGAATTATTTTTTATAACTTTGGCATTTGTGGCTGAATTTATTAAAAGCTTTCCTTATTGAAAAATATCAGCTTTTTTTTTTTCTAAATGTAAATAGCAACTATCCTTATAAAATCTAAATGTAACTCTCCCTTGAGCTTGGGTAAGTTTTATAGCTTTTAAAAGCTAATTCCCTGCAGAAATAAATCAGTCTTTATTGCTAAAATAAAGTTGGATGAGGTCCGAATTATGGTGTAAATTGGAAAATGTGCAACTGCCAAAGAGAATAGAATATTGTACAACAATTCAATATTTACTGTTATTTATTAAATTATATACCAAACATATTACACACACAAGCATACATACACGTGTACACACACACACACACACACACACACACACACACACACACACACACACACACACACACACACACACACATATATATATATATATATATATATATATATATATATATATATATATATATATGCAATTATGATAAACATGTAAGACTAAAATCCTTTTAATCGGCTAGAGTAACGGCCATAACGAGGTACTCCACACTTTGCAGATCTTCAGACCTTGGCCCTCGGGATAAAATGCAGCTTAGTGTAATAGTCAAAACACTCCTTTTTTTTGGCAGGGGAGGGACCAAAGATGCTCAATATTTTTTACATGCAATAGAATAAAACATGATAAAACCCATAATTCATCGTTTCTCGTGTGAGCTAGAATCGACACACACACACACACACACACACACACACACACACACACACACACACACACACATACATATATATATATATATATATATATATATGGTGATCATTTCGTTTTAATGCTTTTCGAAAATGTAAGGATCTATTTATTCCTCTTGTGTCAAATTATTAAGATAACTTGGTTCTCTAGTTTGATACGATAACTCTGAGAAAGTAAAACGTCTCTGAATTCTAAATATGTGCAAACACACCTAGCAGCTCACTCATTATTTTTCATGTATAATTAAGGCCTATTACACATTATAACTTACAACCCTTATGATGGGCCTGATTTCCAGCAGTAGAGATTGATAAGATGATGATTATATATATATATATATATATATATATATATATATCTGTGTGTGTGCATGCGTGCGTGCGTGCGTGCGTGTGTGTGTGTGTGTGTGTGTGTATGTGTGTGTATGTGTGTGTGTGTGTGTGTGTGTGTGTGTGTGTTTCGTAGTTATGTACTTTGTGTGATATCGATGTATTAAATTATAATGCATTAAACTATTATGTGAAATTATCGTAGGCACACGGTTTAAATTCTAGCTAGTAAATGATATTATATATATATATATATATATATATATATATATATATATATATATGAATATATATATATATATATATATATATATGAATATATATATATATACATATATATATATATATATATATATATATATATATATATATATATATATATATATATATATGCTGAGTAGAATTTAGATAATTTACTGCATAATATTTTAATACTTGGATATCACTCAAAATACATAATTACGAAACAAAACTCATCACCCATCAATCTACATTCATTTTGAATAATAAAACTGAAGAGATTATTTTCTTTCTTTCGAAATAATTTTATACTAATGTTTTATGCCATATAGTTTTTTTTATATACCTGTAAACATATAATACAGTTAAAGTATATAGAATAGTATATGTAAATAGTTTCAAAATTTGTAAATGGATTCATAATAGAAATTTTAAATGAAAAATAGATATCAATAATTAAAGACTATTCATTTGAAAAATGTCTTGGATATTTGACACCTCATATTTAGTTTTAGAGGTTGAGGTTGCTGTCTATAAAAAAAAGATATCGTCGAGAAACAAATGTTAGAAAGGTCATAAGACGAAAAGACGGAAATAAAAGTAACACTTGACACTTCCTGCGATGATCAAAAAGTAGGGTGGTAAGTGAGATACATGGATGTAGAAAATTGAAAAAAAATCAATCAAAAATATACACATTGTATAAAGAAGACATATCGGCTGTTCAGAAATATCAGAAAAAAATCTTCTCTCCGACGATATTCTCCAAAAAAGTAAGGGGGCAATGATTGATATAGAGCATGGAGGTGCCCGTGGGGTAATGGTTATCATCGTAGGAAATGGACACGGTGACACGATTTAAAATCCTGGAAAAGACTGATTCCATTACACATAGCACTAAATACCCTTGGGAAAGGTATGAATCCAATTATTCTCCCTCCAGCTATGGGTAAATAGTAGGGCAGACTGAGTTCTTCTAGTCTAGGAGAAGGAAAACTCTGAATTAAACTCCGCTTAAAAATTGACCTGGTGTCATATCCTGCCCGAGTGGAGGGGTTGGTAAATAAGGATATAGAGCATGGATTTTCATGCTTCTAAAATCCCGAATTTCCCATTATTCTTACAGTCACTCACAGACAAACAGTTATGTTGTATCTCAACTCTTCAGTGGGGCTAGACACTCGAGATTCTCGAAGCTGGGATTGAAACTCTGCTCACTATTACGCTAGCCCGAAATTTTACCGCACAGCCATGAGGAAAAATAGGGTTTAGTAATTGGATTTTGAAGGAATATATACTGCTTTTATTTATTTTTTTTGTTTTTACATGTATACGCTTAATGGCAACCGAGAGCTCAATTCATTCGAAGAGCTTTGCATTACACAGGTTGTTACCGTTAATTTCTTCGTTGAAGAGTTCAACCCCCCCACGTGGGGGAAATTATATAAATTTTCATCCACAGGCAATTTCGTTGTATCACAACTCTTCAGTGTGGCTAGACGTGATATATATATACATATATATATATATAAATATATATATGAGAAAAAGTGATAAGACAAATAGGAATCTCACACTTTTAGTCAGATTTGACGTCACAAACTTATATAGCAATATCCCCAATGAAATAGGAAAGCAAGCAATCTCAATTTGGATAGATGAATAGCCAGACACATTCCACCTAAGATTTAATATAAAACATTATGTTACAGTGAATGTAAATAATCATTGATAATAACTCCTTCCAATTCAATAACATAAACTATATCCCGATCCTAGGAATAGCTATGGGAATTAAAATAGCACCAACAGACGTTACCCTAACCCTAGCATATTTTGAAGAAAGCCTATTCGAAATAATAGGTAAAAACTACGGCAACGACATCAAAGAAGATTTTACCAAATCACAGAAAAGATATTTAGATGATTACTTCATATTCTGGAAATGCGCAAGGGGAGACATTAACGAATTACACAACCTTCTACAAAAACTTCCCCCCACAAAAAAAAAAAAAATTACGACTAAACACAGCTTAAAAGAACTACCATTTTTAGACATCCATATAAATAGCGTAAATAGCTAAATCATCTCAGATATCTACCACAAACCAAGAGACACCAAACAATATCTCCACTTCTAAAGCCACCACCACAAAAACTGTATAAAATCCATTCCTTACATTCTAGGACGTAGAATACACACAAGAATCACGGATAAAACCCTAAAAAATTCGTCTTAAAGAACTACACATAACCCTACACCAGAGAGGATAACCAATGACACTAATAGATGATTCGAATTAGCAGAAAAATACCCCAAAGAGAATTAAGGAACCCGAAAAAACACATCAACGAGAAACCCCTTGCAGACGTCACAGCCTATAAAAAAAAACAACATAGAACCATTCACAGAAAAAGTCTAGAACTTAAAAACAATGACAAAATCAAAGAAATATTAGAAAAATAAAAATCATTTAAAGCCAGAGACAAACCAAAAATCTTAAAAGAATACTTACCTTTTCTACATTCGGAGAAAAGACAGCACAAGGGGTTACCAAAGGCGATAATAAACGATGTAAAATATATGATATAATTATTGAAGGAAAATCCAATACCTTTAAAAATCCGGAAACAAAATTCAAAATAAATAAAGACTTAAGCTGCAACTCAAAAAACATAGTCAACATAATTGAATGTAAAAAGTGCAAAGAAATAATACAAGGACATCACTTCACAGGAGCCATATCAAAATAACAGAAAATTAAATGTATTGAAAAACCTATACAAATGTAATCAAGAACAATTTTAGATAATGCCGATGTATCAAACTAACGACTACACGTTACTTCAAATAAAAGAAAATTTATTCATAGATAAATTTAAACTAAAGTTGAATAAAGCATGAATCATACACACACAAATGGAAGCAAACACACACACGTATATATATATATATATATATATATATATATATATATATATATATATATATATATATATATATATATATATATATATGCACAAATTAATAGTAAAAGAATAATTGCCAGTATATTTCAAACCACACTACCACACACATATACACAAAGTAGGAAAGAATCTTAAACCACACACACACACACACACACACAGAGAAAAATAATTGTGACATCCGAAACAACTCCAACACGCTCACACACAACGTATCAAATATTAAAAGCAAATGAAGGTTAAGCAAACTAAGGTAAAGACACTCTAAGAAAAAGAGAGGAGTGACCTTCATAAAAAGTCATAACCAACTGAAAACCATTCAAACAACAAACATGAGTGAGTTCAAGTCTCATTGAGTACCCCATTAACAAGGCCTTGTGCCATACATACATGTTCTCTGACGAAAGTATCAAACTGGAAATATACACGTATGTAAGAACCAAGAAAGTAAATAAATAAATAAATAAATAATAAAAAGTACAAATCACTTCGTAAGCCAACTCATTTAAATAAATAAATATATATATATATATATATATATATATATATATATATATATATGTATATATATAGTGATCCAAGTTGTATGATCGTTGATCACTAAAATGTAACATCATCGTGAGGTGTTTGTGAGCGCAAAAGCGTTATATTACTCGAAGTATTGCAAAAAATCCATTTACAATCCAATTTATGAATTTATAAAAATTGTGGAGGACTTCGTTTGCTCCCATTTAAATATTATAAATTTCCTAAAGAAATAACAGTTGCTTAATGACTAACTAATGATTGATCGTGTCGATACTGCTATATGGATACACTACATAGACACTGACTAAATGGATGGAGAAAAAGCTTGACGGCAACTATACAAGAATGCTGCGAGCAATTTTGAACAAGTCCTGGAAAATTTATCTTGGAAAACTGGGAGTGATTGGAAGAGCTAGCGTCTAAGCTATCCGCTTATACTCCGAATGTTTCAAAAGTTTCTTAGTTGATTTCGGTAGTCTTTCTAATTCATTATAGTTTAATTCATTAAAACTTACATACTTTCCTCGATTATTTGCTTGTGATAGTAATGATGAAGATATTCGAAAATTTATCAATAAGCATCATCCATTTTAATTGCAAGAGATTTTCTTGATTTCAAGTAGTATATATATATATATATATATATATATATATATATATATAGGCCTGATAACGCAATAATCATATCCTTCTCTCCTTTAATGTACTATCATTGGAAGTATACGTCTCGACTAACTCAAGTCATTTAGAGTCACTACAAAATGGATACTGAAATATGTAGTTTTTTCACCGTTTGGACAGGAATATTATAGAATAGGAAAAATTATCTTCACTTCTCATTACCTACATGTCTAATAAACTTCGTTGGAATCTGCTTTATATATTTAAAAGTGTTTTATACGGAAAATTATTATCTTGGATATATTAAAAGGGAAATTAAATATTTTTGGATTCTACTGGAAAAGGTTGCTGGATGAAATAGTGAAAAGGTTAGCGTTGAAGGAAATAGAATGGGCAACCCGAGTTCGAATCCTGTATAAAACTGCGTTTCGCTTTGCACCAATGACTTTGGGAAAGTCATGAATCTATCTGTTTTATGGTTAAGTAATTGGGCAGACTGGGTACTTTACCCCTCTGGTTAGGTAACTAGTCTAGGAGAAGGAAATTTCTGGTTTCAAACTAGCTTTACTCTGCTCAAAAATAATAATTTTTTTCAGTTTCATCATCATTATCATCATCAGGACGTACTAACAGCACAGGCTTTTTTGACTCTTATCATCCGTCCCTATGGGCCATCACATTTGGCTGGTCTTCAGGACGGCACACAGTATTCGCACAGAACTGGTGAATGATGAAATCAAGACTAAAAATCATTGATTGATGTATTGATTTTAATAGCATGTCAACGAGTCTAGGATTTATTTCTGCCAAGATGTTTGGTTTAGTTATATATTCATATCTACATTTTTTGTGTAGTTAATTCTTGAGATTTTTTTTCTTGTACACTGTCTGATCGATTATATCCTGGACACCTTATATTCCAAGCCCCACGGAAGGGGCGAATAAAAGATAAGGTATAAGTTTTACCATGCTAAAAAATATAAAAACATAAAAAAATATTGATAAAGATCTGATAAATTATTATTTGACTGGTTTATTGATTTTAAAGGATAGAGAATCATGTTCATCGTACATTAATTTTTATTTTGTTTATATACTCGCTTCTTCAGAGTTTTTGTTGTCTTTGTTGAGGTTTTTCGGGGTTTTTTTTTTTTTGACATGGTTCTATTCACTGAAAAATATTTTTAAACGGATACGTTTGATCAAAAGATGCAACACTAACAAGCACTTGCACTCCTGGTCAGGGTTGACCTGGGAATAACAGCAGTGAAAGATCGATTTCACACTCCCCAGATCTAAAGAACTGTTGCCTTATCATCTAATACAGCTTAGTGTCAGGTTCGAGACACCACTTTTTGGGATTGTCTTACCCCTCTAAAATCGATAGTCAGCATATTCTAAGAGCATATAAAAGTCATGGCCAAAAAAAGTTAGCAAATCTTACCAAGCTGATAATTCAATGAATATCTGAAAAGTTGGTCGACTGGTTTGTTGTCTGTTTGGTTGTGTTTGAAGGCATATCAACCCTTGTGGGTTATTTAGTACCCAGTCCTATTTATATATACTTGGTGAATTAAATAAGTTTCCAGAGATTTTTTGTACAAGTACTTAAAATTGTCGTAGACTCTTCAAAATTCACTATGTTATTGCTATACATCTTATAAGATGACAGACCAATTTTTATGATTTCAGGCTCAAATGAATAGCTACAGCAGCAATTGGAATACACCCTACAAAAACTTGATTGTCACAGCTTGTGAATTTCAAAAATGCAATCTGGACGCGAGGAAGAACGATATGCAATAAAATTCTCTTTTAAACTTGGAAAAATGCCACAGAAGCGTATGGATTGCTTCAGACTGCTTTTGGACCATTTGGTATGAATCGAGTATGAGTTTTTAAGTGGCATAAGAGATTCAAAGAAGGAAGGGAGTCTGTGAAGGATGATGAGAGGTGTGCGAGGAGTAAGGAAGTCAATACACCACAGTTGATTGGTTAAAGGGTTAGGGTTAGGGTTACTATGCTGTGGTTTCAAGGGAGTTCATGAAGAGATTCCGTTGGAAGAGGCCAGCACTCTCGAAATCGGCTCAGTGGCATTTCCACCCCGACAATACACCAGTCCACAATTCCATCCTGTCGCAGACTAATTGACCAAGATGGGCATCAAGACAGTTCCTCATCCTCCCTATTGTCCAGACCTCTCCCTGTGACTTTTGCTTATTGCTTAGGCTCAGAGGCTGTCGTTATAAGACAATAATAGAGATGAAAGAGGCTGTGACGAAGGTCATTGACGCGCTCACACATGAGGACTTCTATTGGGCCTTCAAGAAGATGTTGGAACGGTACAAGTGCATTGCTACCGGAGGGAATTACATCGAAGGGGACTAGAGTTTCATGTGTGTACTATTAATAAAAGTGCCCGTACGAAAAAAGTCTGGAAACTTATTCAATGATCCTCGTATATATATATATATATATATATATTGAAAAGTGTATATTTAGGCAGCAAGTTATTATTCAAGCAATTTTTGTTTAAGACGATGGAACACTTATTTTTAATTACATTTATAAGAATCCTTGTTATTTTTCTAGTGTTGGGATCTAGATGGCAAAGGAATTGTCCCATATATTCTACCAAAACGCTTTCGACCATACCTTTGGTCGTCATCTGGGATTATGTACTTTTGAATATACTGTTGAGTTTTTACAGTTGTGTGTGTGTATCTGTGTATAGTTGGACAGCAGTTTTTCATTTTTGCATGTTTGATTAGATAATAAAGACTTATTCTGTCTATAAGATTTTATTACGATCCTTTCAAGTTTCCAGACAAGAGTTTTGGTTTCAGGTTGGAGTTGGTTCGATGAATTTACCGAAATTGTCCCGAGCGCTTTTGGACATTTTATTGGCCACGATCAGGGGTTTTTTGCGAGTATGAATATCTTTTTTTAAAGTATATACTTGTTTATAAACAACCCTTGGTGATGGATCGAAAGTGTTCGGGACAATTTAGGTAAATTCATCTACCAACTCCAAGCTAAAACGAAAACACTTGTCAGGAAACTTGAAATGGTCCTAATGAAATATCAACAAAATGTGTCTTTATTATTTAATCAAAAATGCATATATATATATATATATATGTGTGTGTGTGTGATTTGTTAACGAATTCTTTGATTTTTAAACGGCTTGTTAAAACCCATTTGTTTGCTCACGGTTATATGATTTCAAGTATTTTGATTTAATAATGCTAATCATATTTAGTAATAATCATTCGTTGGCACATAATTAAATGGTTTCAAGTATTGCTATTAAACATTTATAAATCTATTCATCTAGTATATATATATATATATACTAGATGTATATATGTATGTATATATCATCATCATCATATCGCGCTGGTAGCATGGATATCCCTGACCCTCTCTCGCCACTCCTCCCTATCGTTCATCGCCCTAGGAAGGTCTTCAGGACAACATCCCGTAACCTCACATAGCTGCTGAATGTACGTTCGTGCTGGTCGTCCTGCTTTTGCGCGGCCATGTGTGGGGATCCATAAGAGTACATCTCCTATGAGTTCATCTCTGCTTCTCCAGCAGTGTCCTGCATGTCTGGTTAGTCTAACTTGAATAGTTTTCGTGATAGGGGGCAGGTGGCCGTACAGTTGATGTCTTGTGGGGTGTTGCTGCCAGGACTTGTTCAGGATTGCACGCAGCATTCTTGTGTAATTGCCATCTAGCTTCTTCTCCAGCCGTTTTGTTAGCGTCCATGTAGTGCATCCATATAGCAGTATCGATGTGACCGCTGCCTGGAAGAAACTGCGTTTCATTTTATCGGTTAGGTCTGATTTCCATATAATCGATAGCCTATTGATAGCTGCCCATGCTTTCGTTAACCTCGTTTCGATGTCCGTTTCGGTTGATTCGACGCTGCTTCCTCGGTACGTGAATTTGTCTACTAGTTTAAGAGGGGTTCCTTCTAGAGTGGAGATGTCCCCCGTTTGGTTATAGCACATATATTCCGTTTTGTGTGCATTAACATAGAGGCCTATGCTTGCTGCTGCTCGTTCCAAACTATGCAGAAGTGTTTCGGCTTGGTCAGGTGTATTTGCCAGTATCGCTATGTCATCGGCGTAGTCGGCGTCGGTAATTGTTGTTGCGGGGTATCTTCTGCTTCTTTTCTTTTCTTTTCTTTTCTTTTCTTCGTCAGTTCGAAGCGATTCTCTTTGATTTTGTCAATCGATGTTCTAAGTACGTAGTCTAGACAAATGATAAAGAGGTACGGGGCCAGCGTGTCCCCTTGTAGTACTCCTGCTACAATGTCGAAGTATTCTGTGTCTCCATCCGGTGATCGTACTTTTACTTTAGTGTTTCTATAGAGAATCGTTATTGCCGCTACGGTTTCTTTAGGTATGCCGTACACTAGTAGGATTTGTTCCATCTTTCCTCTGTGAATGGAATCGAAAGCCTTGGTAAAGTCGACGAATATTAATGTCGCTTGTAGGTTTTTTGCCCGTACACCTTCAAGGATTCTGCGGATGGTTAATATTTGTGAGGTCGTGGATCTATTTCTTCGGAAGCCATTTTGGTTTTTTCTAAGTATGTTGTCGATTTTGGGTTCTATTCGGTTTCGTAGTAGGGCATTGTAGATTTTGGCAGCTATGGATGTAAGTGTTATGCCTCGGTAGTTTTTGGCTAATCCGAGGTCCCCCTTTTTAGGGAAGGGGAGTATGCATCCCTTCATCCATCTATCTATCGGATTTTGATTGTATACTGTGTTGCAGTGGCGGGGCAGTATGTCGTCGAATTGTCTGGTCTTCCATACTTCCGGGGCAATTTCGTCCAGCCCTGCAGCTTTCCTATTTTTAATTTTTCTGAGAACCGAGTCGAGTTCTTTTTGTGTGAACGGCCCTAGTTTAATGTCTAATTGTTTGCTAATTATTCTGGTGATTGATTCATGTGTTATTTTTGGTGGGTTTCCAAGTAAGTTTTCGAAGTGCTGTTTCCACAGTTTTATTCTTTCTTGTTGGTTTGCTGCTTTATGTTTTGCTTTGGCTGTGTTCTTTCTTCTGCTCACTTCGTTTATTGTTTGCCAGGCTATTCTAGATTGTTTATCTTCCACCGAGTCTCTAATCTTATCTATCTGATTTTGAATGTATTCTGTCTGTTCCTTTATATATATGCCTGCTAATTGATATTGTGCCGTTTTTAGTTTTAAGGCATTTGTGTTTGTTGAGTTTTTTCGATAGTTTTTGGAGGCTGTTTTCACTAGTGCACGTTTTTCTCTCACCGCTAAAGTTTCCCATGGTACTCTATATTTAGTTTTAATTTTTGTTGGAATGTATTTTGCTGCTGCCTCGAGGTGTGCATTGACGAAATTTTCATATTCGTTGTTTGGTGTACTTTTTTCCGTCTCTTCTTGTAGTGTTTCGAATCTGTTTCCTTATTCTAATACGTATTTATCTCTTATATCTTTGTTGTTCAATAGGGCCCAGTCATAGTGTTTGGTGGTCGCTGTTCGTTTGGCGTTTTTTCGTAGGCTTAACCGTATTTTCGCCGCGACTATTCGGTGATCGGTGGACACCTTCAAAAGAGGAGTATGCCTCGCAATTCAATGCACTATTTTTCCTTTTCATGTATATATATATATATATACTAGATGTGAGACAAACAATTTTGTACAGAAATGTTTTAAATAACTTATAATAACCCTTCTATTTGGCCTATTGATGTGACTCAAACAGGTACAACCAAAGTCAGAGTAGACCTGGGAGAAATGTGAATGAAGGGATACTCCACATTCCCCAAAATTCCATCGCCCTAAATGTAGAATGTGTTAAAGTGATAAAACTCTAATATATTTTGAGTAAAGTTTGTCAATGTGTCGTTCTGTAAGGGTGTTAATCAGTAAAAAATTCTTTCTTGTCACTTCAAAATAATGAAATATTTGCGTGTAATTCAATTGAAAGATAGCTTGTAGATGTGAGTACAGCAACAATGTTCAAAGTAGATTAGGGATTAAAAAACATCTTTAAAGATAACAGCACGTCTATTTTTTATCACTGTTTAATCTGTTGATAGAAGAAGGATTAATCCTAATTACCGCGATAAATTACAACTGAAGAAGAAATTGTAAAAGTAGAATTGGATAAGCTAAAGCTGGTGAGGATATTAATCTTATCGAACATATAAACAATCAACAAAATGTATCAACAAGACTACATGTGTTGTTACTGCTTGAAACTAAGTAATCTTGTGAGCTTCGAACAATTCAAGTACCGTAATACTACGGCCCCAAAAAGTCTCATGTTGTAGTACTACTCCTTAGGTAGCGGTCGGACACTGTGGTAACCTCACCGTGATAAGAACTGACAAACATAAAACACTATCATTTAGCACGGTAGACGCGGAACGATAGTTTGTCAACACCTTTACACCGTAGTTAATGGAAAAAGAGAGAGAGATAGAGTTTAATAAATGTGCCAATTGATTTGACAGACAGATAGAACGAGCAATGAGGGGCAAAAGGGACAGCCACAGACTTTGTTATGTCTTCTCCACCGACTCGGCAGCCACCTCCCTCGGGGCCTCCACTCTCGTCTGTCACCTCACTGTATCTTCTGCTCTCTCTCTCTCTCTCTCTCTCTCTCTCTATCCAAGCCAGTTCGAGGCCTTTCTCGGTGTCTTTTCTCTTACTTACTGCACTCTGCATCTCTCCTCCTGCGTCGTTTTCCCTCCACTTCCAGTCGCTGATTCTCTCCTTTTTCATAATCCTCTGCTTCACCTCTGCGTCTTTCTCTCTTTGCTGCCTTGAATCCATTGTTATATACGTTTCTCCAACCATTCCTTAACTAATGCTTTTATTAAACGTCATCCTTAAAACTTTTACTCATCTGCGCAAAACAAGGTTTATTCGCCTTGACCTTTACAAATCAAACTCCAAGTTTAGCTAAAAAATAATTTATTACAAAAATAATTAACTGAAATCCCTATTTCTTCAACTGTACCAAACTGGCAAATTTACCGAACAATTGGTTGATTTTAACGGCATTTCAACCCATCTAGGTTTATTTCATTTTATATTTTTAATTTCAAGTAACGAATAAAAATACGTAGTAAACAACAATAGCTTTAAGTGCCTATTAATAATACAGATAACTTACAGTTATATGATATCAATTATTCCTAATATTCGTAACTTGCCGACAATTGTATGGTTTTAAGTATTTCTATCTAATATTAATAAGTACTTCGTTTTATATTCTTAATAGAAATAATCTATACTTATGTCGAAGTTCTGTACTTGATTGTAGTTCAAGTGTTGAATTAGTGTGAAATAGAATAGCCTTGAGCATCAGGAAGGGGAAGATTATATGCACATCGGGGCGTTCCACAATGCACAGGTGGTCTCGTCCATTCCCAGTGTGGTGATTGACTGCGAGCCCAGGAGTGGCAATGCTAGCGTGCATATATGCTGACCCGCCCATTGTCATTTTTGTCTGTTAGCCGACGCCAGCCGAGCCGGTAAATATTGTTTATCATTTTCTCCTTTGCGTTAGGGCAGTAACTTCAACTTATATGGTATCAAGTATTGTTATCGAATGTGAATAATTCAAAAACAGATATATTTGAGACCATAAATGCGTCTATAACTGACACTTCTTCTGTCAGCGGGGATCGAGGATTAAAACCAGTTAAAGAATACACCACACTGACCGTATCACTAGAATAGGAGCCTCAACATGAGATGACTGTGACCCAAAAGTTCCATGATAGAAAATTCCTGGCCTGATAGTAATTAGTCCGTTTTTATATCTATCATGAAAATTCCATTATTCTTGTCATCCTCACTAAAAATGATACTTTAGGGTCAGATTTATATACACTTGAAAAATATTTGTCGTGTGGGCAAATGTTGGTGGGGGTTGTGTTTTGCAGAAACTTTGTCTCCTCAGAAAGAGATAAGATAATGGAGGGAGAGACAGAGACAGAGACAGAACATACGTATATATGTGTTTCGTTAGCGTCTGGGTGGGGCATTCACACAGTAGAACTGATACAGTCACAACTTGAAAGAAATCTTATTTTATTTTAACGGAGAGATCAGATTTCCATTTGATCGATAACCTGTCCACAGCAATCTACGCTTTCGCTAGCCATGTGTTGACATCACTTTCTATAGATGAGATATCCCTGCCAAGGCACGTGAACTGGTCAACTTATTTCGGACGCTTGCCTGTTAAATTGGAGATGGCTTCTTCTTTATTTAAAACACATGAATTATCTCGTAGTGTTGTATACCATAATACATACAACTGCACGTATACGTATACAAATATAGGCGGAACCTAATCAAACATAATGACGAACTTCAATGAACGAACGAATACATTTCTTTATAAAAATATAATCTCTCAAACATTATTCTCGAAAGGGTGATGGTTGTTGTGCGGGAGAAGGTGAGTTAGAGACGGGGACAAACTGCTATATTGATCCCAAGTTCTTCTTCGACCATAGCAGCACTTCTTTCTCATCTTGGCTGGGTTGCTCAACCGTGGGTCACTGAGAGCTGCAAAGCCCTCAGTCTGCTGGCTGGTTCTCACGCGGGCATCCTGTCTCCGACTGATTCAAGCCGTCTGTGCCCTGGTTATAGTATTGTTTAACGTTCGCCTACTTCCGCTGTTCTTCTGCTTATTTACACAAGTGCATCTCTTGATTGACAGCTCGGTCGAGGGTCAATATATGAGAATAGTTGCGTTCACGCTAAGGCAAACGCTTCCCGTTGATTGCTCCAGATTTTCAGTAGGGATATGACTGAAAAAGTAAAGAACTTATTTTGGACTCCCACATATGGACACTATGGTGTTGGCCGACCAGCAAGAACTTGCATGGATCACCTCTGTGTGGACACTGGATGCAGTTTATAAGACCTGTCACGAACGATGGATCATTGTGGTTTTGTGATGATATTAGTAAAGTAAAGTTGGCGACCCGAAGGCTCCCTTTTCAATAGCTACTACACCGAGGTGTAGAAGCGGGCGCTACGTTTTTCCCTGGATTTCTCCACATTATCCTTGATCCGTACCTTACAATGGTGAGCCTTAAGCAAGGCGGCTTCCAGTAGAATTTTTGAGTCTTTGGTATGATTCGACCTGGGATGGAACCTCGGTCTCCCGGATCTTTGGCGAACACTCTACCCATTCGACTAATGGTCCAGTATGAGCTAAATGAATGTAAATCTCAATTTTTTTAAATCATTTTAATGTGTACGAATGTGTCAAAAGCGACCCGGGTGATTTGAACACGGATCTCCAGCCAACAAACACAACTATTGAAATGGATTGTGCTACTGGAGTCACATGACTAGAAGTCATCATCATCATCGTCATGTCATGACACCAGCTCGGATATCCCTGACCTTCTCTCGCCACTTCTCCCTATCGTTCATCGCCTCTGGCAGGTCTTTAGGGCTACATCCCGTATCTTCACAGAGCTGCTGTATGTATGTTCGAGCTGGTCGTCCTGCTTTTTCTCGGCCATATGTGGGGGTCCATAGGTGTACATCACTTATGAGCTCGTCCCTGCTTCTCCAGCAGTGTCCTGCATGTCTGGTTCGTATAACTCTGATAGTTTTCGTGATGGGAGGTAGGTGGCCGTATAATTAGTGTTTTGTGGGGTGTTGCCTCCAGGACTTGTTCAAGATTGCTCGCAGCAAGCCGTCTAGCTTCTTCTCCAGCCGTTTTGTTAGCTTCCAAGTAGTGCATCCATATAGCAGTATCGACACGACCGCTGCTTGAAAGTAACTGCATTTCATTTTATCGGTCAGGTCTGACTTCCATATTATCGATAGCTAATCGATAGCTGCCCATGCCTTTGTTAGCTGCGTGTCGATGTCTTTTCCGGTTGATGAGACACTGCTTCCTTGGTAGGTGAACTTATGGATACATATATGGGTCAGACAGAGGTCTGACGATCGACGATTAGAGAGAAGCGTATGCAAAATGGAAGGGAAATGTAACATTGCCAGTGAGTATTGTTTTATCATTCTATACTCAATATTCGACATTGTAAGAGAGTGAAGAGATTTAAAGTATCAGCCACACACCCACTACGGCACACGGAACATTACATCAAGTACTAACAATGGCTGATTGGTTGGTTCTTTGTTAAATGACATATCAACCTTTGTAGGTTATTTAATGCCAAAGCTATTCTCATAGAAGAACAGTAGTGGTGCTATTAAAACCCATAGCTGGTAGGATAAGGAGGTTCATACATTTCCCATATATTGATGTATATTTGGTCTTGGTCTTACCTCTCATAATTTGACAAGCTTTTTCTTCGTGTATTAACTTCTTGAAATGCGTATCAGTAATTTTTCAAATCACCTACACTTTGTGGCTTTTAACAATAAACTTTGACCTCAAGTAAACCTAAAATAATCTATCATGACCTTGGCAAAAGCTGCGAGTCAAATCATGAGAGAGAGAGAGAGAGAGAGAGAGAGAGAGAGAGAGAGAAAGTTGTGTATGTATGTGACAGAAGATTGGGGGAGATGTCTTTAATATTTTTTTTATAACAGTAGGAATTTGCCCGAAACTGAACGTCATAGTACGAACTCGCTTATTACAATTCCGTAGTACATCGCTTTAACAATTACATCATGAGGACACCCAACAAGTACAAACAAGTATATTCAATTATTTTGCGTGCCATAATACGTAATACATGAAATAATTAAGTTATCCCACTGCAAAGCAAAAACAATGATAATTTTACTAATGCAGGTGCTCAAATTGCGTAGGCAGCTTTGAAGTCTACTATCCACAATTTGACAAGCTTTTTCTTTGTGTATTAACTTTTTGAAATGCGTCTCTATAATTTTTCAAATCACCAACACTTTGTGGCTTTTAACAATAAACTCTGACCTCAAGTAAACCTCAAATAATCTATCAGGACCTTGGCAAAAGCAACCAAAACCATCGAATAGTGCTTCATTGATATTGCAAAACTTTTTACTCGCTCAAGTCATATCGTGACGAAGAGTGACGTGACTTTACGAAGACAGAATTGTCTTAAAGAACATTGTCGGTGGGTTGATTTGATTAGAGTACAAATAAACAAAAAGCTGCGAGTCAAATCATTTTAACTGAGAGAGAGAGAGAGAGAGAGAGAGAGAGAGAAAGAGAGAGTGTTGTGTTTGAATGTGACAGAAGATTGGGGGAGATGTCCTTTGATATTTTTTTTGACAGAAATGCAAACAGTAAATACAAAGTTCAAGTTGATTTAAGAAATATATTTCATGTGAAATGTTTTGATTTGAGAAACGATGGTATTGTCTGAATAGAAAAGGAAAAAATAAAAACTTTAAAGGATGCAAGTACAAATGGATTTAACTGTAAATGTTTATAAAATGTTATTTTAGTGCCTCGCTCAGTTAAACAGGGGAAAACACTGGGTTAAAAAGATTGTGTTCTATAAATCCCCAAAGGAGAGAAGATCTGCCTGCCAAGAAAAAATAAGCTATCAAATTTCGTTTACCTCGAGTCAAGCCTAAAGAAGTGTACAACTATCTCGCTCAGCAGGACCGAAACACACTCCAGGAAAAAGGAACAAGGGCCCCTATACAAACGAGTCTGACCAGACAAGAGTCATTCATACTGGAAACAAGAGTGAGTTCAAGTCTCATTGAGAACCCCATTTTAAAGACCTTGTGCCACACATGTTCTCTGACGAAAGCAACAAGCTGGAAACAAACATATATATAACACGTATGTAAGAACAAAATAAATAAATTCAAAAAATACAAATCTCCTCGTGGACCTTCCTATTTTAAAATACATACATACATACATGTATATATATATATATATATATATATATATATATATATATATATGATGACTGCCACATAGAGACATATGATTGCTCTTTTACTATCAAAATTATAACTCAACCATCCAAGGTTGTTATCTAATTCGCCTTGTAAAAATATACAAGATGTGTAAGATGATGATGTAGTAAGATATCTGTATGTCATTGGATTAATGACATATGCTTGCATGACAATTATGCAACTCTCTTGCTTTTACATAGCTACAGCCCAGTAACAAGTATAGAAGGATAACTGGTAAATATGCAAACTGTAGGTTTTGTTTGAAATTATCTTTTCTTAAACTACAATCAACAGGGGTTTGATACCGGGGTTTCCTTTTCTAATTTTTATTTTGAAGGTAACTTCTTCCAGAATGGTCACCCTCACCACGATTTTATCATTAGATTGGAACCTTCCCTCCTATTCTCTATCTCTCTCTTATATATATATATATATATATATATATATATATATATATATATATATATATATAAAGAGAGAGAGAGAGAATATTGAATCTAACTAATCCCGGTCAAGAGCTCAATGCAAATGAAATCCAGAGAGCAAATTATTTTTTTCAAAATAAAATAAAACAACAATCAGTCACTTTAAAATGATAGATTTCTTTCCATTTTATTAAAAAGCATTGATATTAATCAATGCTCTAAAAAATCAACATGACTTCTTCAGATCAAACAAGAAAATAGATGAAAAAATCCATTTTCTTATTTGATCTGAAGAAGTCCTGTTAATTTTTAGGGCATTGATGAAAATCAATGCTTTTTAATCGAATGGAAATAAATTTATCATCCTAATGTGACCGATTATTGTTTTTTTTTATTTTGAAAAAAATTATACATATATATGTATCTATAGTCATTCACAGACAGGTCTGTTTCGTTCTATCAGAACTTATCAGTGTGGCTAGACAGTATCTCATCGTAGCTGGGATCGAAACCCGGTTGGCTGAAACACCAAGCCAAAGCTTCTAACGATTTAGCTACGAGGAGATATTAGCTATGAAGTACATTTTTAAACGGTTATGAATCACAATTACTATTGTTTACATGCATCCGTTCAAACGTTCAAACGAAATTTGTATTAATGAAGAAATGTTGAATATAATAGACATTTTCTGTCTACATATTTTCTTGTTGATCCTTTCATATTGCCGTATTGATCTTATAGTATTCGGTGGGAATTGATTGATATATCTTCCATAATTGTTTATTTCCCAAGTGCTTCCTGCCCGACTTACATCACTTTTTTAAGACATCCTCCCCTGATGATGTCCCGAATTCGGGCAGGAAGTACTTTGGAAATAAACAATTATGGAAGATATATCAATCAATTCCCGCCAATACTACAAAATCAATATGCAATCAACAAAATTTGTATATATATATATATATAATAAAGTTGGCGACTTCAGTCGAGGGCGACCAGAAAGCTCCCTTCTCAATAGTAGGGAAGGGCGCTCTATTTTTCCCAGGATTGCTTCACTTTACCCTTGATACGTACCTTATACTGCTGAGTATTAAGCAAGGAGGCATCAAGTACCATTTTTAAAGACTTTGGTATGACGCGAGCTGGGATTGAACCCAGGTCTCCCGGACCATTGGCGAACACTCTACCCACTTGTAAAATGACTCACAAAGTCAAGTGAATCTTTTACAATTGAATTTGTGTTTTAGTTTTAACTAAAACACAAAGTCAAATTTAACCCGAATGTAATTGCTGAAGTAAAAATACAATTAATTCACTGGACTGCACACAGTGCCAAAAACAATACATTACACAATCAGAAAGGTCATTTTATGATCAATTAAACAACAATAAACACAGAATTAAATTAATGGATCACATAAAATTAATACTTGTAGAAACGTATTTCCGCTCCAACCATCTTATTTTAACAATAATACAATGTTCATCATCTTAGAAAGATTCGAAGAAAAAAAAATCATAAGACAATATTACAATGATAATAGAAACTCAGAAAACTTAATAAATAAAATGTTTTCAACCACAAAACACAAATAGATTTATTAACAAACTGAATAGCGCTGTTTTCAAATAAGGACAGATTTTTAGTGATACATAAATATCTAAATACACGAATTTAAAAAAAAAACCTAAGTAATATCAGTTAATTTGAAAGAAAGTCGTCTCATGTTTAATGTATACCTCACAAATGAAAAGCTCAGTGTGACATGTCTTGACAACAGACATTAAAAAAATTAGTTGAATCTACTTGGAAAGCAGAAAGTAATTTTTATTCAACGAATGGATCTGCTTCGTCACCAATTCATTTTTGTCACTTCTCTTACAATATATGAACTTAAAAAAAAATCTATTTTAAAAATATTTTTTCACAAAAACTTTTCTATGGTCGATGAGCTAAGATCAAAGGTATCAGAGAACAATGAAGAAATAAATAGTAGAAAAGAAATATTCCTCGTTGTCATATCACTTTTGTTCATGTTTCACACACACACACACACACACACACACACACACACACATATATATATATATATTTATATACGTGGTGCATTCAATAAAGTTCCAGACTTTTTTGTACAGGCATTTAAAATTGTCTTAGACACTTGAAAATTAAGTATGTTATTGCTATACATCTTATGAGATGACTGATTAATTTTTATGATTTCAGATTCAAAGGAACAGCTACAGCAGCAATTGGAATACACGCTACTAAAGCCTGATTGTCACAGCTGGTGAATTTCAAAAATGCATTCTGGACGTGTGGAAGAACAATATGCAATAAAATTCTCTTTCAAACTTGGAACAAATGCCACAGAAACGTATTGAATGCTTTAGACTGCTTTTTAACCATCTTGCATGAATCGAGCATCAGATTTTGAGTGGTATAAGAGATTCAAGGAATGCAGAGAGTCTGTGAGGGATGGTGTGATGTGTAGGAGGAGTAAGTAAGTCAATAGACCAGAGTTGATTGGCCAAAGAGTTAGGTTTAGGATTACTATGTTAGGTTTTATTCGGTCGGAAGAGGCCAGCACTCTTCAAATCGGGTCAGTGGCATTTCCACCAGGACAATGCACCAGTCCACAAATTCATCCTTGTCACAGACTGTTTGAGCAAGATGGGCATCAAGGCAGTTCATCAGCCTCACTATACTCCGAACATTGCTCTTTGTGACTTTTGGTTATTTCCTAAGCTCAGAGGCTGTCGTTATGAGACTATTGAGGAGATGAAAGAGGAGTGACGAAGGTCATTGACACGCTCACACAAGAGGACTTTTATGGAGCCATCCAGAAGTTGTTGGAACGGTACAACAAGTGCATTGCTGCTGGAGAAGATTACCTCACAAGAGGACTACAGTTTCACGAGTGTACTATCAATAAAAATGCCCATACAGAAAAAGTCTGTAAACTTATCGTATGCATCTCGTACGAATTCTCCAGACATTTTATTCTATTCCACTTCACTTGTAGTCTTAAACGAACCAATATTTGAATATAAAGTTGAATTTGTTTTGTTTCGTTTTTAAAACGCCCTATATAGCGTAATCAAGGGGGTTAAGATCTGGGCTTAAACCTTGTTTAATTGCTGTTCTCATAGTTTTTCTCGTGGACTTTCAATTCTTATGGTGCTTCCATATTGACGTTGTGGGGTCCTTCTTAATTGTCGTAGTGAGAGCAGTTAAAAAGTTTCCTTTTGTTTTTATTTTTCAATCTTTCACTCCCTCTTTTTCTTAAAAAAGCTTTTTTTTCTGTAAAAATTCTTTCTTTGCTTTGTGTACAGTTGACAAAGAAACTTTGACTGTCAGTTTGGCGTTAATGAAATCATAGAAAAGTGCTCGAATAACTGAGTTAAGAACAAAAATTTCGAGTTTTCACTTTTTTTTCAAAATTGGACTAATCAAAGTAAAAAAACAAACCTTTAAAAGTTATTTCAAATTTTCCTTCCTCACTACATATATATATATATATATATATATATATATATGAGGTGTATACGATAAGTTTCAAGACTTTTTTCGTATGGTCACGTTTATTGATACTTCACACATGAAACTCTTGTCCCCTTTGAAGTAATCTCCTCCGGCTGCAATGCACTTGTATCGTTACCGTATGAGCACGTATGATGGGTGATATATTCTCGCTCCCCGTTACAGACACCCTGAGGACATTTTTCTTTTATTGAACTATAAATATTTGTTAAATTCCTGTCTTTCCAGGATGTCACTCCAACTTTCTGAAGAATCACTTTGTCTTTCCAAAGAGTCATCTTGCTTTCCAGAGAGTCTTGGTGATTGAATTATCATCATACAACGTATGAAAGCACGTGCGATACCCTCACCTCATCAGCTTCCAACCAGGGTGATAACACAGTTTCGGTAGCTCAAGGCGGTACTGTCACTCCTGGGTCTACCAAGCAGCTTTTGCCACCAAACAGGGTATTTTTAAAAAATATATATCTATATATAAGTCGGATCAACTCAAAGCGGACATTACATTGGACGTTCGTACATCTTCATTTTAGTGCAGTTTGTGATTTTTTTAAATCGCGTTTACCTTCGACCGTTGATGTCATAGCAATCGTTTCTTGATTTTGTGTAATCACACGGGAATGATGGTTCCGTGTGCATTGCATTCATGTTGAAATCCCTTCTATATCCGTCATATATTCGGTTCGTTTTTCCTTAGTTTTATCTTACTGCACAAAAGCACTCGAGACAAACATCATATATAATTCTGCTTAAATATGTTATTTATTGATCAGTGGGCCCTTAAGATGGGTGGTGAGTTAAAAGAAAGCTCCTGGTTTGAGTTTGTCCAGGTAGCTATCTGATTACTCTTGGGCCACTAATTTTTTGGTTGTTAGGAATGTGTCCAGGACGCTGACGCTCAGCAATGAGCTCGTGAATATTGTGGGGGTAACCCTGATTCATAAGCCCATCATTCGATTTACATTCTCCGGTAGGAGAATCACGTCATTTGCACTCATGCGCCTTGTGGATTCGTGACCCTCACAAGCTGTTGAATTTTTTGCCGAACCATTTTTAAACAGATGTATTAGAACCATAGATGGAACTTTAACAATTATGAAAAGTTGGTGTCAGAGAGAACATACTTATTTACCAACCCCTCCGTCCGGGCAGGATATGACACAAGGTCAATTTTTAAGCGGATTTTAACAGGTTTGAATTCAGAGTTTTCCTTCTTCTAGACTAATTGCCTCACCAAGGCTGAAGAACCTAGTCTACCCAACTATTTACCCATAGCTGGAGGGAGGTTAATTGGATTCATACCTTTCCCAATGGTATTAGTGCAATGTGAAATGCAATCAGTCTCGTCCTGGATTTGAAATCGTGTCACCGTGTCCATTTCCTACGACGATAACCATTACACCACGAGCACCTACTAGTGTCAGAGAGAACATAGGGTTAGTTAGTTCGTTGGTTGGGTTTTACAGCATATCAAACTTTCTAGATCTTTAATGCCAAATCGTATTTTTTTAATTTATATTAAATGTACGATTTGTAAACATGTTTTGTAGATACAAACAATTAAATGATCCAACAGTTCTATTTCTAACACCTCAATTTTACATTTGCCATTGGTTTGCATTCAGTTTAAATATCAAAGAGTTTGATCCATCGATAGGACCCTATCAGGTGCTACCTCTCCGGGCCAGAATGAACTTTGGAGCAATAGCAATGAAGATGTACTTCTCTTTTCCCATACATCCAAGGCTGATCCCTAACCATAAGATTGTTTAGCGCCATATCCAGGACACTCATTAGGAAGTGGCTTATACCACTGCAGAAATGCAGTCGGTGTATTCTAAAGCCCTACTCACAGCCGAATGGACAAAGAGTGATCATAGAAAATATTGTTCCATAAGATGGAGTTCAGAATCAAAACTAGCACATCCCTATTAGTGGGGGTTTTACCCCTCTGTAGAGGATATAATCAACATATTCTGACTTTAATTGAAAAGGCGGTTCATAGTTGCAGATTTTCGTTTCAATTTTCTAACCTCAATCTTTTTTTCACTCTCACAAAAAATCAAATTCAGATAGACACTTTTTGTGTGTTTAGTAAATCAGTAAAAAAGAAAATAGAATTAAAAAAAAAAAGATATCGATTACTGGCCTCTTAACTTATCATCTTTTCTTCCTCAGCCTTAAGGTTTCTATGTTTCGGTTGAAATTCAATCTACTTGTACAATGATGTCTATCATCAATAAAGACAAGGGCAAAAGTAAAAATAATTGTATTAATTTAATAGTTTCTCGCTTTTTTTTTCGGAAAAGAAAAACATCCTATCCCACTTAACATTATAACTAATTTGTTTTCCCTGAAAAAATTGTCTGTCGTCTACCTATTTATTAATATCAATATCTACAAGGTTATATGTTTTAATATTTTATTGTTTTCCCATTATATTTGAATAAGAAAGTGTCTCATCAACTGGGACTGACATCGACACGAGACTAACAAAGGCATTGACAGCTATCGATAGGTTATCGGTCATATGGAAGTCAGACGTGACCGATAAAATGAAACGCAGTTTCTTCCAAGCAGCAGCCGTGTCGATACTACTATATGGATGCACTACATGGCCGCTAACTAAATGGAGGCAGAAAAAGCTTGTCAGCAACTACACAAGAATGCTGCGAGCGATACTGAACAATCCTAGAGGCAATACCTCACAAAGCAGCAGCTATACGGCCACCGACCACCCATCACGAAAACTATCAAAGTTAGACGAACTATACATGCTTGACACTGCTGGAGAAGAAGGGACGAGCTCATAAGTGATGTTCTCCTATGGACCCCCTCGCAAGGCCGAGCAAAAGCAGAGCGACCAGCTCGAACCTACATACAGCAGCTCTGTGAGGATACAGGATGAAGCCCTAAGGACCGACCAAAAGAGATGAACGATAAGGTGGAGTGGCGAGAGGGGGTCAGTGATATCCGTGCTGACCGGAGGAAGATGATAGCTTTAATCATTAGTTGTCTAAATATCTTGCGACGAAGCTTGAGGATTTTTTCCAGACTAAACAGGACACATGGCGTAACGGTTATAGGCGTTGGTTCCCTAAGCTTCTAAGGACACAATCATCTGGAGGTTGCAGGTTCAGTCCTGACTGCAGGCGAGTAACAATACAGGAATACTTAACACTTGTACCCAGTTATGGCTAACCAAATCAGAACAGGCAACCCCCGTGGATTCAATAAAGGACGTAGTTCGAAGTTCTGTGAAGGTTCCCGAGTTCGACAGACATCTGAAGAAGGCCGGAGGACATATCGGCCGAAACGTTGTGGAAATAATAATAACGATGAAGATAATAGTCCGAAAACCCTTGATAATAAAAAAAAGCTTTAATCATGATAAGAGAGATTTGGGGAGAGGAGGGATATTTTTTAAAATAAGTTATTGACTAAGAGTTCAGCAATCAAAAAAATTACAAATCCTGAATGATTTTTTTCTTTTTGCTCAGTTAATTTTAGGTCAATAATAATGTTATTTTCCACTCTGAATAACGTGCCAAGGAAGAAGAAAAGACATTTAGGATATTAGGAAAATTTGAGTATTTTTTGTTGATATTTTATTTATGGATTCGTTTTGAAACATGATGCCGTTGTAGTCATTTACTAAAAGAAAAAAAATTAGAAATCTCGGATTATCGCCCATGCATAAATGCATCTTTTCCTGTTCACGAGTCACAAGGGGTCAGTATTTTAGAATTTACTAAGTTTTTTTTTAGTCTGGCATTCATATCTCTATATGCTTACAGTATAAGTTGTTCTTAACTTGTCCCCCATCTAAGTAGAGAACAGGCTCGTTGTTGTTTAACTTCGGAAACCATTGTTTTAAGTGCGTCTTGAACGTAATATCTCGGTTAAACTTAAACTTTTGATACAAAGATGGCCGCAATTTTTGTTAGGGAAAAATGAAGAAGAAATAACGGAGCAAAATTGTTGATGTAGGATATAATTGGTACAAGTCTTTATAGACACACGATTAGCATGACAAATATCGTCAAACCGAGTTCAAACCCTAGGCTGTTGGCGTTTCTATTTACACTGATGCCATTGTGAAAGGCATTAATCTATTTATTCTCCCACAGGTATAAGTAAATAGTTGGGCATTAAGATTCTTTGGTAGGTAACCAGTCTAGGAGAGCGAAAAGTCCTGATTCAAGCCAGGTATTCACTGCTTAAAATCTACCTTGTTTTGTATCCTGCCCGAGGCAGTACAACTGGGTAAATAGATGCTTATTTTTCAGTATTTATGAATAGTAAGCTTACCTTAGTAATTTAAAAAGTTAGTTTTTATAAAACAGTCAGAAAGAATAGAACTTACCAATTTAGTTAATTACTCCACAAGACGAGGGAAGAGTCCCGGTGGCATTGTGGCAAGACTATGACATCATAGTAAGTAAATAAATCCAGACGAGCTGTTGTGTTAAGAGTTTCGGACTAATACCTTGGAAAAGGTATGAAACTTCTTATATCCCTCTACATGTGCCTCTAGCGTCTTTTTACAAAGACGGTTTTGGCATTAAATAGCCCATTAGGTTTGATATGCCATTAGGAGGAGTAAGGAAGTCAATACACCAGAGTTGATTGGCCTAAGGGTTAGAGTTAGGGTTAGGTTACTATGTTGAGGTTTTAAGGGAGTTCAGCAAGAGATTCCTTGGGAAGAGGCCAGCACTCTTCAAATCGGCTCAGTGGCATTTCCACCAGGACAATGCATCAGTTCACAATTCCATCCTTATCACAGACTATTTGACCAAGATGGGCATCAAGACAGTTCCTCAGCCTCCCTATAGTCCAGACGTTGCTCCCTGTGACTTTTGGTTATTCCCTAAGCTCAGAAGCTGTCGTCGTTATGAGACAATAAAGGAGATGAAAGAGGCTGTGACGAAGGTTATTGATACGCTCACACAAGTTGACTTCCATGGGGTCTTCCAGAAGTTGTTGGAACGGTACCACAAATGCATTGCAGCCGGAGGAGATTATTCGAAGGGAACAAGAGTTTCATGAGTGTACTATCAATAAAAGCGCTATACGAAAAAAGCCTGGAAACCTATTTAATGATCTTCGTATGTTTACAAAATAGAGAGAGTATTTATTGGATTTACCATTGAATAATGTTCAAGGTTTGATATGCCATAAAACCAACCAACCAACCAACCAACCAAATAATCTCGTTTAAAGTGTTAGGACCGCTATGCTTTATTCTAACTGTTCAGTATCTGAAATTGTGAAAACTAAGAGAAGTAGATCTGGGACACGACGTGCAACGTAAACTTCTTTCTTATAGGAAAAGGACTTCATATATATGAACCTTTATCTTGCAGCCCGTCACCAAAAGAGAAAAAAGGTAAAATTACCAAGTCCGTCAGCTCGGTGACGTTGTCTGACCATCCCCCGTCACCACTTAGACGACCGATCACAGGTGACCTCGACTAGACCCGGTCCGGGTTCTATATCATTATACACCAAGTACACTGGAAGAGATGTTGAACTCTGAAGACTCATCTTTCTTCCCGTTGCTGGCATTTTTGATAACTTATCTATTAACGTCCCTGCAACATTTGCTAGCCCTATTACTCTTGTAATGTTTATAAGATTAACTTGCGAACAACGACACACAGTGTCTTCGTGACTAATGTACTTGACTTCGACATTGTAGCAAACGAGTTCTAATACCAGTCGCGCTATAACGTTCTCTTTCAGAACTTTGGGGAAGGTATGAATCCCTTCATCTCCCCAGTTATGTATTAAATATTACCCCTAGTGTCCTTCAAGCAGGAATAATCCAAGAAGGTCGATATGCAATTAAACAAAGAAATCAAACCGACACATACGAAACCATTACATTTTATAAATCAATATAGACATGATTTCAAAAGCAAAATGCTGTTTATGATAAGTCCTTACAGGAGACATTCAAGCAGAAAATCGGCGACATCAACAACATTACACATGTAAATATTCAGGACTGAAAAAGGCAAAGATAAATTGATTCTCTATTAAAATAACAGTAATAATACATCGAATAGAAAACATCAATTTATAATATGAGCTCATTAGTATTCATCAAAAAAGGAAACTCAAAAAATCAAACAAAGAACTACCCGAGTGGAATTTGTGGATAAAAGAACTACGGAGTCTGTCTGAAAAAGTAACAGGACTGAATATGCTGTATGAATTATGGGCGAAAGAGGGACAAATGAGTTGTGTCATCATCAAACAAATCTTGGGAGTATATAGATTTCAATGTTCTCATCAAAGATGATATTATAAAAATGTAAACTTTCTATAAACAGCATTCACGAATACGTATAAATGTCGTATATTGAACCGCTGGACCAACAACGAAAAACTCGTAGATATATAAAAATATAATTCATATTTTGATTCTTCGACGGCAACGTTTGTGTGAAGTAGGTATGCAGTCAAAGCGAGTTCGCACATATCTTTCTTCTGTGGTGGGGGGCCCATTTTGCGAAGTAGTGCGACGGCCAGAGAAACACACACGGGGGAACTGACAGGTCTGCTTGAGTCACCAGCGGATCTTTCCCTTCGCTTGAGAGACCAGCGGATCTCTCCCCTTCGCTTGAGCGACCTGTGGATCTCTGCCTTCAGTCCCAAATTACAGACCTTCTATTGTCTTTCAAGACCCACGTATTTTCTGTTTATGGTTGGTTATCGGAACTTACATACTTCCGGGTTTTTTTCCGGTAATTTGTTGATCTTATCTGCAAACGGAAATATCTGTCACTCTATCCATAGGCAATAAATTATATTCTTAGCCATCTTCCTTTATTTTCTCTTTCCTGTGAAACCACTTTGTTGATGTTATCTTACGACCGCATTGAATCTGATAAGTTAATCCATGTCGCCACCTAAGTCAGCATATTACATGTTTAAATATTTCATTCAAAGGTTCTATTTCAAACAATTCAATTTAGCATAATGTGGAAAAAGTTAAATGATTCCAAGTTTTGCTGTGTATCACTAATACTTCAATTAAACATCAGTCATTTGTTTACACACATTTAAATGATCAAACAGCTCTATTTCTAACAATTCAATTTAGCATAAGTTATTTGACCCATAGATAGGACCCTATCAGGTACTACCACTCTGGGTCTGAGATGACCAGGGAAAAATAGCAATAAAGGAGTATACTGCATTCCCGAAATTTCCAGCATTACTGGAGCCTCACAATCAGATTTTTTTGTGTCATATCAGGACACTTGTTGGAGGGGTTTTACCCTTCTGCAGAGATGCAGTCGGTGTATTCAACCGACTCGGCAAAAAAGTGCGTTATCTGTTGTATAAATAATAAAAACTTGATAGAATATATCCAATTAAAAGATGGAAAAAATACCCGTGAAAAATTAATGATCACAATAATGATTAATAGCTTTTCATGTAAAAGAAAATAGCTCCTCTATTCGCCTCAATAACGGTATCTAGACCATGAAATAAGGCATCTACGACGTCGCACGCGTAAATTTACTCAGACCTGTTCCTGGGATGTTATTAACTGAGTTGTTTTTGTTGGGCGTGGCAGAGTAGAATTCACAGAGATTTCGTATAATCTCGCATAAATGCACAAGTGGAAAATGGCATCAAATGGAAGATCTTCATTTCAGCAGTGTTTTGGGGACCAGTTTCCTATCACCTACACTGGATGTGCAACCTCGTAGAATACACCGACTGCATCAATTCAGAGAAGTAAGATCCCACCACCAAGTGTTTTGGATATGACGCTAAACAATCTGGTAATGAGGTTCCAGTAATGCTGGAACTTTGGGGAATGCGGAGTACCCCTTATTGCTATCGCTCCCGGGTCCATTTTGACCCAGAGTGGTAGCACCTGACAGGGTCATATCTATGGGTCAAATAGAATTAAAATGCGTACTTATGCAAAAGTGAATTACTAGAAATAAAACTGTTTTGGCATTTAACTGTGTGAGTGGATACAGATTATACTTATACTAAACTGAATTTTTTAAATTAAAACTGTTTGACTAAACTGAATAGTTTGAAATAGACATGTCTTTGCCAATTAAATTATGTAGTTGAGCTAAAATGATTTGTTTGAAATAGAACTGTTTCTTTGTATACAAATGAATTTGGTGTTGAATAACCTACAATTGTTGATATGCTATAAACCTAAGATAACAAACGTGTATCATTTTAGCATAAATATCATTGTCATTGGAAATCGAATCCTGGATGACATTTCTTTTAGTTTCGCTTAGTGCTGATGGGCTTTTGAAAGGCATGAATCCATCCGTTAAAACCCTAGTTATGGGTAAATAGTAGAACAGTCTAGGTTCTTTAGCCTAACTAAGGCAACCTGCGTAGAAGGAAATTGATTTTAACCCAGCTTTACTCTGCTTAAAGATTGACCAAGTGACACATCCTAACCGTGCTGAAGGAATTGGGTATATACATAAGGCACAAAGAACAGTTTCTTAAGGGAACTATAATAAGGGATAAGCTCTTGATGAGGATCGAACTCTTATTGTTGGTATAAAATTGTTATTCGAATCATTGTTTTACCAACTAAGCTAAGGAAACAGTTGATATCACGGAAGCCGAAAATAAAACCTACAACTCCTTTTTAGTAAGAGTAAATGAAGATTTTATAAAAAAAATTTAATTACAAAGGAAAAGAATCACTGGATATTATTGGTATCAATCAGTCTTTCATATTTGGTATATTAGTATTTGATATTTCGGGCTTTTTATCTTTTAAAAGAGGTTGATCTCAAATTACCTTCTGAAAAATAGAAAAAAATGTCTTTAAAATTAAATGTGTTAAGTTTTCATAAAATATCTATTTATCTTCTGATTTCATCTAATATTTATAAGTTGTGTTTCAGTGCCAACTCTTTTTTATTTTGTAAAAATGCTATTCACCAAAAAAAAAAAAAAAAAAGAAAAATGGAAGATGACTTGATATCTGGAACATTATTTCACACGTTTATTGCAGAAATATTATCACCAACCTATAAGCACATCGCAAAGGCTCTCACTTAATATTATCACGACAGAAAAGCAATCGCTTTTTGTTGTTTGTTTTTTTTCTTCTTTTTTCTGCCTCTTTGTGATTGTGAACCCACAACGACTTCTACGTGAGTAGTTTCTTTTCTTGTACACTTCCAAGGCGAAAACTCTGAAATATTTGCTATTTTATTAACACTGAATATTGTGGCGCTGTTATTTGCGATGTTTGTATCGTATGTTTTTATTGAAAAATTCCTGCTTCTATGCTTTTTTTTTTCTCTATGCATATCCTGGACAGGGAGATTTCATTATGACAGTTTTTCTCTCCGGCAAGTGTTACCTTTGAGAATCTCACGGGAAATGTAGTCTTACAACTAAAAAACGAAAACTGAACATGTTATCTGTTTCTTTTCTTGAGGACAATACAAGCACCCGATAGAATACATCAAATAATTGTGAAGCCTTTTTGTTTCTGCATTGCAAGAACAACGGAAGTTTCGATTTCTTTATCGTAAAAACTGTTTTTGTTCTTTCTTTTTTTTTTTTTTCTTTTTTTTTTTTTGTTGCTTTGTTTTCTTTGGGGGGGGGGGGAAACTTGTGAGAAATAATTTTGAAGAAGCCTATCGTATTTTGTTTGTCTTTTCGCTTAGCGCTAAACGAATGATTCTTAGAAATAAGATTCCTTACCACCTCACACACACTCACTGACTCTCTCAAAAGATCTACATGAATTTTATTGTTAATATCAGACTACTGGAGTAACTGAAAGGGCGGACATCAGTTCAAAAGAAAGGGTTATGAACAAGTTCGATATTTACATCAGAGTAAAATAATTGTGAAATAGATATATAGAGATTATCAAAAAATTGATTTGAGTGATTCTTCATGATAAGTTCACAGACAGTATGTATAGGATCAAAGAGACGAGTGAAAGAAGCATGTTATAAAGTTGATGAATAAGAGAAAGAATGAATTGAGAAAGAATAAATAAAAGTCGTGAATGAAAAAGAAGCGTGGGAATAAATGAAAAAAAAATCGCGAAGAAGAATATAACTATTAAAGTAGAATAAATATAAAAGAAAAACTCTTCATGTTATTCAAAAATGTTGGGGCGATTGATTCGTTTCGTACAGCAAGGGCCATTTCAACTTTTGTAGAGCTTCGTTATCGATGATAGATATGTACTAATACCAATGGAGGAGTTAAACCCCGCAGATAATAGTGAACACATATACTAAGTATATCCAAAAATATCCACCAGAAAATAGAATTTTCTAATGAAAATTACCCTGTTAGGGTACTTAGAATACGCTGACACTGTTTCCAAGAGAAAGGTAAGACGGTCGAATAGAATTTGAAAAAGAAACTAGAGGTGCCAGAAATTAGAGTAAGAATCGACACAATACATACGACAGCATTGTAAAAAACAGCTAGAATATTTAGAAGCGTCCCAATGACTTGAAGAGACTTTCTGTCTTTCAAACGTCTTTAAGAAAACACTACTTAAAACCAGTGAGAAAAAAAAAACTTGCATGGAGTGAATTAATAACAGAAAACAAAAATGGGAGAGAAAAACAACTGTACGGACATTTTATGCGAAAAGCAAGCGAAATATCACTTGAAAAAATTTGGACGTGGCTAAAAAAGGGAAACTTTTAGAGCGTAGCTAAATCTCTTCTAATAGCAGCACAAAACAACGCTATAAGGACTATGTCAGAGAAATGATAGATAAGACGCAACAAAATAGCAGATGTAAATTATGTGGTGACAGAGACGAAACGATCAATCTCATTAGTGAACGCAGTTGATTACCGCAAAAAGAGTATAAGACTAGACACAATTGGGTGGGCAACGTGATCCACTTGCAATTGTGCTAGGAAGGAAATTTTGACCATACAAACAAATGGTTTAAGCACAACCCAGAATCTGTTCTAGAAAATTAGGCACATACAATTCTCTGGGATTTTGAGATGCAAACGGACCACCCAATCTCAACTAGACGACCAGACCCAATGATAATCAAGAAAAAAAGAACCTCTGATCAAAAAGTAAAACTGAAAGAAAGCGAAAAGAAAGATAAATACCTACACCTTGCTAGAGAACTGAAAAACCTATGGAACATGAAAGTGACGGTGATACCAATTGTAATTGGTGCACTCGTTACAGTCACCAAAAGTTTGGTACAGGGACTGTTGCAGTTGGAAATAAGAGGACAAGTGGATATCATCTAAACTACAGCATTGTGGATATCGGCCAGAATACTAAGACAAGTCCTGGAGAATTGAGGAGACTTTCTGTCACTTAGTCTCCAGTGGAAAACCATTAGCTAACCCTTATGTAAAAAACTCTCAAATGAGTAAAATAATAATAATAATAATAATAATAACAATAATAATAATAATGTGGCCATAGTACCAAATAATATATGCACAAACCATTATCTGTCTGAATGAATTTGAGGATCCCATAACGCCGGTCGAAGACAAGAGAGCTAGTATTAATTAATCAGAAAAAAAATAACTTGGTGTCTAGTTGAGTTTGCAGACCACAGAGTGGAAATTAAATTAATGGAAATGTAGACTTTTACTTGAAGATTACCAGAGAACTAAAAATAAAATATGTAGAACATTCGAGTGACGGTGATACCAATAGTATTTTGTGCACTTGAAGCGGAATTCAAAGGTTTGTTTAAAAAAGTGGAGGAATTGGAAATCGGAGGAAGAATCAAGGCCATTCGGATCACAGCATAATTTAGATTGGTAAAAATACCGAGGAAAGTTCAAAAACCTGAGAAGACTTATTGTCACTCAGACTCTAGTGAAAGTGAAAAAATCGCAGGAGGTGGAATAATAATAATAATAATAATAAGAAGAAGAAGAAGAAGAAGAAGAAGAAGAAGAAGAAGAAGAAGAAGAAGAGTGGACTTTGGCACTGAAAAATGTGCCTTGTTCATAAGGAAGAGTGGTAAAGAAAAACAGTGTTAGTAATAGAACCACCAAATCAAGAAAGCATCAAAACGCTTGGAGGAAAAAAAAAACTCGAAGGCAAAAACGTATTAGTGAATATTGGAAGTAGATGCCTTTAAACGAGTGCAGATGAAGGGAAAAAAAGAAAAGAGAATACCGGAGAAGAACGAAAGTGCTTGTCGAAACTTAGTTCTGCAACAGAAATCTCATGAAAGGGATGAATTCCTGATCAGTCTCTTAAATAAGATAATCTACACTATTCTTAAAACGAACAAGAGATGAACTCCGACAAATGGATCAACGGACCAGAAAGTTGATGACTAAATAAAGACAGAAGATTCTATGTATCTAAAAAAGAAGGATAGAATGGACTCACATTGATGCGTTAATACAAGGACTCGTGGACTACTTTAAAAAGAGCAAAGAAAGACTAATCACAGCATTTAATCGCAGCATTGGCAAAATTAGTAAAGTTAGAAAAGCAAGAAAATTAAGGAAACAGAAATTAGAAGAAAAACAACTGCATTGATATTTCAAGCTACAAACAAGCAATATAGCGAATGTACAGTCATAGACATCATTAAAAAAGGGAAATCTAAAGGCAGACATTTAACTTCTACAGATACGTGGTGAATTCAATAAGTTTCCAGATTTTTTTTGTACAGGCATTAAAATTGTCGTAGACTCTTGAAAATTCAGTATGTTCTTGCTATACATCTTATGAGATGACTGACCATGGTTTTTGATTTCAGGTTCAAATGAACAGCTATTGCAGGAATTGGAATACACCCTACAAAAGCCTGATTGTCACAGCTAATGAATTTCAAAAATACAATCTCGGCGTGAGGACACTTTAGAAGAACGATATGCAATAAAATTCTGTTTTAAACTTGAAAAAAAATGCCTTAGAAACGTATGGGATGCTTCAGACTGATTTTGGACCATCTTGCATGAATCGAGTGTCAGTTTTTGTGTGGCATAAGAGATTCAAGGAAGGCAGGAATCTGAGAGATGTGGTAGGAGTAAGGAAGTTAATACACCACAGTTGATTGGCCAAAGGGTTAGAGTTAGGGTTACTATGTTGAGGTTTTAAGGGAGTTCAGCAAGAGATTCGGTCGGAAGAGGCCAGCACTCTTCAAATCAGCTCAGTGGCATTTCCACCAGGACAATGCACAAGTTCACAATTCCATCCTTATCACAGACTATTTGACCAAGAGGGGCATCAAGACAGTTCCTCAGCCTCCCTATAGTCCAGATCTTGCTCCCTGTGACTTTAGGTTATTCCCTAAGCTCAGAGGCTGTCGTCGTTATGAGACAATTGAGGAAATGAAAGTGGCTGTGACGAAGGTCATTGACGTGCTCACACAAGAAGACTTCGATGGGGCCTTCCAGAAGTTGTTAGAATGATACAAGTGCATTGCAGCCGGAGGAGATTACTTTAAAGGGGACTAGAGTTTCATGTGTGTACTATCAATAAAAGTGCCCATACGAGAAAAGTCTGGAAACTTATTTAATGATCCTCGGAGCAGTCCAAAATAACGTCACAGGGACCAATTATGTTTAAGCTAAAATAAATAAGACGCAACAGAATAACAAGTGTAGACTATGTGAAGAAAAAATGAAATAAATCCCACAGTCAATGAATGCAGCAAACAAGGACAAATGAATACAAGACTAGGCACGACCAGGTAGGAAAGGTGATCCCCTGAGAACTGTGCAAGAGATTAAATTTTGAACGTATTATCTAATTCCGCATGCGCTAACCAGAAAGAAAATTAGACTCTTGAGGTGCTCTGTGATTTTGAGATATAGACAGATTCGGTCAGAAGACGCACAACTTGTGCCAAATAACAAAAGGAGAGAATTTGTCGTATAGTGGATTTTGCGTTTCAACGGACCATTGAGTAAAATAAAAAATTAATGAAAATATTAACAAATATTTGGACCTTGCTAGAGAATTAAAAATGCTGCGGAACATGATAGTGATGGTGATACCCGTTGCAGTTGGTGCGCTTGAAGCAGTCTCCAAAGGTTGGAAAAGGGGATTGAAACTATAGGAAATCAGGCTTTAGTATTATTGAGATTGGCCTGAATTCTCAGAAGAGTTCTGCAGGCCTGAGGAGACTTACTGTAATTCCTACTCCCTATAATGATTACCAGCTCACGCAATGGGAAAAAAAAACTTGCGAAGAGTAAGATAATAACAATCAGTCACATGTTACTAAACGCCGGGAAAATAATCCTCCTGAGGTATTTTTCGCCGTGTTGTGTCATAAAAATACCCCTATTATAAAAGTTAAATGATGAAACATTGAGGCAAAAAGAAACGGGCTGAAATACATTTAATATATTTTTAAAAAAAAGATAGATCTCCCTATTTAAACCTTATTTAGTCAGATATGTAAACACTGAATTTGATTAACGAAAAAGGTCGTATTTTTTGTTAGTTCCGTGTATGTGTGTGTGTGTGTGTGTGTGTGTGTGTTTAATTTTTTTGCATTTGTGTTGTGTAATTCTTGCGAGAGAAGCTGAATTCTGGCTCTGATAGTCTTTTGAAGGTAAGAGAAAACAGAAACAGTGGTAGAAAGTTTATTCAACTTTTAATTCTCTTATAAAATCCGCAAGAGACCTATGACTCAGTAACATGTTGCTTTTCATTTACTAGTGATATATGCTGGGTGCTTTACTCCAAGGCTTAAACCAAAATAGGATATCTTGGAACAGGATCTTAGTTCTAACTTTTGAGCTAGTGTAAAATACGGGCTTTCTGTTCGTTTCCTTGTTGGTAGACTTAAAAGCCTTTAGTCTCGTAACATGTGGACCTATGTCGTCTTCTGTTGTCACCAATATTGTCCTCCAACGGTTACTATACACCGTCAAACTTACATGTCGATCACACTTGCGTGATCTTAACACACATGCAGATCTGATGAGTGGCATAAGCTTGATTTCAAACATCTGGTTCTCTACTTGCAAATTATCTTGTTATATTCAAAATGTTTTAATTTCAATTAAAGATTACGTTTGAAGAAAAAGGATTAAATTACTATTCCCTTTCATCTTTTTCTTGATTTTCTTCATTTCTTATGGGACAAGACCCTGTAGCCTGATGTCTAAAGAGCTGGACTGTGGAGTTCAAACTTCAGTCGTGCAATTACGATCATTTTAGAACTAATACACTGAGAAAAGGTATGAACCTCCCCTAATTTAACCAAGCTACTTTTTTTTTAATCATACAACATGTGAAAGCACGCGCGATACCCTGTCCTCATCAGCCGCCAACCAGGGGTGATAACACAGTTTCAGTAGCTCAAGGCGGTACTGCCACTCCTGGCGCTACCAAGCAGCTTTTGCCACAGACAGGGTATTAAGAGAAGTAAATATATATATATATATATATATATATATATATATATGCCAGATCAATTAAGAGCAGAGACTACAATGGACGTAAATATTCATTTTTAGTGTGCAGTTTGTGATTTAAAAAAAAAAAAAGAAAAGAAAACGCGTTTACTTTCGGCGGTTGATGTTATTATGCGTTTACAGTAACCGTTTCTGACGTAATCACACGGGATAGGTGGTTCCGTGTGCATTTCATTCATGCTGAAAACTTCTCGCTTTCGACCAAATCCAACATGATGCATATTGCGCCACGGTCTGAAGACGATTTGATGCAACTTTCAAACTGTGGCCAGTGATACCTTTTTTGAAAGACACGAAATGACTGAGTGTCCTATAAAACCACGACAACCAACCTCAATAGGAATCACATGGCATATCCAACCCCTTTCTACGCAGTCTGCACGCAGTGGTAATTTACTAAGCTTTTTGCTTAGATGTGGCAGAAGGCCATATGAAAGGGGCACCCAATGAGACTCGAACTCACTCGTGTAGGTTTGCTAGTCGAGCTTGCTAACCATTACACCACCACAGGCGCCCGCAGTCTGCACGCAGTGTCTCGTAGCGGTTTTTCTTCCGCTCGTGTGCTTCCTCCCGGTTTTCTTCCCAGGGGACAGTCAATTAATAATATCAACCTACGAAGGTTGATACGTCATTAAACAAAGAAACTAAATCGTTTCTTCTTAGAGAATTTATTTTAGCCTTTACGTGTAAACTGAATATTTTCTCTTTGTTAAAAATGTTTTGCAAGCATTGTGTTTGATTCGGACTAATTCTTCTTTATAAAAATATTTCAGCTGCGAATTCTGCCAGTCTAATTTGTGTGTGTTATGTTTTATATTAAACATCTTTTATAGAGGAGATATGTCCTTCCGTTCTCATACACGTCATATCTGGCGCCCGCAACGAGAGACTTCCGGATCTCTTCTTCCATGACCTGTACGAGCAAGCTGTATCCTTGCACTAAACATGGTGGATATCAACACGACAGACTGTTAAGCAACAATGAACAGTCAAATCAGCTACGTTGACAATAGAATAATGCATGGTATTTATTCAATTAAAGTGGTAATGTTTTTTTTCTAATTTTTAGAATATAATCTTTCTGATAGTTTTAAATAAATGAATGAATGAATAAAAATCAGTGTGACTGTTTATCAATATTGGTCTCCCATATTTTATCTGTCACTCGTAAATTTAAGTAGGGTTTCATCATTTGATTAAAAACATAACGTGTCATGTATTTTCATTTTCAGGGACCATTTTTATATGCCCTATAAGAGAGTCGTAAATATAAAAGTAAAGTTGTCTCCCTTTATTCGAGGGCGACCAGGTGGCTCCCTTTTCAATAGCTACTACACTGAGGTGTAGAGGAGGGCGCTACTCCTTTCCCTGGATTGCTCCACTTTACCCTTGATACGTACCTTATATTGTTGAGTGTTAAGCAAGGAGGTGTCAAGTATCATTTTTAAAGTATTTGGTATGACGCGACGTGGGATTGAACCCAGGAATCCTGGACCATTGGCGAACCCTCTACCCAATAGGACAATGACTTCGCGCTAATATATGGGTATTCTTTTAATTAGATAGATAAGGAAATCTAAAATATGTTTTGTGAGTTACAAAGAGAGAACATCAAAGAACATCAGAATAAGAGAGGTCAGACCACCCGCAATAAAAAGGGATGTTTTAGGTATTATACTAAACTGTATCTGACTATGAGGCTTCTGTTCTGATGCTTCAGGGACAGTGGAGTCATCCCGTCATTGTAATTACTCCCAGGTCCACTCCGACTTTGAGTGGTAGTATCTGTTATCTATGGATCAAATAGATCTGTTAGCAACTTCTTCCTTTTAATTTGGAATGCTTCTTATCATATTACTGTGTGCAAAACTTTTTAAAAACTATAGAAAAAATCTAAATACCAACTGTCAACGTACGTAATTAGCTAATCTCGAATAATAAAATAACCCCAAAGTGATTTACATGCAGTTAGAATCAATCAATCAATCAATAACTTTTTGATATACTTATTGTTGATATTACGTGAACAGGTTTCCTTGTTAAAATAGACATGGTTGCTTAAAATTAAATAAAGCCCAGTTGAGTTGGCTGTAAAATACCCCGATTGCAACTCTCCAGAGAGGTAAAACTGTCCCAACGAATGTCCGGATATGTCTCCAAACAATATGATGGTGAGGCTCCAGTATTGCTTCAGCTTTAGATAATGCGGAGTAACCTTTCATTATCACCGCTTCTTGGTATATACAGGCCTGGAGAGGTAGCAACTGAAAAGCACCTGAAATTAATTTTTCCTTCTTAAAAACGATAAAAGGTTTAAACGAGAAACTGTATATTTTAGCTGTCATGGCTCTCAGCAAAAACAATAGAATGTTTCCACCGTGTTGACGTATTTGAATCCTTAGCCAGTGAGACTTTATCTGATAAGAAGCCAATTTTCAATTCATAAAAATAATATCAATTCCAAACTTTATATGTCCTGATATGTCTCCAAAGAATCTGATGGTGAGGCTCCAGTTTTGCTTGAGCTTTAGATAATGCGGAGTAACCCTTCATTGTTACCGCTCCCAGGTATACACAGGCCTGGAATTGTAGCACCTTAAAGTGTCCTATGTACGGGTCGAATAGAATTGTTTGACATTTAACTTAAGTGCAAACAAATTACTAATGCTAAACTAAATTGCTTGAAATAGAACAGTTTGATCGATTAACAATATGTAAACAAATGACTGATGTTCACTTGAATTAGTTATACATATCAATACTTGGAACTACTTAACTTTGACTAAATTGAATTGTTAGGAATAGAACTGCTTGATCATTTAACTGTGTGCATCTACAAAATGTGTTTACAAATCACATATCTAATAGATATATATATATATATATATACTAGGATCATTAAATGTTTCCAGACTTTTTTCGTATGGGCACTTTTATTGATAGTACACACATGAAACTCTAGTCCGCTTCGAAGTAATCTCCTCTTGCTGCAATGCACATATTCTACCATTCCAACAACTTCTGGAAGGCCCTGTGGAAGTCCTCTTGTGTGCGCGTGTCAAGGACCTTCGTCACAGCCTCTTTCAACTCCTCAATTGTCTCATAACGACAACCTCCGAGCTTAGGGAAAAACCAAAAGTCACAGGGAGCAAGGTCTGGACTTTAGGGAGGCTGATGAACTGTGTTGATGCCCATCTTGGTCAAATAGTCTGTGACAAGAATGGGGTTGTGGACTGGTGCATTGTCCTGCTCGAAATGCCACTGAGCCGATTTGAAGAGGGCTAGCCCCTTCCCAAGGAATTTCTTGCTGAACTCCCTTAAAACCTCAACATAGTAACCCTAACCATATCCATTTGGCCAATAAACTGTGGTGTATTGAATTCCTTACACCTCTCATCATCCCTCACAGACTCTCTGCCTTCCTTGAATCTCTTATCATCATCATTATGTCGTGCTGGTAGCACGGATATCCCTGACTCTCTGTCGCCACTTTTCCCTATCATCGCCTCTGGCAGGTCTTCTTGACTACCTCCCGTATCCTCACATAGTTGCTGAATGTATGTTCGTGCTGGTCGTCCTGCTTTTGCTCGGCCATATGTGGGGGTCCATAAGAGTACATCACTTATGAGTTCATTCCTGCTTCTCCAACAGTGTCCTACATGTCTGATTCGTCTAACTTGAATAGTTTTCGTGATAGGAGGCAAGTGGCCGTACAGTTGGTGTCTTGTGGTGTGTTGCCGCCAGGATTGTTCAAGATTGCTCGCAGCCGTTTTGTTAGAGTCCTAGTTGTGCATCCATATAGCAGTATCGACACGACTGCTGCCTGGAAGAAACTTCGTTTCATTTTATCGGTTAGGTCTGATTTCCATATAATCGATAGCCTATTGATAGCCGTCCATGCCTTCGTTAACCTCGTGTCGATGTCCTTTTCGGTTGATGAGACGCTGCTTCCTAGGTATGGAGATGTCCCCCGTTTGATTATAGTACATATATTCCGTTTTGTGTGCATTAACATAGAGGCCTATGCTTGCTGCTGCTCGTTCCAAACTGTGCAGTAGTATTTCGGCTTGGTTGGGTATATTTGCCAGTATCGCTATGTCATCGGCGTTGTCGGCGTCGGTAATTGTTTTTGCGGGGTACCTTCTGCTTCTTTTCTTTGTCTGCTCGAAGCAGTTCTCTCTGATTTTATCAATCGATGTTTAAGTACGTAGTCTAGACAAATGATAAAGAGGTATGGGGCTAGCGTGTCCCCTTGTAGTACTCCTGCTACAATGTCGAAGTATTCTGTGTCTCCATCTGGTGATCGTACTTTTACTTTGGTGTTTCTATAGAGAATCGTTATTGCCGCTACGGTTTCTTTAGGTAGGCCGTACGCTAGTAGGATTTGTTCCATCTTTCCTCTGTGAATGGAGTCGAAAGCCTTGGTAAAGTCAACAAATATTAATGTCGCTTGTAGGTTTTTTGCCCGTACACCTTCAAGGATTCTACGGATGGTTAATATTTGTGAGGTCGTGGATCTATTTCTTCGGAAGCCATTTTGGTTTTTCCTAAGGATGTTGTCGATTTTGGGTTCTATGCGGTTTCGTAGTAGGGCATTGTAGATTTTGGCTGCTATGGATGTAAGTGTTATGCCTCGGTAGTTTTTGGCTAATCTGAGGTCACCCTTTTTAGGGAAGGGGAGGATGCATCCCTTCATCCATCTATCTATCCGATAGATAGAATCTCTTATACCCCTCACAAACTGATGCTCGATTCATGCAAGATACTCCAAAAGCAATCAGAAGCTTTCCATATATTTCTGTGGCATTTGTTCCAAGTTTAATACAGAATTTTATTGCATATCGTTCTTCTAAACTGTCCTCACGTCCAAATTGCATTTTTGAAAATCACCAGTCGTGACAATCAGGCTTTAGTAGGGTGTATTCAAATTCCCTCAGTAGCTGTTCATTTGAACCTGAAATCATAAAAATTGGTCAGTCATCATAAGATGTATTGCAATAACATACTGAATTTTCAAGAGTCTACGATAATTTTAAATGCCTGTACAAAAAAGTCTGGAAACTTATTGAAGGCACCACCTATATATATATATATATATATATTTTCATCCATTATTTTCTTCCATACATATATATATATATATATATATATATATATATATATATATAAACAGGATTTGGTATCAAATAACCAAGAATAGTTGATATCCTATAAAACCAGGCCAAACCAGACTTAAAACCGTATAACCATGTGCAAACAAATTACAATCATTTGAATGATGTAGTTCCTTGAAATCATATAATTAATTGTGCATGAATAATCAATATTAGATAGAAATATTAGATACCATTGAATTGTGGACATTTTTTCTGTCTTTCCTTATTTTTTGTATTTGATATAAACACGTGATAAAACCGCCTTAGAAACAACCGTACAAAAATATACAATGTACGCAATTCCCTAACCTATGGGCATAAAATTATTCTAGACGAATTGACATACGATTTAAATGAATCAACCAATCAATCAATCAAAACCATGGATACTGGCTTTTGAATATATACAATTTAGTTCAACTTTTAAATAATGATTTCATTTTATCATGACACGACTGCAATCAGTTATCTTCTTTTTTGATCATTTTGAGTGAGCCTCTGTCTAACCCTAAATCGATATTTTGATTTAGAAAGATCAGCTTTGCTCGACGATGCGATAAAATTATTCCGTATTTTATATAGGTATGAAAACGAGGCCTGAACAAAGAAGTAAATATTATTTAAATTCATGCTTTTCATTTAAGAAAAAGGAAAAGCTTCCCATCACGCTTGAATACATTTTTCATCTCACTTTGAGAAAATACTGAATCAAAAACCATAGACATTCTTTTTTTTTATCTTTAGGCGACTTTCCGCACATAAACCTTTTTCTAATCTCATTGAAATATTTCCGGCCATTCAGTATCTTTCGATTGTCTTCAAAGGCCAGTCAATCTGCAAATTTTTCTCTTAAAAACCAGTTTTGAGGAAGGTAAAAGGAAATATTACATTCGTCGACAATATTAGGTTAGGATCTGATATATTGATTGACTCTAACGGCATCTCAACCCATCAAGGATATTTCATGTCTTGAAGCTAAGGATTTGCGTTCTTTGTATGTTTATATTTAATTAAGTTCTGTAGTAGGTTCTAAAGAACTTCTCTTAAGCACATATCTATAAAATAAAGAATTTCGATGTAATACAACTGATTTGCTTAAAGGTGTATGCTTTCAACCGTTTCTATCTAATACTAAAACAGTTTTAAGTAATCGCTTTTTTATTATGATTCGTTTACTCATAATAATACAATTTCAAGTAACAAAAAGAATAAGTTGTAAACGAATATAGTTCCAAGTTAATACACTTAAATAATTTATAGTTATATGGTATCAAGTATTCAAAAACAAAACTAAAAATTTACAGACAGTTGAATGGTTTTACGTATGGCATAATGGTTAGAGGGTTCGCTAATGGCCAGGGAGACCAGGGGTTCAATCCCAGGTCGACTCATACCCAAGACTAAAAATGGTACTTGATGCTTAACACTCAAGCATTATAAGGTACGGATCAAGGGTAAAGTGGGGCAATCCAGGGAATGGAATAGTGCCCTCCCCAGTACCTTGGTGTAGTAGCTATTGAAAACGGAGCCTTCGAGTCACCCTCGACAAAAGTCGCTAACTTTACTTATTTAATGCTAATGATTATATGATTTAAATATTTTTTAATTAAAGAATAGTCATTATTTGTAGACATGGTTTTTCGAAACTATTAATAATTCTTAGAAAACTTAAAGCAACTATTCTTAATACAAATAATCTATTGTAATTTGTAATCAAGTATTCTTATCTAAGACTAGAAAGAGTGGATATGGGAGTAATGGCAATGAAGGGGTACTTCACACGACCCACATCTCTAGAACTGGAGCCTCACCATCATATTTTAGTGTCATATATGGGACACCCCATTTTTTGAGGTGTTACCCCTCAGAAGAGGATACAGTCAGCATATTCTAAGCCTCGTCGACAAGGTTAGTACTTGTCAGAGGTCACCAGAAAGCCACGAGAAATATATTTAGAGGTTCTAAAATGTTGAAAGAAAAATGTTATGAACTTAATCACTTTAAGAGACAAATAACAGCACAATTCAGAAAAAAAAATGAGTGACACTATCAACTTAACTTTTCCTTCTTCAAAAAGATAAAAGGTCTGAATGAGAAACTGTATATTTTAGCTGTCATGGCCCTCAGCAATAACAAAAGAATGTGCCGTTGACCAACGTGTCGACGTATTTGACTCCTTACCCAGTGTGGCTTTATCTGACAAGAAGCCAGTTTTTAATTCATAAAATAAAATCGATTCCAAACTTCTTATGGTTTTCCTCTCTGATCACTCTATACTGTAGTGTATCAAAAATACGCTTTATTTTTTAATCAACTGAAATTTCATGGGAAACCTTTCAAAAGCACCAGTGCTTTTGAAAACTTATGTAATGCCCTCTATATTTCGCATGTTCTGATTAGTATGGACTACCCCTTCATTGCTATTACAGCCTGGTTTTCTGTGATAAGGTTTGGTTGTACCCATCAATGGATCAAATAGATCTGTTTAAAGATTATTCATATCTAATAGTATTGAGGATTTGAAGGGCCAGAAATGAATAACACAAAGAGATGTAAGGTTTACAGCAGTATATATTTACGGAAATACAAACAATAACGTTTATCAGTTACTGACTAGACTTGCTTGACTCGTTTATCAAGTCAGTCATTATTTATAGTGTCGGGGAGGGGTCCATGCAGTGACGTCATGTGATATATCACCATAACAAATGGGAGTTTGATTCTATATAACTGTAAATTATTTGTATATATTATTGCTACTTAAAGCCATATAACTGCATGAAAAAATTAACTATTATTGAATAGAATTTAAAACTTGAAAGCATAAAATTATCAATATTAGACGAACTGAGACACGTGTAAAGTACACGGATTTTGCTAAATAATTTTTACACTATCAATTCATTTGACTTTTTTCGATTTCTAAAATTAAGTGCCAAAATAGTGTTTACTTCTTTCATACCATTAAATCAAATGAAAATTAACGTGGCCTCATAAAAGTTACGCGTAGAGTCTTTTTTTAAATTTCATTAAAAATGAAATAAGATTCAAATTTTCATAAAAATTTAGATGTTTATTCACCTTTAGATGAATCTATGTTTAAAATAGGTTTTTTGTAAATGTATATTTCAGGGAAATATTTGTTTTACTTCGTTGACCTCAACCTATTTCATTTTGAAAAATCAGAATAAAATATATTATAAAAATGCTATTCTAAAATGTTTTTATAAAGATAAGAGCCCCAATAATTATATCATGAAATTTTTAGAAATTCTTAAATTTCCGATTTTTTTAAAATGGCCATGAATTCTGAAATAAAAAATAATAAAATGCCATATAATGCTTAGAAAAATTTTACACAATTTTCTAATTAATATATACTATATATGGTTGATTTGCTAAGAAAAAATTTACATAGAAATTAATTTTTAAGAGATTTTACTTCCTTTACGAGACTAAATAATTTTGATTTTTTAATGTTTAAAAATCTATGTTTATAGTATGTAAATCCATTTTTCTCTAATCTCTTAACATAATATAACACTGAATTCTAGAAATCGGAAGAAGGTAAATAAATTAATAGTAAAAACATTTGGCAAAATTCATGCACTTTACACGGGTCTCAGCTAGTATTATATTAAGTGCAAAGTTATTTAAGGAAAACATACTTACTTTGGACATGATGCCTAATAAAGCTTTGCATAAGACGACAAATTTGATTGGTTCTTGCGAACCTAGTTTCGACCGAAAAGAATATTCTCTAAGCGTAACGGTCGTGCAAAATAACATGGGCTTATTCTTATAATATATAGGATAGGAATTCTTTTGTATCAAGAATAGTTAATGAAGATATGTGGCTCTCTTCCCTGTGGTATCTTATTTTCCTGGTTACAATCAAGTCACTCTAAAAGCACCGGTTCGAATCATCGAAATTAAGTATCAATAAACCTGTTTAGTTCAGAGATGAATGACCACTTAATACAGACAAGGCAAAACTCATTAGTTAAAAGGCAGTGACGGTTCAAACGCCTTGCCAATGTCTTTCCTGTGATATTTTATAATTTCAGTTGACTGAAAGCACGATAACTGTCAGATCACCGAACTTACACAACTATGGGATTGATCAGTTCAGAGATGAAAGATCTCAGCACCAAGTGTTAGATCACCGAACTATGGACTTGATCAATTCAGAGATGAGAGATCTCAGCACCAACTGTCAGATTACAGAACTATGGGCTTGATCAGTTCAGAGATCACAGATTTCAGCACCAACGATAAGATCACCGAACTATGGGATTGATCAGTTCAGAGATGAAAGATCTCAGCACCAACTGTTAGATTACAGAACTATGTGCTTGATCAGTTCAGAGATCACAGATTTCAGCATCAACTATAAGATCACCGAACTATGGGATTGATCAGTTCAGAGATGAGAGATCTCAGCACCAACTGTCAGATTACCGAACTATGGGCTTGATCAGTTCAGAGATGAGAGATCTCACCGCCAACTGTCAGATCATCGAACTATGTGTTTGATCAGCACCAACTGTAAACAACATAAGTCGAATAAGCTAAATAAATAAGAATTTATTTTCTTGGTTGTATCATTCTTTTCTGACATGAACCAGTGGGTAATTTTTGGAGTTTATAGTTGCAGCTTAAAAAAATTGGGCGTAACATGTACATTGTGGTCCCAACACTTTCTAATATCCCCGACTCTAACAAATAGAATAATTCCTGTTGATTATATGATGGAACCACGTGACTCAAAGGTTATCCTTTAAGAAAAGGAACACAATGACCTGAAGTTCAATCATAAACGAGTCTGTTTTTGAAACAATAAAGCAGATACAATGCACTATAATAAATTGGTCTTCAAAGTAAGCTCACTAAAATATTCTCTACAGTTTGCTGCTTTGAGATTATATATCAAAGTCTGCTTGCAGTTAATCAACTGTTCAGAATGCAATAGAAACTATTCTACGAAACTATCTTACTACCACTCATATAGTTATTTATTAATATTGATATCTTCATAGATTTTAACGGCATGTCTATCTGTCTCGAGCAATTTTATTCCTTGAGGCAAGGGAATCGCGCACATTTTACGATTATATTCTCATTTTTGTGTCGTTTCAGTAGTTTTTGTATAAAATTATATGATGTGTATTAAGTTACCGATTCATTAAGATAATTTATTGTAGTCATCTACTTATTAGATGACATCTTTATTTAAATACTGAAAGGAATTGTATATATTTAAAATCCGGCATCAGTTGTTTTGATTGGTTGATTTATTTTTACATCATTTCTGGGGTGTTCACGTGACATAATGCCTTAAATATAACCCGGGACAGTTTGAAATCCTCTCCTTTTTCTTTTTTTCTTTTTTTTCTTGCTTTTCATTTTCTTTAATAATCTATCAACATTCGGGCATTATTCAAAGCTAAAAGGCACCCTGGTAGAAGAACAGCAGTGATTCTATTTAACAATTAAGTGGGGGAGAGAAACAGGTGTTGATCCCTTCCTAAGTGAACATAATAGCCCGTACTCACTTACTTCGACTCCGAAGTCGATTACTTTAACCATTGGACCACATATGTACATATGCCAGTAAAAATATTTCTAAAAGTATTTTTCTCTCTTCTATGAAAAGAAAATTTATATTCAATGATGTTTTTAAGGTTTTACAATATGGATGTATTGTGAATATCTATATTTTTTCCTACAGTTCAGCTATTACAATAAATAGGGGAGGCAGACAAAGGGAGTCATTTTGTGACAAAGTAGGAAAAATAAGGAAGAGTTGATCATGATGATGGTAGTTGCTGCTATTCGTTTTTCATCTGCCCAAATAGTTGTTAGCCGGCTGAATTTGATTGTGAATTTGTATCGCTTTGTGGCGTAGACGCACCGTTAGAAATACAAAAGCCCACAACTTCCTTTCATCCCACCAAGAACATTTCGATCGATCTTGTACAGAGGACCAGATTAAAAATTGATCACTTTAAGTCTGCATTGAAGAGAGTAAACTTTCCCAAACGGAAATGTCATGACCATCCGGTAGGTATTTACTTTTTTCCAGCACGCATCCTTTTTCTTTTCTTTTCTTTTTTTTTTCTTTTTTTTTTAAAGGTTTAATTAAATAAAAACTATTATTATTTTACAATATAGTGAGAAGAGCAAATAGCGATTACTTCAAATACATTTGGGTCATTCATAATGTATTATTCTTAATAAAATATTTACCAACATAAATGAAATGTTTTGCACTATTTTGGTAACATGATGCTTTGATGAGGTCAAGAAGATAACCAACCACACTGAAATGGGACATGTCGAGCCCGCCTAATACTCTTTAAGTGCTGCACCCTAGATTTCCTTCTATAACGAGGAGAACCGACTCGGAATAAACGGTTTTAGGCCTACCTGACATCACATAATCGCCAAGGCTCTTGCAATGCGACCAAGATTTTTTGAACAATCTGGTTACTGCTCTATAAGCAACAGCTCCTTCATCTTTTGTACAACAAATGTTTTTGGTTTTTCCTGCGTGCTATTGCCTAGGTCGAACTTGTAAAACAAAGTTTTATGTTCTTCAATGCGATTTTCAAATCCCAGAATGAAGGAATGTGTGTGTTAGCGCACCAATTACCACGATACTACCAAACACAGGCGGTACTTTCAAGATCTTAACTGTTTCTATTTCGCTGCAGACATGCTTTTACACAAATATTGAAGAACTTTTGACTCACCAGCTGTTTACAAATTTATATTTAACTAGATAGACATTTGCTTTTTCAAAGTCAAAACCTTAATACAAAAAAAAAAAAAGATTGTAGTGGATGTACGTAGTGAATGAGTGTGAGTTCTCGTCCGGATTTTATGGGTATTACTTCACGCTTAGTTTCACTTCAAATACAACACAAATTTTTACAATCACGTAAAACAAATGGAATATGACAACAACGAACATTAAAAAACAAACAATTTAATATTCATAACAAAACAGGAATGAAAATAAATGAGAAACATAATGTGCGAGTGGCCTTCGTGGAAAAAAGTTATGGCCATTTAAATGAAAATAAGATTGTTCACACGTGTGTGTATGTTTAAATGTTAATAGAGTCAGTTAAATAAATGGTTCCATGGTTGGCCGAAGTAAGTTGGATAAAAATATTTGTCTTTACTCACATTAAGTCCGCACTGTGTTTTTTTCTAAAGAATTTGGCGACACCGTGTCGCATTGATGAAAGAAAGTTCGCCAGTCTTTACCTTTGAATCTTAATCGCGGCCATTGCGGCTCGGTCATGGCCTACAGTGAAAAGTCTTTTTGAGTAGTAGGCGGAATGACTTTTTGGGCCGTGGCAGAAATGAACTGACTGACCGACAACTGCTTGACTGGTTGATTTAGTTCTTCGTTACATATACTTCAGTAGTGGATCAAAAAATAGTTTTATTGCAGTCCTAAAATTTTAGCACGTAGACATTTCTTGACCCATCAGATTCGTATTTTTACTTATTTATTTTAGAGCCTAAATATTTTCTGTTTATTAGTTTCTGATCATGTTTTTCTAGAATGTTCTTATTCTATGTTTATAGCTGATTGGTTGAAAAATATAAAAAATGTAATTTAAATGCTAATGCGGTTTTGATCCAAAATTTCTAGAATGTTCTTATGTAAGTTTTTGTTGATTATTTTAATGCTAAAAAATGTGTATTCTATAAGATCATTGCTGACTTTTGAGAATATGAGTAGCCAAAGTAATAAGTTAACGTGAATCGTGTGTGCAACATCTGGAAATCAAAGATGTTTTTCTTCAAAAAATTATGACTAGTACATAGTATACTGATTGATGGATTTTAACGGCAGGTCAATTAGTCTAGGGTTATTTTTACTAAGCAGTTAGGGAATCGCGTTCATTGTAGCGTCATATTTACAATTTTGTATTGCTGTTTCTTGTAACACTTTTTGTGCACAATGTCCAATCGAATACAAATAAGATCTCTTTGCCTTATAGATTGAACCGAACAATAACACTGGTTTACAAAAATAAATTTTTGGTCTGAGGCAAGAAGGGGATTGGTGTTTTCTGTTAATTTGGGTGTGCTGAATTCAGATTTATAAATAGTTTTGCTCTATCACCTCTAGTTTTCTGGCTTTTTAATAGTCTCATTTTAGTATAAACAGAGAATATATGTGCATATTTCAAGAGCTACAGCAGCTTATAACAGATAAAACAGGATAGATAAAGAACACTGATTGAATCAATATACTTGGATGACACAATTCCACAATTCATAGTACCACAGACAGTGAAAAGTGTGTTTTCTTTGAAGATCTGGTGTATTTTGCCTCCGGGATGTCACGCAAGAGCATCCAGCAGAAGTCTCCCATCATGCCGGGGTTCCATTTGCCTTGATAGTTGCTCTCCATCTTCGTAATGTCTTGGTGGAATCTTTCTCCATGCTCATCACTCACTGCTCCAAGGTTTGGCGGGAAGAAGTTGAGGTGGGAATGGAGAAAATGAATCTTGAGTGACATTCGGCACCCCATATCCTCGTAAGACTTTAGCAACTTCTCAATACAGGCTTAGTGATCTGGTACGCGTGTGTTACCAAGGAAGCCACTACAGACTGACTTGAATGCTTCCCATGCTCTCAGTTCCTTTAAGTTAAGAAGCTCCTCAAAATAAGTATCCTTCAGCACTTATCGGATCTGAGGTCCGACAAAGATGCCCTCTTTGAGCTTAGCAGCACTAAGACCTGGGAACACAGTAGACAAGTGTTGGAAGGCAGCACCATTTTTGTGCAACGCCTTTACGAAATTCATCATCAAACCAAGCTTGATGTGAAGAGGAGAAAGAAGCATGTTATTCATGTCCACCAGAGGATTCTCCTTGAGACTGATCTCTTTGCATCATAGATTGTAACCGGACAATAATATAATACTATCAATTCAATTTACACACACACAGTTGTAGAATTTCTAATATTTCTAATCTACATCAATAATTCTGCTACTCATTTATTAACATCCATTTAAATTGTTCAAAGTATTTCAATGCATCACTAACAATTCAATTAAACATCAATCATTTCTTTACACTCAGTTAGATAGTCAAACAGTTCTATTTTCCACAATTTGATTTACCATAAGTTATTTATTTACGCTTAAATTAAAAGTAAGACAGTTCTATCTGATCCACTGATAGGACCCAATCAGATGTAAACACTGTGGGCCTGAGTGAACATGGGAGTAATGACACTAGAAGAATATTCTACATTCCTCAAAGCTCCAGTATTACTGAAGCCTCATCATCAGAATGTTTCGTGTTATATCCATGACACTCGTTGGGGTTGAGTCTTACTCCTTTGCAGTCACAACCGACTGGGCCATGCTAAGGGTTATTCAAAGTTTTTCTAAAAGTACGAGTCCAAAAGTGAACATGATGCCGAGATTGAAGTTTGAAGTTAATAACGATGTTACAGTTCAGCACTTTAATTCCTGAACCACGGGGAATCCTTCACTGAATGAACGTTAAAATGTTTGAACACTTTCTTGAAAGTAGTCCTGTTGTCTCTTCTTTACGTTTTGGCTCATTAGTTTTATAACATATCAAATTTCTACGATATTTAATGCCAAATCCTATTCATATATATATATATATATATATATATATATGAAATAGTGTAGAATAACAATAACACATACCTCCGTAAAGCGTCCAGCTGGCAGACAAAAATAAAGCAGGTCGTAGCTCAGTGCAGTTCTTCTTACAATACTAAACTGAAGCTGGTTTATATAATGAAATACCTTCACTCACTGACCAGCAGCTAATCACGGCCCATGCAATGGACTCGCCCACATGTGCACAATGGGATGCTCCAAGGCACCATAAATAGCTCCCATTCCTCAGTCGCGGCAATTTAGCTTCCCGTTTTCACGATTGATTGCTCTTAGCTAACGAAACTAATTACGCTCGGCTATCGCAACTAATTGCCCTACACGACCGAGCAAATCCAACAGAAAGAATTATGTAGGAAGTTGGATAAATCAAGCACTTAAATGGGTTTAGAGGCGCGATATTTCGTTCTTTTATTTCATTAAAAAAAAAACTGATAAAGTTTGTGAAGTTCTTAAAAATGAAAAAAGTTGTATGTGACCTTAGTCGAGGATGAACCGAAAGCTACCTTTTCAATAGCTACTACACTGAGGTGTACGGAAGGGTGCGACTCCTTTCCCTAGATTGGTCCACTTTACCCTTCATCCTTACCTTGTAGTGCTGAGTGTTAAGTTAGTACCATTTTTGAGTCTTTGCTATGACTCGGCTTGGGATTGAACATCGCTCTCGTGGACCATTGGCGAACACTCTACTCATTAGGCAAATGGACGGTTATATCGCGTCTCTAAACTGGTTTTAAGTGTTTGATTTATCCAACTTTTCACGTATTTATTTCATATCGTCAGATTCACCAAAATAAAAATTCTAATATATATATATATATATATATATATATATATATTAAATGTATATGATTTATTAGCGCATAGTTGGTAGATAACATTTTTAACAGACTACAGCTCATTTGTTTACACATACGTGGTGCCTTCAATAAGTTTCCAGACTTTTTTTGTACAGGTATTTAAAAATGTCGCTGACTCCTTAAAATTCAGTATGTTATTGCTGTAAATCTTATGAGATGACTGGCGAATTTTCATGATTTCAAGTTCAAATCAAAAGCTACAGCAGCAATTGGAATACACCCTACTAAATCCTGATTGTCACAGCTGGTGAATTTCAAAAATGCAATATGGATTTAGAAGAACGATATGCAATAAAATTATGTTTTAAACTAGGAAAAAATGTCATGTAATGAAAGCTGAATCTACCGCTATGACCCAGAGACAGAGTTCCCAGTAGAAGCATGCTGACTCTCACAGACCCAAAAAGGCCAGACAGAGCAAATCTACCCACAAACCTTTGATGATCCCTTTTTTTAACAGCACTGGGATGATTTACATGCACTGGGTTCCCACTGGACAGACAGTCAACAAGGAATACTATGTTGAGGTTTTAAAGGAGGTCAGGAAGAGATTCCTTGGGAAGAGGCCAAAACTGTGTACTCATGCTAAACTGAATTGTTTTGAATAGAACTGATTAACATAAAAATGAATTTGGCGTAAAATAACCTACAAAGGTTGATATGCCATAAAATCCAACAAACCAAACCAAACCATTATCAGTGCACTCATTGGAGGGGTTAACCTTCTGCAAATGTATAGTGCGTGTATTCTACTGCCCTAGCTGACTGGGATGCATGCAACTACATGCATATTTTTTGTATCAGATATTAATACTTGATAGCATATAACTCCGTGCCAAAAAACCTTCAACAACAACACAAGAAATTTAGATGTTAAATGAACGCAATTGACATGAAATAATCCTATACAGGTTGAAATACCATCAAACTTGATTAATCAATCTAACCCACGTAAATCAACAGTCAAGAAGGAAAACTTTAAATTCAAACCAGCTGTACTTCGTTTAAAATTGACCTTACGTTGCTTCCTGTCCGTAGCAGTGGATAATTACACTCCCAGAGTATACACCATTGAAAATGAGGCAAATTCCCAGCTTACCTTTCTTTAATTGATCAAACTTCGGAAACAATACGGTGAGAACAAAAGATTGCCACTAAATCTCTTTGTAATGATTTGATGGTAGAAGGCTGAAAAGTGACCAAATCAAATGGTTAAACTGTTTTATAGATGAGTAAACAATTTAATGACTCTAATTTGATTGAGTAACAAAATAACAAATAATAGGATTCCAGTTCATAAAAACATACTTTTAAAAAAGTGTATACTTTAGCGAAAGAAAAAGTCGAATATATATATAAAATTGTCAAGAAAAAGTATCTTCAAGGTTTTGAGATAATTCCTTTATTAGGTGGCGTCGTTTTTTTTTTTTTTTTTTTTTTTGTTTTTTTGAGACAGAGTGTTGTTTTTAATGAGGTGTATTTTGTTTTTAAGTATTATAGTCAGATTTTGTTCGCATAATTTTTAGAACTTAATTTTACCGGTAAATGCCCTATATAACCAAAACACAATAGAAAGATGGAAAAAGGAATGCCTCTTCCTTTTCCCTAAGAATGTGACCTGGGAATAGCCAAGAACTACCGAGGTATAACACTTACGTTCATAGCGGCCAAGATGTACAATGCTCTACTACGCAACTGCATAGAACCCGAAATTTAGAAGATACTTTGGAAGAACTAAAATGACTTTCGGAAAAATCGATCCACGACATCACAAAGTTTGACACTCCGTCGAATTCTAGAAGGAGTACCAGCAAAAAAACGTGAGACAACAAAATTATTTGTTGACTTCTCCGAGGCTTTTGACTCCATACACAGAAGGAAGATGGAGCAAATACTAATCGCCTACGGTCTATCGAAACAAAACGTCGCGGCCATTATGATTCTATATAAAAACACAAAAGTAAAAGTCAGCTCCCTGGATGGAGACACAGACTTCTTCGACATTGTTACAGGTGTGCTACAAGGAGATACATTAGCCCATACCTTTTTATCAACTGCCTAGACTACGTGCTTCGAACGTCTGTTGATATAATGAAAGAAAACAGTTTCAAGCTGGCAAACGAAAGAAGCAGAAGGTACCCTGCGCAAACAATTACGAATGCAGACTACGCCGATGACATAGCGTTTCTTGCAAATACATCCGCCCAAGCCAAAACCCTGTTGCATGGTCTGGAATGACCAACTGCAGGCATAGGCCTTCATGTCAACTCAGCAAGACGGAATACTTATACTTTAAACAAAAAGGCGACATCTCAACACTAAATGGTAACTCTTTGAAATTAGTGGAGAAGTTCACCTTCCAAGGAAGCAGTGTCTCATCATTTGAGAGAGACATCAACACGCGACTAGCAAAGCCATGGACAGCTAACAATAGTCTATCGGTCATATGGAAGTCAGACCTGACCGATAAAATAAAACGCAGTTAGTTCCAAGCAGCAATCGTGTCGATACTGCTGTATAAATGAACTCCATGGACGCTAACAAAACGTATGGAGAAAAAGCTTGACGGCAATTACACAAGAATGCAGTGAGCAATACTGAACAAGTCCTGGAGGCAACACTCGACAAAACTGTAGCTATACGACCGCTTACCACCCATCATGAAAACTATACAAGTTAAATGAATCAGACATGCGGGACACTGCTGAAGAAGTAAGGACGAACTCATAACCGACCTACTCCTGTGGACCCCTTCACATGGACAAGCAAAGGCAGGACGACCAGCTAATACCTATATACAACAGCTCTGTGCCGATAGAGGATATAGCCTTGAAGATCTACCAGGAGCGATGGATTATAAAGATGGATGGGGAGAAAGAGTCAGGGAGACCCGTGCTGGCAGTGCGACATGATGATGATGATGATGATGTTCAGCTGTATTTTATTATAATTGAAAAATTAACAGCAACAAATTTTTTACGATTTTTATGTGTAATATATTACAACAGGATGTTAAGTAAAATATATCGCCGGCGTTTAAAGGAAAAAAGAAAAAAATAACCAACCTCAATTTGAAATCGATCTGATGAGCTTCAAAAAGCGAAATGAATTTATTATTGAATACAATTTCAAAATTTCTTGCGTTTTAAACAATATATATATATATACATATATATATGTGCGTGTGTGTGTGCGTGTGTGTGCGTGTGTGTTGCACGGTTGTGTCAGTGACCCGAGGTTTCATGCTTTACGCATTCGTCAGACAAAACGTAAAGCATGAACTCCCTTAAAACCTCAACATAGTATTCCTTGTTGACTGTCTGTCAAGTGGGAACCCAGTGCATGTAGATCATGCCAGTGCTGTCAAAAAAAAAAGGGATCATCAAAGGTTTGTGGGTGGATTTGCTCTCTCTGGCCTTCTTGGGTCTGGGAGAGCCAGCATGCTTCCACTGGGAACTCTGTCTCTTGGTCTCTGGGTCATAGTAGCAGATCCAGTTTTCATCGCAGGTCACCAGAGCATCAAAAACTGCGGGATGTGAATTGTTCTGCTCGACCATTTTCCTGAAGTCATGACAACGTCTTTCTTGCTGATCTTCTGTAAGCACCCTTGGGACAAACTTCGCACAAATCTTCCGCATCATCAGTTCCTCGCGAATAATTGTGTGTACAGTTCCCACACTGTCATGAAAATGTGCACTTAGTGTCTCTATAGACACGTGACGGTGCTTATCCAAGAAATTATTTATTTGGCCAATCAACTCTGGTGTATTGACTTCCTTACTCCCCCACACACCTCTCATCATCCCTCACAGACTCCCTGTCGTCCTTGAATCTCTTATGCCACATAAAAACTGATGCTCAATTCATGCAAGATGCTCGAAAAGCAGTCTGAAGCATTCCATACGTTTCTGTGGCATTTTTTCCAAGTTTAAAACACAATTTTATTGCATATTGTTCTTCTAAAGTGTCCTCACGTCCAGATTGCATTTTTGAAATTCACCAGCTTTGACAATCAGGCTTTATTAGGGTGTATTCCAATTGCTGCTGTAGCTGTTCATTTGAATCTGAAATCATAAAAATTGGTCAGTCATCTCATATGTATAGCAATAACATACTGAATTTTCAAGAATCTATGACAATTTTAAATGCTTGCACAAAAAAAAAAAAATTTGAAACTAATTGAAGGCACTACCATATATATATATATATATATATATATATATATATATATATATATATATATATATATATATGTGTGTGTGTGTGTGTGTGTGTGTAATTTCTATAAAAGTATATACATATAAGATAAGCAAAATTTATATATATATATATATATATGTTGGGGATATATGTGTGTAAGCATTTTTATTTTGTACCAGATATATTGAATTTTTAATTCTATTTATCAATGCTACTTAAAGTGGCAATTCAGCAATAAATATTCACTTTGCTTGCTTTCGTTGTATTTCTTGGGATATCAAGCAGGTAGGTTGTTTCATGGTAAATCCTCTTAAACTTATTATGTATGATTTGTAAACACATAGTTTGTGGATAACAGTTTTAAATGAACCGGGGCTTATTTATTTGCATGAAGTTAAATAGTTATACATATGATTTGTTATTTGATAGTTTTTAGGTAATTGTATTTTTAAATTAGTCAAAACTAATTTGTTTGCGCACTGTTAAATGGTTTTAAATATTCTAACATGAATAGTTTTCTTTTGTATTAATCACTTGTTTATAGTGGTTGATTAGACGTTCTTTCTTTGTTTTATTTTTTTGTAGAAACCAATATTTTACAGATATGTTTTCATGAGAGTATTATTTTTACATGCTTACATTGGCTTAGTGGGTAGAGTGTTCGTCAATGGTCCGGAAGGTCTGTGTTCAATTCCAGGTGTCGTCATAACAAAGACTTTAAAAATGGTTCTTGATACCTCCTTGCTTAACACTCAGCAATATAAGGTACATATCAAGGGTAAAGTGGAGTAATCCAAGGAAAGGAGTAGCGCCCTCCCCTACACCTCGGTGTAGTAGCTATTGAAAATGAAGCCTTCTGGTAGCCATCGGCTAGGGTCACTAACTTAACTGAACTTACCATGTATGAAAATGTTTTTAGTGTTAATCTATTTTATTTGCTTAATTGTGTATCAGTAATGAATCCCTTTGAGTAAAAACTTGTTTATCATCGCGAAATTCAGGACAGATATACTGTTTCAGCGATTTAGAAATGGACAGCTATCAATTGGCTATCGGTTATATCAAATTTACCAGCCCCTCTGCTCTAGCAGGATATGACACAGGGTCAATTTTTTAAGCGGAGTCTAATAGGTTTGAGTTCAAAGTTTTCCTTCTCCTTGACTAGTTGCCTAACCAAAGCTGAAGAACCCAGTCTGCCCTACTATTTACCCATAGTTAGAGGGAGAGTAATTAGATTCATACCTTTCCCAAGGGTATTACTGCTATGTGAAATACAATTAGTCTTGTTCAGGATTTGAACTCTTGTCGCCTTGTCCATTTCCTACGACGATAACCATTACACCACGGGTTATCGGTCATATGGAAGTCAGACCTGACCAATAAAATGAAACGCAATTTCTTCCAAGCAACGATCGTGTCGATGATGCTATATGGATGCACTACATGGACCCTAACAAAACGTATGAAGAAAAAGCTCGACGGCAACTACACAATAATACTGCCAGCAATATTGAACAAGTCCTGGAGGCAACACCCCACAAAGCAGCAGCTATACGACCACTTACCACCCATCACGAAAACCATCCAAATTAGACGAACCAGACATGCAGGACACTGCTGGAGAAGTAGGGACGAGATTATAAGTGATGTATTCCTATGGACCCCATCACACGACCGAGCAAAAGCCGGGTGACCAGCTCGAACCTGCATACAGCAGCCCTGCGAGGATATGGAGTGTAACCCTGAGGACCTGCCGGAAGCTATGTACAATAGGGGGAGGTGGCGAGAAATGGATATCCGTACCGATTGAACGACATGATGATAATGATGATGATAATGAAAATATCTTAGCTCTGTTTTCTTTGACTGCCGAAATTCTTTTGTCGAGCAAGGAGATAGCTGGTATTTTGACCCACAAGGTTTAGGCGGTAGAAAAGGGATATTCTTTTTGGAAATTATGACAGACTTGAGTTCTTTTACAGGACAGGGTAATTCTATTTCGATATTTACTGAAAGGAACTTGGGTCTTAGAGACCGTTAAAAGATTTTAATTTGCTCAAATGCTTAAGATGACACAACAAGTTTTGAATGTATAAATAATATAAAAGAATAAAGAATGATAACACCCGGCACTTCTCAAATTCACACTCCTGTCTATCACTTTGCTAAAACACTCAATAACATTATCACCCCATTCCTATCTTCAACATACAAACAAGAATTTTTTCCAAATATAGTCAAATAGCCACAGAGAGTTTTGGCGCCGCTCATCATTGAAAATTTATTCACTAACATTCTTGTTGACGAAAATATTTATAACCCTCAATACTTTTCAAACGTAACTAAGCAGAGGTACTCCACAGGTCCCATTTTATAATTATAGTGGAAATATTTGGTCACAAAACAACGGCGTCAGTATTGCTAGTCCTTTGGTGTTAAAAAAACACTTTATATTGTAGTGATGTCAGTGGTGACTGCTATGTTGATGATAGCTAGGGAGGAAAAAATACAGGAGCAAATTTCAATTTAGCGTAAAGGCATTTTTTTTTTATTTTATTCTATTCTCTTTCAATCTCAGTGGCAGAGAAATACGGAAGAACGGACGCCACGTGTGGATTCCGCTTCTTCGTCTTTCGAGCAACAGGACTCTTCTTGTACCTTTGATTGGTTCCTCGGTCTCTGCTCACACAAACGCTTGTTTTCTCAGACACCAACAACCAAAATAGAAAAATAGGAGACAGAATCACAAACATCGTCACATATATATATATATATATATATATATATATGTGTGTGTGTGTGTGTGTGTGTGTGTGTGTGTGTGTGTGTGTGTGTGTGTGTTTACCAAGCCTTCGGTAAGAGCAGGATCTTCATCAGGTCAATTTTTAGGCAGAGTCATTAAATTCAGATTTTTCCTACTCGTAGACTGGTTACTATGCTAAAGTTAAAGACCCCATTCTGCCCTTATATTTTATCCTTAGTCGGAGGGAGAATAGTTGGATTCATACCTTTCCTAAGGGTGTCAGCGCTAAGTGAAATACTTACAGCCTCGTCCAAGGATTTTAACTTGGGTCACTGTGTCGATTTCTTACGTCGATATTCATTACAACACGATCGCCTCACACACATATATATAGATATAAGTGTGTGTGTATGTTTTAAATCATGACCTCTACAAGACTGATCATGGAGTGCAAGATCAAGCGTATCATCCTACAGCTCATCCAGTGGAAGAGATGTTGAACTCTGTCAACTGACTCAACAGCACCATTTACCTACAATGATACAATATGTCCGATACATTGATGATATTTTTCTTTCATCAAATAGTGTAAAAGATATAATCGATACTAAATTCACTTTCTAACTTAAGATTCATTTACGAACTCAATGATAACAATAAATTACACTTCCTTCATGTCATAGTCGTCAATAATAATAAGACATTCGTCACCTGTCGGTATAAAAAATCTACATGTAGGAGGCATTTCTATTTATACTACAGCAGGGATTGTTCAGATTGCCATCAGATCGCCACTGTAAAAAGGTAATTAAAAAACAGCACAACTAATCTCTTCTCCACGTACAATATTCATGAAAGAATGTTCTAATACAAAACAAGCATTAATATATAATAGCTTCCCTAATTAGTTCATTGACAATAAGATTCACAAAGCCCCCGAAAAAACACAGAAAGGGAAAATAGGTAGCGATAACCACAATATTAGGATCATTTATCTAGTTTTATTGTAATCAGATTCGTGCAAACTACAAACAAGATGAACATGCATTAAAACGAATTACATGTGAATACACAATTCTAAACGACCTCACAAATCGCAGGAAACAAATTGTAATCTTTTCAGCAGCAACCAAATTCCACAAAAAATAACAACACCTACTAACCAAAAAATATCTTGGATAAATTTTCCCCTTAGGAGAAACCTTTTCCAATCTTAAACAACTATTGAATTCCAATATCGTACAAACTACAATTACTTACCAATCTAGACTCCTCACATGTTACCAAAGCGCTATCAGGATTTATCGCAGTTAAAACAACATGTAAGTCCAATATACCATAGAGCAGTCGTCTGGGGCTGTAGAATATACCGTCTGCATCTCTGTTTGAATTAACCCTTCATTTCTATAACTCCCGGCTTAACTCTGACTCGGCTAGTTGTAACTGATTGGATCAAATGAATGGGTCAAATAGAACGGTTTGACCATTTAACTGTGGACAAAAAATGACTGATGTTCAAGTGAATTGTTGATATCGAATGGCAATACTTGAAACCATCTTTGTGGAAATAATTGAGCTCTGGTTCGTTTAAAATGTTATCTACCAATTAACTGTGTGCAAATAAATGTGTAATATTGAAGAGAATTATAAGTGTTGAATAGCAATACTGGGAATCATTTGATTATGTGCAAACAATAGCAATACTTATTGTAATTTAGAAAGCTCTTTGCTTCGATGTGACACAAAGCCGAATGGAAGAGGCGCCCAATGAGACTCGAACTCACTCCTGTAGGTTTACTAGTCTAACTTGCTAAGCATTACACCACCAGAGGTGCCCAATAGCAATAATTTTTGTGTGCGAACTAATTAGGTCTGACTTTTGAAAAATGGAATCAACAACAAACTATACTTAAAAATCACTTGCGTAACTGTGTAAAAAAATGACAGATGATAAATCAAATAGTTAGTGTAACATAGCAATACTTGAAACTATTTGAGTTAGAACTAATGACTGATAGTGAACAGAAATATTCGACTTTGATAGGAATACTAAAAATCATGTTACTTTGAGTAAACTACTGATGAATATTAAATAGTATTATTAGTGTTAGACTGAGTAGGTGCCCGTGGTGTAATGGTTATCGTCGTAGGAAATGGACACGGCGACACGAGTTCAAATCCTGGACGAGACCGATTGCATTTCACATAGCACTAATATCCTTGGGAAATTGAATCCAATTATTCTCCCTCCAGTTACGGGTAAATAGTAGGACAGACTGAGTTATTCAGCCTCGGTGAGGCAACTAGTCTAGGAGAAGGAAATCTCTGAATTCAAACCTGTTAAACTCTGCTTAAAAATTGACATTGTGTCATATCCTGCCCGAGCGGAGGGGTTGGTATATAGGATTAGTGTTAGATGGAAATACTTGAAACTATTAAACTGTGTGCAAAGAAATGAGCTTTGACTCTTTTAAAAATGTTCCTAAGAAACTATATTTACTGTTATGGACCAGTAAAGGCTCCAGAAAAATAACACAACTCGGTTTTGCATGGAACTAAGTATATTAATGAAGTATAATACAGCATATGTACAAAGTGTTAGAGTCAGTCCGACTACCAAGTGCTTCCCGGGAGTAAGACAGTGCTCGGTATCAATAGTGACAGAAGATTTTCTTACCGACCGCAGGTTAGGTACCATAACTTTTACAAATCGTAGACATTTAATATATATAAACAGGATTTGGCAATTGAATAACCTACAAGTGTCGATGTGCTATAAAACCAAACCAACCAACCATCCATTGTGCCATTTATATCCGAATGATTATATAAGTTATTATTATAATATTATATTATTTTATAGTAATTAAATAAAAGATTAAATGAAAAAATTATCCAAAATTCTGGAGGTTTTAACGGGGTGGGGGCTCTTAGTGTAATAGTTAAAGCGATGGACTCCGAAATTGTTGTAAGCGAGTTCGAACTCCAGTTTCGCAATTACGTTCACTTTCGGAGAAAACCCTTGGGAAAGGTATGAACCCCCTTATCCTCTCAGCTATGGGTTAAATAGTACCACTACTGTTCTTCTATGAGAATGGCTTTGGCATTAGATAACCTACAATGGTTGATATGCCATTAAACAAAGAAAACGAAACTACGGTTTTAAGTATACAAGAAAATTTAAAATGAAATAATCTTTAAACATGTAAAAGTGTTCCACCGCGTCACACTGCCTCATGATATTAACCAGTACCCCACCGACGAAGAACATTCTCGTTTGAACAGATGTCAACTGAGGCTTGAGTGAACCATGTTGAATTCATTTATACAAACACGGAAAAAACATCAATCCACCCTTTTTTATATGGCTTCAAACTCACATATATTTCAGGTGCAATGCGTAAATTTTAATTTCTAAATTTTGTGCATCGGCTTCGTTTGTTTCCGTTTCTATTAACTATGCAGCATCTTGATTCAGTTGTGCACTGTAAAACTCGACGTCTGTTAATAGGATTATGTTCCATTCCACACAAGCAGGAGAACCCACAATTAAAAGAAAAGCTTTCATAAAATTTCTGTGACTACATCCCCGCTAACATCTGACGACCGAACTCCCCTGATTACAAAGCTGAAGGCAATGACGATTTCTTTGAATGAATTTAATTTATAGTATTTCCGGATATTTTCATGTGATTTTAGTTAATATGTTTGATAAAGTGAGTGTTATATTCATTTTTGCGAAATTTACACAATAATTTGCCCACATTTCCGTTCTCTGTTCTTCTGTTTAGAGTTTTATAGAGTGTAAAAAAAAGAACAAGTGTATAATGGATTTTGCCGTCTTGACGGACTACCGAGTGAAAATCAAAGAAAACGAAAACAGAGACATGTACTAAGACATTGCCAGAGAACTGACAATATTTTAGAACATGATGGTATCGGTCATAGCAACTGTGATTGGCGTACTTGGAATGGTCCCCAAAGGATTCTAAAGAGGAGTGGAAAAGTTGGAAATCGGAGGGCAAATAAAGACAATCCCGTGTATCTACACCTCAACCAATTGGGCAATATATATATATATATATATATATATATATATATATATATATATATATATATTAACAGAGAGAATACAGGTACGAACTCAGAGCGTAATTTCCGATTCAGATGTATATAAAATACTCCTTGAGGTCAAGAGTGTTTACACACTAATCATCAATAAAATTTACCGATTAGCCAAATTATTGGTTCGCTAATGGTCCGGGCGACCTGGGTTCAACCCCAGGTCGAGTCATACCAAAGACTCAAAAATGGAACTTGATACCAACTTGCTTAAAACTCAGCATTATAAGGTATGGACCAAGGGTAAAATAGAGTAATCTAGGGAAAGGAGTAACGCCCTCTCCAACTCCTCGGTGTAGTAGCTATTGAAAAGAGAGCCTTCGGGTCACCCTCAACTATTATCGCCAACTTTACTTTCTTTATAATTGATTACAAAGTTTGTATATATATATATATATATATAGTCATATTCTTATATCTACATTTAGTTAACTAAAATTTTTACTGATTTAATTTGGAGAGTATGTGGAAGATAAAACTATAAGATTACGCTCTGAATGAACAAGTAATAAAATTTTACACAATTGCATTTATCTGTAAGAAGACAATGGTGAATTAAATGAAACAATAAGACATGTATGAATAAAATTTTAAAAAAGCAATAGTTGCCGTCAGATGAATAGAACTCTTACTAGAATTTTTTAAAAAATCCGTGAAAGTATCTTTGCCTTGTCGGTGGGGATAAGAATACGATCACTGCATCGTCTGTGAAGGAGTAATAACATTAATCTTTGTCTGATGGTGAGACTCTGGGGTTGTAGATTACACTGACTGCTTCACTGCAGAGGAAAAAGACTTCCCTAACGAGTGTCCTGGATAAAACACAAACAATCAGATGGTAAGGTTCCAGTAATGCTGGAGCTTTGGGGAATGCGGAGTACCCCTTCATTGCTATCGCTTTCAGGTCCACTTTGGCCCAGAGTGGTAGACAGGGTCTTATCTATGGGTCAGTAAAAAGTAAGTAAAGTTGGCGACCATAGTCGAGGGTGATCAGAAGGCTCCCTTTTCAGTAGCTACTACACTGATGTGTAGGGGAGGAAGCGGCTCCTTTCCCTGGATTGCTTCACTTTACCATCGATACGTACCTTATATTGCTGAGTGTTAAGCAAGGAAGTATCAAGTACCATTTTTAAAGTCTTTGTTATGATGCGACCTGGGATTGAAACCAGGTCTCCCGGACCGTTGGCGAACACTTTACCCACTTGACCCAATGGGTCAAATAGAACTAAACTTTGTACTTATGCCAAACTGAATTGCTTGAAAGAGTACTGTTTTGAAATTTTAACTGCGTACTTATGCTAGACTGAAATCGAACAATTTTGTTATTTAAGCTGTGTACTTGTTATGTTTGAAATAAAACCGGTTTGACATTTAAACTGTGTGCTTAGGCTAAACTGAATTATTTGAAATAGAACTGTTTTCTGAATAAAATTGATTTGGCACATGACCTACAGTGTTTGATGTTCCATAAAACCAAACCAAACCAAATCAAACCTTGATTCCACATGACAATATATGATGTGCATTAAGAATTGTTACTTGAATATATAATTGTATTCTTGTGAAACGTTACCCCCTCACCCCCACCACATTATCTCAGTCTTCTAACCATGTCTTCTTCTTAGCCGGCCGGTGATCAACTAGTGGCTGAGGGGGTAACGCACATTTCTTTACCTACACACAAGAATACGATCGAGGGAGACAGGAGAAAATAGAAAGACAAACGAACAAACAAAGCTTGGGGTTACCAAGAGCAGAGGAAGGTATTGCAACATTATATGCATGTGCGGACTATCGCTAGCGTGGGTTACCAGCGAAAATTCCACAATGCTACTGGAATCAGACATCTTGAGACTCTTCTTCACTGGACCCTATCTTGTCTCCTCGCCTCTCTGTTCCGGTGTCTGGTGTTGACTGCCCCTCCGTGGATCCACGCCAACTTCTCTGTTCGCCTCTCTCTTGTCCAGTCTCCACTGCCCTCCGTGGTCTCCTGTCGCAACTCTCAACTACTGCCTGCCTCTCTGCTCTCCAGCCACCAACTGCCTCTGCTCCTGTCCAACTACCAACTGCCTCTGCTCCTGTCCAACTACCAACTCTTCTCTTGGTCTCCTGCCACCAACTGCCCTCTCTACTGGTCCTTGCCTCTCTCTGGGTCGCGTCGTCAACTCTCATTCGCCTCCCCGTACCACTTCCGGGTACGGCGAGATTTCATGTCCAAGAATCCTTTGTCTGGTTTCGCGCCAAAACAGACAATTGAATCGTCTGCTTTGGCAGCCTACCCACATAGTGCTACATTCTAAAGATTAATATTATTAGTTACATGAAACCATTTAATTTATTTTGCAAACATATGGTCATTATTAGATTGATATAGTCTCTTGAAACTGTATAATTTGTGGCATTAGATCGGAATAACTGAAGCAATTCGATTGTGTGCAAATTGTATACGACAGAAATAATTGATATCATAACAACAAAAAAATATAATTATAAATGAATAAGTGGAGGTGCTCGTGGTATAATGTTATCGTCGTAGGAAATGGACACGGCGACACGAGTTCAAATCCGGGACGAGACTGATTGCATTTCACATAGCACTAATACCCTTAGGAAAGGTATGAATCCAATTATTCTCCCTCCAGCTATGGGTAAATAGTAGGACAGACTGAATTCTTCTGCCTTGATTAGGCAACTAGTCGAGGAGAAGGAAAACTGAATTCAAACCTGTTAAACTTCGCTTAAAAATTGACCTTGTGTCATATCCTGCCCGAGCGAAGGGGTTGGTAAATATGAGTAGATGGTAGAGCATTAATTTGTAATTGAGAAAATACCAATGTTCTTATCTCTGACAAATTTTAATCCCCTACACATCTTGACCCCGGATCAAAGAGTGAATTATCAGTTTATACAGTATTAAAGAAGAAAAGGACAACTATGATAGTTTAATGGGGAAACTTAGGGTTCTCAATAGATAAAATGTTCCATATGACTTCTTAGAAGTATATTGAAGAGTATTGACATCTCTCTTGTTGTTCTGATCAAGAAAATAGGACATACAATATCACGGAGGAATGTGATCATTATGTGATCATTATGTGATCATTGGGAAAGGCATGAATCCAATTATTCTCTTCCCCCAGCTATGGAGGGAGAGAATAGTAGGGAGAGAATAGTAGGACAACTAGGTTCTTCTGCCTTGGTGAGGCAACTAGTCTAGTAGAAGGAAAACTCTGAATTCAAACCTGTTAAACTCCGCTTTAAAAAACTGACCTTGTGTCATATCCTGCCCGAGCGTAGGTGTTGGGTAAATATGATAATTATAAATGAATATAATTCCATAACCTTTAGACATAACATAACCCTAGACCAGCGGTTCCCAACTGGGGGTGCTCGCATCCTTTAAGGGCCCGAGATCATTTTTAGGTGTGAAACGATGGATTTGGTAATTTAGAAAAAAATAATGAATAAATTTAGAATTTTAAACTCTAATCCTGCTTAACCAGACATGCACGACATTGCTGGAGAAGCAGACGAGCCATAAGTGATGTACTCCAATGGACCCCCACATATGGCCGAGCAAAAGCAGGACGACCAGCTCGAACATACATACAGCAGCTATGTGAGGATATGAGATGTAGCTCTGAAGACCTGCCAGAGGCAATAAACGATAGGTAGAAGTGGGGAGAGAGGGTCAGGGATATCTGTGCTAGCGGCACGACATGATGATGATGATGAAACTCTAATAGGATAAACATTCCAATTTATTTATTTTTTTGATGTTACTTTTAATAATTTTAATAGCAGCGGGAAAAAACGACTTTTTTGTTAAATCAGCCCGTGTAAAATTAATGACATAATTCGGATAGTATTCAAATTAGCGACTAAAAACAAGCAGCACTGCTACCTGTCAGCTACTTTTTTTCAGTCGGTTGCTTTTTTGTTGGGTGCTGCTTCTAGGATTTATTCCAAACACAGCATCCTTGTATAGTTTCCATCAAGCTTTCTCTGAGCGTTTCGTTAAAATCAAAGCAGTCATTAAATAAGCTTTTTGCTTAGATGTGGCACAAGGGCATATGAATGGGGCACCCAATAAGACTCGAACTCACTTGTGAAGGTTTGCTTGTCTAGCTTGCTAATCATTACACCACCCGAACCGCCACATCCAAATAGTGCAGTCATACCGTAGTACTGATATGTTATATCTTCGGAAAATTCAGTTTATCAGAAAGACCAAATGTCCACATTGCCGTTAACCTGTCATTTGCAGTCCAAGCCTTATGTATCCATATGCTCTCATTGTATTCAGTATATGACATATTGTTCTCGTTGTATATGAACTTGTCTACTAATTTCAGAGACACCATCTTGATTAAAATACATGAACATTTTTTTTATCTGAATTCAAGTAGAGACTGATGTCTCTTGCTGTTCACTTCGTTTAGACCTAGGAAACGATAAATTCGGCAAAAAGACAAAGAAATGCCCAACCACAGATAAGCATATGATGAGGTTTAAAAAAGAATATATTGTCAAAAAAGTTAAAAGTTTCTAATAACACCCACAAATTTCAAATGAAATGGAAAAAAGTATTTGGAAAATATAAGAATGTCTGATAAGATCTCTGTGAAGACAGACAAGTCCTACAATTATCATAGCCTCAAGAAGAAGACATCTAAAAAATGAATAGACACTGCCATCACAAAAAATGTACGTATATATATATATATATATATAAACTCAAAATTGATAACCGAGCAACCAAAATTAAAAAGAAAACATCATAAAAATAATCTAAAAACAATCTATATCATAAACTATAGAACTTCACAAAAAACCGAATTATTCAAGTCAGCAAAATTTTGTATTTGTGATGATCCAGGCAAAAATCTGGGAGTTAATCAATGAAAAAATACGTAGACAGACATTCATTAGTTTAACAATATCGCTAACAAAAAGTGCGTGTGGTCAAACAATTTGTCCTATTTGTCTAATACGAAAACGTCCATATCAAAGTGCTAGAAATGGCTGATGTAATACAGAAGAAGATTTCTGACTCCCGCTATTAGCTGTTGCAGTTTTCCGACTTGTGGAAAATCTTGTAGCCACCTTCCCACTCTCGGTCAAAATTATGACCGCCTTTACAACCCCGTTGAACCTGGTGATCGTTTGTTTAATTAACACCAAAGGAATCAACCACAAGAACTCTTGGAGTAAGTACGAGAAACGTCAAATAAGATTTGAGTATTTTTAAAAATGTCAGTCAATCAGTCTGTTAAAAACTAGTAGAGGCTAAGAGGCTACGTCATTTAATTTCGAAGCTAGTATAACTCCCTCTCTTTCACTAAGAGTGGGTTATGATTTTTTAGACAAAATGATTTTTCCTTCTTTGACTCAAAAATGCCAAGCTCATTGGACTGGTGCGATAGAATGGACCGATTGCCTCTCTGAAAAGGGGTTAGACCCCTTCACCGAGTGTCCAGGATATGACACTAAACAATCTGATGGTGAGGCTTCAGTAATGCGGGAGCTTTGGCGAATGCGGAGGACCCCTTCACTGCCATCGCTCCGAGGTACCCTCTAGCTTGGAGTGGTAACACCTGACAGGGTCATATCTATGGGTCAAATAAAACTGTTTGGTATTTAAACAGAGTGCAAACAAATGACTTACGCTAAATTGAATTGTTTGAAATAAAACTGTTGGACCATTTAACTCTGTGTAAACGAGTGACTTATGTTTAATCGAATTATTATTGATACATACCAATACTTGAAAGCATTTAACTTTGTTGACTTATGCTTAGTTGAATCGTTTGAAATAGAACTGCTTTTTCATTTAACTGTGTGTAAACCAATGACTGCTTAATTGAATTGTTAGCGATATATAGCAATATTTGGAACTATTGAACTTTGTTAACTAATGTTTTTAAATCATTTTCTATCTAATATAAATGTATAAAAGTGATTTGGCATTAAATAACTTCCAATGGTTGATATGCTATAAAACTAAACAAAGCAAAAGATACGACGCCTCATCTTCCTTAATCGACACTCGTCGAGAAGGTGACTAAAGCACACAAATAAAGTGACTGTTATTTTTTCTTGGAACCGGTGTCTGACTTTTTCCTCTTCTGTGAAATCATCTCTTCAGTCTTTCACTTTGTCAACTTGTACCGAGACATAAAAATCACCTTTTTAGGTCTAAAAACTTTATTTAAAAAAAAAATAAAAAAAGAGACATTATTCAACATTGCCAAAGTCCCTTTCATTTCACGATGGAGTAACAAGGATTAAAAAAGGAGGAAACTGTGTTGTTTGACATCACAGTGGGCAGGATTTCTGGCACCGCAATTTGTGAATAGGTTGGTGTATCTATTGTGTGAAATGTGCACTTTGTTTTCAATAAGGAGAACTTTGTTATTCATTGAGATGGTGGGTTGCCGTTGACTAGCGGATAACAAATGATAGATGACAACAGAAAGAAATTAATAAAAATATTCAAAGCTCACGATCGAAATCTGGTTGGTTGGTTGGTTGGATTTAATGGCATATCAACTTCTATAGGTTATCTAATGCCAGAGCCTTTTTACACATATATTGTATATATGATTTGTAAATACAAATTTTTAGGTTGGTGATGGTTGGGTTTTGTGGCAAATTAACCTCTTAAGGGTCATTGAGAGTTAAATTCTGATATGTACGTGTGTGTATATATAAATGTCAAAGATTTTTGTTTGTATGAACTTGATGGTCAAAGGTGTTGGTAACATAGTCTATATCTTTAATAGGAGGTCAATCGAAATCTGGATATTAAGTCAAATCTGAAAAAAATCTGATGAAAAAAATCTACGGAACTAATCAAAAACTAATTAATATACTTTTGGGACATTATGTGCTCTTTAATTTCTTGGGTCTTACAGCTGCAATAATACATATATGTGTATGATAGAGAATTCATATATTGGTATGCGTATAAGCGTGGCATATACATGGGAAATTAACTGATTTTAATAGTAAAAAAAGTTTTAATTTTTGTACCCAAAAAAATAGGCTCGACAGCCTGTAATTTTTGAACCTGTATTTTTGCATTAATTTAGCAATTCGCGTTCGTTTTCGAATTTCTTTAAGAATCGCAGACAAGAATATTTGACTGACTGCAAAAAAATTGAAGAATCAAAACCCAAAATAATCTAAGAAAACTTTTCCATCTTGGAATGATAACAATGAAATTTCAACCAATCAGAAACAGAATAAATCATCAACGTTCTTCTCTAATTTCGAGCCTACCTCAATTTTATAAATAGCGGTAAAAATAATACAGCAGCTTGAAGGTTTTACTGATTTATTCTACTTTTGAGTGAAAATCTAACATTCTTCTCCTTCAAGTTTGCATTTATTTCAACACTGCTTAATTATCTTAAATTAAAAGAATATGGTTGCTTACAAATATTATTCGAACTACTATTCGCTCTCTCCTTTGCAGCCACATACATTTTTAACGCCTGAATATATTATCTCTCTTTCATAGTGACATACTCACATAAAATGTATCCATAACTCATGGATATTTTCTCTCCCTTAAAATATTTACACTCCTGCTGATATTACCTTTTCTTTCAAGAAAAAGATTTCTGTTTTTCAGCAAACTTTTACCTTAATTTAAAGTTATAAAATTTATTGATTCGGTGATCAATGTTTTATTCAGTCACTTACCTCTATGTCTGCAACATATACATATGTGTATACCTATAAGATGTGTGTATCTGTGTTATATTTTGACCTTCGACCCGGCCCAAAAATACTATTCCAAGGTAATACACCGGAAGGAAGTGACACATTCCAATGGCCAGTAATCGAAAGAGATCGCGTGGGCGGATTAAGGCTTATGATATGGGACAAGGTGAAGGTCCTATTGTGCCATTACAGTCATGCACCGGAAGAGATTAACCTCTGAACTGCATGACAGTTATTTCCGATTGATGACGATTAAACATTCGATTGCAAAGATCCAGTAGGCGATCGTGTGGGCGTTGAGTTATTATTTAACTCAGTTGAGTTTGGGTCCCAGAGCAGTTGCCAGCAGACTTCCAGACAGTAGAGACCAGATGTGGTAGGGAAGGCCACACCCGACCGAGGGGGCCCTCGGAAAAGCCCCGATGGAGTGGACCCCAAGACCTCTGGTTGAGCATCTAAGAGAACAAGAAAGACACAACGTGACGGTCATATCAGTGGCGTCAAAATATGAAGTTTATGTTCGGTCTCCAGCATCCTCTCACATGCAAACCTTTCAACAACCCTTTTCAAACCTTGCAATAAAGTGAGAGGTAAATATATTTCTAAAGAAGTCTTCCTGCGTTATCCTTCATGCATCTGTCTTTTGTTGTTGTGTCGTTGTGATGCTGCATGAACGTGTAAATGACTATACAACATCTGTACGAGGGTCTATAGGTAGTATATGTATACGTACATGGATGTGTGTGTGTGTGTGAGAGAGAGAGAGAGAGAGAGAGAGAGAGAGAGAGAGATAATGTAAGAAGGATAAATAAAAATAATGTCAGAAGGATAGGAAAAAATTTAAGAAGATCGGCAGATTTTAATCGGTAATAAAATAGGAAAAAAAGGATTTCACATTGGTGATAAAAGAAATAGTTTTTCGTTTCCCTCATTAACAGAGGTCTTTAGCTCTAGAACAGTCAGAGATCAGTTGACATAGCAATAATTTTTAAAAGTATTTTAATTGAGAAGTTTGCTTGGGTAAATAGTTTTCTTTTCTGAAAGCCCATACTTCATAGAAGCAACCAGAAGATAAGATCATTTGTGAGAAGGAGAAGTCGCAAAATAGACCAGTCGGGAATTTGAACCTAAAATAAAAAGCTAAAGTGGGTCACCAGAGACTATAAACATGGTGTGGCATCAGAGAATTTTGCCTACTCTCCTGAATTGCGAGAATAAGGAATTAGCGCCCAAGTTCATTTTGCGAAGTATCACAAGTGTTTCTTCGACTGAGATGAGGCAGAGGAAAACATTTTAAAAAGCTATTATTGTATCATATACATATGCATAGAAATCACGAAACACTGAAGACTCTCTTTAGTTCAGGTACGAAACGTTTATTCACTTCTTGAGTTGAGGTTTTCGATACGAGGAGAGAGAGACACAATTTTTACTATGCTGACTGTTTCTACATCATTCTTCAGTCAACTCCCTAGGTGGACTGCATAGCCCAGAGTCAAAATCTCAACTCTCTGATCCAACAAAACGCGCCGCCCATCCCGTAGCCCACAACTGGACTGGCCACTCCCAGATTCGTATCTCAACTCACTGCTTTTTTAAAAAATCACCAAAATTTCCAGCCCATCGCTTCCGGACATGACGTCATTCACACCCCAGTCACATTTCCTATCTGGAGTTTTTATCATGACATTTGTGATTGTCACATCCTCCGCGCGCGAGCGTGAACACCTGCACTAAGAGCCGAATAATTCAAAGCCTAACCAAACCTATTGATAATTAACGAAAATGATTAACAAAAAACATCACTCCGCAATTATATAACATTATATTCTAAGAATTTGTTTTTGCTTCTTTTTGTTTTTTATGGAGATGGCTCAAGGTTTGTACGGTTTCCATCCAAACCTGTGAACGACTAATCTTTTCTTAACGTGGCATTGAGTCGTTCAGCAGTTGGAACTGTATTAGTAGCCATGAAAAGATTTCCAGACCTTAATACATTAATCTGAACTATAACTATCTGCCAAATATTACAACGTATATATATATATATATATATATGAATCAATTCTCCATTAATTATCAAAATATTTGGCAACGCCGGAAAATCTAACGAGGGGAAAAACGAATAGAAGGATATTCTACAGAACTGCAGATTGACTACCCAAAACACATAAGAATGCTAAGATACTTTTACGCCATGAATATTTCTGATCTGACAAAAGAATACACACACACACACACACACACACACATATATATATATATATATATATATGTGTGTGTGTGTGTGTATTCTCCAGTCCAGTCAAACCGGAGTCAGTACAATTAAATTATTCAAACTTCACCATTCTGGCTGTAATAAATCCATTGGATCTGAGGAAGTACGGTTAAATTAAGAGTTATTGATTCATATCAATACCCATAACAGGATGGAAATAAGTTTATAATCCTAAAGTGTCCGGATGTTGTTTTCCTTTAAAAAATATATATATATATATATATATATATATATTCTTTTGTCGGTATGTTTTATTGAAAATACCTGCGAAGGATTTAGTGTTTAATTTTTTTGTCAGTTCTTCTTTTTAGCGGACGGTATGTCGCAGATTTGGTTTAAGGTAAGTTTAAAACTATCCAAAATCTTCGTTGATGTAGGCCTAGTAATGCTACTTATGACCAACTTTGGTCATCTTAAATGTTTTATATGTTACTGTTTTGTGAACTGCTTGATTAATTCATTGTTCAAAGAAATTTGGGGGCATTTGCTGTGGTAATAGAGAAAGTAGTAATCATTACTAGTAGTTCGTTTTATAAACGCGTGTACTAAATCTATTATTATTCGAATCAACAAATTAATGATGGGAATTTTATTGTTGAGGCAAGTTCATTGGTGAATCGAAGGAAAGAGTAATATTCGAAAGCTTCTTTCAAGGATTTTATTTCCTCAAGGTTTTCAGCAAATAATTATGTGTCATCGATGTATCAGACATACATAATTGGTTAAATGCACATTTTAATGATTATGTTTTCTAGATAAACTAAATAATAGAAAAACAGGGAACTTGGGGACTGTCCATCGCAATGTTGTCTGTGTGTAGATATTACCGTGATGGCTCTACAGAATAAAAGAAATACCCGGAGAGTAGCAAGATTGATTTTTGGTGGTGGAAGTAAGGTATTTTTGTTTACATTGTCAATTATTATACCAATCGGGGATTTAGTGAAAAGCTGGGATGCTATTGTTTGGCCTATTAGAGTACATTTGTTAAAATAATGCTATATTTGGCTGGTAAATATGGTAGGATCACTTGGTTAATAGTTTTTGATAATAGATAAAGAGTAGTGAGAATTTGGGAATGGGCTTCAAGGATAATCAGAGTTTGTGGGATTTTGTGTTTCCCTATGAGAGGCCAGAATTATTACAACCGACGATTTTATTGAGTTTGATGGAGTTTATTTCGGCATTATTAGCAATGATGAGATCATTATCCTTTTTCCTTAGGAGATCTGTGTTCTGAGAAAATTTTAATATGATTTAGTGTGTCTAATGGTAGAGTGTTCGCTAGTGGTCCAGGAGACAGGGTTTCTGTTGTACTCCCTACATAATGAACTCACTCTCCTCCATAAATACATGTCAACGGAGCGCTGACCGGAGTTCACCAGAGTTGATCCAAACCCACGAGACACAATCCCGTGATACCACTTGCGTAGTAGACAATAGTCGTTATCTGGCTTGACTCTCAGCTAACTACTGTCTAACCCGGTTCACTTGTATCTTATTTCTGTTAGTTGAATATATGTTTTCCTATCTACCTTTTTGTGTTCCCCGTGTCTTTCTTTTGCCAGCATCACACCAGTTTCAAACCCAGGTTTAGTCATACCAAAGGCTCAAAAAATGGTACTTGATGCCACTTTGCTTAACACACACGTTATAAGCTACAGATCAAGGGTAAAGTGGAACAAGAGGAATAATACTCTTCCCTACATATCGGTGTAGTAGCTATGGAAAAGGAATCTTTCGGGCCACCTCGACTACGGTCGCCAAGTTTACTTTTACATATGTCAGATAGATTGTAATTTGGAATCATAATCCGACCAGTTTAAAATGACAAATGTATTACTTTTAAGGCCTTTTCTTATTACGATTCTTTTATTCTTTATAGTACATACATGAAACTCTCATCACCTTCGAACTTTCTCTTCCGGCTGCAATGCACTTGTTGTACCGTTCCAACAACTTCTGGAAGGACCCATGGAAGCCCTCTTATGTTATTCGATAGTGGGGATTATACGAGGATCATTAAATAAGTTTCAAGACTTTTTTTTCGTATGGGCACTATTATTGATAGTACACATATGAAACTCTAGTCCCCTTCGAAGTAATCTCTTCCGGCTGCAATGCACTTGTTGTACTGTTCCAACAACTTCTGGAAGGACCCTTGGAAGCCCTCTTGTGTTATTCGGTAGTGGGGATTGTATATTATTATCGAACCTGCTTTTTATGCTTTTAGTTTTCAACAGATCACTGACGCAGAGATGGGCTGTATTTGTCTTTTCATTCACTAGCTATGAAATTCTTTGTTACTGTATCTAAATTTCAGTATTTTTCTTTTAATTTCATGGGGTAATGTATTGTACTGAACGTCAGTTTTTAACCATCCATATTTTCAGTATAACGGAAATAACTATGAAAAATAGAAAGTAGAATCCTTCACTTCTTCCAAAATAAAATCATAAATATTATTGTGAACTGGTGTTCGAAAAGAAACCCAGTATCTAATAAATATAAAATATATAGCTCCGTCTTCACCACCTCGTTTTAAGAGACTGTTGCACAGTCTCTTAAAATGGTGACAAAATGTTTGATTAATTGATAAAAGTTTCCTCTATGAAAGAAATGTTACACATATAAATAACTTTCCTGGAGTACAAGTGACGTAAGGGCTAAAGAGCTGAGGCCTCGAAGTAATACGAGTTCAAACATCAGACCAGCTATTATGTTCTCTTTTGGATTAATACTTTTAAGGAAGGCATGAACCCTCTTATTCCCAAAGTTATATGTTACATAGTATCACTGCTACTGTTCTAGAAGGTTGGCTTTTGCATAAAATAACCAACGAAGATTGATAAGCCATTAAATAAGGAAAGCAAGCTAAATTTTACAAACAGCTAACATTTTTTATATATGATAAAGTTATGATTTTATAACGTAATTATAATCTTATTTTTTATAAGCTATCGATCAATTAAGTAAATTCTCATTATAGATATAAAAAACCATAAAACAACAAAAATAGCATATCAAAGGACGATTATTATTAGAACAATGCCTATAAAATACTTTTACTTGAAGAATTTCTAAAAAAAAATCGCTGTTTAATTTTCAAGTGAATGAAAATTTTGTAAATTTGGCATCTGTGCTAAACGTGATTGTTTTTTTAATTATCCCACTTATTGGAATGATTTCTATGAAATGCTAATCAGAACTTTTCATTTCGAACTAAAATCGAAGCGTTAATATCATGATGGGTAGGTGTTAACTCTGAAATGCTAATTAGAATCCCTCACTCCTTCAGAAATAGAAGCATCAATATCTTCATGGACTCGTATTACAAGAAACCAACGTGTTCAAGTGTCGTATGATATGTTTTATATTCTAGAAAGACTATCAAAATGAATTTTGTACCGAATTTTTATATATCTTTTCTTGATTTTCACTGATGGAGCAAAATAATACAATTTCCCTGATATGGAATATGAAACTCCATTTTTTATCTCCAAATGTATCCGATTATATTACCGGTGATTCATATTTGAGAAGTCGAATTGTGTTGTAAGATAATGTTTACCAAGGAGCTGTAGACAGCTAGTAACTCTTCTAAGTCTAACTCAGTTACTCTAAAGATTTAGAAGGTGGACATGCCATCGACTACGGTAAATCACATTACACGACCGTTGAAATTCCCTTACAATGATTTCAGTAGTGTGAAGTTATTTGTTGCTGAGGCAATAAGGAATGACTATAGGAAGCCTAATAATTCATTTGCTGTGAAAAAAAAAAAAAAAAGAATTCTCGTAAGTTCTCTTGTTGCTTTTTATATCATTACAACATGTACTAGGAAGACAAAAAAAGAAAAGTTCGAGCTAATGTCTCCAAATACATCTTACTTGCTAAGAAGTTTCTAATATATATATATATATATATATATATATATATATATATATATATATATATATATATATACTAGCTTAAAGGCTTCCTTCAGCAGCAATTCTAAGCTTGATGGTGAGTTAAATCTTTAATTTTCTTAATTTTTCCTGTTAAAACAAAGACCATGATGTTAAATAATTGGTTTGGTTTGGTTAGGTGAGGTTGTATGGCATATCAATCATTGCAGGTTATTTAATGCCACATACTCTTTATATATATATATATATATATATATATATATATATATATATATATATATATATATAATTTGTAATCACATTTTGCAAATAACATTTGTGAACAAGCCTGAAGTATTTTTTTCACACAGTTAAATGCTTTCAAGTATTGCAATCTAATAAGAATAATTCTCTTTACTATTCATAATTTGTTTGCACATAGTTAAAAAGTTTCAATTATTGCTCTAGAACAGTAAAAATTTAACGTTCTTCATTTGTTTACACATATCTAAATAGATATAGATGTTATATAAGAGAATAGTCTGTCTTTAATTTCATCTTAAATGAGTTAGAACTAATTTGTTTACACTTTAATATTGCCATTTTTCTACACAGTTAAATAGTTTCCATTATTGTTAACACTTCTAATTATATTCAATATCAATTATTCGTTTTCACACAGTTAAATTGTTCAAAATGGAGCAACTTATTACTAACACTTCAATTAAACATCAGTCATTTGTTTACACACAGATAAATGATCAAAGAAATCTACGTGGTACATTCAATAAGTTTCCAGACTTTCTTGTACAGGCATTTAGAATTGTCGTAGATTCTTGAAAATTCAGTATTTAATTTTGTCTTTAGTTAATTGAAGGTTTTGCAGGAACATTGTCATTTGACATGAAGATTGAATGAAGGCTCGAAATCAAGTGTGACCCATTGACCACAGCCAACTCATTTCGTCTTTTTTGGTTGGCAAAACGTTTTAGTAAATACTATTTATATTCATATACCAACACCTTTTTATCTTATTTATATGTGACTTTTTCCTTTCATAAATAGATTCACATTTCATCTGGTTTATTTTTTTCGGGTATAAAGTTTCTTTTTTTTAGTTGTTTTTTCTTTATTTAAAATTACAAAGGAAATTGATAATTAAAAAAATATACATGAAAGTATTATAACAAGGAAGGTAGAATATGTTACCTCCAGTTATACTAAAATGAAGAAATAAATGAGTCGACGAAGATATTGAAAGTTTTTAATTTGGAAGTTTTAATAATAGCTTGAGTCGAAAGGAAACTTTTGTGCTGTAAGTTGCAGAACGAATACTGTTGTAAATGGTTGAATGGGAATTTAGTTTCACCAAGAAACTTATGGCCCTGTTATTCTAGGAGACTGGAGTAAGAGTGAGAAGATGGTCTCCTAAAGAACAATGGACAAGAGTTGAAGTCGATCTCTCATGTTGAATAGAGAAAGAAAGATGTCACAAAGAACTATAGATAAAAATTGCTGACGTGCTCTCATGCTGGATAGGTCTGTGTGCTCTGGTTCCCAGTGAGATAAGAGAGAGAGAGAGAGAGAATGAATGTAACCTTGCCTTTTTATTTTGCCCGGGATAATGACCCAGACCGAATGGCATCACTTATTCTTATTGGACAAAATGTACAAACCGAATTTCAACGGCCAACAAATTCCCGCACCAGACAATGAATTTGAAAATATAAATCACCACGTGGTTTAACAGTAGACCGACGCACAACTGAAATCTAGCGCTTTCTGCTACAGGATCATTCTTTTATCATCGCTTCCTATGACTTGAAGGATATCCCTGTGACGTAATGGTTGACTGTGACATCGTATGAAACAAATTCAAATGCCAGTCATGCAATTACATTCACTTTCGGACTAATACCCTTGAGAAAGGTATAAATTACTTGATTCTCCTTTTAATGGTTAAATATTACCTCTACTGTTCTTCAACATATATGGCTTTAGCATTAAATAGCCCACAATGATCTACGAGGTGCATACGATAAGTTTCCAGACTTTTTTCGTATGGGCATTTAAAATTGTCGTACTCTTGAAAATGCAGTATGTTATTACTATACATCTTATGTAATGACTAACGAATTTTCATGATTTCAAGTTCAAATCAAAAGCTACAGCAGCGATTGGAATACACCCATCTAAAGCCTGATTGTCACAGCTGGTGAATTTCAAAAATGCAATCTGGACGTGAGGAAGAACGATATGCAATAAAATTCTGTTTTAAACTAGGAAAAAATGCCATGCGATAAAAGCTAGATCTACTGCTTTGACCCAGAGACCAAGAGACAGAGTTCCCAGTGGAAGCATGCTGGCTCTCCCAGGCCCAAGAAGGCCAGACAGAGCAAATCCACCAACAAACTTTTGATGATCTCTTTTTGTGACAGCACTGGCATGATCTACATGCACTGGGTTCCCACTGGACAGACAGTCAACAAGGAATACTATGTGGAGGTTTTAAGGGAGTTCAGGAAGAGATTCCTTGGGAAGAGGCCAGCACTCTTCAAATCGGGTCAGTGGCATTTCCAACAGGACAATGCACCAGTCCACAACTCCATCCTTGTCACAGACTATTTGACCAAGATGGGCATCAAGACAGTTCCTCAGCCTCCCTATAGTCCAGACCTTGGTCCCTGTGACTTTTGGTTATTCCCTAAGCTCAGAGACAATATAGGAGATGAAAGAGGCTGTGACGAAGGTAAATGACACTCTCACACAAGAGGATTTCGATGGGGCCTTCCAGAAGTTGTTGTAACGGTACAACCAGTGCATTGCAGCCGGAGGAGATTACTTCGAAGGGGACTAGAGTTTCATATGTGTACTATCAATAAAAGTGCCCATGGAAACTTATTTAATGATCCTCGTATTTCAAGAAATTCAATTTAGCATTAGTCATTTCTTTTCACTCAGTTTGAAATTCAAAAAGGTTTTTTGACCCATAGATAGGACCATATCAAATACTACCACTCTGGATCTGAGTTGGTCTGGGAGTGATGGCTATGAAAGGATACATTCTCCAAAGCTTCAGCTTTACTATAGCCTCACCCTCGGATTGTTTTATGTCATATCAAAGACACTGGTTGGGTAAGTCTTACCTCTATGCAGAGATTTAGTCTGTATATTATACAGTTGACTGGGATCTAAAGAGTTCTTTTGGATTAGTTGTTTAATGGCAGATCAACCTTTATTGATTATTTAATACTAAGGTTATTCTTATAAAAGAATAGCAGTGCTACAATTCAACTTATAACAGGGACGGATAAAAGGGTTCATTACGAAAGTGGAGTATGAACACGCTTACTATGATGTCACAGAGCAACTCTTTGCCTATTACACCACAAGGATTCCATCTTTTTTTAAGAACTGCAATTTTATCGTACATATAAAATATAAAGATTGTGTAAAGCTCTAGTGTTCCAAGATATTAAAATAAAGATACAATTAAATAAATATAACTAGTGATTTTCTACCTTTTCTTCTTGCGATAGATTAAAGCATTTAGGATAAATACTACTAATTTGATTAATCAGCATCATCATTATCATCAAGCCGTTGTGATAGCGAGAATTCATTCAATTCTCTTTTTTGCCATCGGTCCCTATCGGTCATTGCTCTTGGCAAATCAACGCATCATCCAGTGCCAGCACAGAGCTTATGAATGTCAGTTTTTGTTTTGGGCAGTCCGTGTGAAGCATTCCACACTAGAACGTAGCTAAATGTTCGTCATCGTTTCTCCACGCAAAGAAAGTCGTTATATAGTCGAAGTTTTATGGAGTGCTGATAACAGGATTTCTTCTAAACAACACGCAGCGTCTTTAAGAGATCTTTTAAAAGTATATTCATTTATCGAACGCTTTCTATTTAAGAGTGTCTTTAATAGAATATTTCTTGAATACACATCTGTTGCCGACTCAAATGAGAACAGAAAATTGATAAAGGCAATTTAATTCACTAAATAGATGATAGGCGGCATTTTTGAAAATTACTTGTTAATCATTCGTGACAAATTGTTATTTTCAAGAATAACGTAAAAGTTTTAACGCAACACACACACACACACACACACACACACACACATATATATATATATATATATATATATAAAGAAACAAATACGATCCACTACAGGAGAAATCAGAAACACGTACCCCAAATGACAAATATGTCTACATAGAAGCTGCAGCTGAATGCATACCAACTAAACTAAGAAAAAAAAGGCAGAGTTCTCGAGGAAACATTAGCAATTAGAAAAAAACTAAACGACGTGAAAACCGCATCCCTATGTAATAGAAGAAAACCAACTAACGCTAACGCTCAAAAATTTAAGAAGCGAACTAAAAAACGCATGACTAAAAGAACAAACAGACAACATCCAAGATCAGATCAATAAAATTAGAGACTTGGATGAACAAAAGCAATCTAGGACAGCATGGCATACAGGGAATGAGGTGAGTAGAAGGAAGAGCACCGCAAGAGCTAAACTAAAAACTACCAACCAAGAAGAACGAATACACCTGCGGAAACAATATTTCAAAAATCTATTCGGAAAATCCCCTAGAGTTCCGCATGAACCTATCTCAAAAATCATTAGCAATCCACTGGACATCAAGCTAGGACAGTTTACGCAAGAAAAACCGACGTAGTATCACGATAAATTAAAAATAGGAAAGCTGTAGGTCTTCATTAAATAACCCTAGAAGTATGGAAAACAAGGAAATTTGATGATATACTGCTCCGATACTGAAACACAGTATACAACCAGAACATAAAAGACAGATGGACAAAGTGCTGTATCTTCAATTTCCTCAAGAAGCGTCTCCTCCGAATAGCCAAGAACTACCGAGGTATAACCCTTACTTCCATAGCGACCAATATATACAATGCTCTACTACATAACTGCATCGAACCTGAAATTGAGAAAATTCTTGCGAAGAACCAAAAGGGCTTTCGAAAAGATCGATCCAAGACATGACAAATTTTGAAAATCCGTCCAATATTAGGTGTTCACGCAAAAATCTCGAAGCGACACTATTATTTGTAGACCTCTCAAAAGCATTTGACTCCATACACAGAGTAAAGATGGAGCAAATACTTCTAGCCTACGGTCAACCAAAAGAAACTATAACAGCCATAATGATGCTAAATAAGAATGTTACATAGCCAAATATACGGATGTTTGAAATAGACATTGGGAATCTAAAAACACGAAACTTTACGAAATTCTTTGTTCAGGTACGAAACTTTTTATTACATTTGAGTTAAAGGTTTTTCGACATGATGAGAGAGAGACACAATCTTTCTATGCTGACTGCTTTTACATCGTCAGCTCTCAACCCAACCAACGTGCGGTGCCCGTAGCACACAATTTCGTTTGGCCTCGCCCAGCTCTGAATGTCGACTCTCTCGTTTGGAGGCAGGAACTCAACTCACTGCTTTTTCTCCAATCTCAACCCACACTTCCAGTGCATGACGTCACTCACATCCCCTGGTGATATTTCCTATCTGGGATTTTTATTTTGATATCTCTGAATGACACATCCTCTCCGCGCGTGCGTGAACACCTGCTTTAATATTGCACCTAACTAACCCATGCGCTAAGCGAAAGGTTCTCATCCTAACTAAACCGAAAGGCAAGATATACAAAAGGAAATCCCTCCGCAATTATATTAGAACACGAAAGTAGAAGTTCGCTCACCGGCTGGACACACAGACTTCTTTGACATTGCTGCAGGTGGGCTGCAAGGGGACACATCCGCCCCATACCTGATTTTTATATGCATAGACTATGTACTTCGAACGTCGTTAGATTTAAGGAAAGAAAATGGCTTTACTTTCGCAAAGGCAAGAAGTAGAAGTTACCACGCATGAACGATTACAGACGGCGTCTACGCTGATAACATAGCGTTTCGGGCAAATAGACCCGCCCAGGCTTAATCCCTGTTACATAGTCTGGAACAGGCAGTGGGTAGCATAGGCGTCCATGTCAATTAAGGCAAAACATAGCTCATGTGCTTTAATCAAAGATGTGACATCTCCACACTGAATAGTAGATCTTTGAAACTTGTGGACAAGTTCACCTACCACAGAAGCAGCGTCTCATCTACCGAAAAAAATATATCAATACGTGCCAAGTGAATGCTTGGACAGCTATCGATAGACTATCGGTTATATGGAAGTCTGACCTATCAGATAAAATAAAGCGCATTTTTTCTAAACAGCGTTAGTGTCAATACTGTTATATGGATGCACCATATGAATGCTGACTAAGCGTATGGAGAAAAGCTTGACGGCAATTGCACAAGAATACTGCGAGCTATATTGAACTAGTCCTGGAGGCAGCATCCTACAAAGCAGCAGCTGTACGTACACCAGCCACTTATCTCAAAAACCATCCAAATTAGACGATCAAGATATGCAGGAAACTGCTGGAGAAGTAAGGGAGAGCTTATAAGTGATGTACTCCTGTGGACTTCCTCACATGGACGAGTAAGGCAAGGGCGACCGGCTCGAACCTATCAACAACAGCTCTGTACAGATACATGATGTAACAAGGAAGACCTACCGAGAGCGATGGACGATAGGGATGAGTGGCGGGAGAGGTTTAGGGAAATCTATGCAAGTGGCATGAGTTGATATATATATATATATATATATATGTGTGTGTGTGTGTGTGTGTGTATGTTTGTATGTTGATTGTGTAAAGAGAAATATGAATGTATATATATATATATATGTGTGAATGTATATATATATATTTATATATGAAAAGTTGTGTTAAAATATTTTCGTGTCATGGATAGGATCCTAAAATTTGTTTGCACTTGCTTAATTCTATATATATATATATATATATATATATCATAAAGCGAGTTAACTACGTTATAAAAGATATGGTTGGGTGAGAAAAGGGAATCGTGTAGGAATTGTGCAAGACATTAAAATTAGATCATTCTGACAAAGATATGTGCAAAAATTAAAGTCTTTCAGCGAAAATGAGGTGCTTAAAGTTCTCTGGAACGTTTGATACTCAAACGGATCACCCAATTCTGGCTAAAAGAGCAAAGTTGGTTTTAATTTCTCAAGAAAAGAAAAGGTGTTCATTCGTGGATATTGCTGTTTTAGCGGACCATGGACTGACACTGAAAAAAAGCGAAAGATAGGTAAATACTTTTACCTTGCTAGAGAGCTGAAAATGCAATGAAGCATGAACGTTACAGTGATAGTTATAGTAATCGTTAACCTTGGAACGGTCTCTAAATGCCGAGTAATGAAACTGGAGGTGCAAGATTTCAAAATGAGAATCAAGACTATCTAGGCCTCAGCACTGTTTGCGACATATGATTGCATTACACACGTATGTATACCTTCCACTATTCATAATCAGCTGCCACCGATTTATCGCTCTTTCAAAAGCTAAAAAAATACCAAAAGTTATGTTTCGCACAATGGACGAGATTAAAAGAAAGCTACGAAGCAGCTGATGGGGATCACGAAATATGACTTTATAGAATGCTTTGAAAAGTGTATGAGATTCTATCCTTCAAGAGGACTAACATGCAATGTCCCTAGGAAGGCTAATTTTTCATTCGTATCAAATTGTTATATATTTCCTGGACAGTCATCGTCGTCACTGTAAGATATGTCTGCAATTTGTAAATTTTGGTCTTATGTTTAATTATTATTTACTTTGTAAAATCTGATCGATTTAGCCGAAATCAAATTGCAGCAACCTTTTTCACTACTCTTTGTAATATTAGCAAGACCTTCGTCTGGATTTTTGCATCTTAATTTCAGATTTTCAGTTATTTATAAGAGAGCGTAAACGTTTTGTAATATTTCGTTTTGCTGAGTTCGGAAAATTGACCAACTACATAGAACTATGAGATGCTAAACTCAGCTGATATTCTTGAAGGCTTGGAGCATGGCTATAGAATCCACAGCTTCTGGCTTATCTGACTTTTTCTGCTCACCCTGAACTGTGAGATACCAAAATCATCTGTTAATCTCCAAGTGTGCCTCTAAAGCTAGGAGTATGGCTTTAGAATCCACAGCTTCTGGCTTATCTGACCTTGTCTGCACACCCTGAACTGGAAGATGTCAAAATCATCCAATAATCTCCATGTGTGCCACTAAGGCTTGCAGCATAGTTAGAGAATACACAACTTTTTGCTCTATCTGACTTTGTCTGCTCACACTAGACTGTAAGTTTCAATACTCTTCTGTTATTCTCCAAGTGTTACTCGGTGTCTTTGCGTCGATGGCTTGATGCATGTTTTCAGAATCCCCTTGCCTGATCGCTTGTGGTTTTTACAACCTGAGTTGGGTTTCTTCGACCATCTTGTTGCTGCTTTGTGATTTAATTTGCCTTCATTTTTCACAAAATTAATGTTTGTAGTTGTTTCCTCTGCGTTATGGCCGTGTAGAACTTGTAAATCAAAAGTTTCCTAACTAAAGTGTTCGTTCATTTGTGCAACTTTCAAATCTCAGACGGAATTGAACAATGTACAATACATCCGTGCACAAAGCATCCCAATACTGTGCATACAAACCACGACTTGAATTGCTTTGATCACGTGATATACTCGTAATGAACTAGTACGTACTAAAATATTGCAAAACTTTTGACTCGTCCTAATATTTTTGTAAACAGCACTTTATGTTATGTATGTAGATTTTATTAATAAAATTAGTTCCTTTGTCTTGTTAAATATTTTATTCTGAGAGTGTATATGTTTGTTTGTGTTTTTTTAATTTTTTCTTTAATGAATATCGTTTAGAAAACAGATTCAATTAGAGGTGACAATTTAATTTGTTTTCCGATATTCAACTGAAAACCAAATAATCGAAAATATATTTAGCTTACTTCAAAGTCAATGCACGTCTGCCCTGTTTTATTTTAAAGAAAAATTGAATTTCTCGTCGAATATGATATTCTCAAATGGCACGAGATCAGATTAAAAACAATGGTGGATAAAATAAGCTTCTTTATTCAATTTGGGATGCATAATTAAATGAAATTTTGTTTCGAAAACAGATTTTACAAAATAGAAAAACTGGTATTCACTTGTTGGTACTTGCATGTTTGGTCCAAGTGAAAAAGGTTCAACTAAGATGATATGTTTCCAGAGATGTTGTCAGTATTATAACTGCAATCACATTTTTTAAAAAAAACTACTGAAACATTACTTTATCTTTGCAGATGTTGAGTGTGTAGAGAGTTGAATATATATATATATATATATATATATATATATATATATATATATTTATATATATATATATATGTATATATATATGTATATATATATATATATATATATATATATATGTATATATATATATATATATATATATATATATATATGTATATATATATATATATATATATATATATATTTGTTCGCAAATGGCCCGGGAGACCTGGGTTCAATCTCCAGGTCGAGTCATACCAAAGACTCAAAAAATGGTACTTGATGCCTCCTTGCTTAACACTCAGCATTATAAGGTACGGATCAAGGGTAAAGTAGAGCAATCCAGGGAAGGAGTAGCGCCCTCCCCTACACATTGGTGTAGTCGCTATCGATATATATATATATATATATATATATATATATATATATATATATATATATATATATATCATGTCGTGCCGCCAGTACGGATATCCCTGACCCTCTCTCGGCATCCTCCCTATCGTTCATCACTTCTGGCAGGTCCTCAGGGCTACATCCCGTATCCTCACATAACTGCTGTATGTAGGTTCGAGCTGGTCGTCCTGCTTTTGCTCGGCCATATGAGGTGGTCCATTGGAGTACATCACTTATGAGCTCATTCCTGCTTCTCTAGCAGTGTCATGCATGTCTGGTTTGTCTAACTTTGATAGATTTCGTGATGGGAGGTAGGTGGCCGTACAGTTGGTGCTTTGTTTATATATATATATATATATATATATAGTACAAAAATTATTTTCGTGTCCTGGATAGGATCCTATAATGCTTATGGTAGTGAGGCTTCGCTTCTGGAAATTTACGATATATAGAGTCACTTTTTCTTTTCTGTTACTCTCAACTCTTTTTCGCACACAGTAAAATGGTTTCAAGTATTGCAAAGTAACAGTAACAATATTACATCAGTGATTTGTTTGACCACATAGTTTGTTCTATTTGACTCATAGATAGGTCCCTATAAGGTGCTACCACTATGGGTCAGAGTGGACCTAGGAGTAATGGCCCTAAAAGGGTCTTCACATTTTCCTAATATCAATGGCAGGGGCCTAACCAACAGATGGCTAAATGTCATTTCCAGGACATTCATTGAGGGGGGTCTTAGCCCTCTGTAGAGATGCAGTCAGTGTATTCCAAAGCCCCAGACGAATAGATTAGATAAAGAAATAAGGAAGAGTTCATAGAAAAGGAAATCGTCAGCTGGGCAGTCAGAGGAAAATGCCACTCAATTTAATGCTGGGTTTTAACCTCCCTTTGAACTCTCTTTCAAAAGCAAGGAGACATGAAGTGATATTTTTGAATTGATGAAGGAATTTTTAAATCATAGACCATCCCAAAATGTGAGGGGAAGGTTTCATAGTCCAAAATTTAAGCCATACCTTCTCCTCTACTTGTTATAAATTAACTGATTCTTTTAAAAAATCATGAATTTGTGTATGACCTTATTCATGGTTGGCCCTTTGTTGTCGGTCCCATAGCCAAGGATCAGGTTCTCTGGTGGTGAGAGACCACTACTTCATTACCGCTGACTGACGGGAAATAAAATTTCAAAACTTTAATTATGTTTAACTTTTTCAGTAGTTTCTCATGGCCAAAGACGGTGTCTGGGTGTATTTCACACTTGTTTGATGGGCATTCGTATACGGTTCTGGATTTCCGGTTTCGATATGCATATGCGACCCCAGTGGGGATTAGTAAACTGTCTGGATTCCTTGAGTGCTTCTGGCTTACACTTCCTGTGACCTCCTGACAAGCATAATTTTACAGAGCCAGTCTAATCTTGTGCATGTTCCTCCATATGTTTTGTACATATACCAGCACGTGAAACATTACCAGATTAAATGCACAGATAATATTGCTGGATAACAGTAAATTAGGGGTCTTCGAGCCGCAGCCCGTGAACTACTTGTGGCCTTCAAGGGCCATCCGTGTGGTCCTTCACGTAACTTTTAAAATTTTCTCTTCGAATTTTGATATTGACTGTAAAGAATTAGCATTAAAACTCATTTATATTCAGTTTTCAGAAGATTTGAAATCCAAGTTTCTTGCTTACAACCGGCTCAATTTCAGTAAGAAACACGTGCTTCTATGAAAACGATTCCCTAAATCTTAATACTCACATCCAACCAGAAATGTGCATTTCTGGTACTATAGTTTTCTGTGAACTGTTTCTCTCTGAAATGAAGCATGCCAGATTATGTTGCGTTTTCAACTGTCAACTAATCATTTGTCTGGTGTGTTCCTTCAATCACTCTCTTCAGTTAAACTTTATATCATGTCTTTTTTTGATATCTTATTAACATGAATTTATTTTCTTTTTTACTTTAAGACCATTGACCCGGACTCTCGTGATATATATATATCCAGATCAATACGTGGACAGATTCCAAAAGAAAACACGTATTAAAAGTCTTTAAACTATAACCATAGCCCATCCCAAAATGTGAGGGGAAGGTTTCATAGTCCAAAATTTAAGCCATTCCTTCTCCTCTACTTGTTATTAATTAACTTATTCTTTTAAAAAATCATGATTTTGTGTATGACCTTATTCATGGTTGGCCCTTTGTTGTCGGTCCCATAGCCGAGGATCAGGTTCTCTGGTGGTCATTTTCCACTGACAGACGGGATTCCCTAAATCTTAATACTCACATCCAACCAGAAATGTGCATTTCTGGTACTACAGTTTTCTGTGAACTGTTTCTCTCTGAAATGAAGCATGCCAGATTATGTTGCGTTCGCAACTGTCAACTAATCATTTGTCTGGTGTGTTCCTTCTATCACTCTCTTCAGTTAAACTTTATATCATGTCTTTTTGGGATATCTTATTAACAAATTATGATTGTTACCGAGTGAATTTATTTTCTTTTTTACTTTAAAACCGAAGACCCGGACTCTCCTGATATATATATCCAGATCAATACGTGGACAGATTCCAAAAGAAGACGCGTATTAACAGTCTTTAAACTATAATTTTATTTTCGTGAGCATATGTCTGTGTTCCCATAGGCATATGATGCACTGATACGGGTGGTACAATGTTACAAGGTTACCAAAATTAAACTATGGGGTTGTTTTTTCTAGTATGGGCTTATAATACAAAAATCAACAATGAAATCTTCCTTCAGTGTGTTTTAAAAATATTTCCTGATAATATAAAATGGCAAATTTAATTTTCAGTTCCTTTCAGTTCTATCCTTAAAAACAAAATGAATCAATTGCGCATCTCACACTTTCTATAGTCTAGAAATTTATTGTTCATGCATGACGCATATCCCCAAGTATAATTCAATATTGTGTATTGATCACCATTCAATTTATGATTATGTAATAATAGTTTGTTAATATTTGAACCTAATGTTAACTCTTTTTTTTATCGAGCAATCTTGAACAAGTCCTGGCGGCAACACCCCACAAGACACCAACTACACGGCCACCTGCCTCCCATCACGAAAACTATTCAAGTTAGGCGAACTAGACATGCAGGGCACTGCTGGAGAAGCAGGGACGAGCTCATAAGTGATGTACTCTTATGGACCCCCAACATATGGCCGAGCAAAAGCCGGACAACCAGCACGAACATACATTCAGCAACTATGTAAGGATACAGAATATAGTCCAGAAGACCTGCCAGAGGCGATGAACGATAGGGAAAAGTGGCGAGAGAGAATCAGGGATATCCATGCTACTAGCACGACATGATGATGATTAATCTATTATCTTAATGTGACCGATTGTTGTCTTTTTTAAAGAGAATAAATATATATATATATATATATATATATATGTGTGTGTGTGTGTGTGTGTGTGTGTGTGTGTGTGTGTGTGTGTGTGTGTGTGTGTGTGTGAAGAGACAGGGAGGGAAACGTGGAAACATAGCACTATTGAAAATAATAGAATACTAAGAATTTTCTCATTTTTTCATTTGAAAATATTTTTACATATGAGATATGACATCATATAATAACATCCCCTGAAAATCGTTTAACATCCCTGAAAATTAAACTTGGGCAAATTATTCACTTAAAAATAAATACAATCTCTGAAAATTTTTTTTATCTTATATCTACACTTCTACAACCACACCCACTCACACACACACAGAGAATATATATACATATATATATATATATATATATATATATATATATATATATATATATATATATATATATATATATATATATATATATCAAGTAAATAAGGACTGTAAATATCCAAAGGAGGGCTCAATGCACCGCTATATAATACAAATATACATGCAGAGCAATATATATATATATATTGTTTAAAAAGACAAGAATACTTTTTTCTAAATTTCTTCTTTTTAAACACACACACACACACACACACACACACACACCCAGACACACACACATACACGCACACGCACATATATATATATATATATATATATATATATATATATATATATATATGAAAATATTCTCTTGTATGATTCTTTCTAAAAAGTGACACTTTTTTTCGAAACTGAGGCAATACAGAAAAATTACAATGAAGAGGTAGGCAAGAAACATGAGACAAAAAAAAAGTCAACCACAGGAAATTTAGCGGTAAACATTGTTTTCTCCAAATAAATCAGGAGGAGAGGTTATACTAAAATCAAAAATGTCAAATAAAAGGTGTTTTTAAAATTGTTATTGTTTACATAGGCATGGACAGTGCTTTATGAAGCTCTTCGAGGACAGATAGGTGGAAAGTCTCTAAGATGCTAAATAGTTTGTGATTATATATATATATATATATATATATGTATTACTGGACCAAAACGGACAGAGAAAAATCTGAAACATTTTATATCATTGCCACAAATTTCAATGACACCTCAATGTCTTAGATTCACACTGGAATATTATATTTTCCTTCATTATTGTTGTTAAAAACGTCCCTTAGTTGTAACAAAAAGTTGAAAATTCTCAGAAATAACAAAACGCAGGAAATTCGTGAGTATATTCTAATTTGTGATTAGTCCTTAACTAATGACTATAACTAGTTATTTGAGTTTCAAAGAGGTCAAATTATAGCATGCAATGTTTATAGACTGACCGTTCGTGATATTGCAAATAAAGTATAAAGCCAATATTCATAAGTTAAAATGAAAAGAAAGCTGGAAATTATCGCCAAAAAGAAAGGCATGTCTGCAAGAGAAAAACTCTGCATTTGATATTAATGGATACCCTACCAAATTGTATGTTGTCATATACCCTCATAATTTTTCATAAACTTCATCAGTTAACTTTAAAAATTTGTTAGCTTTGTTTTTCTTACTTAATTCTATTTATTTTTTTATCCCTCTCTCTCACACTCTCTCTCTCTCTCTTCCTCTCTTTCTCTCTCTCTCTCTCTCTCTATATATATATATATATATATAACTTTGATGAATATAATCAAGATATAAATGTCTGTAAACAATAAAAATACTTTTGATACACACACACACACACACTATATATATATATGTGTGTGTGTGTGTGTGTGAGTGTACATATATATATATATATATAATAGTAAACACTCAACAAACCGTCATTTGGCTATTTATTTGGCTACAAATTTATTTCGGTTAGCTAAACTATATAAGAAACCAACCTCTTCAGATAGCCATCAAAATGGAGCGAAGCTTATTTTATTTTATAATTTGACAATTTCTTGAGTGTTTCCAATTATATAAATTTGCCCAGTATGATATTTATAAATCTATTGATTAATTATCATACGTTGACCACTCCTAGAGATTTACGAGAATCCTTTGATATATTCTCAAACGGCATTATTCCCAACTCATCTTCTTTCGATATTCTTTAAGTATTATATATATATATATATATATATAAAGGATTGTTTTTTGTAATACTTCATGAAAGCAAAGGTCGCAGACAAACTTCCATGGCATTTAATATATAAATCTAATATACGTATATTTATATATTATTATTGCATAATAGCTCTATCACAGATATTGAGCTCTCTTCAAATTATATCTCACTTGGTTTGCTACAAACCCACGAAGTGAATTAATGACAAACAACCCTGTTACAATATATATATATATATATATATATATATATATATATATATATATATATATATATATATATATATATATAAAGCTGTTATGACTAAATCTGTATAGGTATTCACTCGAATATGGTCGATTAAAACAAACAGAATGATATTTGTTACTTAGGAATAATGAAATTCAAGTGATAAAAAATAACGGAATATTAAAAATATTTAATGGAATCAAATTTGTTGACTATGTTATAGCATATATCTATTTTTATTCGTAAACATATTTTTTTTAAATTCTCTTGATTTATAGATGTCTTGGATTTCACTATTAGAAATCCAACTCTGTTTTGTTTTCTGTGCTTTCCAAACAACGCACCTTCGTTTCACAGGAAACCTTGAGAATGTTGTATTTCTTGATGATAGAGAAAACCTCAACCCATTAGTTACACTATCTAGTTTTAAGGTCTGTGGCACACACACACACACACTCACATACACACAAACAAAAGGGAATGTGAATTGCTTAATTCTAAAAGTTAATACCTTTTAATTTATATCAGATTATAATAGATAGATATGAAGGACTCTGTAATCATGCTTTGATTGTTATTTACTTTAAGAAATAAGGATAAAGGAGAATATGAATACTGACTCAAAATTGTTATTATTAGACTGCAAATTAGAATAGAAATTGTTTTATTCTAGATACCAATAATTCACCAAGAAATTAGATCTACAAATTTCGACTTATACATGAGTATATGTGATAAACAAATGTATAAGATAATATGATAATACAATGAAGAAGAAACTACAGATAAAATGTTGATGTAATGGCAATAACTGGAAAGTATGGAATGGTGCATTCTGAAGGAAATAAACGAGTAAAGTCACGTTTGGCAAATGAAGAATAAGTATGATTTATTTTTGTCACAAAATATTGATGTGATCGCAAGACTTGGAATCATATATATATATATATATATATATATATATATGTGTGTGTGTGTGTGTGTGTGTGTGTGTGTGGAGGCACAATATCGACCGATAATTTCTATGTTATCAATACTACATTCTGTGCAGGGGAAATATACGACCCGGTATAGATTTATTATTAGATCAACGTTTCCTTATCTCCTGATGTAACAAGAATATCGAGGTGATTATTTTAACCGTAGGAATTCTATTTTTAAAGTGCGGCGACTGCTAATATAAACCCTGCATACAATATTTGGAACGAACAGGGAAATGTAATACAAAACGAGGATGTAAGTCAAATGCTTAATGCATAAGCAAAACTTTGTTCTCACATCTATAAAATATTTAGGACTGCAATGGAAATATTACCATAAAAGTGAAAGTGATAAATCTACTTACTTGAATTAACCCCAGATTCGCTTTGACGCATATTCAGTTACACAGTTATATATATATATATATATATATATATATATGAATTCACCATATATATATATATATATATATATATGAATTCACCATATATATATATATATATATATATATATATATATATATATGAATTCACCATATATATATATATATATATATATATATATATATATATATATATATATATATATAATGCATGTTCAATAAGATAGTAAAGACACATTTTGTCTGTATAATTTAATTAAAATCCTTTCGAGTTTCCCCATAAGTGTCTTGATTTCAGGTTGGAATTGGTGAATGTATTAACCAAAATTATCCCGAGCGCTTTTGAACCCTTCATAGGCCATCATCAGGGGTTGCGTGCATGTGTAAAGAGTTTGTTTTTTTTAAATGAGTTTTGAACATTTTTGTAAGTTTTTTAAAAACATAACAAATAATATGCAGACGCAACTTTCAAAACTCATTTAAAAAAAAAACAACAACACTCTTTACACATGCTAATAACCCCTGACGATGGCATATGAAGAGTTCGAAAACACTCGGGACAATTTTGATAAATTCATCTACCCATTCCAACTTGAAATCAAGATACTTATCAGGAAACTCGAAAGGATATAATTGAATTATACGGACAAAATATGTCATTACTATTAAATGAAACATGCTTAAATGAACGACTACAGCCTAACCACACACACACACACACACACACACACACATATATATATATATATATATATATATATGGAGAAATAACACATGGGAAAAATCCAACTAAATGTGAAAAAATGTGGAAACGAGGTTAAATCGAAACACATACAACTTATTAAATAAATATTTCGTCTTTATTTATCCGAAAATTTCATCAGAATATTTGTGATTACGTAGCGGTAGGCATTAAAGGAGATAGATGAAAAGAAGGAGGGACTAAAAGAAAGAGTGGCAAAAAGGAAAAAGAAAGAAAAAGAAAGATAGAAATAAAAATTTGTGGGTCGAAGGTGTGTAGTAATGGCAGGTCATATTGGCCACGCGTTTACACATAATGAACAGCTGGGCAGTAGATAAGCAAAAAGGAAAAAGGCACAGCTGGCAACGAGAATATCAAATTCTGCAAAAGAAAAATATCTCAACGGCATATTTAAAAGACAAAATATTTAGAATTATGGAAGCGTGGTAAGGAAAATCATTAATCTAAATAAGTTTATGTAAGTTGTTAAAGGTATATTTTATGAGTCCAGAATGTTCAGCCATTGAATGAAAAATTGCGTTTTAACTGTAATTAGTTTATTTATTGCTAAATACAAAAGATAAAAAATAAGGTAAACATACTTGAAGTCTACAAATTCCAAGACTTTATATATATATATATATATTAAATCCATATTTAACAACCCCTCCGCTCGGGCAGGATATGATACAAGCTCAATTTTTAAGCGGAGTTTAACAGGTTTGAATTCAGAGTTTTTCTTCTCCTAGACTAGTTGCCTTATCAAGGCTAAAGAACCCAGTCTGTCGTACTATTTACCCATAGCTGGAGGGAGAATAATTGGATTTATACCTTTCCCAAGGGTATTAGTGCTATGTGAAATGCAATCAGCCTCGTCCAGTATTTGAACTCGTATAAATATTTTAAATCGGAAAGGTTTAGTTGATCAGGCTAAGAAACACACCATCATTTGTTTTGGCGGAGTTTTCTATGGTGTACTGGCTAACGTTCTAATCAGTGACATCTTACTGAGTGAGTTTGAGATCGAGTCACACAATTACATTCACGTTCGGACTAATACCCTCGAGAAAAACTATGGAATTCCTTATTCTTCAGCTATAGGTTAAATAATACTTCTACAGTTATTCTGCAAGGATGACTTTTGTATTAGATAACCAGCAAAGGTTGATACGTTATTAAACAAAGAAATAAACAAAGAAGATATTAATTAGTGCTTATCAAACACTTTTTCCTTGGCCAAAATTGTATTGAGTGTTACATTTCATGCATTGGTTATTTTTTTACGTGATTAACTTTGTCCATAACAACCACAATAGTAAATAAACAAATAATCCATTCCCACCCCATTAAAAACAATGTAAATGTGTACATACTAAAATATTTATGTATTGTTTTATCGTTATTTGTAGCAGCAATAACGATTCTCTATAGAAACACCAAAGTGAAAGTACGTTCACCAGATGGAGACACAGAATACTTCGACATTGTAGCAGGAGTACTACAAGGGGACACGCTAGCTCGATACCTCTTTATCATCTGTCTAGACTACGTGCTTAGAACATCGATTGATAAAATCAGAGAGAATGGCTTCGAGCTGACAAAGAAAAGAAGTAGAAGTACCCTGCAAAAACAATTACCGACTCCGACTACGCCGATAACATAGCGATACTGGCAAATACACCTGACCAAGCCGAAACACTACTGCATAGTTTGGAACGAGCAGCAGCAAACATAGGCCTCCATGTTAATGCACACAAAACGGAATATATGTGCAATAATCAAACAGGTGACATCTCCACACTAGACGGAACCCCTCTTAAACTAGTAGACAAATTCACTTACCTAGGAAGCAGCGTCTTCTCAACCGAAAAGGACATCGACACGCGGTTAACGAAGGCATGTGTTGCATGTGTTATGTTTTGACCTTTTGACCCGGCCAAAAATGCCATTCAAGGTGATGCACCGGAAGGAAGTGACACATTCTAATGGCAGTTATGAGAGGAAATCGCGTGGGCGGAAATTGGCTGATGAAATGGGACGAGGTAAAAAAAAATCCCATTATACTCTCATAGACTGACGCATCGGAAGAGAGTGACCTCTGAACTGCATGACAGTTATTTCCACTCGATGACGATCACACAGGCCATTCCAAAGATTGCGGAAGTGACACATCCCGATCGCTAGATATCGAAAGAAATGGCGGAGGCGTGGTGGCGTGCCCATATCACCGCGTGGGAGTTTGAAGGTAATATAAGGCCGATTAATTGAACAGAAGGACAGGCGAGTAGAGTTGGAGTTGGAGTTAGACGAAATGTAGTAAGGAAAGCCAGCACCCAGCAGAGTCGACTCCAGGACTCCGGTTGAGCAGCCCTGGAGAACGAGAATGACACAATGCTGACGGCCATAACTTTGGGGTCAAAATATTTCAGTTGTGTTCAGTCTCTAGCTCCCTCTCACATGCAAACCTTGAGTAACCCTTTTCGAACCCTTGCAATAAAGTGAGAGCTAAATATTTTTATAAAGAAGTCTTCCTGCGTCTTTATCATTGCGTCTGTTTATCATTGCGTCGGTATGTATCCAGTATATATATATGTATATTTCTGCATGAATCAGCAGATTACAATACAACACATGGACAGCTATCAATAGGTTATCGATCATATGGAAATCAGACCTAACTGATAAATTGAAACGCAGTTTCTTCCAGGCAGCTGTCGTGTCGATACTGCTGTATGGATGCACTACTTGGACGCTAACAAAACAGCTTGAGAAGAAGCTAGACGTCAATTACACAAGAATTTTGCGAGCAATCTTAAAAAAGTCTTGGCGGCAACACCCCACAAACCAACAACTATACGGCCACCTGCCTCTCATCACAAAAACTATCCAAGCTAGACGAACTAGACATGCAAGACACTGCTGTTGAAGAAGGGACGAGCCCATAAGTGATGTACTCCTATGGACCCTTAAATATGGCCGGGCAAAAGCAGGACGACCGGCACGAACATACATTCAGCAGCTATGTGAGGATACGGGATGTAGCCCTGAAGACCTGCCAGAGGCGATGGACGAAAGTGGCGAGAGAGGGTCCGGGATATACGTGCTAGCGGCACGACATGATGATGATGATGATGATTTATCGTTATTTATACGAATTCATTTTTACTACAATTGTAAATAATGAAACGATCCATTCTCACCGCCGTAAAGATTAGGGAAAACTCTCATGTGATTTTCTTATTTAGGTTTGCCTTGAAAGTTAGTTTAGATATTAATAGTTAAAAAAGAAGAAAAAGGGAAAAAGAAAGAAAAAAAGGGAATCATGAACATAAATATACAGGTGACGGATTCTATCATTTCAACTCCTTTTGGCGGTCTTTTGACCAATCAGAATTGCCAAGAGTGGACAGCTGATTAGCATTTGAATTTCTCCGCTAAAATAAATAACAGATTTAACTTAGCGTAGCTTTTTACCTCTGAATGCTGGTCAAACTTGCCAGAGAGAGTTCGAGTCTCATTAGGTGCCCCATTCATTTGGCTTTGTATTATCTCTAAGCAAAAAGCTCCGTAAATTACTACTTCTGAATGCTGATCATATTACATTCGGGTCATCCAACGAAGAAGTATGTTGCCTAGACCCGAAACTTTCGATGAGTTAGGAGTAACAACACTGATGACATATCCGGAGGTAGCACCTGAAGGCGTATGACGATGATTTTTTTTATCTACTAAACAGTAAATGTTAAAAAAAAATAATTGGGAAAAATATCATAAAGAAAGAACGTGGGATTTTCAAAAGAATCATCTCAGTGTTAATGAAGGAAATTCTATTGAATCAACTTTTCTAGTTAACGCATACTCCCTGTGTGCCTTAAGAAAATTTGTCTATTCACCTGGGCGTAAATATCAACACTAATTAGAAAAGACGCTCTACGTCATCCCCAAAGCAGACTACATGCAACCCTTTATCAATTCTACGTTTACGCAGCGAGTATTCTGAGTCCTTGTATTGAAATATGGACATCTTTGGGGTATTCACTTGGCAAGAAGTCACTTGCATATATATCACTGCAGAGATTTTAAAAAAAAGCTTCTCCCTGGTTTTCTCAAATCAAGTAAACTTATTAAATATTCACACCTCCCAGTTAATTAAGAGAGACTGTTAAAGAATCGATTGATTGGTACTTCTTGCGTGTCGACTCGTTCTTAGATTTAGGAAATGGGAACGGTCAGCCAAATTACAACAATTTTCTCTACCCACCCACGAAAGTTGTTTTTGAAATGATATTCAGCTCAAGCACACAGACTCAACTTTTAGAGTAGACAACCTTGCTTGGGGGCTCAACATTTAATAGTTATATTTACCCAACCCCTCCGCTCGGGCAAGGTCAATTTTTAAGCGGAGTTTAACACGTTTGAATTCAGAGTTTTCCTTCTCCTAGACTAGTTGCCTCACCATGGCTGAAGAACCTAGTCTTTCCTACTATTTAGCCATAGCTGGAGGGAGATTGGATTCATACCTTTCCCAAGGTTATTAGTGCTATGTGAAATGCAATCAGTCTCGTCCAGGACTTGAACTCGTATCGTCGTGTCCAATTCCTACGACGATAACCATTACACCACAGGCACCTCCCTAATAGTTATCTTAATTGAGAAATTATAATGAACGGGTAGAGTTTAAATGAAACCCTTAACCATTTTTATTATTACTTAGTTAACAGTACGTTAACCTTTGTTGGGTTGTTTAAAGAAGACCTAGATGGGTGTCAGCCATCTACAAATTACTAACAAATATTTATAGACTTGTCCATTAGTATCAGCAGTAGAATGGTCAATTAGAGATGACTAAAGCATAGATGAACAACGGCAAGCTGCAAGCCTAAACTTAATACGTGTTCCATCCTTGTTACTTAGAATGCTTACTTTTTGTATGGCATAACTGAAAACAAGATGGCTACCCGAATTCCAACAACCCTCTCAGGGTGATTTTATATCTAAAGGTCAGGAAATCACGTTCATTTTAAAAATTTTTGTAACTGTTTATGAAGAGTTTTCTCGTTGTTTTTTTTTTTTTTACCTCAGTCATATTGGACACGAATAATTTTTAAACAGATCTATGCCAATCATTGATAGGAAGCCTAAAAGATACTACCATTGAGTCTCATTGTAAAGCCACTGACGGGATGCTTTACAGTTTCTCAGATCTCCAAAACTGGAAATTCACCTTCAGATGTCGTTTAGTGCCATACTAAGGACACCTATTTTCTGATGGGATCTTACTTTTCTGAAGGGAATACAGTCAGCATTTTCTAATCAACCTCGGCAGATGTATGCAAATTAGATTGATCACATATTAGATTTGTTCTGTTGTTCAAATGCGCTGTTGGCGTGGCGTAAAAAAATGGGAAGCCCTGGATATGGCACTACTTCATACTTCCCAATTTTGTAGATTTGAAGAATATGAAATATCTTTTCATTGCAATTAATCTCAATTCCACTCTGGCCCGGGATGGTAGTGCTGGTAAGTGTTCCAATCAATGAGTCAAATCTTTTTAAAGAATTTTAATATTAGTAAGGAATACTTGATGCCATATAACTATAAATTATCTGTATTAAGAATACTTACTTGAAACTTTAAATTATCTAATAAACGATTTGTTTTAGTTACTTGTAACGATATAACGGTATCCAAACTAATTATGATTAAGTAGAAATAATTACTTAAATCATACATTTGTGTATAAATTATTTGTATTAGTAAGGAATACTTAAAACCATATCACTATGATTAAATTATTTGTATTCGATAGGAATATTTTGATATATAACTGTTAGCAAAAACTTTTAAGAAACAACACAAAAATGTGAATATAAAAGGGTAATGAAATGTATGCATAAAATAACCCTTGAGGGTTTGACATCCCATTAAAATAGATCACTCTATCGTCTAAAAATACATATTGCAATTTTCATATTATTAATAAAAGAAGCTGTGGAAAATAATCATCTCCGAAATTAGAGAAAAGACACTGCAAATTTCAATTGATTCTTTACCCAAATCTTAGACATCAACAGTGGTCAATTTTCAGCTAGAATATTATTCAAAGGTTTGTATTAAATGCCTTTAAAAAAGACTGTGAATAATAAGGTGTGTTAGTAAAAAGTGTATTTGTAAAATTCCAGAAGGAAGTGCAAAAGCAAATAAAAACGATAGAAAGAATAAAAAAGAAAAGAAAAGAAAAGAAATTTTCGTGGAAATTACTTTAAATCGAGCTCACCAAAAACGTTATCAACCACGAAATACCGAAGCCATTAAATAGTCAATAACTACAAGTTTTCTTTTACAATGAACCGCATCCGCTTTGTAACTATAAACACAACTTAAACGGATTATTCGGCAGAAGTCCGAGACTAAATCAAATTAGATTTCTATGACCAAGAATCCAAATAAATAGCAGGCAGTCCCTTCTTCGTATTCCAATCTCTCATTTTTAAAGTTTACAAACGGTTGTTAAGCATAGAAGAGTCGGAATCCTAAGAAATTAACTATACGCAGAAAAAAGTGTAGTATTACGATTTCAAAGATTTTCCGGCTAAAAGTTTTACCAATAGAAAATAATTCAGTTAAACTTTAGAAAGACCATGAAGTATTGTGCTCTTTGAAAAGTTTGATCGGATAATTATTTAACCCGAAAATCTCTCAAATCATAAAGTTGAGCGTTTTTTTGGTTTTGTTATGTTTGTTATTATTTTTTTTTTTTTTGTAAATAGCTGTATTATAAACAATTCAATTTACATTTTCCAAGGCTGTTTACCGATATCAATGTCCTTCCTTTTCAAGGAATTTTTCTTAAATCTTGCACAGGTTTAAGACACGCGGCCCGTGGGCCACATGCTGCTCGCCAACGACTTTTTTAAGGAAAAGCGACAGGACAATTTTTGTGAGTAAAGTTCTTCTAAAACTTGGTAAATTGTTTCTTGTTCCTTACAAAATATCTCATCTGAGAGGGGTAGAATGTACTTTGATATTTCAGTCGTTTTCATTTCAAGATCAAACAAATAAAAGTAAAAATAATCCAGTTTCATATACATTTTATTTTAATTCTTAATAACAACGCAGGAAAAATCTGCAGTGGCTGGTTTTCAAGGCCTATTGAAGTGGAGGGATAACTGAGATTACCGAAAACTCATAGAACAAACAATCAGGAAATAATATAGTTTTATCACGAGATAAATGGTATTTTTATCATTAAGGGTTTTCGAACTATTGTCTTCATCTTTATTGTTATTTCCACAACGTTTCAGGATAGAAACTGCAACCTCCAGATGATTGTCTGCTTAGAAGCTTGGGGAACCAACGCCTGTAACCGTTACGATATATGTCCTACTGGACAGTTTAGAGTGACTGTTTGGGACTTATAAACTTAATGTTCTTACTTGATTAGGAGGTTGCAATTTCAATCCTGACAGTTGGCGAGTAACAATACAGGAATACTTAATACTTGTACCCGGTTATAGCTAACGTGGATTCAATAAAGGACGTAGTTCGAAGTTCCGTGTAGGTTCCCGTGTTCTTCAAACACCTGAAGAAGGCCGGAGGGCATATCAGCCGAAACGTTGTGGAAATAACAATGAAGATGAAGACAATAGTTAGAAAACCCTTAATGATATAAATCATCAAGCTTCGTCTCAGAAATTTCACCAATGGTCCGGTAGACCGGGGTTCGATCCCAGGTCACGTCATACCGAAGACTTTAAAAATGGTACTTGATACATCCTTGCTTAACACTCAGCAATATAGGGTACATATCAAGGGTAAAGTGGAGCAATCCAGGGTAAGGAGTAGCACCCTCCCCTAACCCTCGGTGTAGTAGCTATTGAAAAGGGAGCCTTCTGGTCGCCCTCGACCAATGTCGCCAACTTTACTTTTTCTTATTTTGGCCTTAGGAATGTACCGGAGATAGCAGAAAACTAAGACGCACATCAACATTAGGAAATGCGTTTTGTTTTATAACAAAAGAAAAAATAGATTCATCGACTCATATTATCTTGTGAAAGGTGTACTCGTGCTGATTGCCAATATACACAAATAGAAGATGATAGAAAAATATTTGAGAGTAGGTTGTTAAATTATACCTGATATTTATATAAATGTGATAAAGCTTTGTTTTTTGCCTTTTGCTTTCAGTTTTAATTATAATGATTGTAAAATTTAGAGAAATGTATCCGTGAAATGGAAAAAATGAAATTTATGAAAAATAAAAACGAAAAAAGGGATTTTTCCCAAAATAAAAATAAAAATTCAGGAAATTCTGAAACGGAAAATGTGTCCCTTTAAATTATGTACTGATTCATATATATCCCCATTTTTATCATGTACATCTTCATTTTAATGTAAAAAGAAATACCGGGCTATTAGGTGTATGGCAGATTAGCAATGCTAGAAATCGTACCCCAACATACTTCATTTTGATCGCTTTGCCTCACCCCTAGAAGCGCCATTGAGTTTGAGACACTTTGAATAGTCTTAAACTTTGTTGTGAATTAAATTGATGACTTCCAAGGATGAAATAAAAAGTACAGTTTGGATAGGGAATATATTAGGATATAAAGGGGCTTTCGTAGCATAGTGGCTAAAATTCTGGATTGTCGCTTGGAAGTTAGTGAGTTCGAACACCAGTCGCGTTATTACGTTGACTTTCGGACAAATCCCCTTGGCAAAGGTATAAATCCCCTTACTCCCCCAGCTATGTGTTAAATAGTATTACCGTTTTTCTTTTATAGAATGGCTCTGGCATTAAATAACCCATGAAGGTTGATATGCAATTAAACAGAGAAAACCAGGATATGGGGAAAAGGTCATCCTCTTATAGGTAGGGTTATGCTATTAATTTTTGGCTATTGTACAGCGAGTTTCGAATGGCTCGGCAGCCTTTGTTTATCGTGTGTCAGATTTATCGATCAGTTGCAAGGAGAGTCATTTAATTCTCTCTCTCTCTCTCTCTCTCTCTCTCTCTCTCTCTCTCTCTCTCTCTCTCTGACATATATAGTTACGAGTATTATGTACAGATGTGTGTATATAGGTACGTCATAGATCACCAAAGATATCTCGCTAACATAAACGTCTCCAGTATTCGGGAAATTATGTAAAAAGCCAAAATTTGCAGTTTAAAAAATACACTTTCTTTTTAGGAGTTTTAAACTCAATGCTACTTAGTGATATTGGGAAGAAAGGGATCCTTAAAGATCAGGGGTTACAGCAGCCTTTAATGACTAAAACAGGCTATTACGATGTACGAGGGGCATACGATAAGTTTCCAGACTTTTCTCGTATGGGCACTTTTATTTATAGTACACACATGAAACTCTAGTCCCCTTCGAAGTAATCTCCTCCGGATGCAATGCACTTGTTATACCGTTCCAACAAAATCTAAAAGGTCCCATTGAAGTCTTCTTGTGTCAGCGTATCAATGACCTTCGTCACAGCCTCTTTCATCTCCTCAATTGTCTCATAACGACAGCCTCTGAGCTTAGGGAATAACCAAAAGTCACAGGCAGAAAGGTCTGGACTATAGGTAGGCTGAAGAACTGTCTTGATGCCCATCTTTGCCAAATAGTCTGTGACAAGGATGGAGTCGTGGACTCCTGCATTGTCCTAGGGGAAATGCCACTGAGCGGATTTGAAGAGTGCTGACTTCCTTACTCCTCCCCCACCTCTCATCATCCCTCACAGACTCCCTGCCTTCCTTGAATCTCTTATGCCACTCAAAAACTCATGCTCGATTCATGCAAGATGCTCCAAAAGCAGTGTGAAGCATTACATACGTTTCTGTGGCATTTTCTCCAAGTTTAAAACACAATTTATTGCATATCGTTCTTCAAAAGTGTCAGATTGCATTTTTGAAATTCACAAGTAGTGACAATAAGGCTTTAGTAGGGTGTATTCCAATTGTTGCTGTAGCTGTTCATTTGAACCTGAAATCATGAAAATTGGTCAGTTATCTCATAAGATGTGTAGCAATAAATTCTCATACTGAATTCTCAAGATTCTACAATTTTAAATGCCTGTACAAAAAAGTCTGGAAACTTATTGAATGCACCCCGTATATACATACTAAGATTTTTACATGAGACATGCATTAAAAATCAAGTAAAAATGAATTATCAGTTGCCTGGAATAAATGGAAGTATTATTGGGCTAATATGTATATAATAATAATGTATTGCTGGAAATTTTACAATAGAAATATATTAAAACCAATAAGCAAGTTTGTCAGTGAACAAAGGTTAAGGTATATCATACATTGGGATGTACAAGTCGACATTTTAAGCCAAAAGAAATCTCTTCGAAACTTGAGATCATCTCATTTAGTTGAGCGAAAATCTAAACCTTTATCGCAAAGAACTCAATCAGTAGAACAGTGCTCCAAACTATCGATATGTACCACTTACTCTAACTCCAGGAAAATGTCACAAACATTTCCAACCTAAGCACGCGTTTGATGAACATATTTAACTTCACATTATTGAATAATAAAATTAGAGTAAAAATAAAGTATTTTATCAACTCTATATCACATGACGTTTCCAATAGTTCATTCACTGACTGTAAATGCTAATTTGAACGTCACAGCACTCGGCGGCCAGTCAGACAATTACTGTTGCTTATCTGTGCAACTCCATGTTAACACAAAAGATTATCAAAGCCTATTGGATGATAGTGCAATAGATTATTATAGCTAATCCTAATTTGGACCCTGTGCATAAATTTTAGCCCAGTACACTACTTTTCTGCTGTATGCTTGAAGGTCTAACTAAACAGCAGGTTTGGGTCTAAACCAGTATTCTGAGATAAAAAAAAATCTCGTGGTGGATTTATATATCAGACTGCATTGTACGTCGCAGTTTAAAGTAGTTTAATCATAAAAATGCGTTAATATGTATTTGTATTTACCTAGCCTCTTCGCGAAAGCAGGATGTGACACAAGGTCAGCTTTAAGTGTATTTTAACAGAATTTTCCTTTTCCTAGACTAATTGCCCAACCAAGTTTATAGAGACCAACCTACCCTACTATTCACCAATAGCTGTACAGAGAATAGTTGGATTTATAACTTTCACAAAGGTATTAGAGTCATATAGAATTTAAACAGCCTCGTACACGGTTTGAAATTGCATCATCGTGTCCATTTCATACGACGATAACTGCTTTATTATTATTATTATTATTATTATTATTATTATTATTATTATTATTATTCAGTTAGCAGTATGTCAACCAGCGTAGGGTCATTTTATGTCTTGAGGTCAAGAAATCGCGTTCATTTTTTTACATTTTTGCATGGAATAGTTTTTTATTTTTTTTTACCTCAGTTATATCGAACACGAATAATTTTTTAAACAGATCTATGTCATTAACTGATATTACCACCCCATATTGGGGTGAACCTCTGAGTAATGGCAATTGTAACCCAGTTGCCTTGATGGTTAATTATTTTATCGTCCAGTTTGGTTAGGCTGCGATTTTTTCAGTTAACTGATAAGTTAGCTAAAATCTTAGAGCAGAAATGTAAGTCAAATTGGAAATTTTAAGCAAGTACACCAACGACTAACACAGGAAGACCAAAATGTAAACAAAATAGATTCATGTCTTGTCATAATTTTAATTGGGGCAATAAAAACAGTGAATTTCGGACACGTGGGAGATGGCGCAATAATTTAGCACGATTACATCACCCTATCGGCTCATTGGCCTAGTGGGTAGAGTGTTCGCCAATGGTCCGGGAGATCTGGGTTCAATCCCAGGTCACGTCATACCAAAGATTTTTAAAATGGCACTTGATACCTTCTTGCTTAACACTCAGCGATATAAGGTACATATCAAGGGTAAGGTGGAGCAATCTAGGGAAAAGGAGTAACGCCCTACCCAACACCAAGGTGTAGTAGCTATTGAAAAGGGAGCCTTCTGGTCGCCCGCGACTAAGGTCACCAACTTTACTTACGTCACCCTACCGATATCCTGAATTTAAATATATAAAAATTGCGACATTTGAAAAAGTTCTCAGTTCGAAGTTTGCATTCAGTGAGTTCGGTCGGGCTGGGGGGACATGTATCCTTGTGTCTGTTCATAGGTCCTTACAGATTCTCTCTCTCTCTCTCTCTCTTTCGTGCTACTGTATGCATCAGAACATCGAACAATAAATGATTGTTAACCGTTGACGGATAGTTTTAGTTTTTGAGTTGCCAACACCCAGGCAACTTTGTTCTACCGGATCACCCCGACCGACAGAAGAAGGTCCGATATGATTGTATCATTCCCTATCTGTGGATCTTTTAAACACAGCGTGGGCACAGAGAAGATTGATTAACAAAATATCTGAAAATGCATTTGTCGTCGTGACCAGGATAAGACCAAAGTAAACAGTGACAATTATGATACTACATTTGGCACCGTTACCAGGATTCGACCTAGAAAATCCACGACACTACCAGAAGCAGAATTGCACGCTAACAACCCACGGCCAAGCTATGATACAACATTTGCTGTTGTGCAAACATATTAAGCATGTTGTTTGGAAAGGGTAACCGGAAAAAATATAGTGCTATACAATGAAGGGAAACTTTACACCTTCCCAGATCTCGAAAACTGGAGACTCACCATCAGATGTGGTTTTGTGCCATACCAAGGATACGCCTTTTTTTGATGGGGTCTTACTTTTCTGGAGAGAATACAGTCAGCGTATTCTAATCCCGCCGAGAGATTTTAATTTCATACGACTATATTAGTGACGCCATGGGCGAAGGTTAATAATGCTTGACTAATTTTTTTATTGTAAAAATACATTGAAAACAAAGAAATAATGGTCTGTTATGCATACGAATTAACACAAAGTGACTATGTTGGGTGTCAAAGAAAGATGACTGAGAAAAAATCAGGATGAAGAATTAAAGATGGATCCACACAAAGAAAACAAAAAAGTTGTACACGTGGTCACAGAAACATACCACTCTCTTTATTATTGATGCTGCAACCTCTCTCTACACAGATCTCAAATCAGGAAAACATCAAGTGGAATTATTGAGTCGATGAAGATCTATTGTTTGCTAAATTCTAACCCACATACAATGTCGGTTTTACTAGACCTTAAATTAAATGCATTCCTTATCGTTCTGCCAGTTTCTAACAAAGTGACCTTTTTCAAAAAGCCTTAACTCTCATATGTGACCCCCAACCTACCGTGAGAATTTGCGTGATTGATCCCTTATTGTCAGTCGCGCAGTCGAGCACCAGGTTCAATGATGGTGGGAGATTACTGCTTCATTACATAAACTTTTGTGAAATATAGGCTTAATATATTGATTTTAACCGGGACATTGGACCAGCGGTTAGAGTGTTCGCCAATGGGCCGGGAGACCTGGGTTCAATCCCAGGTCGAGTCATACCAAAGACTTTAAAAATGGTACTTGATACCACCTTGCTTAACACTCAGCATTATAAGGTACGGTTCAAGGGTAAAGTGGAGCAATCCTGGGAATGGAGTAGCGCCCTCCCCTACACCTTGGTGTAGTAGCTATCGAAAAGGGAGCCTTCGGGTCACCCTCGACTATGGTCGCTAACTTTACTTACTTACTTATATTGATTATTGCAGTGTTACCAGTAACATATCAGGCTTAGCTTACTCCTTATTTACCCAACCCCTCCGATCGGGCAGGATATGACACAAGGTCAATTTTTTTAAAGCGGAGTTTAACAGGTTTGAATTCAGAGTTTTCCCTCTCCTAGACTGAAGAACCTAGGCTGAAGAACCTAGTCAGTCCTACTATTCTCTCCCTACTATTCTCTCCCTCCATAGATGGAGGGGGAGAATAATTGGATTCATGCCTTTCCCAATGGTATTAGTGTTATGTGAAATGCAATCAGCCTCGTCCAGGATTTGAAATCGTATCGCCGTGTCCATTTCCTACGGGCACGTCCACTGGCTTAGCTTAGTCAGATCTAAGTGTTGACTTCATTAGCAATGGCTTACAATATTAGCTAATTAACTATTGTTCTGTAGAAGACGTTATAATCACTTGTCTGTTTGAAATTTTTAATTGAGGATAATAATCTGTTGAATAGGGATTTCTTGAGCGCATTTCTAGCTGTTTCCTTGAACTTTAATAATTTCTTTGATCAGCTAATTTCCACGTCTTATCAGTTCTACAACAACGCAAAAGGCTACCATTCTCCAATGATGATTGAAGAATAATGAATTCAGGATAATGGTTCTGATAACAACTAGTGTTGAATGGTCTTGTGGATGAAGAGAACTATTAAGAACATAAAAGACTTCAAACACACAAACGCAGTTATCAAATGAATTGAAAATAAATTACTTCCAATGAACAAGAAAGTGGTGCATTCAGTTAATATTCAGAATGACATTTGGTTCACTTTGCTGCAAATTGTCTGTCCACATTTTAGCAGAGTTTCCCAAACAGCTCCCTGAGTTGGAATTTCAAATCTAAGTCGAGGATATTTTGCCTGAGGAGGAAGTGGGTATTAAATCAAATAGGTATTTTTATGATCCATTCAAATAAAGATGTATCTTGGGTATGAGTCTAAATTGTATCAGATGGTGAGGCTTCACTTCTGCAGTACTATAGAGTATGAAATAATCATTGGTTGCTATTACTCACGGGTCAACTCTGACCCGATACAGTTGTACTGTTACTTTCCCATCTCTTAGTCAAATAGTTAAAAAAATATTCTCATAAGATAAACAGATTATATATATATATATATATATATATATATACATTTTGGGTAATTCTTTGTTTTAAAACTAGTTGCTATATGTTTGAATTATTTATTAAGGATTTTTTTAAACTATATGATAGTGAACAAACAGATGTTTATAATTATATTGGAATAGTTCTTTAAAACCACATGTATTTAAATTATTTGTATTAGATGGAAATACTTGAAACCATACACTATGTAAAAATTATTCATTTAAGATTGGAACACTGAGAGTTATGTCTAGCACGTTGGTCTAGTGAGTAGAGTGTTCACCAATGGCCAAGGAAACCGGCGATCTAGTCGAGTCTTACCAAAGACTCAAAAAAATGATACATGATGCCGTCTTGCTTAACACACATCATTATAAAACGCGGATCAAGAGTAAAGTAGTGTAATCCAGGGAAATGGGGTAACGCCTTCCCTTACACATCGGTTAAGTAACTAATGAAAAGGAAGCCTCTGGGTCGCCAACTTTACTTTTTTATTTACTTGAAACAACACACTTAAGATTAAATGATCTTATACAAATAAAAGTGCTATTTTTTAAAACACTGCAATGGAATATTGAAAATGACGTTTTAATTACAATCAAATATTTACAAAGAAGCAAAATTTCAGCAGAGAATAACACTTAAGAATTTGAGATGACGTTAAAAAAATAAACAAAATCTATCGACCTTATTAGGTCTCATCAGCAGTGTATACCGTGACCTCTACCATTGGAGAGCGAGCTGCTGACCACAAAGCCGAAACTCTACCAATGAGTCCACATCATTCACAAGGGACACCATATTAACTAGTTATGGTAATTCTGCAGCCAATTAACCTGAATGTGTCTTGCCAGTTACATCCGTACTCTTTACAGAGGACACTGTCACCTCCACGGCTATGTCTTCCCAAGAGGATTGGAAATACACATCCACGTAATTATTATAACTTCAATGGCAAGGATATAGATGTACATTTTCTTCTTTTATACACTGCTGATGAGATCCAATTAGGTCGAAACAGCTGTTCAGTGTTTCAGTATGTTGCGAGCAGGTGTTCACCGGATTCTCTGGCCATGGTAATTCAATTCGCAATATCATTCCTCTTCTGTAAAAAAAAAAAAAAAAGAAAAAAGAAAATGTACATCAAAATCCATCGAATAAATTTTTCGTTTTTAAATAAAAGCTAATTTCATATTTTTTTAAAATAATTATCTTGCCCTGTTGCGGAGTTGAGAATACGCTGACTGTATTCCCAGAGAGGTAAGACCACACAGAAAAGGGTGTCCTTTTTACGACACTAATATCTAATGGTGAGGCTCAGCTCAGGAGATCTAACGAGCGTGGAATACCCGTTCATTGGCATTGCTCTTTGGTCCATTCTGACCCAAAATAGAGGTACCGGTAAAAGTTCTATCTACAGGGTGAGCAAACAAAATATGGAATAATTTTTAAAACGTTTTTTTTTTTAGTTGCGTTAGTCAAATTTTTTTAAAAAAGCGATAAATATAAATGTTCATGATTACCTTTATTATTCAAACACTTTTTCATTAGAATTCTGCCCAATATGAGTTAGCACGAAAAGAAACGACAATGAATCTATCATTTGCTTAACGCCGAAACCAAGCAAAGAAATTCCCGAAATAATTTGAGGTTCATTATGGTCTCCATCAATCCCAAACCCTAACCCACTTGATTATGCTACATGGGGCGTTTTAGGACACAAAACAAATGCAACTTCCCATCCAAATATTAATTCGCTTAGAATTGCAATTGAGTAGAAATAAACTAAAATGTATGAAGAATTTATTTTAAAGGCATGTTGATACAGTAATTGAAAAGACGACGGCTATATTGAGTTAAAAAAATATTCTCATAAGATAAACAGATTATATATATATATATACATTCTGGGTAATTCTTTGTTTTAAAACTAGTTGCTATATGTTTGAGTTATCTATTAGGGATTATTATTTTTTTTAAAATTATATGATAGTGAACAAACAAATGTTTAGTGTCTATCTTCTTATTTTCTTGTTTATTTAACTAAAATTAATCTTGTTTCATAACAGAGTCATAAATTATTTCACTAAAATATTCCTAATTTTGCTTCCGCACCTGTACATCTCTAACAGACATGTTTAGAAATCATTGGTATTCGATTGGATCATGTGCAAAATAAAAATATCTTCGATTACTTTCACTATTGTCTAAAGAGGAGCTCTTAGCTAAATCGTTATCGTCGTAGGAAATGGAAATATGAATATGAACGTGATTCCTTAACCTCTTGAAATAAAATAACCCTAAACGAGTTTATGCACCGGTAGAATCAATCAATCAATACTTATCAATGTAAAAGCTGATAAATGCGACTGGGGACTGATAATTTTAGAGTGAAAATGTAACTGTCGTCACTCATTTCGCGTAATTGGTCATTGCTATCGTAATTAAACTTAATAAATGAGGACGCTTTAGAGTTCTTAAGCAGAGGATAGTTGGAGTAAATGTGCAATTGGCTTTGATGTGTCTACTATCTAGAAATATATACAACATTGTTTATAACGAGTAGCCCGTTATATATTAGGTTGGATTTATCTACTTTCTCAAACTCAAAGCTATCTCTATTTTTCTTAGTATTTTTAGTTTAGCATTGTTGTTCTTCCATAAATTACTTGGACTATTGTCTTTGGGGACACGCTTAGCTAAATGGTTATCGTCATAAGAAATGGAACCAGTATCTGGAGTTCAAATGTTCTAACTTTGATAATAAAGCAATGTTTGTCATATATGCTTGTTGATAGTGTCGAGCTTTTAACTGTGAGTTCGTTTCCTCTCAACGGTCGGCCGGTTTAAACAGTTCAGAAGACAATTTTTTAAAAGTTTAGCTAACTGCTACGCCTCCAAGTCTAAAAAGAATAATAAAATTGAAGATTGATTAGAAATATTTATTAATTTTTAGGCGTTTTGAAAAGTATCTAAAGCCTGTGAATGAAACTCGAAATAAGAATATATAGAAGACATGATTTTTATGTAGATGTTGCCTTGAACATTACTGAAATCAATTCAACTTCCTTTATTTTTAATGACAAACTTACACTTATGGATAACAGCAGCTATTTGTTTTTAAATGAGTACATAACTAAATAAATTATATGTTCTCCATATTGTACAAACAACAGGAAAAACATGTATTTTTCTTTGATAAATTTAAAGGGTTGGGGATAGATAAGTATATTTACAGATGAATATATGAAAAGTCTAAGATAGAAAGATCTAACATCAGTACTTATATATTATACAAGATACAATAAATAGAAGCAGACAGAGATATATAGAAATTTAGTGAGATAAATGGGAACGTTCGAACATAACGGTGCTCGCCATCATATTTTGCAGTAGTATGTACATGTATGTACGTGTGTACTTGTTATGAAATAGCCGAGGGATTTCGGTTCATGCCTTTGAGTTTAGTTAGGCTGAGAACCTTTCGGCTCAGCACATGGGTTGGTTGGGTGTAAGATTGAAGCAGGTGTTAACGCGGGTGCGCGCGAGCGGATGGAGGTGTCACTCAGATGTCATAACAGTCCGAGACGATACTGGGTGACAAGGTGCGGGTGACGTAACGCACCGGAAGCACTCGGAAGTTTGTGTAAGAATTCGAAGAAAATAAGAGTCGTGTTTTGGACGCCGAACGAGAAGGATCGATTTTTGGAGCTCGCAGGCGCGGGCCGAACGTGCGCCCGATGGGGGCCGCTCGAGTTGGGGGCCAAATGAATAAGACAGCATAGAAGATTGTGTCTCTCCTCCTTACGTCGAAACCTTTAACTCAAAGTTAATAAAAAGGTTTCGTACCTGAACAAGAAGTAGTTACGTGTTTTTGAGATTCCTGTTCTTTATATATTCTATCGTTATGAACATTACATGTCTATTTTGCACATGGCCATATTCGTGTATATGGCTACGCAATATACTGTTCATGTGTGTAATTCAAAAAGGTAGAGATAAATAAAATATTTAGACGTACAAAAAGTTTATTTTCGCTAAAATAAATACCTGTGTACTCTACAACATAAATAAATCTATGTACGTATGTATGTACAGAAATCATCATCATCGTCATGTCGTGCACGGATATCCCTGACCCTCTCTCGCCATTTTCCCTATCGTTCATCACCTCAGGCAGGTCTTCTGGACAACATCCTGTATCCTCACATAGTTCCTGAATGTATGTTCGTGCTGGTCGTCCTGCTTTTGCTCGGCCACGTGTGGGGGTCCATAAGAGTACATCACTTATGAGTTCGTCCCTGCTTCTCCAGCAGTGTCCTGCGTGTCTAGTTCGTCTAACTTGAATAGTTTTCGTGATAGGAGGCATGTGGCCGTACAGTTGGTGTCTTGTGGGGTGTCGCTGCCAGGACTTGTTCAAGATTGCTCGCAGCATTCTTGTGTAATTGCTGTCTAACTTCTTCTCCAGCTGTTTTGTTAGAGTCCATTCAAGTTAGACGAACTAGACATGCAGGACACTGCTGGAGAAGCAGGGACGAACTCATAAGTGATGTACTCTTGTGGACCCCCACACATTGCTGTGCAAAAGCAGGACGGCCAGCACGAACATACATTCAGCAACTATGTGAGGATACGGGATGTTGTCCAGAAGACCTGCCTGAGGCGATGAACGATAGGGAAAAGTGGCGAGAGAGGGTCAGGGATATCCGTGCTACCAGCACGACATGATGATGATGATGATGATGAATTAGCACACTCGCACCATTGAAACATTAACATAAATTTTTAATTGATTTTTTTGAAAGTTTTACACAACATATATATGTTTTTGTATATAGAATGTCAATCTTTCCTTGGTGGATCGATACTACTATATGGATGCACTATATGAACAGAAATAATTGGCTCTGAATCATGAAAAGTGAATGTACTGTGATCGAAAAGATGAAAATACAAAATGTAAAACTAAAGTGTTCTTTATGTAAGCGTTATTCGCCTGCGAATATGTCAGGAGATTGTAAGAATTAAGAATGTGAATTCTGACATCGTCATCTGTTATCAAAGGCTGGATAAGTTAATCCTGTCAAATCATATAATAACTTAAAAAGCCGCGAAATTTATTATCTTTCTTTGCGATCTCCTGCTCAGAGTAATATATGTGAAGTCTGTGGTAAAGCATGCAAATCAAGTCCTGAATTTAAAAAATATATGTAAAATTACATCAAAATGATACCGCACAGATTGAGTCCATGAACCCTGTAAAATTTCAAGCCTCGTTTGTCATATTTAAACGGCAATTTTTTATTAAATGGGATATTTGAATTATAATTTTAGTGGCATCCCCGGCTCTCATCTGTCAAGATGTGGCCGACACCGTGTGTGTGTGCATGCGTGCGTGCGCGTATGTGGACATATATATATATATATATATATATATATATCCAGTCGGCATCCGAAAACAATGGGTGTGAATTATTCGTGTATAGAATAAATGAGGAATTTCAGATAAATTTAGGTGAGTGTGAGATATATGGCTATTATTATATATTCCCTTTACAAATTTATATAATAAAACTCATATACAGAGTGTAGATAATGTAAAAAGGAAGAAATCTCAAATCTGGTTGAATTGTCATGATAAATTTATTTCGGTGAAGAATATTACTATACTCTTCGTCTCTTCAGATGACTTTAAACACTTAATATGAAGGTGAAAAAATATATTCTGCTAGCTTTTATAATTTCGAGAGAGAGAGAGCGTTGGGTAGGGAGATAGAGAGAAAGGAATTAAATGCGACATATGGGACTTTTTTTTTATTAATTATTATATTAATTCTTACAATAGGAATTTGTCATTAGTCTGACTGAATGCCGAGGTTGAATATGTAATATATATTTCAAAGTAAAACTCAAAATAAATGTATGCTTAAATGACAAGAGAGTATATAGGTATGATATAAATCTGTTTATGATAATGTGTTCATGTGTATTTTGAAGAAATAAGACATGATAATCTCTTTTTGAAGTCAAACATTATGTTGGTTGGTGTTGAGAATTCAATATACTCCTCCAAGCTACGCAAGGAAGTTCCATCGATGAGTGAATACAAAAAAAGCCAGTAGACATGGGAATGCTAGCAGAATGTTTATATTTCCCCGCATTTTTAGATGGCCTAACAGAAAACGGACAATTTATGAAAGATACAATCTAACTTTTCTCTGAGCAATACATTTGTTGTGTTTGCAAATTGACTGAAAGAAACATTGCAAATCTTATATAAAACAGAGGAAAGCAGCCGATAGGAAACGTTGGTTAATAGGACTGGACAGTTGAAGGATTTTTATACATTTATATTTTACAGATTGCCATTGGACTTTTTAGTTTTTAGCTTGTGACATTCTTTGTTACATTTTATATTTATTTCCCGCTCTAAATCACACAAAAACAGAAAGACATATTTGGTTGGTTGACTGTCGAATTGGTTTGATTGTTTGGTTGGTTACTTTTGGGCATATCTACCATTGTTGGGTAATTTATTACCGAAGTCATTAGATATTTCATGTAAATAATAATAATAATAATAATAATAATAATAATAATAATAATAATAATTTGCATGTAATCTTACCATCATGTAACTATTCTTAACACAAATAATTTGCACACAGTTAGATGGACTCAAATATTACAGTTTAATAAGAATAATTTATAAACAATTATATGGTTTCATGTCACTACACCAGTTTCGTAATAACAATTATTTGCTTGCACATAGTTATATGGTTTCTTTTCTGTTAACTTTTACGAATCATTTTCACACATTAATACAGTTTCCAGTAATTCTAATATCTTATAAAATTACGTTGCAAGTATTCCTATCTTATAATAGAGCACAGTCGGCTGGGGTTATAGAATACACCGACAATATCTCTGCAGAGGGGTAACCCCCCCAATGAGAGTCCTGATATGACTCTAAACCTTCTGATGGTAAGGCTCCTGTAATGCTGGAACTTTGGGGAATATGAATATTCTTCATTGCACTCGCTCCCAAGGCCACTCAGGCCCGTAGTGATAGCACTATCTATGGATAAAATAGATCTATTTAACATTTAAACTGTGTACTTATGCTAAACAGTGACCCGGTATTGTAGCACCGTATAGGGTCCTATCTATGGATTAATTAGAATTGTTTGACATTTAGATTATGTGTAAACCTCTAAACTTATGCTAGATTGAATTATTTGAAATAGAATTTAGATATTTCAACTATGTGTACACAAATGACTGATATTCAATAATCTATACCTATACTAGAAACCATTCATGATATATACCTATACTAGCAACCATTTAATTGAGTGCAAACGAATGGGTAATATGGAATCGAATAATTAGTGTTAAATAGCAATACATGTTACCTCTTCCCAATGAGTAGACAAATGATTATTATTGAATCGAATTATAAGCGTTAGATAGCAATAATTGAAACCATCTCCATGTGTAGAAACAATATCAATACTCGTGTGCAAACAAATTAGTTCTAACTTGTCTTAAGATGAAATTACCAACAAACTAATCCCTAACATGTCGTTTGTATATATTCAAATGTGTGCAAAGAAATGACTGATATTAAATGACTGATATTAAATGACTTTTGATAGCAATTCCTGAAACCATTTACACAGCAATACTTGAAATCATTTTACTATGAACAAACAAATGATTTATAGTAAATAGAATTATTCGTTTTAAATTGCAATGCTTGAAAAAATTTAACTCTCGTGCAAAAGAATTTACCACAAGCTCGTTTAAAAAATTATCTAAATTTTTTTTGAAAATCATACATTTAAATATATAGATAAAAACAGGATTTCACGTTAAATAACATCCAGTGGTTGTCAAGCAATAAAACCAAAACAAACCAAAACAAACTGCCAAATAATAATGCTTTTCAAACATATCCTTTTATGGAATGCTAACAGATACGAACAATCAGAGTCAGACAAGAACACAAAGTAATGGCAATGAACGCCGGACGCAGCACCTTCGAGATTTCCTGCTGGAACAGTAGACTCACAACAGGATACAGTTTAGTGCCATGCACTTCAAATGCACAAACACACTTGCACACACACACACACATATATATATATATATATATATATATATATGAAGTTTGTAGTACCTATTGTTACGTTGCCATGTGCCCAGCGGGCTTGCAGGGTGCAGTTCGTACCCGCCAACTCCAACAGTTAACGCAGAGCGCAGACGTTGATGTGGTCTGCTGAACGCTATTTAGTGTCACAAATATCACAACCTCCCGAGTAGAACAACATTTTAAAGCTACTAGGCGAGTTGTAGGTGAATTATTAAAAGTCAACACAGATAACTAGCTAGCTTTCCCCCTCGAATACAAGGTATCAGACAAATACAATTCTTCCACAACAAAAAGGACTCTGAACTGCCGTGTTTGGGTTAACAAGATTAATAACAATATTTTTTTATTGAATAAAAGAAAGAAACAAAGTAAAAAAACGATTCAGGTAAAAGTCAGGAGCGAGAAAGTATTTCTGTATCTCGATAGGAGCCTCCACTAAAATATCCGTATCCTGAACTAACCCTCTCATAAAATATCATTATCCCCGGACGAGCCAACCTTAAAATATCTGTTAATGGCGGAAGGTAAGAATGTAGTTCGTCAGTGATAGGCACGTTCCGCATTTCTTCAGGCTTCGGGGTTTAATGGTAGAGCTCGTGCTCTAAATCTCAAGTTTATCATTGGGGAAATATCCCCTCTTTTTTTTCCTTTATTTTATCTGAGCCATTCCTTCCTCCCGTAATTCGTCTTACATTCACGTCAACATAAATACAGCAAGGTAAATTTGAATATACTTAAATTGTATGTTCACTTACTTGAGATTCTGTGGAGTATATTCTCTTCTCTTTTTCGTCTCGTTATTGGGTTTCCATGACACGTTGGTAGAAGGATACATGTCATATTTCAGATAAGACCAAGATTAAAAATTATCTCTATCATCGTGGACAAGTCTTTTCTTTGGGTACTCGTTTGACGAGGCCACCATAGCTCGAAGTTTGAGTTCATTCAAAGAACACGCTTTTTCTTTTCTCTCTGTTCTCTACGCAGCATTATCTTGGAATATGGGTTTCTTCCATATCTCAAATTATGTTCTTGTTTTTTTTTTTTTACGACCAAAGGCAACTTCTTACGCGTCTTCATCATTTGAAGAATAAACGGAAACAAATTATGTGTCCTCACCCTCTGACGACTACATGGCAATTCATTATGCGTCTTCACCCGGTGAGGAATAAACGGCAACTAACTTATTTCCGTAGTTTGAAAAATGACCACGTGTTGGCTTTTTTGGCGGTTTCTTTCTTGGTACCAGTCATAGTCACTGATTTGCTTCTCCGCTGACGCATACATAGCTAGTAGAGAGTGAGGTCCTCCCAGCCCATATCCCCTTGAAATGATAGGGAGGGTTGAAGGAGATACGTCCTCTCCAACTTCCACTATTTTTTAATTCTTGCTTACTACTATCGTCCGCTGAGTCGCAGCTGCCTTCCCCCCAATCCGGCAAATGTATTAGGGTGTCATATTTCCTCGAATAAAGAGAGTTCAATATAAATCACAATGTATATTTCTAATTAATCTCTGATCGCATTGCATAGAAAACGATGCTTAGTGACAGTCAGTTTCTCGTCTATATAGTCCTTAGAAAAAGTCTTTCTCTATTTCTCTCAGTCTATCTCCCTGTTTCTCTCTTCTTATATAAATATATATATATGTGTGTGTGTGCGTGTGTGTGTGTGTGTGTGTGTGTGTGTGTGTGTGTGTGTGTGTGTGTGTGTGTGTGTGTGTGTGTGTGTGTTCTATGGAATTAATTATTTAAAAAATGCCCAGTACTAGCCAGTCGGGCAGGACAGAACTTAAAAAAATGAATGTTTTCTCATATGGCAGATTCATTACTACAATCTTCAAGTATTTTATTTTGTTAAGATGCATGAAACTCATAGTAATGATACTCTCTCTCCCTATATATATATATATATATATATATATATATATATATATATATATATGTATATATATATGAAGATAGAGAGAGAGAGAGAGATTGTTTTTATATTTTATTAATGTAAAAAAGTAAAGATGGCGACTGCAGTCGAGGGTGACCCAAAGGCTCCCTTTTCAATAGCTACTACAACAAGGTGTAAGGGAGGGCACAACTACTTTCCCTGGAATGCTCCACTTTACCCTTTATACGTACCTTGTAATGCTGAGTGTTAACCAAGGAGGTATCAAGTATCATTTTTTAAGTCTTTGGTATGACTCGACCTGGGATTGAACCCCAATCTCCAGAGCCATTGGCGAACACACCTTATTGTGTTGCTTTTTATTCACTAGCATTATTATATGTAATTATATGTATTTTTAAGATGAGGATTTGTCAGCTAATATCAATCTTTGTCATATATTTCTTTCATCTTATTAGTTTATTTATCAATTTATTTTGTTTGGGTTTGTTTTAATGAGTGGGGGTAACTAAACTACTGCACACAAAACTGAATACATATGCTATAAACAAACAGGTGACATTTCCACACTAAACGGAACCTCTCTGAAACTGTTAGACAATTTTCCCTACTTAGAAAGCAACGTCTCATCAACCGAAAAAGACATCGACACACGGCTAACGAAGGCATGGACAGCTATCGATAGGCTTTCGATCATATGGAAATCAGACCTGACCGATAAAATGAAATGCAGGCAGCGGTCGTATCGATACTGCTATATGGTTGCACCACTTGGACGCTAACTAAACGGCTTGAGAAGAAGCTAGACGGCAATTACACCAGAATGTTGCGAGCAATATTGAACAAGTCCTGGAGGCAACACCCAACAAGGCACCAACTATACGGCCACCTGCCTCCCATCACGAAAACTATCCAATTAGACGAACCAGACATACAGGACACTGCTGGAGAAGCAGGGACGAGCTCATAAGTAATGTATTCCTTTGGACCCTGGCATATGGCCGATCAAAAGCAGGACCAGCTCGAACATACATACAGCAGCTCTGTGAGGATACGGGATGTATCTCTGAAGACCTGCCAGAGGCGATGAACGATAGAGAGGAGTGGCGAAAGAGGCTCAGGGATACTTAGTTGTACGACATGATGATTATGATGATGATGAATATAATGCCTGTTTCCACTTCAAAATATTCCAGTTGTCAAAAACAGAAGGTTTTTTTTTTCTTTTATCAAAATATGTGAATTATGTTATTCCCTGTTTCTAAAACAAAATAATACTCAGTTAAATGTTGACGAGTCATGCGTGTTCATATCCACTCCCACAAAAAAACAAAAACAAACAAACAATGAGAAATGAAATGTGTTGTAAAGGGAACACACACTAGCCAATGTTTTAATCATTTTATTTTTGTACTTTATTCTGTCCTATTTAAATGCAGATAAATCTCTTACCAGTTCAGGCATATTGATTTAAAACTTTAAATCAACCATTATTTAATCCATATTTTTGTTGTTTTTAGAAAAATCTCAAATCCTAAGAGTGTGATGATAACTCGAAGAATATCTCCAAACGTACTAAAAGACTTTCAGAATATTTTATCATTTGAAATATTTACTGATACCAGCAAAAGAAAAAAAAAAGAAAAGACAAAGTCAACTGTAAATTCGTACGCGAATAAACAGTATGGGATCAGAATGTCCACCGATAAAAAATATTTTAATTTAAAATAGAATCATATCAAATATATGTTTCCGGGTAAATCACTGATAAAATAAATTACTTCTCAAAAATCAATAAATTTCAACCATAATTTTATTACATAAGGACAAAGTCAGAAATTTTGACAGCTTTAAACTAATCACCATTGATGTACATAAGCCATACTGAATTATTCAATCAATTTGGCCCAGTTGGTTGGGGGTGCAGTAGAATAAACCGATTGCATCTCTGAAGTGGGGGGGTAAGATCAACCCCAATGAGTGTCCTGGATTTGACATCAAAAAATCTGATGGTGAGGCTCTAGTAATGCTGGAGCTTTGGGGAATGTGTAGTACTCCTTCATTGTACTTGCTCCCAGGTCCACTCTGACTCGGAGTGGTTGGACTTGACAGGGTTTTATCTAGGGGTCGAATACAATTGTTTGGCTTTTAAACTGCGTACTTATACTAAACTGAATTGTTTGAAATAGAACTGTTACTGTATGTAACTTTGAGTAAACAAATATGTGGGTCAAATAGAACTGTTTAACATTTAAACTTTGTGCTAACAAATGACTTATGCAACACTAAACTACTTGAAATAAAACGTTTTAATCCTTTAACTATGAGTAAACAAATGACTGACGCTTAATTGAATTGTAATGATACATAGTAATACTTGGATGGTTTGGTTTGGTTTTATGGCATATCAACCACTATAGGTTATTTAATGCCATATCCATTTTTATACATACAAACGGTTCTGTATCAAACAATTCAGTTTAGCATAAATATACTGATTAGTTCTATTTGAACCATTGATATGACCCTATCAGGTGCTACCACTCCGGCCCAGAGTAGACCTGGGAGTGATGGCAATGAAGAGGTACTCCACATTCCCCAAAGCTCCAGCATTACTGGAGCCTCACCATCAGATTGTTTTGTGTCATATCTAGGACACTTTTTGGGGTGGGACTTACCCCTCTGCAGAGATACAGTCGGTATATTCAACAGCTCCAACCGATTGGGCTCCAATATTTGGAATCATTTTACTTTGTCTTATACTCAACTGTATCGTTTGAAAAAGAACTGTTTGATCCTTTAGCTATGTGTAAGCGAATGACTGATGTTTAATAATGAATAGAATTAATCGTATTAAATAGAAATATGTGAAACCATTCAACTGGGCGCAAAAAATGAGATCTTGCTCATTTAAAAATCTTATCAACAAAACGTGTTTAGAAATCCTATATATTTGATATATGTGTATAAAAAGGATGTGGCATTACATAATCTACATTGGTTGATATGCCATAAAACAAAACCAAAACAAATCAAACCTATTAAAAGAACTGAAATGTCAGAAATGCTCAAATGTAGAAAGTGACTAAATCCCTAATGGATTTGGATTTTAGAAAGATGTTAAAATAATAGTAAATTGTGTTTAACCGTTCACTTCTGTCAATGTAAATAAGTAAGATTCCCATAGAGGATTTTTTTAGATAATTTCTTTTACCTTAAGCTTTTAAGTATGTTTTCTGGCCTCTACTAACAATTATAATTCTAAAGTACGGAAGCGTAAAAAGAAAAGATTAAGATTCATTTTTTTCTTACAGAAAAAAAAGTTTAAAACGACTGGGGGTTTTTTTTTCTGAGTAAACTGAAGAAAAGTAAAAAGCTTAGACATAATCCTCAAGGACATAAGAAATATATTAATCCCACACGTTATAAAAAAAGTTATTTCAGAAAAAAAACGACTGAAAACATTATTTGTATAGGACAGGGATAGGTGAAAACTTTAATCAGGTGACTTTTCGTTTTAGAGGCGACTGAAATTTAGGCGACAGTTTAATTACTTTAGAAAGCGCGGGTACCTGGACATCGATGAATGAAGACATATTTTGGGGCTAAGTGATACGGCCCGTCCCTCTAGGGATGAATGAAGAATTATAGAAAAATAGAGGGGTTTACTTCATTAACAAAAAAAAAACAACTTTTCACGTGTTTTAACATTCTTTTTTAATGTAATGCTACGGTCCTCAAATTGATGTTCGTAATTCTACGACACAAAATAGAAGCTTGTACCACAAAAATTAAGTGATTTCATATATAGTAATTGATTTAGTAGTCCTATTAAACCGATTAATGGGAACTAACAAGAACTACCATTCAGGGCTCCAAATTTCCAGGACAGGAGCTTCACCATTAGATGGTTTTGTGTCATATCGTAAAGGGGACATCCCTCTTTAGAGATGTTACCGGTATATTCTACAGTTCCAGGCAACTAGGTTTAAGATAGGAAGTAAGTGGCTATACAACTGCCATTTCGAAAGATCCTGCTTCCAAAGTTTGTTCAGAACAGCACGCAGTATCCTTGCGTTGTTCCTATCAAGCTTTTTCTTCAAGCGTTTCATTAAGGTCCAGGTGCTACCGCTATATCTAGGAAGGTTTTTTTTTACCGAACCATTTCTTTGTGCAAAAAACTGTTTTTTGGAAAGTTGGGCTGTGCGAATCAACTTTTTGTAGTTGGAATGACTTTTTTTTCCCTTTTACTTGGGGTAGTATTTTTTGTTTTAAAATAAATAATGGTTCAGTATAAATCTCCACTTGTGTCGGATAAAACAGATTGAAATCTGTATAATGTGCGACGACTTCCTCTCGTCGGACGCGAAAATAGCTCGCTGCATCACGTCTTTCGTGTAAGCGACCATTTGTAATAAGAATCCTGCGAAGGTGCGGGTTTGGACCCTTTATATTTTAATTTCTTATGAAGATGCATGAGTAAAGATTTACATAAAGGAGTTGTCCAAACCAACAATGCGTCATTCGTCAACAAATGCTGGAAGAAAACCTGAACACCAGTGACATTTGATTGGAACACAGAGCGGAATTTTATGAGTGAGATAGAAAAGGAAAACGAGACCTCCAGACTTGGTGTACGAGAGGAGAAAAAAATGAAATGCAAGCCGGGCCTTTGAATTGTCATTTTGACAACAGTTATAAGAATGTAAATTGTATCTGGAGAGGAAACAAGTCTTTTGGCATTGAGAATAATTTTTTCTTTTGATGAGTACAAAAAGTCCGCAATAAATAAAAATCAATTTTCTCAGATTAAGAAGCCTCATCTCAAAAAGGATTCCCCCCCCCCGCCACAAAAAAAGACAATTACAAATTCGGTACGGACCCGACTATGGAACACCAGATAAGGAGAACAAATAAGTAGATTTATATAACCAAAAAATCCAACCTTGATCGCCCTTCGAGGCCCGCAGCGCAGCGGATAGAAGCGTTGAGTCTCTACAGTTCCAGGTGAGCATTGTCAGAAGATAGCGGTTTCAATTCCTACCCAAGCCGGCCAGAGGTTTACTTGGGCAAAAACGTGGTGCGATAGACAACAACTATGGAAGGCAGTAATTACTGGGGATACGGTTACAAGACTCAGCATTCCTATCCGAGGTCACGGTAAATCACCTGAAGAAGGCCAGAGGTGAAATTTGGTCGAAACGCTGTGAGAGGTAACAACAGCAAAAAAACCCTACCAAGTTGAGGACAAAAAGTCCGCAATAAATAAAAATTGATTCTCAGATTAAGAAGCCTCGTCTCAAAAAGGACCCCCCCCCACACCAAAGACAATCTTTTGGCATTGTTCTTAATCAAGTATGAGAATACCCAGAGAAAATAGATACATCGGATTAAAGACTATGCAATGTGGATTAAAGGTTGATAAATATGGATTAACGCCTAAATTTTGACATATTAAAGTCATAGATGTCTTGCGAGTTGCGACGACTTCAGATTTATGTGTGATATTTTTCGAAAAATATATATTCAAATAGACCCGTCGACATAATGCTTAGAGTGTTCGCCGATACTATTTACCCAACCCCTCCGCTCGGGCAGGATATGATACAAGCTCAATTTTTAAGCGAAGTTTAACTGGTTTGAATTCCGAGTTTTCCTTCTCCTAGACTAGTTGCCTAACCAAGGCTGAAGAACCCAGTCTGTCCTACTATTTACCCATAGCTGGAGAGATAATAATTGGATTCATACCTTCCCCAAGGGTATTAGTGCTATGTGAAATGCACTCAATCTCGTCCAGGATTTGAACTCGTGTCGCCGTGTCCATTTCCTACGACGATAACGACTACACCACGGGCACAGCCGATAGCCTGGGAAACAAAGGTTCAATCTCAAGTCGAGTCATAACAAAGACCCCAAAATGGTACTTGATGCCACCTTGCTTAACATTCAGCATTATAAGGTATATATCAAGGGTAAAGTGGAGCAATCCAGCAAAAGGATTACCGCACTCTCTTACACCTTGGTGTAGTAGCTGTTGAAAATAATTAGCAGACGGAAACCCAACCTTAGGTACTACGAATTCTCATCATTTTATCATTTTAGGTTTTAAAATTACTTTGCTGTTAGAGAATCTATCAGTTTCTTGTAAACTTTTCTCATTTACCAGTATATTCCTATGTTATGTTATGTTATGTTATGTTATATATATATATATATATATATATATACGAGGATGATTAAATAAGTTTCCAAACTTTTTTTGTATGAGCACTTTTATTGATAGTACACAAATGAAACTCTAGCCCCCTTCGAAGTAATCTCCTCCGGCTGCAATGCACTGGTTGTACTGTTCCAACAACTTCTGCAAGGCCCCATGGAAGTCCTCTTTTGCGAGTGTATCAATGACCTTCGTCACAGCCTCTTTCATCTCCTCAATTGTCTCATAACGACGACAGTCTCTGAGCTTTGGGAATAACCAAAAGTCACAGGAAGCAAGGCCTGGACTATAGGGAGGCTGAGGAACTGTCTTGATGCCCCTCTTGGTCAAATAGTCTGTGACAAGGATGGAGTTGTGGACTGGTGCATTGTCCTGTTGGAAATTCCTCGGACACGATTTATGACTCGCATAAACTCCTATGGGACTTTAATATACAAACCGATCACCTAATCCCGACCAGAAGACCAGACCTCATGATAATCAACAAAAAAAGAGAATCTGCAAAATTGTCGACTTTGCTCTCCCGGCGGACCACAGAATAAATCTAAAGGAAAGTGAAAAGAAGGATAAGTACCTCGACCTTGCTAGAGAATTAAAAAAGCTGTGGAACATGAAAGTAACGATTGTGCCAATTGTGATTGGTGCGTTAGGCACAATAACTAAAGGATTATTAAAAGGCCTAGAGGATTTGGAAGTTAGCGGACGGGTAGAGACTATCCAAACGACAGCATTGTTAAGAACGGCCAGAATCCTGAGACGAGTCCTGGAGACTTGAGGAGACTTGCTGTCACTCAAACTCCAGTGAAATACCATCAGCTAACACTGATGTGAAAAACTGTATAATAATGCAGGTATCGACTATAAGGAGAAAGTGACAAAAACTTGGCCAAAAAGAATACAAGTCGAGGCATGAGTGGGAAATTGTGTAAAAACTAAAATTTGACCATACTTCTATATCGAATATATTTATAGACAGAAATTGTCTCCCTATTATTCAGTCTGTATACAGTTTTTCTAGCAGTCATCGAAGCACAAGAGACGGGGAAATAATATGAACAGAGACACGCTTCCCGCTACAGTCACCCACCTCCTGTTGCTCCCTAAGAAGGGCTCTGTGGATTTCAACTCGACTGACAATCGACTCCCAAAGGAATATTGCATCAACTGACTCAACAAACTAATTTTCAAAATTCGCTAATTTTTATACATTCTAAGATTCATTATATTGTTAGTGATATTTCATTTCAGTAAGTTTTTGCATCATTTCATCGTGATCATCACATGTGTCCCCAATTTTCACTATGTTTTTATTTTACCTCAGTCAAAAATATGACATGACATGAATCTATTTTATTTACATTAGGTCCTACTGTCTAGTGATGACAGGTCTCCCCAATCATGTTCGCTGATGCACACGCTTGACCTTTCCACTTTGACTTACATTTCTAATCAAAGATTTTAGCTAACTAAAAGACACCTCAACAATTCGTGGCTGGCCAAACTAAATAATGAAATAATTATTAAAATTAACTGTAATTATTTCACTAGTGGATTCAAAACTGCAAGCAAAATTTCGCGGAAAATTTAGAAAAGCCAAATTCATCGTTGGGTACACAGGGTCAGAGAGCAACCTCAACAAGAAGGCAGAAAATCCCAGATCTAGCAGGAGGTTGACTGAAAGATGTCCTGACAATGTGGATTCAGTGAGAGATTCTGTCAGAAGGAGTCCGAAAAAGGCATTCCGAAGACGATCCGAAAAACTCGGTCTTTTCCATGCAGTATTGGTTAAAATTAATCCATTTCTGTCATTGTCCTATTGAACCACAGAGTAAAAATTAAAGAAATTGAAAAGATAAATAAATACTTGAAACTTTCCAGAAAACTGAAAGAGCCAAGCAACATGAGGGTGTCGGTGTAATTGGTGCACTTGGAATTGACCCAAAGACTTGGGGAAAAAAAACTGAAAGAATTGGAAATGGAAGAACCGAAATCATCCAGATTGAAGCATGGTTAAAATTGACTAGAATACTTGGAAGAAAACTGGGGAGCTGAGGAGATTTACTGTCTCTCGGACTTCAGTGAAGGACCACGAGCCAATGATGATCTAACAAAATCTCAAAGAGAAAAAATAACAGGAGTAGAAATAGTTGCAATAAGGATATAAATTGAAATATAATTTTATAAATGTAATTTAAATCATCATCATCATCATAATCTTGTCATGCCATCATCAACTTTACTTATTTATTTTCCTTAAACTTCTAAAAATTATCTTCCTCGTGTATGTCAACCCGTCTAGGGTTATGTCATACCTACCAGTTAGGGAATCGCGTTCATTATATATTTATATTCATATTTTATGACGTTGTTTCTAAACAGATTTTACTCACAGTCATATTGTATCAAGTATTCCCATCTAATACAAATAATTATACGTGTATTACTTTTATTTGGTTATAGTGATTTATTTTTAGACAGTTATATGGCTTAAAGTAGCCGTTTGATATCCATAGTCAATAATTACAACTTCAGGTAATTATTATTAATAAAAAATAATTTGCAGTTATACGACATTAATTATTCCTATCGAATACGAATAAGCTATAAAAAGCATCATCATCTTGACGTGCCGCTAGCACAGATATCCCTGACCCTCTCTCGCCACCTCTCCCGATCGTTCCTTGCTTCCGGTAGGTCCCCAGGCCTACACACCGTATCCTCACAGGGCTGCTATATGTAAGTTCGAGCTGGTCGTCCTGCTTTTGATCGGCCATATGCGGGGGTCCATTGGAGAACATCACTTATGAGCTCGTCCCTGCTTCTCCGGCAGTGTTCTGCATGTCTGGTTCGTCTAACTTGGATAGTTTTTGTGATGGGTGGCAGGTGGCTGTATAGCTGCTGCTTTGTTGGGTGTTGCTTCCAGGACTTGTTCAATATTGCTCGCAGCATTCTTGTGTAGGAATATAAGAATAAATTCAAATTCTGGACTACGCTCTTGGAATTTTGAGCTAATTTCTTTAAG
>OY757910.1:120641376-120666376 GCA_963585895.1 Sepioteuthis lessoniana
GTGTGTGTGTGTGTGTGTGTGAACAGATCAAAGGCGGATTTAGCCGACAGGAAGTGTCTGTTCTATTTAATCAAACATGTTTAAAAGACAAAATGTCTAGATATACAGATATGCATTTGAGGATGTGTGAGTGTACTTGTCTATGTCAGCGTGTGTATGTGTGTGTGTGTGTGTGTGTGTGTGTATATATATATATATATATATATATGTGTGTGTATATGCGTATGTGTTTACGTATGTATGTGTTTGACTATAACCTCGAATAATAGCTCAACGATATCATTTTATTAAAATGAGATTTTGGTGTGCAATATCGGAAGCTGAAAATCGATAATCGTTCTTTGAACATATCGGAATTCACGTAGATATACCCAGCAGTTTATTTCTTCCCGTTTAAAGTTATTTAATTACAACTCTTTTTAATTCGTTTGTATTACGTTTTAGGATCCCAAAATCAAATCTGCGGGAATACATCCAACTTTTTAAATATTTTACTTGTGATTTTTTATGATTCGTTCTTTACTTGGTGTGATCTCTGTTCATTTTGGGGTCGTTTTTGTAATTTTACTTTTGCTTTAGTTGTGAATACGCGGTAAATATTCGTTGGATTAGTTTCAGAAAGTGAAAAACAAAAAATATTTCTGAGTAAAAGAAAATAGCGAGCGAAAAGGATTTCCATCCACGGAAAGAAGGAAGGAAGGAAGGAAGGAAGGAAAGAAGGAAGGAAGGAAGGAAGGAAATGTTGAGGGTAAAAAATCTCCCTCCACGGAAGGAAGGAAGGAAGGAAGGAAGGAAGGAAGGAAGGAAATGTTGAGAGTAAAAAATCTCCCTCCAAGGAAGGAAGGAAGAAAGGAAGGAAGGAAGGAAATGTTGAGAGTAAACCCCCCCTCCAAGTAAGGAAGGAAGAAAAGAAGGAAAGAAATGTTGAGAGTAAAAAATCTCCCTCCAAGGAAAGAAAGAAGGAAGGAAAGAAATGTTGAGAGTAAAAAATCTCCCTCCATGGAAGGAAGGAAGGAACGAACGAAATGTTGAGAGTAAAAAATCTCCCTCCAAGAAAGGAAGGAAGAAAGGAAGGAAAGAATTGTTGGGAGTAAAAAATATCCCTCCAAGGAGGGAAGGAAAGAAGGAAGGAAAGAAATGTTGAGAGTAAAAAATCTCCCTCCATGGAAGGAAGGAAGGAACGAATGAAATGTTGAGAGTAAAAAATCTCCCTCCAAGGAGGGAAGGAAAGAAGGAAGGAAGGAAATGTTGAAAGTAAAAAATCACCCTCCAAGGAAAGAAGGAAGGAAGGAAGGAAATGTTGAGAGTAAAAAATCTCCCTCCAAGGAGGGAAGGAAGAAAGGAAGGAAGGAAATGTTGTGAGTAAAAAATCCCCCTCCAAGGAAGGAAGGAAGGAAGGAAGGAAAGAAGGAAGGAAGGAAATGTTGAAAGTAAAAAATCTCTTTCCAAGAAAGGAAGGAAAGAAGGAAGGGAGGAAATGTTGAGAGTAAAAAGTCTCCCTCCAAGGAAGGAAGGAAGGAAGAAAGGAAGAATGAAAATGGTGAGAGGAAAGAATATCCATCCAAGAAAGCGGGGAAAGATGGAGGGAAGAAAAAGTTTTGAGGAAAGAATATCCACCCAAGGAAGGAAGGAAGGAAGGAAGAAATAAAATGGTGAAGAGAAATAATATCCATCCAAGAAAGGAAGGATGGAAGGAAGAAAATGTTAAGAGGAAAGAATACCCCTCCAAGGAAGGAAGGAAGAAAGAAAATGGAAAGAGGAAAGAATATCCCTCCAAGGAAGGAAGAAGGAAGGAAGAAAGAAAATGGTGAGGGGAAAGAATATCCCTCCAAGGAAGGAAAGAAAGAGGGAAGGAAGGAAAAAAATGGTTAGGGGAAAGAATAGCCACCCAAGGAAGGAAAGAAAGAAGTTAAGAAACGTCGAGAGGAAAGAATTTCAATCCAAGGAAGAAAAGAAGAAAATAGTGAGAGGAAAGAATTTCTATCCAAGGAAGGAAAGAAGGAAATGGTGATAAGAAAAGAATCCTCATCCAATGAAGGAAGGAAGGAAGAAAGGAAAGAAATGAGAAGATCTAACTAGCTGATTTTTAACGAATGGCATGAAACCGCAATTAAATTCAGAATTAAAGGAATGGATCTCAAGAAGATTTTTTTTAATTCCAAAGAAAAAGTAATGAAAAGAAATGGAATTAAAGCAAAAACCGAAAATATAAGGGGAAAAATTTTACCTTGCAAACAAAAAATTGTTTATATTTAAAATAAGAAATTATGCAAGTGGAGTGTTTGAATATTCTTGTAAAAGTCTTTGGGTAAATTTAGAGAGACATCCAGCTCCTAAAAGAAAGAAAACAATGTGGAAAATGGAGAAATAAAATGAGAGAAAGTGGCTATTTAAATGTCAAAGAAATAATAAAAAGACGAATAAAACGAAAGAAACAAATAGTCAAAAAAACAATGGATTGGATAAATAATCAAATAATACTAAAAATCCAAATACGTATAAATATGTGTGCGTATGTGTGTGTGGGTGTGTTTGGCTGGGGATGCATATGTGTGTATGGGTAGGTGTGTGTGTGGGTGTGTATGGGTGGGTATGTATATGTGTATATGAGTAGGTGTGTGCGTGTATGAGTGTGTTGCATACTACTCGTAGCCATAATTTGGTGATGTCTGTAATAATAATACAAATACAAAAACAGAACTCAGGCGGACTTAATTTCTTGACTTCGGCTCTACGCGACACGAGGAAAGAGACACAATTCTTACAATGCTAACCATTCTATTTGACCCCACCCCAACGCGCGGCGCATCTTGTGATGTTTAAGATCTCAATTCATCTCCGCCGGTCGGGACCCGAAAAACTAAACCGCTGCCACAACGGTAGGAAACTCAACTCTCTGCCCAAAATGGCAGAAACTCAGTTCTCGTCTTCCATGGTCCAATCTCAACTCCCAAATGATTCTTTTTCAAAATCTTTAAATTCTCTGGACCATCTTTTCTGGGCATGAAGTCATCCACACCCAATCCCCATTTCCTGTCTGGGCTTTATTATGACAATGGTGATTGTCAGATCCTTTGCGGACGAGCGTAAAACTGTACACAATGACTATGATTAATATAAAAAATCATTCCTTAATTATATAACAAGTGTATGTATCTTACGATAAATGAATTAAAGGAATAAAAACGCAGCCATCTGACGGATTTCACATAAAAGTTAATAGTCCTTCCTTGAAATAATCTTGGCACAATTAGGGGCACGCATGAACACCTAAACAAGTATACAGACTGAGCAGTCAGGACTCATTTGACACCCTTTCTTCCAAAGTTAGCAAAAGCAAACAAATAAGCCAGGTGTCTTCATAACAGAAATGCAGTGATTAATTGAAAACACTTGGATGCCAAAAAATCATGTTTATTCGACAAATGGATATTCTATGTCCCTAATGTATTTTTACTTGGGCAAACTAAACTCTTTAACCTTTGTATTGCAACTAGTCTAGGAAAAGGAAAAATCTTAATTCAACCCAGTTAATATCCGCTTAAAAATTTACCTTGTCTCGATTCTTGCTCTTGCATAGGTTTTGGGTATATATATATGTATATATATATATATATATTCGAAAGTCAGTCAAAAAACAGAGGGAACTTTTAAAAGAACAACATTCAGAATTTTTTTCATTAATAAGTAAGTAAAGTTGGCGACCTTAGTCGAGGGTGACCCGAAGGGTCCCTTTTCAATAGCTACAACACTGAGGTGTAGGGAAGAGCGCTACTACGTTCCCTGGATTGCTCCACTTTACCATCGATCCTAACCTTATAATGCTGAGTACTAAGCAAGTCGACATCAAGTACCATTTTTTGAGGTTTTGATATGACTTAACCTGGGATTGAACCCCTGTCTCCTGGACCATTGGCGAACTCTACTCATTTGGCCAATAAAATATTTTTATTCTTTGGAATTGGTTCATAGTAAGTATTATTTTAATCTCGCAAAATATTTGTTTTCAGGCTATTTAAAAAGATAGCAAAACAAACAGTGTTCTAGATTTGAACAGAGTTCTGTCATCAAGTATTTACTGGCTGATAAGTGCAAACAATGTGACATTTACAAAAGAACGAGTGATAAGTACAGATTCACCTGATATCTTAAAAAGAACTTTTTTTTCTAATGGACGAAACATGAGTTTACCACTACGAACCTGAATCGAAAAGACAGTCAATGAAGAGGAAACACATTGATTCTCCAGCAAAGAAAATATTCTGGGCGCAGCAGTCAGTAAAGATGTTTTAATAGAATCTGTTTTAATAGATATATCATAGGCATAATTATTACTTCTGGTTTGTGCAAGGATTTCTCTTTTTGCAAGGAATATTTGTTCATAAACTCAACATGGCTGCAATTTTAGGTCCCCTCACTCCATTTAGTAAATCTTACTCGTAGCCAGGTCAGTACTACTGTATGTTTGCACCACATGGATTATAAGGAAATGCTTGGTGACAAAACTAGTTGCGAATTACACTAGGATACTGCATGCATTTTTGCAAAACACCTGAAAGCAGAACCCTACAAAGCAGATGTTGTACGGCCAATTGCCTTCCATTTCATTAACCATTCAAGGAAAAAAAGCAAGACACGCTTGACACCACTGAAGATGTAAGTAACATGTTTCCATGGACTATTGCACCTGGACAGACCAATGTTGACCAAACAACAAAAAGTTACATTCATTTGCTCAATGAAAGCACTGGATGTAGTCTACATAGCTTACAAAGATCGATAGCTGATGAGAACGACAATAAAATCAAAGGAATCTATGCTGTCAGAACACTTTATATATATATATATATATATATATGTGTGTGTGTGTGTGTGTGTGTGTGTGTGTGAATGAGATAGATAAAGAGAAAGAGTGAGAGTGAAATACTATGTGTCTATGTGTGAGTGCATTTACAGACCCAACCTTCCGAAAAAAACAGGATTTGACTCAAGATCGATTTTTAAATGAGGTTTAAATTCTTTTAATTCAGACTTTTTCTTCTCCTAGACCAGTTACCATAGCAAGGTTAAAGACCCCAGTCTGCCCAAATATTTACCCATAGCTACAGGGAGAATAGTTGGATGCATACTTTTCCTAAAGGTATTAGAACTAAGTGTCTGTTTCCTGCGATGATGAATATTACACTACCAGCATCTCCTTAATATATATATATATATATATGTGTGTGTGTGTGTGTGTGTGTGTGTTTGTGTGTGTGTGTGTTTGTGTGTGTGTGTGTGTGTGTGTGTGTGTGTGTGTGGTGGGGTCCTTCAGCTGATCGCTAAACTTGTTGTACACAAATTTTCTATCAAAAATATCCGCATACATATATGTTTATATGTAGTCGGTTAGAAGTTTTATGAAAATCAAATTAGCCTTCATAACTAAAAAAAAAACTGAACCAATATTTGTCCTATTTAAACTCGTCTATCTGCACACTTTGTAAAATATTTAATAAATATTCTGCTATTCTTAATGGTTAGTTTTTTTTTTTAATATTTTGAAAGGATGAAAATGAACTGACTGAAGTTAGTATACAGATTAAACTAATATTAGTTTAAAACTCTGAAATCCAATAAAACCTATTTTTCTTAATTTGTTTTTCCATAACTTATTGAAACATTGTTAAAGGGAAGGATCTAACAACTGCTAAAAAACAGAAAATAACAAATTTATTAAGTGAGGAAATGTAACCCCTTTAGAGATATCAAAGGCGTTTTCCAAACATCATCGAACGATAAAAAAACGTTGTTGAAAATAAATACAAATTTCTGAACTCGAAGCAAAAAAAAAGGCGTCAAAATGTGTCAATTGTAGATAAACGTAAAGTGAAGGCGAATTATAGCGAAACAACCACTTCTGACCTTCGCTCAGATCTTTGAAAAGACTAGAATTGATGGAATCAAGAATGACTAAAGCTATAGAATCCTGTCTGAACTGGAATCTGTAAAAATATCTCAAAGTAACTTCACACAAAAATAAATATCTTTATCATTAAGGGTTTCCGGACTAATGACTTATTGCTATTTCCATAACGTTTCAGCCGATTCATCCTCCGGTCTTCTTCAAGTGTTTGTCAAACATGGGAACCTACACGGAGCTTTGAACTACGTCTTTTATTGAATCCACGGGGGTCACCTGTTCTGATTCCGTTAGCCATAACCGGGTACAAGTGTTAAGTATTCCTGTATTGTTACTCGCCTGCCCGACACATGGCGTAGCGGTTATAGGTGTTGGTTCCCTAAACTTCTAAGGAGACAATCATTTGGAGGTTGCAGGTTCAATCCTGACTGCAGACGAGTAACAATACAGGAATACTTAACACTTGTACCCGGTTATAGCTAATGGAATCAGAACAGGCGACCCCCGTGGATTCAATAAAGGACGTAGTTCGAAGTTCCGTGAAGGTTCCCCAGTTCGACAAACACCTGAAGAAAGCCGGAAGACATATCGGCCGAAACGTTGTGGAAATAGCAATAAAGATGAAGACAATAGTCCGAAAACCCTTAATGATAAAAATAACCAAGCTTCGTCTCAGAAATTTAGACATCTAACAAATATTTTGAATAGCAAAATTGAGCCAAGGAAGACATGATAATTGATTTTTTTCACTTTTCACGAACGAATCTCAAGTGACATTTGATGGACCTGATGGATGGGCCAAAGGTTAGATTTTATCCAATTCAGGTATACCTGAGGCTAAAAGAAGGAAACAATGCAACATAACGATACGGGCTGGAATTGTCGACCAAAGCATTATAGGACTATTCAAAGTCGAAGAAGGTGTTAAACTGAACTGTGCTTATTGCAATTTTATGGACAAGAATATCTTTGTACAGTCCAAGTATCTGTCTCGCATTTTCAAAGCAAAGTATGTATTTATGCACAACAATTCTCCTTTTCATTTATCTAAGCTTACCCGTGAATACTTTGAGCATAAAAGATTTACAGGAAATAATGGAATGGCCACCGTCAAGTTCTCATCTGAATCCATTCATAAATCTATGGCCTATTGTGAAGATGAAATTATACGAAGTATATGCAATATCATAGCCAAGCAGACAAATAAGAATTAAATAAAACTACAATATCGCAAATTGCACCTGGTGAATTAAAAGAAATTAACAAAATCAATAGATAATAGATTACTGACTGTAATCGAAAAGAAGGGTCAGTATATAAATGTGAATTCAAAGACTTAACAAATGGGTTTGTTATTTGTTCTGTTATCGGTGATGATCAATTTTTGATGATTTTATTGACTTTTTTTATTGAAGTACAAAATGATTATTTGGTTTGATCAAATAAATTGAGATGGCAGCTTTTAGGACAGCTTAAATAACTTCTATAACTTTAATAAAATATATTGATATTGCCAAAAATTGTAACTCAGGCTTTGTTTTGACATCTAAATTAATTGTTTAAAATATGACATCTTTTACAACCAAATTTGAATCATGTAAGTTTAAATGAATTTTTTTAATAACTTCACCCAGGGTAAATATATATATATATATATATATATATATATATATATATGCGTGTGTGTGTGTGTGTGTGTGCCAGAGGGATTCCTTGTTGGACATGGTGACCCAAGTTCAAACCCTGGGCGAATCTGTTTGCGATTCACATGGTGCTAATACGTTTGGGAAAAGTGTGAATCCCACTATTTTCTTTACAGTTATAAGTACCTAGTAGGGCAGCCGATGGTCTTTAACCTTGGCATTGCAATAGGTCTAAGGTAAGGAAACTTCTGAATTGAAACCGCTTTAACTCCACTTAAATATTACCGTTTTGCTATACCCTGGTCATATGGAGAGGTTGGGTATATATATATATATATATATATATATATATATACGCAATTCAATTCGCCATCCGATTAACATGCAAACCCATATGCACACATTAAAATGTATGTATACAGGTATATAAGAATAGTACAGGATTAAATGGAATAAAAAATAAGAAAATATTTACTGGATATTAATGAAAATTTATAAGAATTATAAAAACATGGCTAACGTCATATCTAATAAACAAGTTAATAGGAAAAGAGTTTTACACATGAATTGCCCCAATTCTTGTTTGTTAATCAAATACCGATAAACTTCAATCGAGCTATTTACTGTTAGATCCATCTTTAATATCGTAAGATTGTTTACGAGAAAAGTTAATTCTTAGAAAGAGAAAGACACCGATAAGAGGTATAAAGTTATCCAAAGATTGAAGCAAATAAGAAAATACCAATAATATCCATAGGATCAAAAATATAATAAGAATCTATAGGATCTGTCTATTTATTTGTATATATTAACATTAAGTTTTTCTTAATAGAATCTGTTTAGTGTCTGTCTAAACTAATTCATTATGAGCTGGAATAAATTTCGTTTTCAGTTAGGCAAATTTACATGACATTAAGAGAAGCGAAAACAAAAAGTATGTATTTGCCCAAACCCTCTATCTTGAAAAGTGGTCAGTTTTTAAATGGTATAAAGCTTGTTTGATTTTAGAATTGAAATTCTCCTAGACTGGTTGTCTCACTAAAGCTAAAGCACGCTGTCAGGCCAGAATATTTACACATAGCTGGATGGAGTTGTGTACTAAGAGACTTCTCAAAGGTTGGATAGGAATGTCCTTGAGAAGAGTATTAACCCGACGTGAAATACAAAGAGACTGAATTCCTATTGCTGTCACGGTGTTCGTGTCTACATCAATAACCGTTACACCAAAAAGCCTCTAAAAATTATATATATATATATATATATGTGTGTGTGTGTGTGTGTGTGTGTGTGTGTGTCTTTTTCGGTTGATGAAACACTGCTTCCTAGGTAGGTGAATTTGTCTACCAGTTTCAGAGAGGTTCCGTCTAGTGTGGAAATGTCGCCTGTTTGATTAAAGCACATGTATTCCGTTTTGTGTGCATTGACATGGAAGACAATGCCTGCGGCGGCTTGTTCCACACTATGCAGTAGTGTTTCGACTTGGTTGGGTGTATTTGCCAGAATCGCTAAGTCATCGGCGTAGTCAGCGTCGGTAATTGTTTATGCGGGGTACCTTCTGCTCTTTTCTTTGTCAGCTGGAAGCCGCTTTTTTTTATCAATCAATGTTGTAAGCACGTAGTCTAGACAGATAATAAAGAGGTATGGGGCTTGCGTGTCCCCTTGTGGTACTCCTGCTACAATGTCGAAGTATTCTGTGTCTCCATCCGGTGAACGTACTTTCACTTTTGTGTTTCTATAAAGAATCGTTATTGCTGCGACGGTCTCTTTTGGTAGCTATAGATAAGCTATCGATCATATAGAAGTCAGACCTGACAAATAAAATAAAACGCAGAATCTTCCAAGCTGTGGTTGTATCGATACTGCTATATGGATGCACTACTTGGACGCTAACAAAACGGATGGAGAAAAAGCTTGACGGCAATTACTCAAGAATGCTGCGAGCAATAGTAAACAAGTCCTGGAGGCAACACCCCACAAAGCATCAACTATACAGCCACCTACCTCCCATTACAAAAACTATCAAAGACGAACCAAACATGTAAGACACACCTGGAGAAACATGGACGAGCTCATAAGTGATGTTCTCCTATGGACCCCGTCATATGGCCGAACAAAAGCAGGACGACCAGCACGAACCTACATACAGTAGCTCTGTGAGAATACGGGATGTACCCTTGGGGACCTGCCAGAAACGATGAACGACAGGGAGGAGTGACGAAAGAGGGTCATGGATATCGGTGCTGGTAGCACGACATGATGATGATGATGATGACTAACTGACGGTCTTCATTGAATCCTGTGTGACTGTAGATCTCCTCAGCTCTCCACGTCTCTTCCATATGCTCATCAATCCCAACGGTTTTCGACGTTAACCGTACTCGGATCTCTATTTTTTTCTCTTTTACTGCATCTGTAAATTCATTCCATTTGCTCCAAATATAATTAGTATCATTGATATCATTATGTTTGACAGTTTTTATTTGTTTGTTTTGTTTTGATTTTCACTCTGTGGTCAGCCAGGGCGGCAAAGTCAGCTATTCGGCTACTTTTCCTTTTTTCTTTTCTTTTTTTTTTTTAACTATCACTAGGTCTGGTATTCTGGCCGGGATTAGATTTTCTCTATGCATCTCAAAATCGGAGAGAATATTTTGTGTCATATTGTATTTTTATAAGTTTTCCACACCTATGTTAACTGGTGGTTTTTCACTACAATCTTAGAGACACCGAGTCTCCTCAGGTTTCCACGACGCTACTCTGTATTTAAGCCTATCTCAACAATGCTAGAGTCTGGATGATGTCGATTCTTTCTCTGATTTACAATTACTCCAATCTTTCTTCCTAGCCACAGGGAACTATTTCAAGTTCACCAGTTATCACTGGTATCACATTCATCCAAATGTTTCACAGCTTTTTTAATTCTCTTACAAGGTCTATGTATTTGTCCATCTTTTCGCTTTCTTATATTTTCGCTCTGTCATCTCCCCAAAAAAGAAAAGTCGACTAAACAAGAGTGTTTTCTTATCAATGAATACTAGGTCTGGTCTTCTGACCAGGAATATGTGATCTGGTTCTGTCTCAAAACCCGAGGGATTTTTATGCGTCTCATTCTCTAGGGTACATTCTGGTTTGTTCATATACTACTAGGTAGTAGGCGATCACGATAAGGAGAAGTGGTGGGAGAGGACCAGGGATATCCGTGCTGGCGGCACGACTTCATGATGATGATGAGTATGATCAAATTCTAGTTTCTTACAAATTCCGAGTGGATCACCTTTCCCATCCAGTCTTGTGCTCGCATATACAAAAACAGAACACTAAAGATATTCTTCATATGTGTGTGTATTTTTGATTTACTTGCATGAATTTACATCTTGCTGTCTACGTTAGCACTGAGAGTAACGCATAAAAAGAATTATTTGATGTATTTTCAGTCCTATTTTCTTTACTTTTAACTAAAGATTAAATACAGTTGATAATCAGTTTCCGCGGGACATCTTTCAAGTAACCAAATGATCATAAAAGATGTTTAATGAAACCAAGAAGGAAGGAAAACATTGAAGAAAACGTTACAAGACAAAACATAAAAAAAGAAAGAAGAGAATCTACGAGTTAAAACTTCTACGAAAGATAGAATATGCAGTTAGAAAAATGACATATACAGACACTGCATTGATCGTTGCCCTTTTTCAAAGCGACATGACATGACACTTGTGTCTCTTGAAAGTTTTCTCTCCGAACTACTGAAGCGGCACTGGAAGAGACATTTTTTAGAAGAGTTGCCATAATAATTGAACAGGTCACTGACTTTGCTTCCATCAAGGACACAACGAAAATTTTACACCAATCGATCGTCGTTTGCCATGAAGGAAATGCGTCAATGATGCGCATGCTCATGCTTTTAGTGTCTTTGTTCAAAGTAGTCATGGCTAATGTCAGTTTGAAAAGAATACAGAGATTAAAGAAGATGGCTGCAGACGATAGGATTTGAATAAAGTAAAGCTGCAAAAAAATAAATAAATAAAACCAAAACACAGAAGATTAAAGCAAAATAGATACAACGAGTACTTTGCTTATATTTACTTTTATTTATTTATTTCCCAGTCGAGTTTTTTTTTCTAATTGTGATATTCCGAGATTGATGTTTAGCTAACACTGATACTTTAGGATTTTCACTGCGAAGGAAACTTTGTTATAACGAAGTCTGATACTGCAATGAACTAACAGCTAAAGTCACCAAGAAATATTCTCACCACTTATTAGTTGTCCAAATTTCTTAGACGAAGCTTGTTGATTTTTATCATTAAGGGTTTTCGGACTATTGTCTTCATCTCTATTGATATTTCCACAACGTTTCGGCCGATATGTCCTCCGGCCTTCTTCAGTTGTTTGTCGAACTGGGGAACCTTCACGAAACTTCGAACTATTGAATCCACGGGGGTCGCCTGTTCTGATTCCGTTAGCCCTAACCGGGTACAAGTGTTAAGTATTCCTGTATTGTTACTTGCCGGTAGTGAGGATTGAACTTGCAACCTCCAGATGATTGTCTCCTTAGAAGCTTAGGGAACCAACGCCTACAACCGCTACGCCATGCGTCCTGCTGGACAATTCAGAGTGAATCCCCGGAACCTACCAACCCAATGCTCTCACTTGACCAGAATCACCACTATCACGTACGATCTCCTACTCGCAGTCATATTCAGATTTTTTTTCATCTAGCCTTCTTAATTATCGGTTCCCATATTGTATTCAACTCTATACTTGGTCTACTCAGCAGGTCATTGTAGCCCAATATATGTGCTGATTCCTTTAGGGGTTTAATCCTCCAATGTTCAGCCCTATCAATTATTTCAACTTTATCACATCAGGGCAAATGGTTTCTCTTTTCCTTCCATATATGGTCCACCATACCCGAGTTTTCAATCTCCCCTCGTACTACTGCCTTCCGATGTTCTTCTAGCTTTACTTTTAGTGGGCGACCTGTCTCACCTTTGTATATTTTACCGCAACTGCAAGGGATGGAGTAAACACAGTTCTTGGTCATGTTGAATTCCCTTGGTGGCTTGACCCGGAAGAGATACCTCCGGAGATTTGAACCACTTGTGAATACTGTCCTGATGTCATATGGACTACATTTCTTTTGGATCCTTTCGGATAGTCCTTTGACATAGGGCAGACATACTGTGGTGAGTTTTCGGGTATTATCCTCCATCCTCCTATCTAGGTTTCTTGGAGCCGATGTTATGAGCTCTGGGTAGTTGTTAGGATGGAGGTTGTGTCTCAGACTAATCATTTCTTCTTGATATGCATCTGAGTTCGACCAAAAGATACTGAGAAAAAAATACCTCTGTGATTGAACAAATATTCGACGTTCGAAAGCACAAGTCGAGCCTATAAAAACGGAACGTGCGTGAATGACTGCCTGTAAAACAATTCGGGATTCCGGTTGATTGTTTTAGTAGTAAGTTGTTTCATAGCTAAATTTAAGGTCAACTAGAAAAAAAGAAGGGACATATATGAGAAAGAAATTTTAGGCACGAGTAAAAAGAGCGAGAGTCACTATGGCAAAGGAGAAGCAAGTAGGAAAGTGAACAGCAGGTTGCCAAAATCTAGTTCAGGATAGCAGCAGCCAACCAAGTTATCAGCAGCAAACCGTTGATTGGCTAAAAGAAGCTCAAGCGGATGCCCCATTAAAGTGGATGCGGGATAGAAAACAGGAAAAGAAAGTCAGTTAGAGACCAGCGACGGAGATCTGGAGACAGGACGAAAATTACGCCGACTAATTTTGGGTCAGCTCCTCGAAGAGGTTCCACAGCCACCATAAAGATGTGAAGACGGGATCCCGAGCACTCACGTACGAGAAAAACAACAGAAAATGAAAAAGATAATATCATGGTCTGTGTCGGCCTCTTTCGTTTTGCGACGATTTATTTCACTCTGCCTCTCTAAAGCGGAGGAGTCGTTTTCCATACATTGTTTCTCTCTTTTCGACGACAACGAATGAGGGATACTAGAGAATTACCTTCGGTCTAAACGAGTTTATTGACAGTATTTGTGTATTTGCCCTTTCTCTCACGGAGAGGTTACGACGGGTGTCAGACTGAAACTTAAGGTGTAGTGCTACACCCATAGACTATTTAGAACGTTGGTGTTACACGTGTCTTTGTGGTACCATAGTGCTAAAAACTACAGTTGAGAACTGTGGTGGTACAAACGTCTATTTGGTGTTGAAGTATTACATGCCAATGCGAACGGAACATGACCGAACGGTTAACCGAGTCTGCAAGAGCAGCATTGTTTCAACTTTCGTAGAAATCGTTTGTCGAACATAAGTTTGGGACGGATTATGTTCGAAAGCTGAGGTTTCGCTGAATATATGGATAATGAATTATGGACACTCTAAGTAAAATTTTATGAATCTTTTTCTCAAGTTTTATGTTTTACACAATCTACGGACGGGAAGATAAGGTAAAACACATGAAATTTAAGCAACGGGATTACTGTGTCCATGATTCAAATAATTGTAGGTTTTATACCTGTTTTGCTATGAGGTGATCGAGCACTTTTTTATGCTTAAAGGCTTCTTAGGCTTAGTTTGCTTTCTATATTTAATGGTATTTCAACCTCGTTGATTATCTAATGCCAAAACCACCCTTTTAGAAGAACAGCAGTGACACAATTTCATCTATAGCTGGAGGGAAAATGGGGTTCATGCCTTTGCCATGGATATTAGTCTAAAAGTCAATGCAATAATTTCGAGGCTGCTACACATCACATCAACCATTTCGCCATAGGAGACTTTCCGATTTATTTTTATTTGGAATTCTTTACGCACACACACACACACACACACACACACATATATATATATATATATATATATAAATATATATAACCGGCTTATTGGTCTAGAGAGTAGAGTGTTTGCCAATGGCCCAGAAGACCGGAATTCAATCCCAGGTCGAGTCATACTAAAGACTTAAAAATTGTACTTGATACCTCCTTGCTTAACACTCAGCATTATAAGGTACGTATCAGGGGTAAAGTGGAGCAATCCTGAGGAATGAGTAGCCAACTCCCCTACAACTTAGTGTAGTAGCTATTGAAAAGGGAACCTTCGGGTCGCTCTCGACTACAGTCGCCAACTTTACTTATATGTGTATGTATATATCGTGATTATCAAGACAGATTTCTATGATTCTTTCTCTCACTCACTCACTCACTCGCTTGCTCACACACGCTCTCTCTCTCTCTCTCTCTCTTTCTCTCTCTCTCACTCTCTCTCTCTCTTTGCCATTGCGCTTTGTAGGTCTCCTGACTGCATCTAGTGTCCGCATCAAGCAAGCGAATGTAACTTTTTTTCTGATTGGCTAACACTTGTATGTCCATGTGTAATAGTCCATCGGAGAATGTCGTTTAAAACTAAGTCCTTCTCAAACACAAGGGACGACGCCACCCAACGCGAAAGTGTAAACAGCGTATTTTCAAAGATTAATTTTTCTGCAAAAACAGTGACTGTTTGACTAAACATGAATAATCTGGTTAACAATTTGGAAAGCCAACTGGCATTGAGGAGAGAAAAAAGCAATACTCTGGGCTGGCGAGCCGGGTTGTGAAAAAAAACAATATAAAACTCATTACAGTTACAACCACCAGGTTCTCTGGTCAGCGTCAGGTGGGCGAGAGATCATTTATAGGAACGAACCAAGCTTTGAATATATGGACGTCGAGTGTGACAAGCCACGGTAGTAAAAAAATGTAAGAATATACGTGATCTAAAAATACATCAGGCCAGAATGAAACGTTTGAGGAAATAATCCAGACGCAGCGAGTAGAAGTTTCTCCCGGTGATAGGCGGAAGGTGCAAGAATAAGACGCTCACTACAACGTCGATTTTCAAAAAGAGGCTACTGTAACATCTACAACAACAATAACTGCCAAAAAAAAAAAAAAAACGCTTGGCAAACGAAATCATAAAATTTACCGGAAAATACCTGGTAAAAATCCGTTTTTGACGAGGTCAAAGGTCGTAATTAGTTACGTGTAAGCGCAATAGGGATGTGTAAATGCATGTTTTGTTTCGTTTGTTTTCAGGAAAAGTCTTTATGGGGGAATTTTATAATGTTTCGTTCAGGGCGTAATCTTTGCCGACTCTTTATAATGTTTTATCTCTCGTATAAATACGAATCAAAATACTGAGTAACGACTAGATACGTGATACTGTACTACTACAATTAGACTTCTCTTTGAATCATTTACATACTTACTATTCCTAGACACGTGACCCCAGTAACACAATTGTTTCAACGGTAGTGTTTATTGCTTGGAGATCCGGGTCCAACCACACGTGTCGCTATCGGCACATTCTTCTTACATAACAGATAGGAAAATTCCTCTTACCAGGAAACCCATGACTTGCCAATAGAAAAAGAAAAAATACCAACCTCCTGTTAGTGTAAACCGGTTTATTTTGATGTCCCTGCAGACTGATTAACTGCTGTAATAGTCAATCCAGTGCCAGGGCACCATTGTTGTATTTTGGCCTTTGGCCCGGCCATTCCAAGGTGATGCACCGGAAGGAAGTGACACATTCTAATGGCAGTTATGAGAGGAAATCGCGTGCGTGGAAATTGGCTGATGAAATGGGACGAGTTAAAAAATTCCCATGGTACACTCATAGACTGACGCACCGGAAGAGAGTGACCTGTGAACTGCATGACAGTTATTTCCGCTTGATGACGATCAAACATGCGATTTCAAAGATCGAGTGGGAAATCGAGTGGGCGTTGAACTATTATAAAACTCAGTCAAGACAGAAGTCAAGACAGTTCGAGTTCCAGTTGGAGTGGGAGATTTGGTAGGGAAAGCCACACCAGGCCAAAGGGGCTTGGGGCCCTGATGAATTGAGGACCAGAGAAGATGCTGATAAGATGCAGTAAAGAAAGCCATCACCCAGCGGAGTGGGCCTCAGGAACTCCGGTTGAGCCCTGGAAAACGAGCAAGACACAACGCTGACGGCCATAAGAGTAGGGGTCAAAATATTGCAGTTTCTGTTCGTCTCCAACTCCCTCTCACATGCAAACCTTGAATAACCTTTTCGAACCCTTGCAATAAAGTGAGAGGTACATATTTTGATTAAAGAAGTCTTCCTGCGTCTGTCTTTATCATTGTGTCGTTGTGATTCATTCTGCATGAATCTGCATATGACCATATAACAACCATACGTTTTCGAAGACAATCACTGACTACACACTGAGTACACACACACACACACACACACACACACACATATATATATATATATATATATATATTAAATTAGGTTCAGGAAAGCTAAATAATTTCAACACATTAATTTGAACAAACAAAATAAGCCTTTTTTATATTTCTTAAACACCTATATACATTTATTCATACACACTCACAAACATATATATATATATATATATATATGTATATTCTTTTTTTACTAACTCTCACCAGCACGAGCAGGATGTGAAACAAAGTCATTTTTTAGTGGAGTTTAATGTGTTTGAACTCTAAATCTTCCTTCTCCTAGACTGGTTGCCATACCAGAGTTAAAGGGCGAATTGTTCGATTCATACCTTTCCAAAGGTATGAACGTGAACTGCCAAGTCCAGGAATTGTATATATACGTATATTCATATACGTGTGTGGGGGGTTGTTTTGTTTTACAGTATATCAATCCTTTTCTGGTCATTTAACATCGAATTAAATTTCAAACAATTCCGTTTAGTATAAGTATAGTTTTTGTTTACAGACAGTTAAATGTCAAAGCAGTTCTATTTCAAACAATTCAGTTTAGCATAAGAACGCAGTTTAGTTTATTTGACCATAAGATAGGACCCTATCAAATACTACTACTCCTGGCCAAAGTGAACCTGGGAGCGATGGCAATGAAGGGGTACCCCGCATTTCCCAAAGCTCAAGAATTACTAGAGCCTCATAATCAGATTGCTTAGTATCATATCCAGGACACTCATTGGGGGGTGGTCATACCTCTCTTCAGAGAAGCAGTCGGTGTATTCTACAGTCCAAGCCGACTGTGAAAGTGTGTTTGTGGGAACGATTTCAGCATTTGTTTCCCAGCTATTGCATATTAAAGTAAGAAAACGAGATTCTGTAATATAATTTTTCCGGCTTGGTTTCTCTAAAACTTGGGTCGCACATACGCGGTGCATACGTTAAGTTTCCAGACTTTTTTTATTTGTACCGGCATTTAGAATTGTCGTAGACTCTTGAAAATTCACTATGTTATTGCTATACATATTATGACCAATTTTTATGATTTCAGGTTCAAATGAACAGCTACAGCGGCAATTGAAATACACCCTACTAAAGCCTGATTGTCAGAGATGGTGAATTTCAAAAATGCAATCAGACATTTTAGAAGAACGATATGCAATAAAATTCTGTTTTAAACTGGGAAAAAAGACCACAGAAACGTATGGAATGCTTCAGACTGCTTTTCAACCATCTTGCATGAACCGAGCATCAGTTCTTGAGTGGCATAAGACATTCAAGGAAGGCAGGGAGTCTGTGAGGGATGATGAGAGGTGTGGAACGAGTAAGGAAGTCAATACACCAGAGTTGATTATCCAAATGGTTAGGGTTAGGGCTATTATGTTGAGGTTTTAAAGGAGTTTAGGAAGAGATTCCTTGGGAAGAGGCCAGCATCTTAAAATCAAGTCAGTGGCATTTCCACGAGGACAATGCACCAGTCCATAATTCCATCCTTGTCACAGACTATTTGACCAAGATGGACATCAAACAGTTCCTCAGCCTCCCTATAGCCCAGACATTGCTCTGTTTGACTTTTGGTTATTCCCTAAGCCCAGAGGCTGTCGTTATGAGAGAATTGAGGAGATGAAAGAGGCTGTGACGAAGGTCATTGACACGCTCACACAAGAGGATTTCCATGGGGCCTTCCAGAAGAAGTTGTTGGAACGGTAGAATAAGTGCATTGCAGCCGGAGGAGATTACTTGGAAGTGGACTTGAGTTTCATTTGTGTACTATCAATAAAAGTGCCCATACGAAAAAAGTCTGGTAGTCATGTCAATATCTAGTGCCTATATAATTGTTCCAAACATATTCTTCAAACTGCTCTTGTAGAAAGCAAATACACAAATCTATTTTATTTTAAAGTTGCTAGAAGACAGTGTCTGAGTGTTAATTGTCCTGGTATACCAATACTTAAAATGTACATACAAATGATTAATATTAGATAGAATTATTAGTATTAGTTAATAATACTTGAAACCACTTCACGGTGTACAAAAAAAAATGAGCTCTGACTCACTTAAAGATAAAGTTACCAACCAACTATCCCCTTATAAATCATATATATGCATACATACATGCACACACAAACAAACACACACACACATATAAACACATGTATATATATATATATATATATATATATATATATATATGAACGAGATTTAACATTAACTAATCCACAAGCGTTGATAAGCCATAAAACCAAATAACATAAAATAAGTTAATAATAATTATTTGGTTTCAAGTAATTATTTCTGTTTAATAACAGACTTTTGTTCCCACCACATAGTTTTATGAATTAAAATAATTATAATAATAATCCTAAGAAAACATGTATATCTTCAAGTAATCATCGATGGATCAAATAGAACTATTTCATCACTTGGTGTGCTTCAAACCATTTAAATGTGCGTAATCAAATGAATGATATTGAACAGAATTATTAGTGTTAGATAGAAATACTTTAAACCATTAAAATATGCGCAAACAAATGATTGATATTGAATAGGATTACTTTCGAATTATATATATATATATATATATATATATATATATATATATATATATATGTATGTATGTATGTAGGTATAGGACAATAAATATAGAAAAAAACAACGTAACTATATATGTTGTATATTGTATATCTATTGAAAAGTACTGGTGAAATTCCTCTATAAATTATAATAATTGGGAAAGGAATTCGCAAAATTTGTAGAGACGAGGGACGAAAAAACCCTACTACTCCTTAAACTCTCTGAAAAATTTCAATTCATAGGTGAGTTTCCTCTGCTTGGAAAGGCCTGGATGTAGCCCAGTTATTGCTAACGCCTTCAATATTACAAGATGTTTTCTATTTCTAGCCTTGTGAGAAACATTTATCCGAATAACCCATCTGGCATTCATAGTGATCGCATAAATGATGGATTTTTCTTTCATCCTGATTGCAAATTGAGACCCTACTTTGAAAATAAAATTTTGCAGCGAAGTGTGGGTACTACAGCTAGTTATTAGTATAAATGTGAATGAAAAGGCAGTAATCTTACCGGATTTCCTCGTCTTCGTCCAAAAATGGGTTGTGTATGTATTTATGTTTGGGTGTATGTGTTTGTGTCCCTCGGCGTACATATATACGAAATCCTCATTCATATACTATTAGCTTAAGAAAGACTTGTGTGTTTAAATTAGTTGTGGTTCGGTCTCTCCTATATATGACATTTTGTCCCGTGGTTCAAAGGTGAATTTTTATCAGTCGAACCCAGAAAATGGCAAAAGTATACATTTCTGATGAATGACTAATATTCTGATCGAAGTGACCATCAAGTTCACAGGTCACTGGTACTGTAACTATAAATGAGCGACTGACCAGTGGGAAATCGAACCGCTTGCCTGCTTAAAATCACAGATGGAGGAAAGGAACTATTATTTGGCTGTCGATTAATACGGCGGTCAGTTGAGTTTTTTGCTGTTACAATCCGTAACGAGTTTTGCATTTCTCTTCCAGAAGAAATATTCGAATAACAACGGAAGCCAAAACTCAGGATTGAAATCTGAACAAAATATCACAAATTCATAAAATATTAATGTTATACAATCTTACAAGATTTCATTAAAATCTGATTTTGGTTGATTCAATTAAATATACGAAAGAGAATCAATAAGTTTGAACCGTTTATATTAACTGAATCTTTTTTTTATTTCAAATGATGCTTAGCCAACTCATCTATTTTTTACGAAGTTATCTTCTACTGATTTCTAATTTTTTTAATGTATATTAATATTTTTATTTTATTTTCAGTTCTGTCTATAGATTGCCACATCATCAGACGTAAAATATCCTTCACTCTGATATATTACCTGATAGTAGTGAAAAGACGAAAATATTAGTTGCAATGTATATATATATATATATATGTATATATACTTACACATGAGAGAGAGAGAGAGAGAGAGAGTTGGTCTGATGATCACTGATTCATTCAGTGCTGTTGATTCTGAATTTCTTCGGTATCTACGCAATTAAAACTTTGATTAATTCTAAATATAGAGGTTAGGAAATTGCATTCATTTTTACATTTTAGTGTATTCATATCAATACGTCTAAAGTCCATTGAATTTGACTGAATAGATATTTACTCAAAGCAATATCTTAAGTCAATGACGCTTGATAATTGTCAGTTTCTATGCGATCATTCGATATATATATATATATATATATATATATATATATATATATTGTTATCAACAGACAGACTGTTTCGTTGTATCACATCTCTTCAGTGTGGCCAGACACGGAGGACACTTCCAGTTGGGATCGAAACCTGCCTAACTTTACACTAGACTTGGTATCTTACCGCTCAGCCATTCGGGAACCTACGTCCACTCGGGAATTATTACGCATTTATATTTGCTTTCGCTTGTTTACATTTTGCGCCATCGGATACTGGAGTGCCCAATTCGTTAGAAAAGCTTTGCATTATGTGAGTTGTAGCCGTCAATTCCTTCGCCAGAGTGCTCAACCCCCTGGAGGGGATCGTATATATTGTCATCCACAGACAGACTGTTTCGTTGTATCACAGCTCTTTACTCTGGCAAGACACGTAGGACGATAATATATATACTTAGGCAACATTATTATAAGTTCAATTAAAACTTACAAAGAAGAAATTGTTTTAATGTTTCAATTAAGTTTTGTTGTTCACAAGAGCACATCTTTGGATTCGATGAATTATCCGATACAATCGAGGATCTGTTTATTTGTCGCTGCCTCCCACCGGACATGACTTGACACATGGTCAAAAACCCGAAGGCCGATTAAAGTGGGGATAAAGGGGAGGGGAAGGTCGGGAACGAGCCGAGACTCGAACCCTGCTGGTCTGTGCTGCTCATCGGCTCACTTGGTGCAATGTTAGTCTGATGAGGCAAGCAGTTTCACGAACCCAAATGTGGGTCCGGGCACGTATGCCGGGTTAAGTTTTGAACTAGACACCAAGGTCTAGTGCCATACATAGGTTTCGAGAAAGTCCGCGGGGAGCTCTGATATATTCGAGGATCTGTGTCGTATTTCTGGCTATTATCAAGATAGGGTAACTTTTAGTGATGTTAATTTTTAACTGCTTTCAAATTTAAATTTACCGTTACTTTAAATAATGTTGATGATTTTAAAATAAGCAATTTTCTTCGAAATGACTTTCATTGTATTGCAAGGTTTTGCCGAAAGATTCCAGACAATGACCAGATAAAGAGATGAGGATGCATTCACTTAAAAGAAAAATAGTCAGATACCAGGTCACAGAAAAAATACCACTAACTTTATTATTATATTTCAATTTCCCTTTAGACCGATCTCAAAGAATGGTAAACGCGAATTGTCAATTTTGAAGGAATTATTGATCACATAGTTCACTGTCAACTGGATGGGCTGGTTTCGCGATTTCGAAATATAGGTAGTTCCTTGTCCCTTTAGACCGATCTCAAAGAATGGTAAACGCGAATTGTCAATTTTGAAGGAATTATTGATCGCATAGTTCACTGTCAACTGGATGGGCTGGTTTCGCGATTTCGAAATATAGGTAGTTCCTTGTCCCTTTAGACCGATCTCAAAGAATGGTAAACGCGAATTGTCAATTTTGAAGGAATTATTGATCGCATAGTTCACTGTCAACTAGATGGGCTGGTTTCGCGATTTCGAAATATAGGTAGTTCCTTGTCTGATCCTTTTCGAAAATTTCTAAATCTTATATGACGATTTCCTGCACCTACCGTGAAATTTGAAAGAGATGATCATATTTTTCGGTCATATAACCGATCTGAAAACCGATCACCAATTTCACTGGTTGGCGAAAAGCGGCCATTATATTACTTACTTTTGTAGTGTAAGTGTATCAGTTAAAAACATCTGTACTTGGGAAGTATATTGAAGTTATTTCCCTTGCCATTTCTCAGTTGTGGCTAGAGAATTTTCATCCATTTAACCCTTACCTACCGATATGGCAAGTTAGCCTTGAATGTTGTTCTCTGTAACCTACAGATAAATGGATTTTTGCATTTCCCATCCGTAAAGTAAACGAAAACAGTCTAGACTGGAATTTGAATTCAGCACACCGATTTCATTTTCTGTGCCACAAACCATCAAGCCAACAACTTATCTGCTGTTCTTAAGCAACGCTTAGTAAATGCAAGTCAAATCTGTCTATCGATACCATAATAACACTGTTTTTCTTAACTGCTTCATTTGTCCCTATATATCACTGCAAATTGCATCGGCAGAGCTGGAACAAAAAGTCCACTAATCGCAAGCAAAATAGATGTGTAGTTCAAAGACATTTATCTCCATTGAGTACATTCAGTTTTTTTTCGTTATAATCCAGAATTGATTAATGAAATTGAGAAAAAAATAAATCAATTGCATGCCCTATTATTTATTTGTTTATTTATTTATTTTATTTTATTTTTATTTTTATTTCTTTTAAGCATTTCTTTCTTTTTTTATTTTCTTTTTCTATTGTACAAAACTTCCCTCTGAAATCAAATGCCCATTGAATCAAATCTTACCTTTATCAATATATTTTATTTGATCGAGAAATTGAAAAAAGAATAACCTTCCTTCACTTATTTTGCTTTTTTTCCCCTTTGAAACCAGAAAATAATCATGATTATACGTAATTAATTTAGACAGGAGATTTATTCAACTTTTTATAGTTTAACAACATTTTATTCATTGAATAATGAAACACTAAATAACGATATTACAGAACAGTAAGACTCCCTCATTAAAAAAAAAGCATGTCCCAGGTTTGGCAACAAACTGCATCTGATGGTAAGTCTCCAGGTGCGAATATCTAGGAAGTTTCGATTAACTCCCAGCCCCAATTTGACCCGAAGACATAGGGTGGTGTAATGGTTAAAGCGGTGGACAAGCGGAATCGTAGTTAGCGAGTTCGTACACCAGTCGCACCATTACGTTCACTTTCGGGCAAATACTCTTGGGAAAGGTATGAACCCCCTTATCCTCCCAGCTATGGGTTAAATAGTACCATTACTGTTCTTCTAGGAGAATGGCTTTGGCATTTAATAACCGGTAAAGGTTGATATGCCATTAAACAAAGAAACTAAACCAACCAAACAGAAGACGTAGTGCTTGTTTGGATCCAATCTATGGATAAAATAAGTATGTTTGAAAATTATTTGATCGGGGAATACTTGGTACAATAAAACTGCACATTATTTTATTAAAAATAGTTACTTGAAGCAATAATTCTTTACTAATGACAATTGCTAGTAGTAGCTTGAAAGCATCCAACTGTGTAAAAATAACTGAATATTATTAAATAGTAATAATTACATAAAACCAAATAATCATTTCTATTAGATAAAAATACTTGAAATCCTACAGGTCAGTGCAAATTATTGATACAAGATAGGAATTCTTGGTATCATATAACTGTGCAAAAAAGACTCGTAAGAATATATACCAAAAAAAAAAAATTGTATATGAACGTACATTGTTCTTTATTTCCAAGCATTTAGGCATGAAATAACCCCAACAGATTAACACGCCGTTAAAATAAATAAATAGATAGATAAAATATTTTAATCACGATTGAAGTATTTCAGATAGTATTCTAGATATTTGTGTTTATTTTTTATTTGTTTTATACCTACTTTTTGAAAAACATATGATCACTTGTATTTTTTTTACTTTTCCTCTAATGTAAACCTTTGATTTTTTTTCCAAAGATAAATTGATCTTAAATCACTATAGATGAGAAGAAAAAGAACGCAATGAGGCGGCTCACTACGACACCATTTCCCTAGGTAGTCTATTCTTCATCAATAATAAATGACGATTTCTTTCTAGAACTATCAGTGTGTATCTTCTTTGTTTTACTTAAAGAGTTCATGTTTAGTCTATTTCCTCAGCAGAAATCGATTCTTATTATCGAAAACTTTAGCACAGTACTCATTGCAGAAAGAAATCTTATCGGATAGATTACGTCATCCGCCATATTGTCTCCAATTCAAATGAAAAGGACTCTCTCGCTCTCTCTCTCTCTCTCTCTCTCTCTCTCTGGCTCAAATATGGCGTAAAAGAAAAATGGACCTTTCATTTGGATTAGATATCGATGCTAAGGCTTCAAAGTCTGGTTATGGAAA
>OY757910.1:120671376-120686376 GCA_963585895.1 Sepioteuthis lessoniana
CTTTTTTTAGAAATTTTTTTGTCATGTAGAGCATTTTGTAGAAAAGGAAAACGATGGAAAACTCTTGTTGCAAGTTCTGGTCAGCCCAGTCGCCTGGTGCTAGAGAACACAACGATTGCATCTCTACAGAGGGGTAAGCCCCTCTCTCACGAGTGTCCTGGTTATGATTCTTGACAATCTGATTATGACATTACAGTAATACTGGAGCTTTAAGGAATGCAGATTACCCCACTTCATTGCCATCACTCCCAAGTCCACTCTGTCTAGAGAGGTAGCACTTGATTGGGTCCTATCTATTAGTGAAATAGAACTGTTTGACATCTAAACTGTTTGCAAACAAATGACTTATGCAAAATTGAATTGTTTGAAATAGAACTGTTTGATCATTTAATTGTGTAAAAAATGACTGATGTTTAATTGAATTATTAGTGATATATAACCATGCTTGGAACCATTTAACTGTGTGCAAACGAATGAGTCTTGTTGAATTGAATAAGTGTTAAATAGCAATGCTTCAAACCATTTAACTGCGCACGAAAAAGAGCTCAGGCTCGTTTAAAAATGTTATCAACAAAATGAGTTTACAAATCATATCTACTCAATATATTTGTATAAAAAGGATTCAAAGGATACAATAGTTGATATGCCATAAAACCATACCAAATCAATCCAAGATCCGGTGAATATTGTGGATTAACCAGAACAAACTAGCGTAAATTCATAAGATTTTCCTGCATGATTCTCTCTGAATGTGGCCTTGTGTTATAATAAGAAGCACAACGTTTCTCCAACTGAAAAGTTCGGGGCTGTTGAGAGTATGATATTGCATTGAATATTCAATTGCGGTTTAAATATTATCATGGTTATTCTGCTTTATATTCAGCATAATTAATCTTCTATGAAGCTCACACTTTTGATAGGCTTTGGAGATTAATCCTTATCAATCTACTGCTATTTACGCTGAACATTGTCATAAAAGACCCATGCAATCTTCTTTATTCCTCTCGCTAATAATACGAGGAAGCCAGACGCCTTTCTTGCTCACTTCACCTATTTTTCAAGTTGCGGCAGATTGTGGATTGCGGTGTGTTAAGGTCAAGTGCTAATTCTCGAGTACTTTTGCTGGCATTTCATTCCATTAGTTCTCTAAGAGAATCTTTATCGAGGTTTTTATGTGCGTCCTGGAATGAGTTCATCTCTCAAAGAGGTAAAACTAGAACAAAACTTTGAAAACTAGTTTCAGAGTTGGTAGATCGTAGTAACTCTTTGGCCATTAGCACCATAATGTTTTACTGGCTGTTACTGGTTCATTTTGCTATTCTTAAAGTTGCACAATACTTTCAGTTCCTCCGTTTTAGAGGCTTGATATCAAAGATTTGGAGGTGCGCGCGGTGTAATGGTTATCGTCGTAGGAAATGGACACGGCGATACGAGTTCAAATCCTGGACGAGGATGATTGCATTTCACATAGCACTAATACCCTTGGGAAAGGTATGAATCCCATTATTCTTCCTCTAGCTATGGGTAAATAGTAGGGCAGACTGGGTTCTTTAACCTTGGTGAGGCAACTAGTCTAGGAGAAAACTTTGAATTCAAACCTGTTAAACTCCGCTTAAAAATTGTCCTTGTGTCATATCCTGCCCGAACGTAGGGGTTGGTAAATATGGATATCAAAGATTAAATTATGATGAGCCGTCTTTCTCAAGTAAAATAATAATGATGAAAGCATTCTAAAATCAAGAAAGTGAGTAATTACAATTAGCTTTTGAAAAACAGAAATTTTTAATGACCCAATACAGTATATATGTATATATGCGTGTATATGTGTATTGGCCTAATAAGTAGCGTGTTCCCCAATGGTCCGGGAGACTGGGGTTCAATCCCAGGTCGAGTCGTAACAAAGACTCAAAAATGGTACTTGATGCCGCCATGCTTAACACTCAGCATTATAAGGGAAGGATCAAGAATAAAGGGGAGAAATTCAGAAATTTAGTGCCCTCCTCAACACCTCGGTGTAGAAGCTATTGAAAAGGGAGCCTCCGGGTTACCCTCGACTACGGTCGCCAACTTCTAAAAAATATAAATTTACATGTATGTATACATATATATGTGTGTATTATGTATATGTATAAATGAGTCTGCATATGTATATATGTGTGTATATATGAACGTATACTTTTGTATATTGATATAAATATATATATATATATATATATATATATATATATATATATATATATATATATATAAAAGTAAAATCGTTTCTTTTTACGTAAGAAACGGTTACTGTAAACGCGTAATAACATCAACCGCCGAAAATAAACACTTTTTTTTTGTTTTTACATCACAAACTGTACACTAAAATGAAGATTAACGTCCAATGTATTCTCTGCTATTAATTGATCTGACGTATATATATATATATATATATATATATATATATATATATATATATATATATATATATATAATTCTCTTAATACCCTGTCCGGTGGCAAAAGTTGCTTGGTAGCGCCAGGAGTGGAAGTACTGCCTTGAGCTACCGAAACTGTGTTATCACCCCTGGTTCGCGGCTGATGAGGACATGGTATCGCACGTGCTTTCGCACGTTGTATAATGAAAACTAATAACGCTAATATCGAAATGAACGGACATCTTTTTCGTCACTCTAAGAAAACAGTCTTTTTTAACGTAAAGGAAATGACAGTTTTTATCACTTTATTCCTTTAGTTGTAGTATCATACTTTTCATTCACTTCTTAAATTTTATATAAATAATATGTATTTCAATTGTGTCCAATTAATTATTTGTATTTGTTTATTTTCGATATTAAATGGATGCATAGATTATTTCTTTAAAAAAGAATGTTAGTAAAACTTATCGAATGAAAATTAACTGTATGATAGTCAATGTAATTTGTTACAAGAGACTGAAATTTATTTATTTATATTTTTGCCTTATATAAAGAGACGTACTTACATTTTGTATATTGCTCTCCGCTTTTTCTTTTGACCTTTTAAAACTGGGCAAAATCTTTTTCGCAACAGTCATAGTACACGTTTTTACATTACATTAAAATATGAAATAAAGTGACAATGATTTTTTTTTGTCTTGATAGCTTAATGATGACTATATATATATATATCATTTCAACTATATTTTCCTTTTATTTATTTTTTCATTTTCTTAAGTTACTTTGAACTGTAGGAGAAAAGTCTTGAATGCTAACTTTCATGTCAAACATTTTTTAAATACTAGTATGTTTAATAATAATAATAATAATAATAAACATACACACGTATCACCTACTCTCGTCCAGAAGACCAGACCTAATAATAATCAACAAAAAAAATTATCGACTTTGATGTCCCGGCTGACAACAGCATAAAACTGAAAGAATGTGAAAAGTAGGATAAGTACCTCGACCTTACAAGGAAATTGGAAAAAACTATGGAACATGCAGGTGACAATTATATCTATTATAATTGGTGCTTTTTGAACAGTAACTAAAGGGTTACTAAAGGGACTGGAGGACTTGGAAGTTGGCGGGCGAGTGAAGACCATACAAACTACGACATTACTGAGAACGGCCAGAATACTGAGAAGAGTCCTGGAGACTTGAGGAGACTTGCTGTCACTCAAACTCCAGTGAAAGACCATTAGCAAATGCTGATGTGAAAAACTCTAATGAGTAAATGATAATGTGGCATGAAGAAAAGAAATTTAGTAGTTGGAGTGTTTTCTTTACATCCCCAAGTCACATGACCAGAACTCTTTTAACAAAAAACTACCATTAATAATATTCATAGTAAATTAGAATTTAAAATGAACGGTTTATATAGAAAAGTCGCCTACATGGAACCCAAAGGTAAAACATGCTTCATAATTTTTTTCAGTTAAACTTGGGTGTGAGGCTGAATATAATTTTTTTCCAGGAATGTCTGCCGTACAATCGAAGTATTATTTAATATTTTCCTTTTGAATCAGAACGTGAATTTTAAATGTATATGTATAGCGAGAAAGAAGGAAAAAAGAACAAATGTGGCATGAAGAACTGAAACTTTAGTTTTTCCAGTGGCACTTTCCCGTCCATAAATCACGCGACTATAACTTTTTTAATAAAAAACCATTTTTAAAAAATGGTCGATAGGGATGGTTTAAATGATTTGGAATACTTGAAATACTGAGCAAGATCAGACATCCATGACTATCACAAAATAGTTTGGATTTTACAAAAAATAACGCTTGTATCAGTTATATGTCAATCCTTGTCCGGAGTAACTGCCTAAAGAAGTAATAAATGAAGACTTAAAAAAAAAAACACCTTCAATATTTACGAAGTTAAATTTTTACTAAACGGATTTTTTTGTAACCCACGTAAGTGTCTACTTTCTTGTAAAAGTACCAGGTTACATCTGTGGTAGGAGTGTAACTCTATGTAGGTGGTCCGCCAAGCAGACGATCCCTTTGTCTGTTTTGGTGCGAACCAAACAAAGGCCTGATCCCGCGATCTCGACGTGACCGGAAGTGGGTAAGGGAACGCCAGAGGAGTTGGACAGAGGAACTCAGAGAAGGCAGTTGGCGAAGGGTGACGCGAGTGACCAGTCGACACAGAACAGCAGAGAGACCAGTTGGCATGAGAGAGAGTCCAGAGCAGTGAGGGAAGACGGTCAAGATAGGTTGGCATTCCTTGTAGCTTTGTAGAAATTTCGCTAGAAATCCACGCTAGCGTTAGTCTACATATGCACAAGGGAATGCAATGTTACATAACTCCTCTCCTGCACCTTGAGTTAACCCAAGTATTTTGTTCGTTTATTCTCTTTCTTCCCACTCCCTTGATTGTATTTCTTGTAGCCGTGAAGAAATGTGCGATGCCCCTATCGGAACCACTAGTTGATCACCGGCTAAGAAGATCGAAATGGTTCGAAGAAGTTGATGTGTCGGGGGTGGCGAGGGGGTATCGTCACATGAGCGTAGATTATGATCAATCCCAGAGTCTGGTTTAGCCACAATATACTACCCATGAAAAATTGGTGTCATGATCATCAGGAAATCTCTTGATAGCCAATAATGGGAACGCAAATGTGAGCCGTTCTAATTTCAGGATTGTAAACAACGACCAAAGTAGCCACTCAACCCAGAGACACTAACAAATAAAATAAACTAGGAAACAAATACTTCACTGTTGTTTTAAGACCAATCTAATATAAAGAGGATATAGGAAAAGAATGATATAGAAAAAGAATGATATAGAAAAAGAATTTGGACAGAATCCGCAAGATTTAATTCAAGCCAAAGACTTGAACACTACGCTTGGATGATATAAAAGAAATATTGTTTTTCTGAACTTGAGAAACTAGAAATATATGAGAAAGTAAATAGGGAAGCATATCAAGTTGATCTTCTTAGCTAAATCGAAAAGTAAGAGATCCTTGGCGAATTGAAACGCTAAATACTAAAAGTTAAGACACCACAGACACTCGCAGCATAAGTCCATTGTTAGCATAATAAGACAAAATAAATATAAAGCGAATAAGAAAAATCGTGGTGAAAAAGGAAACTGCATTGACATCCCTCAGAAACGAAGACAAGAAAAATGTCAAAGTCCAAACCATAAAGATAAACAAATTATTACGAAATATCCCAACGGAAAATATCACTGAACTAAACTAGTTGAATTAATACAGGGGCAAAATTTGTCTTTGATCAAATCGGGGTTTCCCCTAAAGAACCCGAACAGAAATTCAAAACCTAGGTGGGAAATTAGACTAGACAGGTACAGAACTTGCAACAAGTGAAAATAATACGGAATGAAAAACTCACCAGTATATATTGGGATGAAAAGACCAAAATATAAGAGCAATCAAACAAAAAAAAAATCAAAAGATATTGGTAAAAAAAGGGAGACTTAAAAGATACCAAGACAAAGTAAATTAATACTAATAAAACAGAACATTCCAAAATTCAAGAAAAAAAAATTCTTCTAACAAATAGGTGGAAAATGAGCGTGGACAAACTAACAACCGGTTGCGAAAGAAGCAAATCAATTTGGGAGTAAAATAGGAGAACGAAAAGGTCAAATACCTATATAACATAAAAAATAATTACAAGAACTCGAGGAAGAACTTGAGGCAGACATAAACTTGGAATCACTCAGAATGACACTTAAAAAAAAGTACCGAATTGGAAAACACACCTTTGTAATCACCACTAGACTCATCCAATTTTTTTCAAAACCTCCTTATTATCCAAAGATTGACACTCAAGCTCTGGGATAACTCTGTATTGGAGCTTCCAACTTAAATGCTAATTATGACAGCTTGCCATTACAACATTTCTGAAAGGGTGAATTAATGAGGATGCTGCTTTCTTCACAGACAGTGACCAACTGGCTTGTTTGCTGCACAGTAAATAAAACTTAAAACAATGAAAGCGTATGGGGAAATTAATAATTTAAAGTAGCGGCAATATATATATATATATATATATATAGGTGCTCCATCATTCATCTGTGCATGGAAATGGAATCAAATGCCTTGGAGAGATTCATGAACAACAGTGTTGCCTCGAGATTTTAGCACGTACTTCTTCGATTATTCAACAGATAGTCAGAATCTGTCATGTTGTCTATCGATTTCTCGGAAAGCCGTTCATATTCTTCGGAATAATTTTTTGACTTCAGTTTAAATTAGATTAAAAAACAAAGAGTTATAAACCTTAGCACCTATAGCAGAAAGGTTTATGCCTCTAAAGTTCGTAGTGATTCCGTGGTCACCTTTTTTTGGAGAAAGGGGACGATGTATTCTTTTTTTCCTTTTTTATAATTCGTTTTGTTTATACACAGCGTTATCGAATTTTCTTGTATTCAATATTTCAGAAAGTATTTGGTAGGGTACTGGTGTTTTTCTGCTTTAAAATCTTTTTAGTACTGCATAAAGTTCTTCCTCTATAAACTATCCCAGTTTTATATCAAGCTGTAAATTAAGTTTATTCTCTACGTTTATATATGGTTTCAGGAGAGTTCACGAGCAGATTCTTTCCACTTCTGAAGTTTTTCTTCTTGGCTAGCAGGTTTTGCTTTTGTTCTCGATGTGCTCTTTCAACCGATCACTTCATTTACTGTCTGCCATGCTAATTTTGTTTATCTATTCTTTACTAAATTTCTGATATTATTGATTTTGCCTTGAATCTATTCTAGTTGTTCTTTTTGGGATGTGTTAGTTAGTTCTCTCTGAGCTTTCTAAAGTTCCTGTGCCTTGTTTTTTTTTATTATTATTTAAGAATGTATTCTTCATGTTATATTTTTCCCTTACTGTTATTGACTCCCATGAGCCTCTACGTTTTGCACTTGTTTTGGTTGGTATACATTTGACTGCTACTTCTATGTGTACGGCATGAAAATTTTCCTATTTGTCATTCGGGTCATGTATTTTAGATATCCCCAAAAGGGTATCAAATTTTGTTTCTGACAGTTGCTGCATAATAATTGCTTCTATCAATATTGGTGAGTGATCGTGGAGTATTAACTGCTTATTTCATACTTCTCCAAAAACTATTTTGTGATCGGAAGATACTCTATCAAAAGAGGAGTATGGCTCTCAGTTCAAACTACTATTTATCTATTTTTGTTTATTAATATATAATTTTATATTCTAGAGTTATTTTAGTAGGTGTAGTTCCATAGTCTTCCTTCTCTTTTTCTTAATTTAGTGTTTAGGCATGCAAGCCAGTTCTGAAAGAAAAAATCTGCAAGATATCACCATTTCTTTTGGGGGAATTGTGAAAGCAGAATTTATTTCTGTTTTTGCCTATTTGAGCATTCATGTCTCCACCGATGATATAGGGATGGAATTTGCCATTGAAAAAAGTGCCATGCTCGTAATGAAAAATGAGAAACGAAAAATAAAAGAGTGAATAGAACTGCTAAACCAAGAGAGCATCAAATCACTTGGAGAGAAGGAAAACTTCAAGTTCTTGTAAAAATTGGAAGCAAACACGATCAAATAATCGGAAATGAAGTAAAGATGATAAGAAAAGAGTTCGACAAAATCAAGCTCTGTTGCAGAATTCTCATCAAAGAGGTAAATATCTAGGCAGTACCACTTGTAAGACAAACTGGACCATTCTGAAAATGAACAAAAAATGAACTAAGACAAAAGGACGAAAGAACACAAGAAGTTTGGTGATTATGCACAAGGCATTACATTCGACTGATCACATAGACTGTATGTGTCAAAAAAAGAAGGATGCATCAACACGAAGAATCTATTAAAAAGATTCATTACGGCAGCCAATGTTAGCATTGATAATATAAGCGTAGCATGATAGGTGGCATTCGTTTCTGTGGGTGTGAGTGAGTGCCAATCAGAAGATTTCTTAGTTTGTTTTGGTGCAAAACCCTCACAAAGAGCTTGCGCGCGAGATTTCTTGCAAGACTGGAAGAAGATGAGGGAAAGCAAGGTCCCTGGGCAGGGAACAGGAGAAGGCAGTCAGCAGGAGGGAGCAGTCAAAGGAAGGGTGACTGCCAGGCTTGGAGCTGGGACCTGTGGACTCAGAGGCTGGGTTGGCCAGCGTGAGACGATGAGTCAGCGTTCCTGGTAGCTAAGTGGGAATTTTCGAGTAAAGACTCATGACAAACACAGAAGCACAGAATGTTAGGAAAGTGTCATAAACACCCCCATTTTGCGCTTGGAGGTAACCCAAGTCTGTGCTTGTTTATTCTTCTTTTCTTACACTCTCGCAGTTGTATATGTTGTGTCTTGTGTGTTTGTAAAGAAATGTGAATTACTCCTGGCCGGAAATGAGAGAAACCACAGTACGATCGGATGGCCATGAGTGGTTTTGGAGGTTGAGATGATGAGGGTCGACCAACGGGTAGGTACAGATAGAAAAACAAAAACCAGGAAACAAAAATGGGAGGAAAAACAGCTGTAAGTATATTTCAAGCGACAAACTACTTGGATTGTGCGCAATAAATTGACGTCGTCTTGAAAGGAAAATCTAAAGAGATAAACTGAATCTCTATTAAATGTAGCAAGAACAACGCCATAAGGACCTATTATGTTAAAGTGAAAATCGATTAGGCACAACAGAATAGCAAGTGTAGGTTAAGGGGTGAAAAAGAGTAAACGGTTTATCACATAATGAGTAATGCAGCAAAATAGCACAAAAGAAGTAGTAGACTATGCAAGGCTGGGTGGGAATGGCGATCTGCTGGGAACTGTGCAAGATTTTGAAATTGGATTATAATACCAAATGGTACATCCCCAAGTCAAAATCTTTTATAATAAATGTGATACCTAAAAATCTTTGGGATCGCCAGATTGGCATTGATACCAACTGTAGTTGGTGAGCTTAGAAGGTCACCAAGACCTTGGTAAGTGGATAGAAAAAACAGGAAATCAGATGAAGGATCGAGGACATTCAGATTGCAGATCTTGAGAATGGCCAGAATATGGACAAAAGTCCTGAATATGTGAGAAGACTGTCAATCAGACTCCAGTGAAAGATCATTATCGTTGGCGCGAAAAACCTGCCAAGTGTAAAATGATCGGATGGCCATTTTTATTTCATTTTATTTGTTCATTTCTGGTAGCATTTCTAGTATTTCTCAGGCTTTTTGATATTCTATGTTGTGCAGCCAGAAATTCTGAAAACATGTGTTTATATATACACAGATAAGCACACACATATATGTATAAATATATATATATATATACAAACACATATATGAGCCTATATATATATATATATATATATATATATATATATATATATATGTATATAAACATATATGTGTGTGTGAGTATATATATATATATATATATACTCACATAAAACAAATATATAGATATATAGAGGTAAATTTCATTGAACGTCCATAGTTGTATGTATCCCTAGTACTAGGGATACATACAACTATGGACAATACCTTAATCAGTTCCCCCCGAATACGATAAAAGTAATACGGGAATTCGAACGGATCCAAAAGAGAATATGTAGGCATAAAATGTCTATTATGTTCAATGAAATTTGCATTAACGAAGAAATGCTGCCTAAATATACATATATAGAGGTATAAACATTTATACATACACATATATACATATATATGTACATATACATTCACATAGCAGTGTCCTGCATGTCTGGTTCGTCACTGCTGGAGAAGTAAGGAAGATCTCATAAGTGATGTACTCCTATGGACCCCTTCACATAGCCATGCTTTTGCATGGCTATGTGAAGGGTGGCCAGCTCGAACCAACATACAGCAGCTCTGTGAGGATACGGGGAGTAGCCCTGGTGACCTACCGGAAGCGATGAACGATAGAGGGAGTGGCGAGAGACGGTTAGGGATATCTGTGCCGATGGCACGACGAGATGATGATGACATACACATATGCATGTATATATATGGAGGTGCCCGTCGTGTAATTAAGCAATCAGTCGAGGAGAAGGAAAACTCTGAATTCAAACCTGTTGAACTCCACAAAAAACTGACCTTGTGTTACATCCTACCCGAGCTGAAGGGGTTGGTAAATACATATATAGATATGGACACACACACATACACACACACACACACACACACACATATATATATATATATATATATATATCATCGTCTTCATCAAGTTTTGCAAATGCAAGTGTTGATTCTTGAACTAGCCCAATACCTAAAAAACATTCCCGCCCTACAATTGAATTTCGAAAAACGTGCCGATAATACAACAATTGTAATAGATTGACCCTCGACCGAGCCGTCAATCAAGGGATGCACCTGTGTAAATAAGCGAAAGAACAGCGGAAGCAGGTGGACGTAAAATAATAATATAACCAGGGTACAGACGGTTTGAGTCAGTTGGTGTCAGTTGGAACAGGATGCCAGCGGAGTTAGAACCAGCCCCAGACAGAGGGCTTCGACCCTCAGTGACCCACGGTTGAGCAAACCAGCCAAGATGAGGATGAAGTGCTGCTATGGTCGAAGAAGAACTTGGATCAATATAGCAGTCCGTACTTGTCTCCAGCTCATCTCTCACACACAACCAACATCACCCTTTCAAGAATAAAGTGTGAGAGATTATATTTTTATAAAGAAGCGTGTTCGTTCATTCATTGAAACTCGTCATTATGTTTGATTATGTCCCGCATATATTTGTATATATATATATATATATATATATATATATGCAGCTATGCAGCACAATATTAGAGAAACAAAATAAGAAAGACAACAGATTCTCGAAGCCGTACACATCAGAAGCAAACTTCCTAAATTCAATAGAAATAATTTTGAATCCACTGCTAATGTACTGAAATGTCTTTAGCTGCTGCTGCTGCTATTTATAGAATTAGATTTCAAAACAAACGCTTCCACAATACACTAGTTTAAACAATAAACGCTTAATTCTTACAAATAATAATGTACGGGCGAAGACCCTATGGCTTTTGAAATGCACCCCCCTGATACTGGACTAAGACAAGGCCAAAAGTACCAATGAAACAATTAATTATGGAAGGTTTATTAACCAATTCCGGCAGGATACCATAACAGTGGTACGGCAACTTAAAAAGATAAATATAAAAATATGTAGACAAAAATATCTATAGTGTTCAATCAACTATATATAAATATACATACACATATATATGTACATATGCATTCACATATGCATACATAAATATCATCATCAATTCGTGCTGCTAGCACAGATTTCCCTGACTTTCTGTCGCCATTCGTCTCTCTCATCAATTGCTCCCAGCAGGTCTTCTAGACTACATCCTGTGTCCGTACAGAGCTGTTATATATAAGTTTTTCTTGGTCGTCCAACACTACACGTCCATGAGAAGGGGTCCATGTGAGAACGTTATTTATGAGTTCGTCCTCACTTCTTTAGAAGTGACCCGCATGCCTTGTTCATTTCATTTGGACGGTTTTAGAGATGGGAGGTAGGTGACCGTGCAACCGTTGTTTCGTGTGATGTTGCTTCCAAGATTTGTTCAATATACCTCTTAACATTCTTGTTGTGTGTGGTGCATTGATATACTAGAATTGACACAACCGCTGATTTGGAAGAAATCGCGTTTTATCTTATCGAATAGATGAGATTTCTATAGAATCGATACGCATTGATAGCTTTCCATGCTTTTGTTAGATCCATACTGATGTCACTTTCAGTAGATGAGACGCTGCTACCGAGGTACGTGAACTTGTCCACTAACTTCAGACAATCGCCATTTAGAGAGGCTTTTTTTAAGATTAAAACACATGTACTCTCTATTGTTTGGATTCACGTGGAGACCAATGCCTCCTCATGCTAGCTCCAGACTATGCATCCGGAATTCGTCTTGGGTAGGTGTATTTGAAATAAGCGCTATGTCATCTTCATAGTCTGCATCCGTAAGAGTTTCTGCAGGGTTTCATCTGCATCTTGTCGTTTTAGTGTAAAACCATTCTCTTTCATTAGATCTATCGATGTTCGAAGTATGTAATCTAGGCAGATAATGAACAGATATGGAGCTAATGTATATCCTTGCAAAACACCAGCAACAATATCAAAAAAGTCTGTGTCTCGAACCGGTGAGTTAACTTTGACTTTTGAGTTACTATCGAGTATAGCTTTGACAGTTTCTTTGGGGAGACGCTAGAAGTATTTGCTCCAACTTCCTCCAAATTCTCTGGGAATAGCTTGAAATAGAAATGTTTTTGAGAATTAAACTGTGTACTCGTGCTAAACTGAATTGTTTTAAATATAACTGATTATTTATATAAAAATGGATTTAGCATTCAATAACCTACAAATGTTGATACTATTTACCAACCCCCCCGCTCCGGCAGGATATGACACAAGGTCAAATTTTAAGCGGAGTTTAACAGGTTTGAATTCAGAGTTTTCCTTCTCCTAGACTAGTTGCCTAACCAAGGTTGAAGAACCTAGTCTGTCCTACTATTTACCAATAGCTGGAGGGAGAATAATTGGATTCATACCTTCCCCAAGGGTATTAGTGCCATATGAAATGCAAATGTTGATATGCCACGAAAATCAACCTACCAACCAACTTCCCTCTGTGTATGGAATCAAATGCTTTGGAGTAATCTGTGAATAAGAGTGTTTTGTCAAGGGTTTTTGCTTGAACTCCTTCTATGATTCGACGGATTGTGGAATCTGAGATGTTGTTGATTGCATTCCCCGAAAACCATTTTCCCAATCTCCGGTTTGATGCGATTGAGAAGTATTATGAGCCCTATCCACTATGGAAGTAAGGCTTACGCTTCTCTAGTCTCTTGATAATTCCGAGGTCACCTTTCTTGTGAAAGGGGAGGATGCAGCCTTTTGTACATCTCTCTACTGTGTTTTTGATATATACGGTATTGCAGTATCGAAGCAGAAAGTCATCGAATTCCTTTGTCTTCCATATTTCTGGATATATTTAATCGAGACCGACAGCTTTTCTGTTTTTAATTTTTGCTTGTATTACGTTGAGTTCTTCTGGAGTAAACTGTCTTTGTTTGACTCTAGTTGGTTATTAATAATTTTCGTGATAGGTTTATCTGTGATTATATGGGAGTTTCCAATGAGATTCTTGAAATGTTCTTTCCATATTTGTATTCCTTCTTCTTGGCTGGTAGCTTTTAGTTGAACTGTGGCGGTGCTCTTCATTTTACTCACTTCATTTACTGCCTGCTCCGTCATTCTACTGAATTTCTAATTTTCTTGATCTGGCCACGAATGTGTTCTGTTTGTTCTTTTTTATATGCATTAATTAGTTCTCATTGTGCCTTCACAATTTAGTGTTAGTTGGATTTCTTTTATTACATAGGGATGGGGTTTTCAGGTTATCTCGTTTTTTCTAACTGCTAATATCTCCCATGGAACTCAATGTCTGGCTCTTAATTTGGTTAGTAAGCATTTTGCTGCTTCTTCCATGTGGGCGTTGACGAAGTTCTCATATTCGTCATTAGGAGTTAATTTTTCGGATATCTCCTGAAGAGGATCGAATGAGTTTCTGAGTGTTATCGTATATTTATTATTAAAATATTTCTTGTTAAGTGAGAACCAGTCATAGTGTACGGTTTTGGTGGCTTGTGTCGTATTAATGCGTAAGCTCTGACGTATATTTGTTGTGACAATTCTGTGATCCCAAAATACTCCTTCAAAAGAGTACTTTGTCTAACTGTTCAGAGCACTATCGATCCATTTCTTATTGATGAGTATGTAATATATATATATATATATATATATATATATATATATATATATATATATATATATATATATATATATCAGGGGCGGGGACGGGACTAGTGCTACTCGTGCCCGGCACGACCAATAACTCGGTCAATGTTATTCAAAATGGATTAAAAATCATCCATTAATTTCAAGCAAACATACTTAGTCTGATCTCAATTAAATTACGTATCTATTCAAGTTTCGATAACTAAGTAGCCAAAAGTTCATAAATATATCTGGGAATAATACAACGATGCTATTTTGAACGGATGCTCTTTGTCCGGCCACCGTCAGATTCATTGAACATCCCATAAAATCGGCTATAATGTTGAACGCCCGATCCGTGCCAGGCACTAGACCGTTATAATAACAGTAATGTTAGAGAAATACGCTTTTGGCTGTAGCCAATAGCAAGAGCAACCCTAACACTGTGCTCAAAAACCTTAGCACGTGTGACTGCTGATAGATGTATTGGGAAGAGGGAGAGGGGCCGAGAGAGAGAGAGAGAGAGAGTGAGAGAGAGAGAGGGGATAGCAGATTAGAGCCGTCGCCGACGTCATCATTATCGTTATGGTAAATGTTGGTTAAACGGCGTGTTTTAATTCATTTTTTCACTAACAGATGTCTATTTCTTTAATGAATGTTGCATATATTACATTCTGTAACTAAAATTTGTTTATTTGAATACATTTTCAACAAATAATCTTTATTTTAAGCGAAATTAAAACTACTAGCTGTGTCTGTGTATATTGTTATCAGTTTCTTTATT
>OY757910.1:120693876-120778876 GCA_963585895.1 Sepioteuthis lessoniana
GGTCAATATGTTGCAGTTTTGTTCAGCCTCCAACTAACCTCTCACACATAACCCTTTCGCAACCCTTTCAAATAAAGTGAGAGGTATATTTTTCTAAAGAACTGTGTTTCATTCATCATTATTGTGTTGACTATGTTTCCGCGTGTATATGTGTATGGTTGTATATGTATTACGGCTATGCAACAAAAGGTTGGTGGCCGTACAGCTGCTGTTTCGTAAGATGCTGCTTCCAAGATTTTTTCAATACAGCTCGCAGCATTCATGTTTAATTCCCGTCTTGCTTTTTCTCTAAAGGCTTAGTCAGCGTCCATGTGGTAAAAGGTACAGTAGTATTGACCCAACCACTGCTTGGAAAAAAATGCATTTTATTTTATCAGATAGATCTGTGGCCATACGGAACTCACACTTATATACATATTAATGTATATACATTTTCGGAGTAATTGAGAGACGTTATATATTTTTCTCCTTTTACAATCACCGGTAGGAAGTTTTATCTTCGCATGAAGAAGCGTTTGGTAACCACCCGTTGAAGTGCACGTTACAATGCTATTCGTGCAATGTAAACATGATTTTAAAGAGTGATTTAGACACTCGATTCATTAACCTCAGCTTCAGAATATCTTCAGACGAATGTGGGTGCACAAACCCTTTTGCTTTCAATTGGAAACTTCTCTTTCATGTCACATTTGTTTTACTGGGAAGAAATTCTGGGACAAAGAAATTTCATCACGACTTTAGTTGAAAAGCGGATTAGAAAGAGAAAGCTGGGGAAAGAAAGATGATGTATGCCAAACACTTGTGCAGGAAGAGAAGAGAAATCTTGACGAATGTCGTGATCGACTTGTGAATGAACCGAAAGCCCGATTTGATTCCATGTCTCACTGCAAACTGTCTTCACTGGGTTATCATCGAAAGCATTTCTGGAAGATACTGAAGGCGAGTTGAAGTAAAAATTAAAAATTTTCGGTAGCGAATACGTTGCAGACTTAGACATATTTAAGCTGCCTTTGGAAGTTATCTGAATCCAGGACTTTTTTGTGGAAGCTTCCAAAGTGGTATGTGACATGACCATGATGACCAAATCATCGGCTATTGAGTGGCTGAAAAGGATTTAACGATGGAAAGTTCAAGAAACGGTACCAAATATTGTGATTGTTTTACGGATGTCTTAGATGCTCACGGATTCCGTCGCTATTGCAGGGAGAAGCTTCTCAAAACTGAAGTTCATTAAAAGTTACTTGAGATCGAGTATATTGCAAGGTCGCTTATCCAATTTGTCCCTCATTTCAATTGAATGTGAAACTATTGAGAAGATAGATTTTGACCAAGCTATGAGCAACTTTGCTTCTGCAAAAGCTCGAAAGATTTAAATATGATAACGTCGTGTTGTGCTAATTTTTTAATTTGTTGTTTTTTCAAGTACTAATCAACGTCATCAAGAGTATTTCATTTATATTTTTCCTCTCAAGAAAAAGTGGAACGTGACAATGAAAACGACCCTCAGCCAAAACTTTGTCTTGTTACATCCCTGTATATATTTTTATAAATAGTTATTTACAGAATATATATATATATATATATATATAGTATTCTTCAATCCAGTAAATCCGGAATAGGGAACAATTCATGAACGCTTGAAAAATTAAACAGCCTTATCTAAACATTTTTGGAAATTAAAAAAAATAAGAGTTTAACCCCAGAAATTCAATGATGTATATTGAAAAGGTCTACTACTCCGAGCAGCTTTGATGGTAGATTTAATTTGTGTCTAGAAGAAAAGATACAAATTATGTTATACCCTCATCCCGGTAACTGATTAAATCAGAGATGTGATTTAATAGCTAGATGTAGACATAGAAATAAATTTAAACTATAGTAAAAAATTTAGTATGTAGTCAAAGTTAATATTAAACTATAACTTATTAATTTGGAATAGATATTTTAACCTTGATAAATAAATTTACTATTAACAGCATTGGTTTTGGTACCTTTGAACGAAAAAGAGATGACATACTAAAATTAAAGTTAATAATTTTGATATAAATGTTTGAAATTTTGATTACCCATTCGGCTGGGGCTGCAGAGGGATAAGACCCTCCCCAATGAATGTCCTGGATACAACACTAAACAATCTAAGGGTGAGGTTCCAGTGATGCTGCGGCTTTTAAGAATGCGGAGCACCCCTTCATTGCCATTGCTCCCAGGTCCACTCTGGCCCGAGGTGGTAGCACCTTATAGGGCCCTATCTATGGGTTAAACAGAACTAAACTGCATACTTATGTTAAACTGAATTCTTTGACTAAACTGAATAGCTTGAAATAGAAGTGTTTTTGACAATTAAACCGTTCTTACATTTAAACTACGTGCTTATGCTAAACTGAATTATATAGAAAGGAATTGTTTTTTGACGTTGAAACTGTATTCACACTTAACTGAATTGTTTAATATAGAACTGTTTTGACATGTAACTGTGTGTAAACAAAATCTGTACTAATACTAAACTGAATTAGCCGAATTAGAACTGCTTGATTAAACCGAATAGCTTGAAATAGAAATGTTTTTTCATAATTAAACTGTACTTACATGTAAACGGCGTACTTATGCTAATCTGAATTGTTTGAAATAGAACTATTTTAATAAAAATGAATTTGGCGTTAAATAACCTATAAAGGTTGATATGCCACAAAACCCAACCAACCAACCTTGAAATTGTGATATGTATTACTGTAATAGTTTGAAACGAGCCGCAGCAGGCATTGGCCTCCATGCCAATGATCACAAAACTGAATATATGTGTTACAACCAAACGGGCAACATCACCACACTAGATGGAGCCTCTCTGAAACTAATAGACAAATTCACCTACCTAGGAAGTAGCGTCTCATCAACCGAAAACGACATCGACACACGACTGACGAAAGCATGGACGGCTATCGATAGGCTCTCGATCATATGGAAATCAGACCTGACCGATAAAATGAAACGCAGTTTCTTTCAGGCAGCGGTTGTATCGATACTGCTATATGGATGCACTACATGGACGCTAACTAAACGGCTGAAGAAGAAGCTAGACGGCAACTACACAAGAATGTTGAGAGCAATATTGAACAAGTCCTGGCGACAACACCCCACGAGACACCAACTATACGGCCACTTGCCTCCCATCACGAAAACTATACAAGTTAGACGAACCAGACACGCAGGACACTGCTGGAGAAGCAAGGACGAGCTCGTAAGTGATGTACTCCTATGGACCCCCACATATGGCCAAGTAAAAGCAGGACGACCAGCTCGAACTTACATACAGCAGCTATGCGAAGACACAGGATGTAACCCTGAAGACCTGCCGGAGGCGATGAATGATTTGGAGAAGTGGCGAGAGAGGGTCAGGGATATCCGTGCTGGCGGCACGACATGATGATGATGATGATGATGATTACTGTAATTGGTAATTTGTTGTTTTTGTCGTTGTCTTAATTTGAAACGGGAAAGACCAGAACTCGCCTTACATGCCATAAAACTAGTACATAGGTAAAATGGTCTTCCTTCCACCCTCTCTTTCCTTTCTCTTTCTCTCTCTCTCTGTCCTGTTTGGTTGTATTTTATTATCTTGTTGGATCTGATGAAGTCCTGTTAAAACTATTTTTTGAGTTTTGATCCATATTAATGCTCTTAACAGGATGGAAATAAATTTATTATCTTAATGTAGCCGAATATTGGGATTTTTCTTGAAATAATACATACATATATATAGAGAGAGAGTAAAAAAGACAGACAGACCCTCAGGGAGACAGATACATAGATAGATATATCTAAACGGATCCTTTGCACGATTCCTGATGATCTGTTTAGGTAAAACTTAAATAGAATTTTCCAGACTCTGTAGGTATTCATATTTCCTTCAACTTAGGGTATTGAGTACGTTTACATTTAGCGTAAGGAATTCAGTCGTTTTTTTTTTTAATCAATTTTATTTATTTTGGTTAGACATGGATTATTGATATATTATTTTCAAGTAGTAAGCTTATTTTTAAACTTTTTTTAAAATGGATTTTTCCTGGATATCAGTGAAAAAAACAGATGATAAAATTTGCAAATAAAAAAAAATATTACACAAACTGATATCCGGGAAAAAAATCCATAAAAAAAGAGTAAAAACATACTTACTACTTGAAAATAATCAACCATTGTCGCATTGCCTTGTCAAAAGAAAAAACACTGACGAAATCCCTTAAGCTAAACGTAAGAGTGTTCAATATACTAAGTAGAACGAAATATGAATGCCTTCAGTCAGAAAACAATCTACCAGGGTTTCACCGAAATGGATCATCAGGATGATTCCGGCTGAAGAAACGTTGGACCATACTACATTTTCTTGATTAAAAGACCGCCAAGAATGAAATTAGCATTTGTGCAGACAAATATTAAATTGTGGTAGATAGAAGTGCTACAAACCATTGGTTCGTTTAAAAATGTTATCTATAATATATGTGTTTATAAATCCTATATATTTAATATATATGTATAAACAGGATTTGGCATTAAATAACCTCCAATGGTTGATATGCTATAAAAGCTAACCAACCATATGAAAATCATATTAAGATATTATAATGATCCCATAAGATCAGATGAATCAATAATATTTAATGATAAGTAAAGTTGGCGACTGTAGTCGAGGGAGACCCGGAGGCTCTCTTTTCAATAGCTACTACACCGACGTGTAGGGAAGGGCGACATTCCTTCCCGTGGATTGCTCCACTTTACCCTTGATACGTACCTTGTTAAGCAAGGGGGTATCAAGTACCATTTTTTAAGTCTTTGGTGAGACTCAACCAGGGATTGAACTCCGGTCTTCCGGACCATTGGCGAACAGTCTACCCATTAGACCCATGAGCCGGTATTTTAAAGATAACATACAGGTTAAAATTGAAGATCTCGTATAAATCTGGGGGGGTCATCATAAATATAAATAATATATTAGTCATTCGGTTGGATGTCAAAATTCATGATAATATATGTTCACATGACTGACCTTTTGTTGCTGGTCACAGGGTTGCGCATAGGGATCACTAGTGGTTGAGGTGGAGGCCACCACATTACAATAATGTTATGAATGGATTCTTGAATGAAATGATGAATCAATAGCGCCGAGGACTGTTTTAATCAGGTTGAATTCTGTAAACCGGGATAAATAAAAGTTTATCCGAAGAATTATGATGGACGTAATGGCGCAACTTTTCTGTCACAGTCAGAACGCGACACAAGGTCATTTTTTTAAAAAGAGTATACCTGATTTAGATATAAATAAGATATCAGCCATTAGGTTAGATGTCATAATTCAGAATAAATATGCATTTTCCCTACTCTTTCACCACGGGTTGGATCAGACACAAGGCCAGTGTTTAAGTGGAGTACAGCTGGTTTACTAAATGTGTAATCCTATTTACCAACCTCTCTGCTCGGGTAGGATATGACACAAGGTCAATTTTTTTAAGCGGAGTTTAACAGGTTCGAATTCAGAGTTTTCCTTCTCCTAGACTAGTTGCCTCAGCAAGGCTGAAGAACCCAGTCTGTCCTACTATTTACCCATAGCTAGAGGGAGAATAATTGGATTCATACCTTTCCCAAGAGTATTAGTACTATATGAAATGCAATCAGTCCAAGATTTGAACTCGTGTCGCCGTGTCCATTTCCTACGACGATAACCATTACCCCACGAGCACCTTCTTAAATGTGTAATATATTTCTATAGCTAAGGAAAGTAGAGATGGGTTCATGCCTTTGCTAAGGTCATTAGTACGAAAGCGAAACACAATAGGCTTTGACCTTAGGTTGCCATTTATATTTCCTAAGTCGATAACCGTTACGAATAAACTTTATAATATGGGTAAACTAAGAAAATACACAGTACTTTCAAAAACACGTTAACAATCGAACAATTTTTCTTCAAGAATTTTATTAAGAACCTTTGCATCTTCGAATATAAGGTGGTTTGTTCAAACTCATTCAGCAACAAACTTTTCCGCCAACCGTAATTTTGTAAAGATATCTGTTAATTCAACAGAAGGCAGTGAGATATGAGTTCATGCCTCTCCTAAAAGCATAGAACCAAGTGAATTCATAAAGAAGTAAATTAAATCCGAACTCACTTAATCGGTTCGACCTTCCAGTGGCGAAAATCGTTACGTCATACCCCCACCCCACCCAAACACACTCAACAACCGGCATAATCACCCCTCCTCTATACACATACGCTCATACACGTATTCTAACCTGAACACCAGCCATCAAACCTGCCGAAGGGGATCTGATTATCTAACAGTAAATTTCAGAAAGATGAGATAAAATGCTTTCCCTACCCCCGGGAAAGCTCGAATATATTAGCCTATTCTTTATTTGGATAAATCGACGGTAGATATGGTAGATTATTTTTTTCATTCTCGACTGAGGAGGTGGGTATTTTAACTAATCAACCCATTTTACCCGGTAAAAATTAGATAGTGAAAATATGTTGATATATCTATAAAAAAATAAAAATGAGGTTTTAATTTATAACTTAACAGCAAAGTTATCGAAACAAATTATTTTCTTGACTAGTTTTAATTTCTAAGATTTTCATTAATTTCACTCGCCATTTTTGATATGATGACCATTATCAATTATTAAACGCAACTGTGTAGTAATTAATTTTCATTTGATATAAAAAAATAAATAAATGAATAAATTTAAACGGCAAAAAGAAAAAATGTACAAATTAACAAGGTTTTAATTATTGGACTCACAATTAGCTTGTCGAAACAATTATTTTCTTCTACCGGTTTTAACTTGTAATTATCTTCATTTTAATTGTTATTTTAAGTAACAACAATTATTATCTTACTTGACCTGATTTTATTGTAATTAATTTTTTATTAAAAAATAAACGATTTCATAATCTATCAAATCATTTAATATTCATATAACGACCATTATTAATTACTAGTCATGACTGTAGCAACTAATTTAGATATGATGTAAAGAATTTAAGCGACGAAAAGAAAAAAAATATCAAGCAAACTTTTAAATTTATTGTTTAACAAGTGAAAATTATTATTTTCTTCTGTAAGTTTTAACAATGAATTATCTTAACTTTAATCGCTATTTTTATATATTGATAATTTTAATTTTACTTGACAGGATTTCAACAGTAAAGTATCTCAGAACAGTAAGTGAAGTCATAGTGATATAATGAAAATTATTATTTACTAAACACGACTGTATGGTAAATATTCTTATAATAGCTTACAGAATGTATACTTAAAGGATCCTTGCGTTTCTGAAATTTTCAATCAATCTGGTTCTCCTCTACAATCATAATCAACAACCAAGGACCGTTTAGTTTTTTGCTTTATCTCAAAAGATTATCACAAATCTTAGAGATCTTAAACTATTTTGAAACTGTATAAGATATTGCTTTATTTTTATTTTTTTTTATATCTATCAAATTATGTTAGCAATTTCAGCAGCTTTGAGAGCCAGTAAAAGGTAAGCTTTCTAAATTTCCAAAATCTCAGTTTTTGCGTCTGTAATTATAACATCTAAAACAAAACATAAAACTGATTTATATTCACAATGATAGGATTTATATAATAATAATAACCATCAATCACATAATAAGCGAATGCAGCAAATTAGAACTAAAGGAGTATAAGAGGAGCCATGACTGGGTGGGCAAGGTGATCCACTGGGAAATGTGCAAGTAATTTAAATTTCACCATACCAACAAATGGTATATGCACAACCCAGTATCTGTCCAAGAAAATGACACACATAAACTCCTTTAAAACTTTGATATACAAATGGATCACCTAATCTCGGCCAGAAGACCAGACCTTATAATAATCAACAATAAAAAAAAAGATAATTAGCAAAATAGTCGACTTTACTTTCCCTGCTGATCACAAAATAAAACTGAAAGAATGTGAAAAGAAGGATAAGTACTTCGACTTTGCTAGGGAATTAAAAAAAAACTATGGAACATGAAGGTGAAAATTATACCAATTGTGATTGGTCCTTTTGATAGTCTAACTAAAGGATTATTAAAGGGACTGGACGACTTGGAAGTTGGTGGACGAGTGGAGACCAACCAAACTACAGTATTATTGAGAACGGCCAGAATACTGAGAAGAGTCCTGTAGACTTGGGGAGACTTGCTGTCACTCAAATTCTAGTGAAAGACCATCAGCTAATACTGATGTGAAAAACTCCAATGAGTAAATAATAATAATAATAATAATAATAATAATAATAATAATAATAATAACGATGCATAAGGCCTAATGACGATGCATAGTGTCTTACATCCAAGACACGACGAAGACAGGCTGTATGTGTCAGGAAAAGAATGAGGAAGATACAACGCTATAACGACTAAAAGACGACATAAATAAGTGCAGAGGAAAAATGATAACAGCAACCAGAAACAATACAGACAACACAAGCATCAACAGAACAAAAAAAAAACAACAACAGAAAGCAAAAATGGGAAGAAAAAAAACTGTATGGATATTTCAAACGATAAACAACTAAAATATCTCACGTGAAAACTTGGATATGGCTAAGATAGGAAAACCTTAAGAGAGAAACTCAATCTCTCTTGATAACAGCTAAAAAAAAAAAACGCCATAAGGACTAACTATTTCAAAGCAAAAATAGACAAGACACTACAAAATAACAAATGTAAATCATGTGCTGATAGAAACGAAACAATCAATCATATAATAAGCGAATACAGTAAATTTGCACATATAGAGTATGAAACTAGATACGAGTGAATGGGTTTGGTGATCTACTAGGTATTGCACAAGAAGTTTAAATTTGACTATACAAAAAAAAAATGGTATATGCACAACTCAGAATCCGTGCTAGAAAATGAGATGCACAAAATTCTTAAGAATTCTTAGATACAAACGGATCATCTAATTTCGGCCAGACAATCAGACTGAGTAAGAATCCACAAAAAAAAGATAACCTGCCGAAAAGTGGACTTTGCCACCCCGGCTGACCACAGGATAAAACTGAAATGAAGCGAAAAGAGAGATAAGTACCTAGACCTTACTAGTGGACAGAAAAACTACGGAATATGAAAGTGACGGTGATATCAATTGTAATTAGCACGCTCGGTACCGTCACCAGTTAGTACAGGGACTGGAGGGCTTGAAAATAAGAGGACATGTGGAGACTATCCAAACGACAGCATTGTTGAAATCGGCCAGCATATCAAGAAGAGTCTTGGGGAATTGAGGAGATTTGCTGTCACTCAGACTCCAGTGGAAAACCATCAGCTACCGCTGGTGTGAAAAACTCTCAAATGAGTAAAATGTTCATAATAATTAAGGGAACTAGTAAATTTTGCTGTCTTGGCAGACCAGAGGGCAGAATTAAAAGAAAACGAAAAGAGCAATAACTACCAAGACCTTGCTAGAGAACAAAAAATATATAGCGCATGAAGGTGACGGAAATAATAATCGTAATTAGTTTGCTCAGAAAAATTCCCAAAGGATTGATAAAGGAACTGGGAGATTTAGAAATTGGGAGATTAGAATACTAAGAGTCCTGGAGACTTGAGGAGACTTTCTGTCACTCAAGCTTCTGACGAAAACCATCAGCGAACGCTAGTGTAAAAACTCTCAAAAGCGTAAAACAATTATAATGTAGTGGAGTCATAGACTTTCAACCAAACGTTACATATTTTGTTGGCCAAATAACACTATCATTAATATGGTAGAGTGTGAAGACTGGGTTATGTTGCAGCAGACAAGAAGGGTAATTCTTAATTTAAAACATGAGCTCAAGTCCTTGAGGCAGCCTGACGTTGTCTTAGGTACCCTGCTGTATTGACCCTTATTGTACATTTGGTTAGAGGTATGACTTGCTGTATGAATATCAGCAAGCCTCCCAAAATCTTTGTTGGTCCTGTGTTGAATCAGACTCAGTGACTAATAAATAGCATAATCAACGGCTACCGACGGCACGGATCCCCCTTCCCCCCCCTCTCTCTCTCTCTCTCTCTCTCTCTCTCTCTCTCTCTCTCTCTCTCTCTCCATCCGTTGTTACTGGTCATGACTCTTCTACAAAGGAACCCAGTGTCCGCACAGGGTGCATCAGGTAATTTTTTGTTGACCGGCTAAAATAGGTGAATTTTTGTGTAGTAGTTTACAGAAGAACATTGCTTGCTTTTCCAGCCGGACCCAGAATGTCTTCTGATTTGTGAGATGAGAGATGAATGGCAGTATAACAGTTACTTTTGGGGCAGGTGCTTCCAGGATATATTCAAAACAGCACGCATCATCCTACGTAGTTCTCATGAACGTGTTTCTATAAAGTCTAAATGATACAACCATACCGTAGTACTGAAAGAGCTACAGCTTCAGAGAATCCCCGTTTTATTGTATCAGTGTGATCAGATTTTTTATGGTCGTTAACCTGTTCTTTGGAGCTAAATACTTTTGATACTGTAACAAAATGAAATTAAAATCTGGCAAGAGAGTGTGATAGGCTAAAAGAAAAGCTAGATATAATTTGGATGTAGTGTTAATTTATTTACAATCAACAGTTTACAAAGTCAACTTTCAACTCTTAGGGGAAAGTATACAAATAATTCTAATCTGTTTCGTCTATCAATCTAAGGGAAATATAATTGGTTACAGTGACAAGGATTAACGTTAATTAGTGCAAGATAATAAGTTCTTACTTTGTCTTCATATAATTAACAAAATGCCATTTTTAAGAGGAGTGGCGGGGGCTCTGTTTGTAGTAATATAAAGGACAGCTAGAACTATGGGCACCAAATTTAAAAGAAAATCAAATGGATTTTTTTAATCATTTAAAATTTCAATTTTTAAAAAGATTTTAGTGAACGGTTAGATTTAAATTATAAGTAGAATTGTAATTTTTTAATTGATTTCCATTATTATAACTTAACGCAACCTTTCTGTTTTTGTTTTAACGTATAAAGGAAAAAATCAAGCTGAACATTTGCTAGTCAGGTTCTAAATTTATGGATCTTTATCAATTATGAATTCTTTCGTTTAACAGAAAATTCAGATCGTATTTTTCAGCTTACATTTCTAGTACGAGTTATGGCCAGCACGGTTTAAAAATCCGTGTTTTTAAAAGTTCTCACAAAAACTTAATTATATATCAAATCTAAGAGGTATTGGTCTTTACGTGAATTCAGATAAAACAGGGTTCATGTGTTTTAATCTATTTGTCGACTTTACCAAGGCCTTTGATTCCATTCACAGAGGGAAGATGGAACAAATCCTACAAGCACACGGCCTACCAAAAGAAACCGTAGCAGCAATAACGCTTCTCTACAGAAACACCAAAGTGAAAGTACGTTCACCGGATGGAGACACAGAATACTTGTAGCAGGAGTACTACAAGGGGACACGCTGGCCCCATACCTCTTTATTATCTGCATAGACTACGTGCTTAGAACATCGGTCGATAAAATCAGAGAAAACGGATTCGAGCTTACAAAGAAAAGAAACAGAAAGAACCCTGCAAAAACAATTACCGACACCGACTACGCCGATGACATAGCGATACAGGCAAATACGCCCAACCAAGCCGAAACACTAATACATAGTTTGGAACGAACCGCCGCAGGCATTGGCCTCTATGTCAATGCACAGAAAACTGAATCAAACAGGCGTCCTCTCCACACTAGAGGGAACCTCTCTGAAACTGTTAGACAAATTTACCTACCTAGGAAGCAGTGTCTCATCAACCGAAAAAGACATCGACACGCGGAAAACGAAGGCACGGATAGCTATCAATAAGCTATCGATCATATAAAATCAAACCTGACAGATAAAATGAAACAAAGTTTCTTCCATACAGTGGTTGTGTCGATACTGCTGTATGGATGCACTACTTGGACGCTAATAAAACGGCTCGAGAAGAAGCTAGACAGCAATTACACAAGAATGTTGCGAGCAATATTGAACAAGTCCTGGTGGCAACACTCAACAAAGCACCAACTATACGTCCACCTGCCTCCGATCTCGAAAACTATCCAAGTTAGACGAACCAGACACGCAGGACACTGCTGGAGAAGCAGAGACGAGCTCATAAGTAATGTACTCCTATGGACCACCACATATGGCCGAGCAAAAGCAGGATGACCAGCTAGAACATACATACAGCAGCTATGTGAGGATACGGGATGTAGCCATGAAGACCTGCCGGAGGCGATGAACGATAGGGAGAAGTGGCGAAAAGGGGTCAGGGATATCCATGCAAGCGGCACGACATGATGATGATGAATCTAAATGTTGTCATAGTGATCCTCTGAAATTAATATACTAGCTTACATAACTCAATAGCAATATCTCATCTACTGAAAAGGATATCAACATGTGGATAGATTAGGCATGGACTACTATTGATAGGCTATCGATCATAAGGAAATCTGATTTTCTAGATTAAATTAATTGAGAACACTTCTAAACTGTAAACGTGTCAGTACTACGATATATTTGCACCATTTCGACTCTAATGAAACTCTCGCGGGGAAAAGTTCGAAAGGAACGACACAAGGATTCAGTGTTCTCTTTTGAATTAATCCAGGAAGCAGCATCCAACAAAACAGAAGTTTTATGGCCACTCAGATCTCGCAAAACATCAAAGTAAAACAGGACAGACATGCTGACCACTGCTGGTGGAATAAGGACAAAGTCATGACGTTCCTCTACACATGAACAAACAAGTGTTGGTTGTCCAGCAAAGACTGACATTCATCAGCTCTGTGCGGACACTGTGTGCTGTCTAGGGGATTTACCTAGTGGAACGGTTGGCGTGTAAGAGAGTCAAAGAAATCCAAGCTATCAGCACACCTTGATGATGATGATATAACTTAAACAAATATCGTAGGGTGAATTTTCAGCTATGAATATTTGAATAAAGACGGAAAACCCTGATGATGAGAGCTACGCCTGGGAACAATGGATATCTTCACGAACTATTCCCCTTATTCTAGTATTAAGAAATAATTGAATAGAACCGAGAAAACTCGGCGCAAATTGTAATATTTTATAAGCATAATATGATTACGAAATTACATAAATATATCCATCCTTTTTTGACAGCATCGGTAAATTAGTCCACATAATTATAAAAAGAAGAAAAAGGGAAACTAAAATCTATGAAGTTAATGGTCAATTTAGAATGCACACTAAAATATCGACTGCAAAATATAAAAAAAATAACTTCTTTCATTTTTAGTTTAATATGCCTGAATTCACTGTTTTGATTTTTATCAGAAAATAAGCTCAAATATTGAGCTGCAAATCCTGGTGCACGCCATTTGTTTAATGGAGAAAACTATTTTTGATAAAAGAGCTCAATATTGATTACCGAACACACATCTCGCGAGATTTTCTTATTTTCAAAGGATAACATTTTTCGCGCATTAAAAAATAGTACTTCCTACATTTTACACCAAATTTGCTAAGTACATTTGTAGCAAACTTTTCAGTCATGAAAATTCGTTTAGAATTGCAACGAGTGTTGGTTTTGAATAAAACAAAATCGGAGTTTCTATGAAATATAATTTTCCTGTTTATATAACCTTTCGTTTATATTAAATCAAGCAGAACCACGACAAACGATTTGTAGAAATATTGGACACGTAAATAACTCATACAAATGTTCGTATACGCATGCGCGAGTGTCAGTGAAACGTCAACGTGATATTCGCATCAGCACTTATAGCTCATTGCATTTCTATATACAAACTTACATTGACATCACTTTCTCGTTCACTCTTGTCCAATCAACTGGGACTGTAAAATACACCGACTGCGAGTGTCCTGGATATGAAATTAAACAATCTAATGATGAAGTCCCAATAATGCTGCAGCTTTGGTAAATGCGGAGTACCCCTTTATTGCCATCACTCCCAGGTCCACACTGGCCCGGAGTGGTAGCACCTGATAAGTGTCCTATCTATGGGTCAAATAGGACTAAACTGCGCACTTATGCTAAACTGAAGTACGTGAAATAGAACTCTTTTGACATTTAAAATGCGTACTTATTATAAAGTGAATTGTTTGAAAAAGAACTGTTTTCATATTTAACTGTGTGTGGACAAAAACTATACTGACACTAAATGGAATTGTTTGAATTAGAACTGTTTGACTAAACTGAATTGCTTGAAATAGAAATGTTTTTGACATTTAAGCTGTGTGCTCATGCTACACTGAATTGTTTGAAATAGAACTGATTATTTGAATAAAAATGGATTTGGCGTTAAATAACCAACAAAGGTTGATGCGCCATAAAACCAAGACAACCTGCCAGCCAACTCACTCTCTCAGTCGATTATAGATAGATAGATAGATAGATAGATAGATAGGACACTTATCGGGTGCTACCACTCCGGGCCAGAGTGGATCTGGGAGTGATGGTAATATATATATAAAGTGTGTGTACGTTTGTTTTATTATAGTGGGGATTACTTAAGCTTAAACAATTATATTAGCGATACTGGTATCAAAATATACTTCGAAACGTGTATCAGGACAATGGCAATGATACCAATTGTAGTTGGTGCGCTTGGAACGGTTACCAAAGAGACTTGATTAATTGGAAATTAAAGGAAGAATTGATAACATTGAGACAACAGCATAATCAATATCAGTCACAACACCCAGAAGAGATCTAGGGACCCTCAAGACACTTGGTGTCACTCATACACCGGGGAAAAGCCCCCATGAAGAGCCGGTCAGGAAAACTAGCGGGGAATACAATAATAATTGTCGTTTGGTGCGTTTGGAACAATCCCCACAGACTTGGCAAAAAAAACCCTGAAAGAATTGGAAATCAGAAGCAGAATCAAGACCATACAGAAGACAGTCGTGTTAAGATCTGCAAGAATCTTCAGAATAGTACAAGAAATCTTCGCAGACTTGCTGTCCCTCACACTCCAGAGAAAGACCAACAATTGAAACAAGGGAGAAAAACTCACAGAAGAATATTGTGGAGTAACGTTTACACTCACTCCGATATTTCATATTATAAAGAGGAAAAAAAACAATAATATATATATATATATATATATATATATATATGTTTGTGTGGGGGGAGTAAACAACGGGCAAAAGTTTCCAATGTTTATAATTAAAATGCAAACGTGGGTAGAGTGTTCGCCAATGGCCCGGGAGACCAGGGTTCAATCCCAGGTAGAGTCATACCAAAGACTTAAAAAATGGTACTTGATACTTCCTTGCTTAACACTCAGCAATATAACGGATTTATCAAGGGTAAAGTTGAGGAATCCAGGAGAAGTAGTAGCGTCCTCCCTTACACCTCGGTGTCGTAGCTATTGAAAAAGGACCCTTACGGTCGTCCTTTACAACGGTCGCCAACTTTACTTTATCCTAGGAATGCAGTAGCGCCCTACCCTACACTTTGGTGTAGTAACTATCAAAAAGGGAGCCTTTAGGTCTCCCTCGACTAATGTCGCCAACTTATCCAGACTGCATGTTTTAAAAGCGAGGATATATATATATATATATATATATATATATATATATATATATATATATTGTATATTTTTTTATTTTATATTTTTGGGTGTTTTCACGCGTACTTATCGCAAAACCGAATTAAACGTTTCAGTAAAAAAAGAAAATTCCCGAATTGTTTTAATTTTTGAGGAAAATATTTCTAAAGAATTAAAAAAAAATTCAGTTTAAGAAAAGAACGGAATTTAAACTTTATGTCCTTGCTGAGGAAATAGAAAAAATCCTGCAAGCATCCTTCTTAGTGTACCCTCGGGCAAAACTTTATTATTTGGGATTCATTCACGATAAAATTTCCAATTCTGTGGGACATCTGGGCCAAACTAAATGATTTAGGTGCCATTATTTGACCGGACATTGGTATAATGGTTCGAGTGTACGCTAATGGCCCGGAAGACATGGGTTCAATCCCAGGTCGAGTCATACCAAAGACTCAAAAATGGTACTTGATGTCTCCTTGCCTAACACTCAGCATTATGTGGTAAGGTTCCAAGGTAAAGTGGATCAATCCAGGGAAAGGAGTATCGCCCTCCCTTACATCTTGATGTAGTAGCTATTGAAAAGGGAGCCTTCTGGTCACCCTCGACTAAGGTCACCATTATTACTTACTTTTATTTATGTTTGTTGAAAAAGCAAAAGAAAGAAAATATAAATCATACATATTTTCAACAGGTTGTATACAGACATTTAACAAAAATGTACAAATAATTATCTCCTAGAAAATTTAAGACAAATATTGTAAAGCAACTTTTAATATCCTTGAGGTCACATATCATATATTTTTAGATTATCTTTAGTGTTTACAAATATCGAGCAAAGTTACTTAAGGCACCGAATTCATAGATTGCATAGCACATATGGGTCGGGTAATAATGTTTTATCTCTTGAATCTGTCTAAAAATATAATCGTTATTTTCAAGAACTTATATTCTTTGGATATAACCCAATCTAGTTCTAGACTTCTTTTATGGAACAGCGAGGCGGTATAAACTTGCATCCAATGAATCATTTGGTCTCCACACACTATATGGTCACAATCAACTATTTCAAGGGAGAGAGAAGAATGGTAAGTGAGGTACTGACCACACATAAAAGCTTACCATTTCAAAGGAGAGGGAAGAACAGTAAGAGAGACACTGACTATAGATAAAAGTAGTTGGTTCAAGGATATTTCTGAGTCTACGGAGGAATACGACGCATACAACAAAAAATCATGCACTATAACTGGTCACAGCCTGCCATTCCAAAGGAATGAGAAGAACTGTAAGATAGACACTGGGTATATATAAAGGTGGTAGATGCAAAGATATGTCAGAGCCTACGTAGGAATACGACACAAACAACCAAAACCACACACTATGACTGGTCACAGCCGGCCATCTCAAGAGAGAGAGAACAGTAAGATTGACACCGACTATAGATAAAAGTTGTGAATGCTCAGATATGTCTAAGCCTACGTAGGAATACGACACAAACAACTAAAACCACACACTATGACTGATCACAGCCGGCCATCTCAAGAGAGAGAGAACAGTAAGATTGACACCGACTATAGATAAAAGTTGTGAATGCTCAGATATGTCTAAGCCTACGTAGGAATACGACACAAACAACCAAAACCACACACTATGACTGGTCACAGCCGGCCATCTCAAGGGAGAGAGAACAGTAAGATAGACACCGACTATAGATAAAAGTTGTGAATGCTCAGATATGTCTAAGCCTATGTAGGTATATGGCGCAAACAACCAAAATGAAACATTATGACTGGTCACAACGCATGAATACGACACACAGCCTACCATTTCAAGGAGGAGAGAAAAACAGCAAGATAGAAACTGACTATATATAAAAGTTGTAAATGTAAGTATATTTCTGAACCTTCGCTGGAGTATGACACAAGCAATCAAAACCACACACTATGACTGGTCACAGCCTGCCAACCGGGCCATTGGTCTAATGAGTAGTGTGTTCGACAATAGTTCGGCAGACTAGGGTTCAATCCCAGGTAGAGTCATACCAAATACTCAAAAATGGTACTTGATGCCGCCTTGCTTAACACTCAGCATTATAATGTAAGGATTAAGGGTAAAGTGGAGCAATCCAGGAAATGGAGTAGCGCCCTCCCCTATATTTCGGTGTTATAGATATTGAAAATGGAGCCAGTGGGTCACCTTCGACAAAAGTCGCCAAATTTACTTACTTATACATAAAAGTGGTAAATATAAATATATGTTTGATCAAACGCAGGAATACGACGCAAGCCACCAAAACTACACACTATGCCTGGTCACATCCATTCATTTCAAGGGAGAGAGTTGAACACTAAGATAGACACTAACTATACATAAACTGTAAAGACGAGTAGACAGACTATATTGGAGATATTTTTTTCAAAGAACAAAGGTGGATTATTCCTAGGAGACACTTAGAATATATGTTAGTTAAGCGAACTTGATCGTGATGATTTATATGAGAAAATAATTGTTAAATATAAAATTTCTTTGGAACTAGGGAGAGGCCGCATATGGTTATTGTGGACGTTGACACTTCGCAAAATTTGTATTGATTTTTTGTCACAATGTTATTTGAAGCAAAAAAAAATGCAATTTTGAAATCACAAGAATGTGTGTGTGTGTGTGTGTGTGTGTGTGTGTGTGTGTGTGTGTGTGTGTGTGTGTGTGTTCGAGTATTCTGAGAGAGAGTGTGAGAGAAAGAAAGAAAGAGTGAGAGAAAAAGAGAGAGAGGGTATTTCCTTTCTTGGAGACCGGAAATGTCTTTTTTAAGACTTCCACAACGTTTCAAATTATTCTCAGCACTTTTTTGAATATATATATATATATATATATATATATATATATATATATATATTGAATATATATTACAAAACCAGTTTTCTGGTGGAGGCTTTTACACACCAACTATTTACAATTTAACCAAATCATTTTACTCGATGCACTTCGTTTTTAAGACACATTTAGTGAGCAATAAATGGAAGATGAGCCAAATTAATGTTAAATGGCATGCACTAAAATTTAACCTTTTCATTTTTTTACAGACAATTTGAGGGCATTGACATTGACATTTCCTCTCTGGGATAAGAAATCGTACCAAAAGATTGTATTATTAGTTGCCAAACACTTTGACTCAAAGATTGTCAACTTCCTCAAAATAAGTTCTCTCACGTTATACAAGGTGGCTGATTGCGGAATTTTTACGATCATTTCCCTGCAACATTTCACCTGCTAGGATTTTCGTTTTAAATCCACACCTTACAATGCCAGTGATCTATAAAAGGACCTCATCGTCAATGAGAATTGACAGCATCGATAACTAACACGACCAAGTGGATTGCCGTATCCAAGAACGTCCTCGAAACTTAGTGTGGTTTTATTGAATTATCATTTTTCTGTTTGTTTTGTTTGGTTGGTTGGTTTTATGGCATATCACCCTTTATAGGTTATTTAACGCCAAATCCATTTTTATGTAAATAATCTGTTCAATTGAAAACAGTTCAGTTTAGCATAATTACACAGTTTAATTGTCAAAAACATTTCCATTTCAAACTATTCAAGCAGTTATATGTAATAATTCAGTTAAGTGTAAATACAGTTTTAATGTCGAAAAACAGTTCTATTTGAAATAATTCAGTTAAGCATAAGCACGCAGTTTAAGTGTAAGTACGGTTTAAGTGTCAAAAACGTTTATATTTCAAACTATTCAGTTTATTCAATTCATTTTAGCATAAGTATGCTGTTAGTTCTATTTAACCCATAGATAGGACCCTATCAGGCGCTACCACTCCGGGCCAGAGTAGACCTGGGAGCGATGGCAATGAAGGAGTACTCTGCATTCCCCAAAGCTCCAGCACTGCTGGAACCTCACCATCAGATTGTTTAGTGTCATATCCAGGACACTCGTTAGGGGGGTCTTACCCCTCTGCAGAGGTGCAGTCAGTGTATTCTACAGTCCCAGCTGACTGGGCAATACACAGAGTTAAATGTCAAACAGTTTTATTTCAGATAATTCAGTTCAGCATAAGTACACAGTTTAGACGTTAAAAACAGTTCTATTTCGAGCAATTCAGTTCAGCACTAGTACGCAGTTCCAATGTCAAAACAGTTCTTTTTTAAACAATTCAGCTTAGCATAAATATGCAGTTTAAATGCAAAAATCAGTATAGTGAAAGAAGCACGTAGTTCTATTTAACCCATAGATAGGACCCTTATCAGGTGCTACCACTCCGGGCCAGAGTTGACCTGGGAGTGATGGCAATGAAGGGGTACTCCGCATTCCTCAAGGCTCCAGCATTGCTGGAACCTCACCATCAGATTGTTTAGTGTCATATCCAGAACACTCGTTGGGCGGGTCTTACCCCTCTGCAGAGAAGCAGTCGTTGTATTCTACAACCCCAGCCGACTGGGCAATATCATTTTTCTGTAATATTTTTTATATATATTGATTTGTCTCTATTCAATATATATATATATATATATATATATATATATATATATATATTCTCGATTACCTAGCGCGTTTTCTCTGGAGATTTTAAGTATCTATGTTTTTAATGTTGTTTTTTCGGGGTGGAGTTCATTACCATCGGCTCATCAACCACTTCAACGCTGAAATTCATCAGCATCATTATGATCATGAAGGCGTGTTATCAGCTCGGATTTCGTAGACGTTGTCGCCATTCGCCTCTCTAGGCAAATCTTTTGAACAGTATTCGATGTCAGCATAGAGTTGAGAAATGCAAATTTCTACTAGTCAGCGAACATTTGTGTCTTTACGCAGGAGAATCACACTTCTGAGCGCGCCATTACTTCGTCTATGTCTTACATATATTATTTTGCTGGTTTTTCAGATGGAAGGTAAATATCCATACACATGCTGCATTAATCCTTGATGGTTTTTCACACTATTGTTAGCTGATTGTCTTTCACTGAAGACTGAATGACAGCAAATCACCTTAAGTCTCCAGGACTCTCCTCAATATTCTGGCCGATGCTCTAGTTTGAATGTTTTCAATTCATACTTCAAATTCTAACTCTTCTAGCTCCCTTACCAAGGCTTTAGGGACCATTCCAATGAGGCTTTAGTAGGGTGTATTCCAATTGCTGCTGTAGCGGTTGATTTGAACGTGAAATCATAAAAATTATATAATAATGTATAGCAATAACATACTAAATAATAATGTATAGCAATAACATACTGAATTTTCAAGTGTCTACGACATTTTTAAATTCCCATTCAAAAAATGTCTGGAAACTTATCGTATGCACCTCGTATCTCAAAATCACGGAGATTTCGAGTGTTTCAAAGACACATTGTGTTTTGTGCATATACTATTTGATTGTAGGGTCAGATTTCAATTTATTGCATAATTTAGAATTGATCCCCTTCCCCACCCAGTCATATGTATTGTATTGAACTCTTTCTGCGCCAGTTTGGTGCATCAGTAGTAGTAGTTGTTATTGTTGTAGTAGTTGTAGTAAATACAAATTTGGCTGTAAATTCCTTTCATCATTAAGTTTAAGATTTCTAACAGGATAGAACTTACATAAAATCTCCCACAACATCTTCAGACAGACATCTGATATTGATAATATCCATTCTTTTTTTTTCATATCTTTGACATGAACCAATTTGTCTGTTTTTTATATTTCTAAGAATACAGTAACTTTTTCTCTATTGATATTTTTTTTCATTTTATAGTATGATATAACAAATGCTTCAATTTTCCCAACGTTTTCATAAGTTTTCTCAAACTTGTAAGTTTTTTTGTGATTTTCTCATGCCGTTAATGCGCGCAAATATTCTCCTATCGACTAGAACGTTATCTTTCCGATTCAGTAATCTGTTTTTCTTCCCTAATTGTATTTATTTATTTCTTTTTTTTTACAAAACGAATTCTCTGGTGTTTCTTACATAAAAGTAATTTTTGGTTTGACTCAAACTTGACACATTTACTTCTTTTTCTTTTCTATAAAGGGTGAAAAAACTTTTACAGGGCAAATCACTTTCAACGTTGCTTTAAGGAGTAAACCCTGTGGCGTTGTGGCTAACGTGAGGGACTGCAGTCTCGAAGAAAATAAGTTCAAACTCAGGTCACTCTATTATACTCACTTTCTGGTTAATATCCTTGGAAAATGTATGAATGCCCTCATCCCAGCTGAGGATTGAACAGTGCCACTATTTTTCTTCTGCAAAGAAGGCTTTGGCATTAAATAACCCATGAAGGTTGATCTGCAACACACAGACACACTTCTCTATGTCATCATCGCGTTGTGTGGATAGCAGATTCACATGAGTCTCACCATCCGTCCCTATCGGTCATTTCTCGTGGTATGACCTCCAAACAACTTCAAGTGTCCTCTTTAATCTGATGAATGTAAGCCTTTTTCTGATCTGCCAACACAAAAATCTCAGTGAAAAGTTCGTAGGAGAGGGTCAATTATGAGTTTTTTCCTTATTTCAGCAATGCCCCTCATCTCTTGTTTGTCTTATTTGCATAGTTTGTGAGATGGCAGGTAAGTGGCCGTATATCTGATATTTTGTGAGATACTACTTCCAGGATTTTTTTCAAGACAGCACCTAGGATTTTATGTCGTTTCTATCTATTTTTTTCGCCTAGCGCCTCGTAAAAGTTCAGATACTGAGCCATGCAATTGTAATAACGCAACAACTGCTTGAAAGGATTCCCGTTTTCTTGAATTAGAAGGACATACCACATAACTCTATTGTGTTATCTCACTGACTAAAAGCAATGTTAACGTACACGTAGGATATATATATATATATGTATATATATGTGTGTGTGTGTGTGTGTGTGTGTGTGTGTGTGTGTGTGTGTGTGTGTGTGTGTGTAAATTCCGTATGTCGAGAGTTGTCCATTATAAAAAGGTTCGTCTTCATTGGTTTAATAAATTTCCTCCTTTTTTGCATAGAAATATTTTTGTTTAAAAGATAGATAGATAGATAGATAGATAGGAGGTGCCCGTGGTGTAATGGTTATCGTCGTAGGAAATGGACACGTCGACACGAGTTTAAATCATGGACGAGACTGATTGCATTTCACATAGCACTAATACCTTTGGGAAAGGTATGAATCCAATTATTCTCCCTCCAGCTACGGGTAAATAGTAAGGCAGACTGGGTTCTTCAGCCTTGGTGAGGCAACTATTCTCGAAGAAAGAAAACTCTGAATTCAAACCTGTTAAACTCTGCTTAAAATTTGACCTTGTGTCATATCCTGCCCGAGCGGAGGGGTTGGGCAAATATGAAGATAGATAGATAGATAGATAGATAGATTTGAATATACTGATATTGATCGATATGAATAAACGTAAATGAATAGATATGAACAGACTGAGATGGATAGATAGGAATAGTAAATAAAGTTGGCGACCGTAGTCGAGAGTGACCCGAAGGCTCTCTTTTCGATAGCTACAACATCAAGGTGTAGGGGAAGGCGCTACACCTTTCCCTGGATCGCTCCACTTTACCCCTGATCCTTACGTTATAATGCTAAGTGTTAAGTTAAGTAGCATCAAGTACCATTTTTGAGTCTTTGGTATGATTCGATCTGGGATTGAACCTAGGTCTCCCGAGCCTTTGGTGAACACTCTAACCACTATACCAATGTCACACTGAGATAAACTGACTGACAGATATTCTTATACTTTAATGTATTTGAAATATTTTATAGACTATGAATTTTATCATAGATTATGAAGTAGGGTTGGTCCGTAAAAGACATCACTTTATTGAACACAAAGTACGGGAAAATTCTGGAAATCAGCCAAATAATATTTAAAAAAGTACCCAATTCCTATCACTAAATGTCTATGAGAAACGAATCGAAAGTGTTTTAAATAAGTATGGATTCTTATAAACTGCCTTTTCCGTTGACTTCCACTGAAAAGGGAATAATTTGTCTCTCTGTAAAAACGGAAGATCCATTACAAAAATAAATCATTTCCAGGAGGCGAAATGAATATTGCAAAATGGATGGACTCACGTTATGAGTTATTTAAAAGATATCAACAAACTAATCAAGAATTTTATTTCTTTTTCTTAAAAGCGGAAAAAAAGTGTAAGAATAAACGGATGATAAATGCATCCAGAATTTATTTAGAAAAAAATGGAAAATGGAAGCAGAGTGAATGGAAAGATACAAGAAAGGTGAATGGGAAGAAAATCTCGATGAAAAAAAAAGATAAAAAACATTCAATGGTAAAAAAATAAAATTAAAAAAACAAACAGAATAGATGAAGAAAATAATAAAAGAATTCGATAAAAAAGAAAGGCATTTAGTTGGAAATCAGGAAATATATGGGAAATCGCAGAGTTTAAAATGAAACAGGAACACTCGAAAGAAAAGTAAAGAATCAATATGTTATTAAAAACAGAAAATAAAAACTGAATGAAAATTTTACGAGCATTTACAAAAAACAATAAATGTGAAGAAATAAAAATCAATTGGAAATCAAAGGTAATATATAACAAGTAAAACTATTATTTTCTGCATTATATATATATATATATATATATATATATATATATATATATATATATATATAAAGAGAAGAGCTGGTATAACTTGATGGTATTAAGAATGATTATTCTTAAATTTAATTCAATAAGATAGATTTTGATTATGCAACGGCAATTTACTGAGTGTGCATTTTTATCATATTTTTCTTTTTATATCTGACTCATTTATTGAATCTAGTACGGAAGATTCAAGAACACAGCCATTACTTTTTTATGCTTTTCTTTTATTTCAAGAAAGTTAAAAATTCAACTATTATTATTATTATTATTATTATTGTTCACTCATCAGAGCTTTTCCCATCAGCTATAGCCGATGGTTTTTCACTGAAGTCTGAGTGACAGCAAGTCTCCTCAAGTCTCCAGGACTCTTCTTAGTATTCTGGCAGTTCTCAACACTGCTGTCGTTTGGAGAGGTATTATTATTATTATTATTATTATTATTATTATTATTTGTGGCTTTTTTACACCTGCGTTGGCTGATGGTCTTTCACGGGAATCTGATCAAGTCTCCAGGACTCTATACAGTATTCTATCCGATGCTTTCTAGTTTCACTTTCGGTTTCTAACAATTATTCACCAGAGTTTGTTTTCTTTTTTTTTATCCAAGACCTAGAGTAAAATAAGCAATTAATTTATATGTATTTTATGTATTCATATTTTTGCTCCCTCAGTTGGTTGAATCTTTTTTAGTCACATGAATAGTATTCTATAGAGATTAACTGTTCTTCAAAATGAACTTTTTGTATTTTATATTTGGTTAGAAGAGCGAGTTATCTTTTTAATTTGTTTATTTGCCCTTTTCTTGATCATTCCCTCGGCTGATTACTTTTACTAGCACGTTCGTAGTTTTAGGATGCCTGCATTTTTTAAATTTCAACTTCCAGATTTTGATATCTACTTATCTTATCAGACTTTTTGACTGATGAGTTATTACCTGTTGGCACTTACTAATCAATTAGAAGACATTATTTTTTCTTTTTAAAGTTCTTAACCACCACATGTGGTCTCTTATTATTAGTTCTTTTTTATCAGTTTGGATAGCCAAGTTCCAGAAAATATTCCCCTCTTTAGTATCCGTTAAGCTGATGTTGATACAAACTTTTTTTTTAAATTTCAGCATTTCATCGTATTTGCATATTTTCTAATGAATATAATTTCCAATTTTATCACGACTTTCTTTATATTCTGTTGCGTCTAGGATCGGGCAACCGATCACTAAGTGGTCACCTGATTCAGTTTTTTGTTCGCTCTGTCTATATATAAGGTTTTTTTTTATGGTTACTTCATAGCTTCTAATTGGTAGACACTGATCTTGTGCTTCTGTGATAAACCACTCTGTCTCTACTTTTAGTCCAGCAACTTTCAGCCATCGATTAGTTTGTTCTCTATATCAACATCGGCATTTCTAATTCTTTATTTGTATCGTTCAAGTCGGATTATTTGTTCCCATGCTTTTTATCATTTTTTTTTCTTTTTTTGAGAGTTTTACCCTCTAGCGTTAGCTGATGGTTTTCCACTGGAGTCTGAGTGACAGTAAGTCTCCCCAAGTCTCCTGGACTCTTCTTAGTATTCGGGTCAAGTTTAACAATGTTGTAGTTTAGATGGTCTCCACTCGTCCTCTTATTTCTAAGTCATCCTGTCCCTATAGCCATCTTTCGATGACTGAACCAAAAGCGCCAAATACAATTGGTATCAACGTCACTTTCATATTCCATAATATTTTCCAGCTCCCTAGCAACGTCTAAATACTAACCTCTGTTTTCATTTTATTTTAGTTTTGTCCAGTGGTCTGCCGGAACGGCAAAGTCCACTATTCAGCAGGTTATTTGTTGTCGTTGTTGTTGTTGTTAATCACTAGGTCTGGTCGTCAGGACGAAATTAGATGATCCGTTGTATCTCAAAATCCTAAAGAATTTTGTGCATTTCATTTTCTGGGACGAATTCTGGGTTGTGCATATACTATTTTTTGTATGGTTTCTTGCACAGTTCCCAATGGAACATCCTTCCGAATCCAGTCGTGTCTAGTGTATTTGCGCTAATTTGCTACATTCGCTTTTTATGTGATTGATCCTTTCTTTTGTTGTCATTATATGACGTTGGAGGTGTCCGTTATTCTCAAGATATACTAATAAAGCGTTGGGAATGATTTTTTGTGATTATGTTAATCAGTATGAAAAGAAACTTCGACGTAATGACAATTCATTGTTCTTTGAAACATATTAAATGAAGAAAATATAAATTTCGACAAGAAAGAAGAAAAGTCAATAAATAGTAATTAGGGAATAGAAAGGAAGTCACAGAGTTTTAAATGAAGGAGAAATACTGAATTGAAAGGTATAGAATATGGAATTATTAAGTATACAAGATTGGGAACATAGAATGTAAAATAAAAATTTACGATCATTTAAAAAGGGGGGAGTCAAAATCAATTATGGCTGAATCTTAGGGAAAAAACCTAATGAAGACGGGAGGAATAAAAGAAGGGAAGAAATACGAAAAAGCGGCTATATGAATCTAACAAACGGTGATTAAAATAAGACTGACAAAAAATGAAGACAGATGATACGATTCACAAAAAATGAAGTTTAAATTTCAATTCAATTGTTTAAAAAATTCTCGTTAATTGTAAAATTTTACAAAAGTCATATACAACAATCTCCACCCTCATTTGATTTATTGGTTGATTTTAATAGTATGTCAACAAGCGTAAGGTTATTTTATGCAGAGAGGTTAGCAAATCGCGTATATTGTACATTAATATCTAAATGTTTCGTGTAGCTGTTTCTGAAGAGATTTTTTGTACACAGTTATGTGGTATCAAGTATTTCTACACCATAGAAATAATTTTTGAACAAATCTACCTGACCTATACATGTGACTTTAAAAGTACAAACACCCCGGGCAAGAGTAGACCAGGGAATAATGGCACTAAAGAGTATTCACTTCAACACGCATAGGGTTATTTTATGCAGAGAGGTTAGCAAATCGTGTATATTATATATTAATATCTAAATGTTTCGTGTAGCTGTTTCTGAAAAGATTTTTGTACACATTTATATGGTATCAAGTATTCCTACATCATAGAAATAATTTTTGAACAAATCTACCTGACCTATACATGTGACTTTAAAAGAAATGGGTAGGCCTGGGAATAATGGCATTAAAGAGTTTTCACTACTCCCAAGAGCCCCAGAACTGGACCCTCACTAACAAATGCAGTTTAGTGTCATAGGCAGAATACTCCTTTTCGATGGAGAATCTTATCCCTCTGCAGAGGTTATGATCAGTGTTTTCGAAACCTCCACTGATAGTACGGATATATGTGGGAATATGTTCCAAGAACCTCAACGGATACTTGAAACAGTTAATAGTAATGATATATAAACTTTCTCTCGCATAAATTGTGGAGGCGTGCTTAGAGTAAGAGTTATCGTCGTTGAAAATGGAATAGGTGATTCGAGTTCTAATCCTGAACGAGGGCGTTTGCATTTCTTTTCGCGCTAGTGACCTTTGAAAAGTTATTAATTCATCGGTTCTCCTGACTATTAGTAAATTGTTGAATAGACTGGCTTTTTAGTCGTCATTAGGAAATCAGTCTGTGTGAAGGTTTTTGTTTCTCTTTTTTTCTTTTTCTTTCTTTTGTTTTGTTTAGACTTTTTCATAATCCGGTTAAGTAACGGTTAACTACTTTTCGCTAAATCCAACATTTCTATAGCAGCAACACTATTTTTGAAAGATTTTTTAAATATTTTTCATGTCAGCAGACATGAATTATGCAGAAGGCGAATTAAATTTCTCATAACAAAAACTGATATCAGAAATTGACTAAAAATTGTTTTATATATTTTATGGTTAATTTTATTCTATATCTTTTTAAAACCAAAACGAAAACTTTAAAGAAAGCCTTTAAATTATTATATCATAAGAGTCTTTAAAAATTTTATGAATATATTTATGCTCAATGTAACAATTGTACAATTTCGATACTTCAGTAAACATAATTATTCCTCGTGTCAAATAATTAAGTAACTAAAAAGTAAAAATGATGTTATTCTATCTGGATATATTTTGAGGTTATGAATGCAAGACAACTATGAAATATGTGTTATATACTCACATAATAAATATGCTTATATACACATATACATGTTCATGCAGCATCACAACGACACAATAAATAATTAAACAGACGCACAATGATAAAGTCGCAAGAACAAACGACACACACAGAAAGACGCAGGAAGACTTCTTTATAAAATATTTTACCTCTCATCTTTATTTGTAAGTTTCGAAAGGGTTGTTCAAAGTTTGCGTGTTAGCTGGAGACCGAACATTACTGAAATATTTTGACCCCGAAGTTATGGCCGTCAGTGTTGTGTCTTTCTCGTTCTCCATGGTTGCTCAACCGAGCATTGAGAGTCCACTCTCCGGGGTGCTGGCTTTTCCTACTACATCGCGTCTATGTCCGTCTCCACTGGCTCGTTGAACCCAACTGACCGGAACTCAACTCGTCGGCCTTATATTACCTTCAAACTCCCACGCGCTGATATGGACACGCCTCCACGACTACTTCCGATATCGGGGGAACCGGGATGTGTCACTTCCGCTTTCTTTGGAATGGCCTGTGTGATCGTCATCGAGCGGAAATAACTGTCATCCAGTTCAGAGGTCACTCTCTTCCGGTGCGTCGGTCTATGAGAGTATAATGGGATCTTTTTTACCTCGTCCCATTTCATCAGCCAATTTCCGCCCATCGCGATTTCCTCTCATAACTGCCACCAGAATGTGTCACCCCCTTCCGGTGCGTTACCTTGAATGGCATTTTTGGCCGGGTCAACAGGTCAAAACATAACATATGTATCTGGTTTAGACTCATAGCTATGAACTATAAATAGAATGAAGTTTCATAAACGCACACATTGTATATGTATATATATTTGAAAATAAATTAGTCCACAGAGACAATTATTCATATTTTTTTAAATTCTTATCCGTGTTTTTAGCTTCTTGCTGTCGCCAGAGAGCCTTTAATAACCTCGTTGGTGTTGTCTTTGGTTTATTTAGAGGTGACAGCTGGGTTTGGGTTGCCGTTCCTTTTAAATACGATAACAGATTTTCAATTCTACAAGTGCTGTTTCTCTCTTCTTTATTTTTTTTCTTTTTCTTCTTTTCTTTTTACTATAATGTGCATTGTGTATTTATGTGGGTGTACTTCTCTTCCCCTTTATTCATCTTTAATTTCTGATATACCATAAAGTATATTAGTTGTCTACATTAGGGTTCACCAATGGACCGGGAGACTGGGGTTCAATCCCAGGTCGCGTCACACCAAAGACTTTAAAAATGGTACTTTATACTTCCTTGCTTAACACTCAGCAATATAAGGTACGTATCAAGGGTAAGGTTTTTTGCCCGTACGCCTTACACAAGAATGTTGCAAGCAATATTGAATAAGTCCTAGTGGCAACACCCCACAAAGCACCAACTATACGGCCACCTGCCTCCCATCACGGAAACTATCCAAGTTAGACAAACCAGACACGCAGGACACTGCTGGAGAAGTAGAGACGAGCTCATAAGTGATGTACTCTTATGGACCCCCACATATGGTCAAGCAAAAGCAGGACCACCAGCTAGAACATACATACAGCAGCTCTGTGAGGATAGGAGATGTAGCTCTGAAGACCTGCCAGAAGCGATGAACGATAGGGAAAAGTGGTGAGAGAGGGTCAGGGATATCCGTGCTGATGGCACGACATGATGATGATGATGATGATCAAGGGTAAAGTTGAGCAATTGTGGTAGCTATTGAAAAGAGAGCCTTCGAGTCGCCCTCGACTACGCTCATAAATTTTATTTACTTTTACATTGGGTTTGTATGTGTATAGATGAGTGTTCGGGAACTCTTTATGAATATAGTTTAGTTCTGTTTAATGTTTTTGTGCTTTGAAATTGAACTGCTTTCTACTTTCTTCTCTGAGTGTGTGTTTGTGTGTGTGTGTGTGTGTGTGTGTGTGTGTGTGTGTGTGTGTGTGTGTGTGTGTGTGTGTGTGTGTGTGTGTTTGTTTCTATCTCACTGTGTGTATAGTTGATATGACATAAGGTTTATAAATAGTCACCTCTGGGTCATTGTGTGTGCGTGCATATGTTGGGGAAGTATTCTGTGATGGCTAATGTGCCATAGAATTCAACTAACTACTACTTTTTTTTTACTGTGTTCTTGTTTTTCTTCGTATGTGCCTACTATAGTTCTGTTTAATTTTATAGTGCTTTGTAAATATATACATACATATATATACAGACAGACAGACAGAGACAAAGAGAGATTATTTTGTTTTTGTTGACTATTTTAATTGTGAAAAAGCCAACATCACAGTATATATATATACATATATATGTATGTATATATATATCTATGTATGTGCGTGTGTATATATATATATATATATATATATATATATATATATATATATATATATATATTAAGTAAGTAAAGTTGGCCACCGAATTCGAGTGTGACTAGAAGGGTCCCTTTTCAATAGCTACTACGCTGAGGTGTAGGGAGGGTGCTGCTCTTTTCCCTGGATTGCTCCACTTTACCTTTGATACGTGCCTTATATTGTTAAGAGTTAAACAGGGAGGTATCAAGTACCATTTTTAAAGACTTTGGTATGACGCGACCTGGGGTTGAACCCAGGTCTACCGGGCCATTGGCGAACACTCTACTAGACCAATGAGTCGAGTGTCACAAACAATTTGTTTCAATTCTTAACAAACTACATGGTTTCCCTTTCAAAGTATCAGCCCTCCAGCTTAATGATCTTTTCGATCTTTTTTCTGTCAGGCTTTTATCACTGCTAGAAGGATTATACTGGATGCCCCTCAGCTCTGTTATTACAGCCCCCTTGATAGTCTCTATGCCTTCAAAACAAGGGTTCTTGATAATCCCCCTTTACATTGAGGAAAAGACAAAAGGTCACACAGAGCAAGAACAGGTTAATAGGGAGTTTATTCTTTTATAATAGCGATGTTCTTCTCGACCAGGAACTGCGGGATGATCAGCACGCCCTGTCTCGTTACTTTTCAGACATACCCAAATCTTTGGTGATAATTTTCCAAACAGTTTTTTTTTTTATTGGAGTCGTGTTCCGCTGACTTACGATCACTCGACAAGTCAACCAATAATCACCTCACCCTTCCTGCCTGACGCATTGTTAACTTTAGTTCTGTTTCTTGAAGAGCCTCCATTCGTAGAGTCATCTTTCCCCTCATGGCGACTATCTTGGAACCTCTTTTGCCACTCAAGAACACATGTATGCGACATAGTAGTATCTTTGTGACGGTGTTTTCCCAAACTGGACCAAAAATGTTAGGTTTATTTATTACTCAGAGTTTCTTTCGTCTGTGTTCATAGCTGAACGACAAGAAAAAAAAGTGGTGTAAACAAAAGCAAGTGAAAAAATACAATGGTATAAAGATGTATTTCTAAGAAAAAAATCAAGCTGACCCCGTGCTGCACTTGATTTGGCCTGAGTGGAAAAGGGAGAAGTAATCCCAGGCAGTGCGGCACCAAAAAGTGACTTCTTTTTTGGGTCAAGAACTTCCCGTGTGACGCTCAGTACAAATTCGGGGACTCGAATTGAAGGCACAAAAACTTAAGCCAGCAGATTGGTTTCGTCACTCGCTTGGTGAAAGGAGCTCCCCAAGAAATTAAAGTAAAAATAAATTAAAGTCGACAACTGAAGTTCTACCTAGAAAATTCAACTGAAAGAAAATTCAATCGAGAATTATGCGGAAAAGAACCTTAAAGAAAACTCGAAATTTTATTAAATTTGAAACCTTTTGATAAAACAAAAAAAAAAAGAAAAGAAAAATACTCAAATTCAAAGAACTTTTTTTCCCAGACATTCGCTCAGATAAGTTTCCCCCAAATTGTACTAAAAATTTGCAAAACTTCATCTTTTCTATCCCTTTCTTTCTTATTTATTTGTTTAAAATTCTTTTAAAAAATGTTATTGTCTGTGTTATCTTTTCGAACCAATATCCTAACTAGAAACCTGCACAACTTACTGTTTAAATTTACAATTTAAACTTACAGTTTAAATTTACTGTTTGAATTAAAGCCCCCTGAAAACATTTTCCAGTTAAATACTAAACGTGGCTTTAGTGTCACTCACATTTTAACAAATTTTATTTCACTAAATCTTTTTAATGGTAGCAGAAAGCTAAGATTACAGTTATATACTCCCAAGATATGAAGATAACACAATCTATTTATGCCTTTTTTGCCCATAGCTCAAAAGGAACACTCAGTTTCAGCACTTTTCAGATCGACTTCATATATAAACTGCCTCATTATACATGGGACCCACGTGACTGCTAATAATTCCACTAACAATATTGCTGTGTCCTTTTTGTTTTAGATTTGAAAATATTATAACAACTATTAATCCTCGATCACAATGGACGAAAGAGGAAAAATATTTTGCGTCACAATTTATATAGAGGCAAAATCATTCAAAACTGTCTCAAAATAGATGCAACCTATTAATCCGGTAATGATTTATTACTCTGACAAGAAACTAAAAAAGTATGCCATGTCCTGGAAGCTGATATAATAACACTTAAAAAAAAACATTGATTTGATGTCTCTATCTCAAAGGATACATATTTTTTTACAGAACGTGCTCCAAATGAACGCCATTGCGCTTGTCTTAGTAATAAATTATTATCATATTAATGAGTTGATCTATTTGGAGACACATGGTATATATATATATATATATATATATATATATATATATATATATTTGCCCAGTCGGCTGGGGCTTTAGAATACACCAACTGCTTCTCTGCATAGGGATAAGACCCCCCACCAACGAGTGTCCTGGATAAGACACTAAACAATCTGATTATGGGGTTCCAGTAATACTGGAGCTTTGGGAAATGTGGAGTACCCCTTCATTGCCATCACTCCCAGGTCCACTCAGACCCTGAGAGGCAGCGCCTGATAAGGGTCCTATCTATGGGTTAAATAGAACTAAATGGTAGTTCGCGTTTACTGTTTTTTTTTTAATTTAAACTGTGTATTTATGCTAAACTGGATAGTTTTAAAAAGAACTGTTTTGACACTGATACTGTAAACTTATGCTTAAATGAATTACTCGAAATAGAATTGTTTTGACATCGAAACTGATTACTTATGCTAAACTGAATTATCTGAAATAAAACTGTTGTGATATTAACTCTGTGTATTACCCAGTCGGCTGTGGCTGGGAGAAGAATAGTCCGACTGCAACTCGACAGAGGGGTAAGACCTCCTCCAATGAGTATGCTGGATATGACATTAAACAATCTGATGGTGAGATTTCAGTGATGCTAGAGCTTTGGAGAATGCGGAGCACCCCTTCATTGCCATTGCTCCCAGGTCCACCTGATAGGTGGGTTAAATAGAACTAAACTGCATACTTATGCTAAACTGATTTGTTTGAATTAGAACTGTTTGATTAAACTGAATAGCTTGAAATAGAAATGTTTTTGACAATTTAATTGTGTACGCATGCTAAACTGAATTGTTTGAAATAGAACTGACTATTTACATAAAAATGGATGCACTAAACTGGATAGCTTGAAATAGAAATGTTTTTGACAATTTAACAGTACTTACATATAAACTGCGTGCTTATGCTAAGCGGAATTGTTTGAAATGGAACTATTTTTGTCATTGAAACTGTACTTACATTAAACTGAATTGTTTAATATAGAACTGTTTTTGACATTTTTGACATTTAACTATGTGTTAACAAAATCTGAACTAGCTGAATTAAAACTGTTTGAATGAAGTGAATAACTTGAAATAGAAATGTTTTGACATATAAACAGTGTACCCATACTAAACTAATTTTTTTTTAAATAGAACTATTTGCATAAAAATGGATTTGGCGTTAAATGACCTACAAAGATTGATATGCCATAAAATAAACCAAGGTATATATATGTAAATATATTCATATATAAAAGTATCTAAACGTAAAGTCCTCTTTGTATAATGGCTAAAGTGTTGAACTGCACCCTCGAAGTAAGCGAGTTCGAACTGCAGTCCAAAACTATTATTTCCACTTTCGAACTGATATTATTTGAAAAGGTATATACATCCTCCCCATGTATGTATTGAATTGTATATTTGTCGCTACTTTTATAAGGATTGCTTAGGCATTAAATACCCCCACAAATGTTCGTATGTCATTTAATAAACTAAACAAAAAAAATGCTTCTTAAATTTAATTTCTTAATCAAAGAGTTGTTGATTTTAACGGAAGTTCGTTTTTTCAGAAAAAGCAGAAAAATGAAAGAATATAAGAGAAATCATAAGAAAAACAAAATATGAAAGTTACGTTGCAATGAATTCGTAAAATTTTTTTCGCTTCATAATTAAAGCAAAATAGGTCTCTCTGTCATTGGTTTTGTGTGAAGAATTCATATTCCTATTTAAAACGCCACTCAGCACAAAGTCTTATTTCAGTGTTAAAATTGACCTGTTCACGCAGACTTCTATCGCAGACGCCAATGTGTAGCATTTACTCCACCGAAGATCGTGCAAAGAAAATAATTCTCTCTGGGGTTGACAAATCACCGGTCACCATACAATTAATTTTTGGCTTAAGGCCTTGCCTAACCAGAAATGGGTTAGAAGGAAGATAGATAAGAAAGAGAAAAGTAAAGAATGAAAAATCAGCAAACACTAGAGGAATAGAAAAGAAAAGGAATAGAGTTTAAATTTATTAGTTGGTCGTAAAAGTTTCCTGCAGTCATTTGCAAAAACTAGAGACTGAATACAAGGTTTTTGATGGAAAATTTGCATACATCGAATATTTAGTCAAAATGTATTGTAAAAAAGTGTGACATCATCATCACCATCATGTCGTGCCACTAGTACGGATATCCCTGACCCTCTCTCGCCACTCCTCCCGATTGTTCATCGCTTCTGGTAGGTCTTCGGGGCTACATCCTCTATCCTCATAGAGTTGCTGTATGTAGGTTCGGGCTGGTCGTCCTACTTTTGCTTGGCCATAAGAGGAGGCCCATAAGAGTACCTCACTTATGAGCTCGTCCCTGCTTCTCCAGCAGTGTCCTGCATGTATGGTTCGTCTAACTTTGATAGTTTTTGTGATGGGAGGTAGGTGGCCAGACAGTTAGTGCTTTGTTGGGTGTTGCCTTCAGGACTTGTTCAATATTGCTCGCGGCATTCTTGTGTAGTTACTGTCAAGCTTTTTCTCCATCCGTTTAGTCAACGTCCATGTAGTGCATCCAGATAGCAGTATGGACATGACTGCTGCTTTGAAGAAACTGCGTTTCATTTTATCGGTCAGGTCTGACTTCCATAAGACCAATAGCTTATCGATAGCTGTCCATGCCTTCGTTAGCCGCGTGTCAATGTATTTTTCGGTTGATGTGACACTGCTTCCTAGGTAGGTGAACTAGTGATGAAATGTCACCTGTTTGATTAAAGCACATGTATTCCGTTTTGTGTGCGTTGACATGGAGTCCAATGCCTGCGGACGCTCGTTCTAGAGTATGCAGTTGTGTTTCGGCTTGGGCGGGTGTATTTGCCAGAATCGCTGTCATCGGCGTAGTCAGCGTCGGTGATTGTTTTTGCGGGGTGCCTTTTGATGTTTTCTTTGTCAGCTCGAAGCAGTTTTCTTTGATTTTATCAATCGATGTTAGTGTTGACTAAGCGTCTGAGGGGAAGGGAAAAAACAGAAAAACGCAACACATCCTAAGCGTTAAAACCTTTGTTGCTTTATTCTCTTCGTTCAGTCTCAATGGTCATGGAATGTGGAAGAAATAGATAAAGGTCACAGCATGTAAAATAGGTTCTTCAATCAAGTAGGATATAGAATTTTTCTCTTAGCTTTGATTCGTTTCTCGCTCTCTGTTCATGCAAACGTTTGTCACCAGCCACCAAAAGAGAAAAAGACGCAGAGAGTGTCGTCTTATATTGAGGTTCTCAGGAGATTCCACCCTCCAGGTTATTGTCATCGTCCAGCCAGGACCTGTCACTGCTTACCTCGGTAAGTAACGGTGCGGGGAGCAAGATCAACGATATCTTTCTACACTTAGCCAGTGGGAGAGATGTTGAACTTTGTCAACAGTTTTTTTTCTTACCTTTTGCAGGCTTTATTGATAACTCATCAACTCGCAGCCGGTATCCTTTATTTACAATGTCCCTGGAGTAAACGATGTAAATGTATCATTTTTGTCAATTTCTTAGGTGAATAATTATCTTTTGTTTACACTTGTTCATTTAAATTCTAACTCTAGTCTTGATTGATTTAGACATAGTGTTTTGTCTATTTTATCCTTAAGCCTTCTTTATCAGAGTGGATCAGCAAAAGGACAAATTAATGGAATGGGTTAATACAAAAAACCCGAACAAAAAGAATGAAATGAAAAGAAACTACCTTTGTGGATTGAAGAAAATATTCGGTTGGAGATTCAGAGATTGTCATTGAATGTGAAACCTTAAGTAGATCGGAGGGTACAACAGATGAATTCTTGAAAATAACGACCAATATGAGAACAACACATCAATGAATAATAACGGTAAAAATCATTTTACCTAAATCTCAAAGATGAGAAATTATTATTGTTCATTCATATACTTGGACAAGTATCCTCATCGTAGTCTTTATCATGGTAACAATTTTTCGGTCGTTTTAGCCTCGTCCTTCCTTCATAGTAACCTTTTATAAATTTCGTAAGCTATTATATTAAAGTCAAGGATATAGATCGCTTAATTCTCTCGCGGGAATCGTCGCTTTTTGCGTTACTTAACCGTAAGTCGGTTGGATAAGTTGTAGTAGCTATGGTGTTTATGTTGGTCATTAAAAAAACTGTAGTCTCAGTAGCAATATCTCATCTGCTAAAAGGGATGTGAACATAAGAATAGATAAAATATGGACTGCAATTGAAAGGCTATTGACTAGTACAACTCATTGGCTGCTCCACTAGGTCTAACGAAACCCCTTGAGAAAAAAATAGATAAGAACTACACAAGAATCCTGCGTACTGTTTTGAAAAATGGGGGTGTCCTCGTGGTGTAATGGTTAAAGCGGTGGACTGCTGAATCGTAGTAAGCGAGTTCGAACTCCAGTCGCGTTATTACGTTCACTTTCGGGCAAATTCTCTTGGGAAAGGTCTGAAACCCGTTATCCTCCCAGTTATTGGGTTAAATAGTATCACTACTGTTCTTTTTTGGTGAATGGCTTTGGTATTAAATAACCTACAAAGGTTGATATGCTATTAAACAAAGAAACTGTTGTTTTGAAAGATACAGAAAGCAGTGTCCACAAAATGATAGAGCTGTATGGGCACTTACCTCCCATCTCACAAGCCATCTAAGAAAGATGAGCAAGACATGCTAGACACTATCGAAATAAAGACAAACTCAATGACGTTCTTCTATGGAATTCTATATAGAAACGCACCACGGCCGACCAGAAAAATCTTAAGTTCTACGCGAACACTGGATTGCATTCTGACGGAAACTCCTCAGATTGGTAATATGTGTACCGGTGCTGGTATACAAGTCATCGACTGTCGCAATTTATCATGATATATATTAAATATAATGCAAAAATAAAAATGCATCCCTCTTTCTGAATCGTTTGACATTATTTGACGTACTGTGATATACGTGGTGAATTCTATAAGTTTCCAGACTTTTGTTGTACAGGCATTTAATATTGGGGTAGACACTTGAAAATTCACTATGTTATTTCTATACATCTTATGAGATGACGGACCAATTTTTATGATTTCAGGTTCAAACAAAAATCTTCTGTAGGAATTAGAATACACCATAATAAAGCCTGATTGTCACTGCTGGTGAATTTCAAAAATCCAATCTGGACATGAGGACACTTTAGAAGAATAATATGCAATAAAATTCTATTTTAAACTTGGAAAAAAGGCCACAGAAACGTATGGAAAGCTTCAGACTGCTTTTGGAGAATCTTCCATTAATTGAGCATCAGTTTTTGAGTGGCATAAGAGATTCAAGGAAGGCAGAAAGTCTGTGAGGGATGATGAGAGGTATGGGAAGAGTAAGGAAGTCAATACACCAGATTTGATTGGCCAAAGGGTTAGACTTAGGGTTACTATGTTGAGGTTTTAAGGGAGTTCAGCAAGTGATCCTAGGGATAAAGGATCTCTTCAAATCGGGTCAGTGGCATTTCCAGCAGGACAATACACCAGTCTACAACGCCATCCTTGTCAGAGACTCTTTGACCAAGATGGGCATCAAGACAGTTCCTCAGCCTCCCTATAGTCCAGACCTTGCTCCCTGTGACTTTTGCTTATTCCCTAGGCTCACAGGCTGTCGTTCTGAGAGAATCAAAGAGATGAAAAAGGCTATGATGAAGGTCATTGACACGCTGACACAAGAGGACTTCCATATGGCGTTCCAGAAGTTGTTGGAAGGGTACAAGTGCCTTGCAGCCGGAGGGGATTACTTTGAAGGGGACTAGAGTTTCATGTGTGTGCTATCAATAAAAGTGCCCATACGAAAAAAATCTGGAAACTTATTTAATGATCCTCGTAATACAACTGAGAGAAATATTTGGAAATTATCACAATTCAAATAATAATAGGGTTCAAATATAATAACGGCTAATGGCACATCGGAAAAATATCATGCAGGTACGCCACACAAGATAGTTTGAGAAGCACTTGTCTCAAGACTGAGTAATATCAATAGCCGATAGTGATGGATGGTAAGAGAGACTTAAACGAGTCCGTGCTGTCGGTACAATTGATGATAATGATGATGATTGCTATTATCATTCTTTTTATCTTCATGTTGTCAGTACTGTTTCTGGTTGTTGTAATAAGTCCTTCTTTGCCCTTTTTGGTGTAGTCTTCGAGTCATCGCATTGATGCATATGCGCTATCTTCAATGTCGGCAAGTCCTCTTCCTCCTTCTTTTCTTAACATAAATAATCTACCTGTGTCATATCTCGAATTAAAGTCTTAAGTATCGTCATCAGCTTTCTCGTTTCCTATATACTAAGTATTTAACTACTCGTCTATTTCCGGTGGCACATAGTGTTATACTGAACACTCACTAATATTCGTAAATATTAGTCAATAATCTAAACAAGGATAGATTTTACAAGTTTTTATACGAATATTAAAAATATCACCGGAAATGGTCCAATATCTAATTTTTAAAATTATATTCATACCAATATTGCTCGAAGTTTGAGGTGCACTTAACTATTTTTAAATGAACGTAACATCGACCGTCCATTGATTTTGTGATTCCAGCACGAAATCGAAATGAACGGATCAGGAGGCAAAATCGATCAGACGGTATTCTTTAGTTGAGCACCGTGCGACCATTATGACTGACGTGCTAGGAAATGTTATAAAAGCACAGAGAATGAATAGAAAATCTCTCCTGCATAAAACATGAAACCTCTTCTTGCCGACATAAATTGAGAAAGCCACGTAGACATTGGAAAGGCTTTCAAATCCAATATGTCTCACAAGAGAAACGAGAATTCTCTCGACATATCGCTGAAATGATGGCAACGTCATAGATGGTGGCAGATTACCGATAACATTACCATTCTTCAAAGATAAATGACTATTTGCTTTGGATATTGACGAGTAAGTAGATGTGTAAATTATTCTAAAAGAGTCGTGCCTACATAACTGGAGACTGCAGTGTGTTTAGTGGCCAACAGGCATCATTCAAATTGAAGTAGTAGTACTAGTATTACTACAACTAATAATAATACGTCGACCTGTCGGCTAGGTTTAGAATATGCTGACTGAATTGTCCGCACCCCCACCAAAAAGGAGTATCTTGATAAAGACACTATACATCATCTAGTGGGTAGGCTCCAGTTCCAGAGCATTGAGGATACAGGAGTATCTCTTTATTGCTATTACTCCCAGATCAACTCTCAGCCGGAGTAGTTGTATATTTCCACGTCTCATCTATGAGTCATATGGAACTGTTTAAAAAGTACTTCTATTGGATAGTACTGCTAAGAACCACACTAATGTCTGTAGACACATTATTATTATTAATACTCATTAGAGTTTTTCACATCATCGTAAGCCGATGGTCTTTCACTGGAGATTGAGTGACAGCAAGTATTATTATAATTTACTCCATAGGAGTTTTTCACATCAGATTTAGCTGATGGACTTTCACTGAAGTTTGAGTGACAGCAAGTCTCCGCAAGTCTCCAGGACTCGTCTCGGTATTCAGGCCGTTCTCAATAATTTAGTAGTTTGGATGGTCTCCACTCCTCTGCCAACTTCCAAGTCCTCCAGTCCCTTTAATAATCCTTTAATTACCGTCCCAAAATCACCAATCACAATTGGTATAATTGTCACCTTCATGTTCCACGGTTTTTTTTTTTTTCAGTTCTCTAACAAAGTTGACATATTTATCCTTCTTTTCCCATTCTTTCAGTTTTTATCTGTGGTCAGCCGGGACAGCAAAGTTGACAATTTTGCAATTTCTCTTTTTTTGTTGTTGTTCATTATTATAAGGTCTGGTCTTCTGGTCGCTATTAGGTGATCCGTTTGTACGTCAAAGTCCCATTGGAGTTTTTGTGTGTCATTTTCTAGGAGAGGTGCTGGGTTGTGCATATACCGTTTGTTGGCATTGTCAAATTTAAATTTCTTGCGCATTTCCCAGTGGACCACCTTGCCCACCCAATTCGTGTCTCGCTTTATACTGCTTCTGTACTAATTTGCTGCATTCGCTTATTATGTGATTGATCGTTTCATCTCTGTCACTGCATAGCCTACATTTACTGTTTTGTTGCGTCTTATCTATTTTCGCTTTGATATGATTGGTCCTTATGGCGTTGTCCTGTGCTATTAGGAGAGATTCTGCTTCTCTCTTAAGGTTTCCTTTTCTTAGCCAGGTCCAGGTTTTCTTATGTGAGATGTTGTTTATTAGTCGTTTAAAGCGGCCATAGAGTTGTTTTTTCTCGCATTTTTGGTTCCTAGTTGTTGTCATTCTATCGTCTATCGTGTTGTCCGTATCGTTTCTCATGGCTGTAATCAGTCCTCGTTCGTGTTTTTCTATGTAGTCTTCGAGCCGTTGTATCGATGCGACAACGCTGTCTTCGATGCTGACAAGTCCTCTTCCTCCCTCTTTTCTTGATACATATAGTCTGTTAATGACGTCTCTGTGATGTATTGCCTTATGCATGGTCATTAGTTTTCTTGTTCTTTGATCCATTTGTTTAAGTTCATCTCTGGTCCACTTGAGAAAGGGTCCCGAATATCTAACAAGGGGCACAGCCCAAGTATTTATTTCTTTGATGAGAGTTTCCACATCAGAGTTAACTGGTGGTCTTTCACTGAAGTTTGAGTGAGTGCAAGTCTCCTCAAGTCTCCAGGATTCTTCTCAGTATTCTGACCGTTCTCAGTAATGCAGCAATTTGGATGGTCTCCATTCCTCCTCCAACTTCCAAGTCCTCCAGTCCCTTTAATAATCCTTTCGGTGAGTGTACCAAAAGCACCAATTACGATTGGTATAATTTTCCCTATCATGTTACATAGTTTTTTCAATTCCCTTGCACGGTCGAGGAAGTTATCCTTCTTTTCACTTTCTTTCAGTTTTATTCTGTGGGCAGCCGAGACAGCAAAATCTACAATTTTGTAAGTTCTCTCTCTCTCTCTCTCTCTCTCTCTCTCTCTCTCTCTCTCTCTCTCTCTCTCTCTCTTGATTACAATAAGGTCTGGTTTTCGAGCCAAGATTAGGTGATCCGTTTATATGTCAAAGTCCCATAGGAGATGGTGTTTATTATTATTTTATTATTATTATTATTAGTTATTCTTTTGAGAGTTTTTTCATAGCAACGTTAGCTGGTGGTTCCTCACTGGAATTTGATTGACAGCAAGTCTCCTCAAGATCCCAGAACTTTTCAGAGTATTCTGGCCGATTTTAATAACTTTATTCTCTGGACGATCTCCACCAGTTCTCTTATTTGCAAGTCTTCGAGTCCATTTCCCAATTCTTTTGAGGGATTATTCCAAGTGCTCCAATCACAATCGGCACCACCGTCACTTTCATGTTCCATAGTTTTTTTTTTGGTATTTTTAGTTCGCAAGCAATGTCTATCTTTCATTTATTTTCGCTCAGTGGTCCACTTGGACTGCAAAGTCCACTATTCGGCAGGTTATCTCTCTCTCTCTTTCTCTCTTTGTTGACTAAGACAAGTTCTGGTCGTCTAGCCGAGACTAGGTGATTTGTTTGTATCTTAAAATCTCAAAGACGTTGGTAAGTCTCATTCTCCAGGATGGATTCCGGTCTGCGTTTATACCACTCGTTCGTAAGGTCAAATTTGTATTTAATTGTGAATAAATTATTTGCATATCTCATTTATAAATTTTGATATTGAATAAACTATAACCAAACCTAACGAAGAAGAAGAAGAAGAAGAAGAAGAAGAAGAAGAAGAAGAAGAAGAAGAAGAAGAAGAAGGGGTCATAGACTCGCTAAAATATTTCTGTCTTGTTTGTAAAAGTTCGACGAGTTAAAAATAACCAGTCTATATTAACAATGGGGATTGGTTTTTTTTGTCTGTTCTTCATTTACAACAAACAGTTTGATGTAAAATTATTTTATATACATATTTCTGGGACCCATGGGAAGATTTTTTTTAAATGAATATTCTGATTTCCTTCAAAAAATTGATTCTCATTAATTTTTTTTTTTACAATAAGCAATTAATAGCAAGAAAACATGTTGCTTCAAACTTTAGTATTCGTACCACATTTAAATTCCCAAACATCAAAAGAAAAAAATTAAATTGTTCATTTACTAAAATGATCATTCAAGTTTAATTAAAAGTGTTAATTAGGTTTATGGGTAGTTCTTTAAAATGCAAATTAGGAAATGATTACATACAACACCGCTTTGGACTATATAGTACTTTTTTATTCTACTAGGATAGCTTTCGTACATAATAACACACGAAGGTTGATGTGCCATTAAACAAAGAAACTCATGACAGTTATCTTGGACTAATAAGTAAAGTTGGCGACAGTCGTCGAGGGTGACCCAAAGGCTCAATTTTCGATAGCTTCTACACAAAGATATAAGGGAGGGCGCTACTCCTTTCCCTGGATTGCTCCACTTTACCCTCGACCCTTACAATACTGAGTGTTAAACAAAATAACATCAAGTACCATTTTTTTAGTCTTTCGTATGACTCAACCTGAGATTGAACCCAGGTCTCCCGGGCTATTTACGAATACTCGAACCATTACGCCAATGTCCGGTATATTGGACGAATGAACTGAAAAAAATTCAATATATTTAAATCAATAAATCCCTTCATTTCCCCCAAAATTAAAATATTTTTTTTCTAGAAAATTAAGCGAAAAGTTTCATATAAAATTAACTTTACAAGATTACAAAAATACAATCGATAAATCTTTTATGTTTCATAAATATATTTTTTGAGGTCACCATTACTGTTTACAGTTGTTCTGAATCAATTTTTGACGGCAAACATAGATATCGTTTAGAAAAATGGGATTTTGTATTTGTCTGTATTTTGTTGCTATACACACACACACACACACACACACCACACGCATATATATATATATATATATATATATATATATATATATATATATATATATATATATATATATATATATATGAAAGCAATCATTCTTTTACTTGTTATGCATTTTCTTTGATTTCCAAAAGTTTTTCTTCGGACGTTGAACTATTATATTTTGTTGATTGAATTATATAGCTGATATATGATATTTCCGTTGAACTAATATCATAAAACCTGTAACAATTATTTTGGAGTACGCTTTTTTTGAGTATTTTCTTTTTTTCAAAAGAATATTTTTTATAATTTTTTTTCGCGTTTCGATAGAACGATAAATCGTCTATTGAATTTTTTTACTCTATTGAGCGATACCAAAACTATTCGTTTGTTTTTGTGTGTGTGTGTGTGTGTGTGTGTGTGTGTGTGTGTGTGTGTGTGTGTGTGTGTGTGTGTGTGTGTGTTGTTTTCCCCAGATATATTATAATCAATTTGGTAAGGAAATTTTCACATTGCATTAGTTTTGCTTGTCTCTAATGAAATTAATCTATTGTGTGTTAAAAAGAAGAAACTGCGCATGCGTTTAAAAGCCACGCAAATGAGACATTTATGTTTGTTTTCGACTAACATTCTGTAAAGCAGGGACCAAGGCTTCATATTAAAAAAGAGAAATTACATCACACCACTTTGGTTATTACTGAACTACACATGTTTGCATGAACGCGTGCATAATGTGATTAGGTATAATTATGCATATAGATGCACTCATGGTTAAATGAATACGTCAGCGTATAGTCGTTGTATATATGAATGTATATGCGTGGGCTCGTACCTGTACGGTTGTGTATGGTAACAGGTAACGTGAATCTATGTACATGGGTGTGTGTATAGTTATATCAGAAAAACAAGTTAGGAAGGCGAGGAAGATTTTCATCATCATCATCATCGCGCTGGTAGCACGGATATCACTGACTTTCTCTCGCCACTCCTCCCTATCGTTCATCGTCCTAGGTAGGTATTCAGGACAACATCCCGTATCCTCACATACCTGCGGAATGTATGTTCGTGCTGGTCATCCTGCTTTTGCACGGCCATGTGTGGGGGTCCATAAGAGTACATCTCTTATGAGTTCGTCCCTGCTTCTCCAGCAGTGTCCTGCATGTCTGGCTCGTCTAACTTGAATAGGTCTGATTTCCATATAATCGATAGCCTATTGATAGCTGTCCATGCTTTCACTAACCTCGTTTCGATGTCCTTTTCGATTGATTCGACGCTGCTTCCTAGGTAAGTAAATTTGTCTACTAGTTTAAGAGGGGTTCCTTCTAGAGTGGAGATGTCCCCCGTTTGATTATAGCACATATATTCCGTTTTGTGTGCATTAACATAGAGGCCTATATTTGCTGCTGCTCGTTCCAAACTATGCAGTAGTGTTTCAGCTTGGTCAGGTGTATTTGCCAGTATCACTATGTCATCAGCGTAGTCGGCGTCGGTAATTGCTTTTGCGGGGTGCCTTCTGCTTCTTTTCTTCGTCAGCTCGAAGCCATTCTCTCTGATTTTGTCAATCGATGTTTTAAGTACGTAGTCTAGACAAATGATAAAGAGGTACGGAGCTAGCGTGTCCCCTTGTAGTACTCCTGCTACAATGTCGAAGTATTCTGTGTCTCCATCTGGTGATCGTACTTTTACTTTAGTGTTTCTATAGAGAATCGTTATTGCCGCTACGGTTTCTTTAGGTATGCCGTACGCTAGTAGGATTTGTTCCATCTTTCCTCTGTGAATGGAATCGAAAGCCTTGGTAAAGTCAAAAAAAATTAATGTCGCTTGTAGGTTTTTTGCCCGTACACCTTCAAGGATTCTACGGATGGTTAATATTTGTGAGGCCGTGGATCTATTTCTTCAGAAGCCATTTTGGTTTTTTCTAAGTATGTTGTCGATTTCGGGTTCTATGCGGTTTCGTAGTAGGGCATTGTAGATTTTGGCTGCTATGGATGTAAGTGTTATGCCTCGGTAGTTTTTGGCTAATCCGAGGTCCCCCTTTTTAGGGAAGGGGAGTATGCATCCCTTCATCCATCTATCTATCGGATTTTGATTGTATACTGCGTTGCACTGTCGGAGCAGGATGTCGTCGAATTGTCTGGTCTTCCATACTTCCGGGGGAATTTCGTCCAGCCCTGCAGCTTTCCTATTTTTAATTTTTCTGAGAACCGAGTCGAGTTCTTCTTGTATGAACGGTCTTAGTTTAATGTCTAATTGTTTGCTAATTATTCTGGTGATTGGTTCATGTGTTATTTTCGGTGGGTTTCCTAGTAAGTTTTCGAAGTGCTGTTTTCACAGTTTTATTCTTTCTTGTTGGTTTGCTGCTTTCAGTTTTGCTTTGGCTGTGTTCTTTCTTCTGCTCACTTCGTTTATTGTTTGCCATGCTATCCTAGATTGTCTATCTTCCACCGAGTCTCTAATCTTATCTATCTGATTTTGAATGTATTCTGTCTGTTCCTTTATATATACGCCTGCTAATTGATATTGTGCTGTTTTTAGTTTTAAGGCATTTGTGTTTGTTGGGTTTTTTCGATAGTTTTTGGAGGCTGTTTTCACTAGTGCACGTTTTCTCTCACCGCTACAGTTTCCCAAGGGACTCTATATTTAGTTTTGAGTTTTGTTGGAATGCATTTTTCTGCTGCCTCGAGGTGTGCATTGACGAAATTTTCATATTCGTCGTTTGGTGTAATTTTTTTCGGTCTTTTCTTGTAGTGTTTCGAATCTGTTTCTTAATTCTAATACTTATTTATCTCTTATATCTCTGTTGTTCAAAAGGGCCCAGTCATAGTGTTTGGTGGTCGCTGTTCGTTTGGCGTTTTTTCGTAGGCTTAACCGTATTTTCGCCGTGACTATTCGGTGATCGGTGGACACACCCTCAAAAGAGGAGTATGCCTCGCAATTCATTGCACAATTTTTCCATTTCTTGTTTATAAGGACGTAGTCTATCTGAGCTTTAGTATTGTTTGCGTACGTGTATGTCCATAGTTTTCCCTCCCTTTTTTGGTAGTTTGTATTGAGGCATGCTAATCTATTTTCTATCATGAAATCTGTTAGATGTTGCCCAGGGGAGCAAATTGAAAGAGAAGTATTTCTCGTTGTGGATGAATGAGTTAGTTTTTAATGTCCATCGTTAATAGAGGTCTGGTGATAAGAGTAGAAATTCTAAGTATTTCAAGTTTAGAATATCCATCCCAGAGGTGCTGCTGAAGCATAGACTCCATATATTCAGGGAAACAAGATAGACAAATTTCAGACCTGAGCAGTGTTGGAATTGGTCACAGAAAGAGAATAGACAGCAGACTTAGTTAACGGTTAGACAGAATGGGATCAGAAATCTTATCTACCGTCCGTGATCGCAATAGAAAGAAATCAGCATCTAAAACCATTTTTGTGTAGTGTCACACGTTGTCCCTACCACGCTTCGTGGTCCGGGATGAGCCAGAAAGATTTTTTTTTGTTTTTGCTCTTCACGGAGCTGACACAGGGCTGGCACAGTTTCTACTAGAACCTGCGAATAATTTATCTTGTCTTTTGAAAATGTACACAAAGCGGAGTTTGGTTGTTTAGCGAATGAATTTGTGCCAGCCACGACGAAAGATTTCCGTATTTGTGGGAAATTCTGTTTTAAATTAAAACGTGTTTCATGTCGACTTTCCTTATATTACCACAAACCTATAAGAATGATTGTTTGAGTCGATCCTACGACTGGTAGGCCGGTACTACATGTGGTATTATTCGAGAAGGACAGCTACCAAAGTTATATTACGTCACTGAGAGATGATACTATTTCGTTTGAACAAAAAAATGAAATCAACGGTCATCCCTTGGTATAGACAAAATGAATAAACCCCAGACAGTGTAGTGACCTTTTAAATTCATACTTCATGGCCTGAAAATTGAGGTGAAGTTTTTTTAGTCGTAAGAGGATACCTCTTGAATGTGAGGTCAGAGAGTATTCAACGGTTACGGACACTATTCGACCGTCAGAGAAGGCAGGTAACAGGGAGCGCTGTGTTTTTAAGCGAGATAAGAGAGAATTCGACTGTCAGAGAGGGTAGACGACTGATATATTGCGTGTTTGAGCGAAATTGAGATTATCAGATCATCACCTCAGATAGAAAGTTTTGATATTCCAAATCAGAGAGGCTAGTTGGTATCAGAAATGAGCCATGACAAGTATCTTATTGTAAAGCTCTCATTCTTTCTTCCTAGTATCTAAAACAAATCAATTGTATTTTTATTAATTATCGATAATACTTTGATCATTTGTCCACGACAAATGATCAAAGTATTATCGAAATTCCTTACATTGGCGTTAGATAGTCTGAACAGGACAAGAGAAATATCTTTCATTGCGAAAGAGTTAGGGCACCTGTTTGTTTGCTTCTCGGGAAACCACCGTTTGCAAAAAAAAAAAAAAAAAAAAAAAAAAAAACAGGTAAAAATTCACTTTCTGAAAAACCCATCAGAGCAACATGACAATCCGAAATGGCTATTCATCATATACTCCTCTGACCACCAGGCTGACTGCCATTTGTCATCAAGGTTACTGCTGTACAGAAATAGTACAGTAAATACGAGACATAATTTGTTCTAATGTGGCTATGGTACTCAAAGTAATCCCAAATCAAAAGTAAGTTCTCCATCAGCGGATTACAATCATATTGAGAAAATGCGTGCTGTGGTTCTCGAAGTATTGTTGATGTTTTTATTCGTAATGATCCAGAAGAGGCAGAAATATGTAGAAACCGTATATCAACAGTGCCCGGTTACTTAGAATTAAATAAACACTCTAAACCTATTCATATTTTTTAAGCAATATTACCGTTACTTTTTAGACATATTAAGTAATTTCATTAAATGTTCGAAAAATCTATCAATCGATATCAGTATATAATATATATCATCGGCTGATTGATTTTAACATCATGTCAACCCGTATAAAGTTATTCATAGCTAGAGGTTAGGGAATTGCATTCTTTGTACTTTCCTATTTACATTTTTTGCGTAATTGTTTCTTGAACGGTTTTCTTTTACCAAATGTGATTAGCAAGTATTCTTATCTAATATAAAGAATTTCCAGTTTTATTGCTTCAAGTAACTAATTATAATAATTATCCTTTATAAACATTAATAGTTTGAAGTATTTCTATTGACTGAATCATTTTTAAACAAATCTATTTGACCTATAGAAGAGACCCTAGATGCCAAATTTCAGTCATGTGTAGAGAAACAGTGTTTTTACAAAAGTAGATTCTATTGCCAAAATGGCTTAATTCGCTACTGACAAAAAATTTGGAAAGCCGTCATATATTGGAGATTTCATTTCGCCGCTTTGATAACTTTTGGGTATTTTCTATACGTAATGATAAGTGCAACCAAAACGAATAAGAAAAAATGCACAAGACAATGGATATCGCGCAAGGGGACATGTTTTTTAAGTGCATTTATTTCTGCACAAATTACATTATGCAATGAACAGAATACAGAAAAAAAAAGATCTGCAAAAGAAAATACGTTTAAACATTCAATCCCTTATCCTCATGTAAAATATATATTTGAATCGAAATTTCTCAAAATAAAGATAGCATTAATTATCTCAACTATTAGAATTATAAAATTTGCGTTTCAAAATATTTAATATTATTTGAGATGTACGGGATTTTTCCGAAAATTGATATTATAACGGAATCTAATAAGTCGACCTGTTATATAATAATAAAAGTAAGGTAAAGTTGTCTCCCTTTAGTCAAGGGCGACCCAAAGGCTCCCTTTTCAATAGCTACTACACCAAGGTGTAGAGGAGGGCGCAACACCATTCCTTGGATTGCTCCACTTTACCCTTGATCTGAACCTTATAATGCCGAGTGTTAAGCAAGGAGGAATCAAGTACTGTTTTTTAAGTCTTTGGTATGACGTGACCTGGGACTAAACCCTGGTCTCCCAGGCCATTGGTAAACACTCTGACCACTTAGAAAATGAGCCGATTTCACTTGGTCATACAAATATATAACTCTCTTTATTCTTTTTTGAAGACAAAGCTTTTGTGGTGTGTGAGAGAGAAAGACAGGTAGACGAATGAAGACTACCGCATTGACCCAAAATTTCTATTCTTGACCATACAACGCTGTGTTATCTTCAAGGCCTTACGTCTTTTCTTCCGACAGGGTCCTCGACAGGGGACCTCTTTGCCCCTCTGCGGCCTTGGTTCTCTATCTGCCGACTCGACTGACCGCTGCAAGCTGGCATTGACTGACTGTGACTCCGACTGAAAATCTCATGTGAGCATCTGCATATATCACTTCACAACACCTACGATTTCCGTTCAACACGTTACTGCTTCCGCTTATTTTCATAGGCGTGTCATGTGCAGAGAATATCTGAATGACGGCTCGGTCAAGGGTCAATACGCAACAGACCAATTCTCGTTCAAATGATATCAAATTCGAACAGGACAAGTAAAAACTCCTCAACGTTTTTTCCACAGAATAACAATTATGCACCTGAAAAGAAAAAAAAATTACGTTTTTGCCACAGATGATTTTAAGTTTGAAATCGTTCGAACAAGGATTGATGAAATTATTAGATAACGAAATGATATCAATATTTTTTAAAAATTCAGTATATTAGGCACGTGAAAAAAAAACACAGCATCCCGTTTTCCCGTTTCCTGAAAACTAGAATAAACACAGTAGAGAAAGTACTGGTAAAATAAACACTCATTGTACACTGACACATAGACGCGCGCATGCGCACATGTATATGTATATATGTCTTTTGTTTTATTCCAACGAACTTTGTCAAGCTGTTTGAAAATATATATATATATATATATATATATATATATATATATATATATGTATATATATATATATATAAGGGTCGTTCAAAAATTTCTAAGCCTTTGCAGTGAGTTTAGATTTTTCGGACAACTTTGTGTGGGCATCACCTACACAGAAAGGAGAAGGTGCCCGTGGTGTAGTCGTTATCGTCGTAGGAAATGGACACGGCGACACGAGTTCAAATCTTGGACGAGACATTGCATTTCACATAGCACTAATACCCTTGGGGAAGGTATGAATCCAGTTATTCTCCAGCTATGGGTAAATAATAGGGCAGACTAGGTTCTTCAGCCTTGGTTAGGCAACTAGACTAGGAGAAGGAAAACTCTGTATTCAAACCTGTTAAACTCCGCTTAAAAATTGACCTTGTGTCATATCCTGCCCGAGCGGAGGGGTTGGTAAATAGTATCACCTACACAGAAATTAAGACTAATCTGAATAGGTTTTCAATTAGTTTTACAAGTTTTATAAATGCTACCGTGTTGTTATGACAAAAATGTTCAGATATGCTATTCTTTCTGCATATATATATATATATATATATATATATATACACACATATTGGCGAACACTCTACCCATTAGTCCAATGGACTGGTAATGGTCCGTGAGACCGGGTTTCAATCCTAGGCCCGCCTTGTTTAACACTCAGCATTATAAGGTACTGGCCAAGTGTAAAATGGAGCAATCCAGAGTATGCAGAAGCGCCCTTCCCTGCACTTCGGTGTTGTGGTTATTAAAAAGGGAGCCTTCGTGTTACCCTCGACCACGGTCACCAACTTTATTTTATATATAAATATATATATATATATATATATATATATGTGTGTGTGTGTGTGTGTGTGTGTGTGTGTGTGTGTGCGTGTTGACTAGGGTGTTTATGGGTAGTAGTGAGTCAAATTTAATTTTTCCAAAGGAGTAGCAAGAAGGTTTCGGAATTTCCCGTAACCTTCTTGCTACTCACCTAAAAAAAATTCAATTCGACTCACCACTCCCCATAAGCACTATATATATATATATATATGACGGCGTGCATGGTGTTATGGTATTCGTTGAGGGAAATGGAGATATCGGCATAAGTTCTAATCATGGACTAAGCAGTTTGCATTTCAGATTCTGTTGATACTATTTGCACCCCTTTTTCTTATTCGTAAATGGTTGGGCAGATTTGTTTTTTAAAACTTAGTATGACAACCACTCTCAGAAAATAAAAACTTTGAATTGAAACCTATTAAACTCCCCTGAAAAACTGACCTTGCGTCACATTTTGCTCATCCGGGGGAATATATATCATGAATTTTTCCGTGGGTCACGACGAATGAGGTTCCATCAGCTTTCGTCACTTCTGATACTTGAGATTTTAAATCAGTCGTTCAAAACCACAAATAGGGCATATATGATAGTTTGTAGATTAGATATCTGGCATGACTGATCGCGTCTTTACCTTGCCTTTCTATACTCTGAAATGCCTGAAGATGAGATAAGGCAAACTTCTTGATGACTTTGTGGTATTTTATTCCCCAATCTTAAGGAAACAACTTCTTCAAATGTATCAACAGGTATTCCGAGAGCATTCGCATTATTTTTCAGCTTGACATTTCTATTTCTTTTATGGTGCTGGCTATAAGCGAGGATCTTTACAATTCTGTCATCTCATTTGGATTAGATGCCCAGCCCATGTCAAATGTGATTGCATGTGGAATGTTTCCGTGCCTCTAATATTGCTCTTAGCAAAGATATCGGAATTTGAATGTGTCTCTAAAAGAATTAGACAAAAAGACTGTAAGAATGATGAAGAATGAGGCTTAAACATGGGATTGAATGCAAATATCATTGTTATGTTTATGAAAGCCCAGTCGCTTCGGGAAGTAGAATACGTCAACTGAATCTCAGCAGCTGAGAAAGACCCAACCCCGACGGCTGTTCTAGATGTGACTCTAAACTACCTGATGGTGAGGCTACAGTCCAGGCGCTCTTGGAAATGTGAAACTAGAACTCCCTGGTGTCCTCTGATCTGGAGTGGTAGTACCTGTTAGGGTCATATTAATGGGTCAAATATAACTAATAATTAAATCTTCCTTAAACCATTTAAATCTGTGAAAACAAATGACTGATGTTGAACTGAATTAAGTAAAGTAAAGTTGGCGACCGTAGTCGAGGGTGACCAAAAGGCTCTTTTTAATAACTATAACACCGAGGTGTAGGGGAAGGCGCTACTCCTTTCCCTGGATTGCTCCTCTTTACCCTTGATACGTACCTTATAGTGCTGAGTTAAGCAAGGCGGTATCAAGTACTATTGTTAAAGTCTTTGGTACGACGCGACCTAGGATGGAACGCCGGTCTTTCGAGCCATTGGCAAACACTCTACCCATGAGACCAATGAGCTGATAGTATTACGTAACAATAATTGAAATCAGTTAACTGTGTGCAAACAAATGAATAATGTTAAACAGAATTACTTTTGTTAAATAGCAGTAATTGAAACTATTTAGCTGTTAGCAAATGAAAATGTTAGTAATAGTTAAGAATACTTTAAACCATTAAAATGTGTACAAAAAATTATTAGTGTTTGATAGAAATATTGAATTCATTTAACTGTCCACAAAAATGAGCTCTGGCTTTTTGAAAACTGTTACCTTCAAACTATTCGTTTACAAATCCCATTGAGGCTGTAGAAGACCACCCTACCAATGAGTGTCCTGGATATAACACTAAACAATCTGATCGTGAGGTTCCAGTGATGTTGGGACTTTAGGGAATACGGAGCACCCCTTCATTGCCATTGCTCCCAGACCCACTAAGGTGAGGTAAAACCTGATAGGGCCCTATCGATGGGTTAAACAGAACAAACGGCATACTTATGCTAAAATGAGTTGTTTGATTAAACTGAATTGCTTGAAATAGAAATGTTTATGACAATATTAACCGTACTTACATTTAAACTGCGTGCTTATGCTAAACTGAATTTTTCGAAATAGAACTCTTTTTTAACATTGAAACTGCATTTGCACTAAACTGAATTGTTTAACATAGAAGTGTTTTGATATTTAACAGTATATAAACCAAATATGCACTTATACTAACCTAAATAGCTTGAAATAGAAATGTTTTTGACAATAAAGCCGTACTTACATTTAAACTGCGTGCTTATACTGAACTGAATTGTTTGCAATTGAACTGGTTTAGACATTGACATTGCACTTACACTAAACTGAATTGTCATATATAGAACTGTTTTGGCATTTTACTGCGTAAACAAAATCTGTACTTACGCTAAACTGAGTTAGCTGAATTAGAACTGCTTGACTAAACTGAATAATTTGAAATAGAAATGTATTGACAATTAAACAGTGTACTCATGCTAAACTGAATTGTTTGAAATAGAACTGATTATTTAAATAAAAATGAATTCGGCTTTAAATAACCTACAAAGGCTGATATGCCATAAAACCTAACCAACCAACAAATCACATATATTTAATACATATACATAAACAGGATTTGGCATTAAATAAACTACAAGGTTTCATATGCCATCGAGCACAACCAAACAAACTTAAATTTTATTAACTGAATAATAAAAAAAATATATAATTTGTATGAATCGATTAAATTTAGAATACAGACAACGGGACATTGGCCCAGCGGTTAGAGTGTTCGCCAATGGCCCGGGAGACCTGGGTTCAATCCCAGGTCGAGTCATACCAAAGACTTTAAAAATGGAACTTGATACCACCTTGCTTAACACTCAGCATTATAAGGTACGGTTCAAGGGTAAAGTGGAGCAATCCTGGGAATGGAGTAGCGCCCTCCCCTACACCTTGGTGTAGTAGCTATCGAAAAGGAAGCCTTTGGGTCACCCTCGACTATGGTCGCTAACTTATATGATACCTGAATTATTTATATTAAAAACCTGAAAGTATCGAAACCATCTTAAGTTTCGGTCGTGTAATTATTAATTATAAATATACCAAACATTATAAATAAAACTGTCTTTTATCATATTATATAATGATTATAGATTACACTGTAGAATACACCGACTGCTTCTCTGCAGAGGGGTGAGACCTCCCCCCCCCCAACGAGTGTCCTGGATATGACACTAAACAATCTGATTGTGAGGTTTCAGCAGTGCTGGAGCTTTGGGGAATGCGGAGTAACCTTTCATTGCCATCGCTCCCAGGTCCACTCTGGCCCGGAGTGGTAGCATCTGATAAGGGTCCTATCTATGGATCAAATAGAACTAACTGCATACTTATGCTAAACTGAATTGTTTGAGTAAATTGAATAGTTTGAAATAGAATATTTTTTTTACAATTAAACTGTACTTACATTTAAACTGCGTGCTTATGCTTAACTGAATTATTTGAAATAGAACTGCTTTTCGACATTAAAATTGTATTTACACTTAACTGAATTGTTACATATAACTGCTTGAATAGTTTGAAATAGAAATGTTTTTGACCATTAAACTGTGTACTTATGCTAAACTGAATTGTTTTAAATAGAACAGATTATTTACATAAAAATGGATTTGGCGTTAAATAACCTACAAAGGTTGATATGCCATAAAACCCAACAAACCAACTAACTTGTCTATATTATGATAAATATGATATTATGATATTTATAAATCATATATATTAAAATAACAATTCGTTTAATAATGAGACAGACAGAGACAGGTTGGTTGGTTGGTTTCTTTGATTAATAGCACATCAACCTTTGAAGGTTATTTAAAACCAAAGCCATTCTCCTAGAACAGTAGTGGTACTATTTAACCCATAGCTGGGTATTTGCCCGAAAGTGAACGTAACAGCGCGACTGGAGTACGAACTCGCTTATTACGATTCAGCTGTCCATTTCTTTAACCATTACACCACGAGGACACCCCTATAGGACTTTACACTCCTATAAATTATTTTGGGCGGTATGCCACTTGTTCCCACAAAGATGGCGGACGCTCAATATTCAGTCTCGGGAAACCATTGGCCAGGAGGACCACGTGATATGCTTACAACTATGTCGGCGCGCGTAAATTCAAGTCCTGCGTCTTTGAGCCACCTACAAGACGGTATTTTCTATAAATACGTCGTCTTCAAGCACCCTCTTTCTCTTTGACCAAATTTCTCTGCAGCAGCAACACCATGAATGGGCCTCGCAGACATTCATATACAAGGACTATGAGACGCTTTCCCGTCTCTGAGAAACTGCCTGTTTCTAACCATAGAAAAAGGACACTTTAAACTTGCAATTCTTTTTGTAGCTTAGTTGTGTAACACACACACATACTTACACACACGAGGTCACACATATATACACACTATTATTTTGTTAGCAGAGTTAGTAATATTTTTTTATGTATCAAGTAAGTTTTATTGTTGTAGAATATAAATTTGTTTTGTTCGTTCGCCTTGTTTTAAATGTTCATTTTGTCCGCGCCGTTTTACAACCATTATTTGTTTCATATCTTTTACTCATTTGTTGCATATCTTCACTCATTTATTTCACTGGCCTTATTCATTCATTTGTTTTATCCATGTGCTTATTCTACCTTAATTCTAAACTAAAGCATTAAACTTGTGGAGAAGCCTATCAACTAAACCCTTATTTTAAATATACATAAACTTAACGTAAAATTGTCGGGGTCCATAAATAGAAAAAATACTTTCATTCTCCTACAAAATGGTAAACTCTGACTTAGAACACGCAACCAAATATAAAAAATAAATTAAATATACCCATAGCACATGGAACTCTTTCTACATTACCTCCTAAAAATTTGAAACCTTACTTCTTGAGAGAAAACTCAACCACAAATGTTAACCCAACGACGTAAAATGAGCATACAAAATTTCCTAAACATTCGAAACATTTAAGAATATATTTCACACATTTCAAAGGCAACATTAAAATTCTATTACGGCGCGTGGACTTCAGAAATAGGAGCGGCGAACACATGCAAATTCTTTAAATATCTTATTCAAAATTTTCATATACAAAAATTACATGCAAAAATTTAAACAAAATTTTCCAAGCTAAATTTCTTACACAAAAACAGGACGGCAGAATTTATTTTACAGCACACGAGGAGATGAATATTGACATGCTGCTATTAGTGACACTAGGCATATTTCTTCACTTTCTCCACTACCAAAAATCAGGCAACCTTTCAACTCTTTTACTTGCCCACCTAATCTTACTGGCCACCAAAGACACTTTCTTCTGCTGCTACCAGACTGGTCAGTAGACGACTCACAGTTCTTTTATTACTACCAAACTTGTCATTGGGACGACATTCACAACGACAGGGAAGAACAGAACTACGCGATATTCTCCACCAACCAAAAAAATTTCCCGACATTTTCTGACCAAATACCAACAAAATGCAAGCCAATTCACTTACTATCTTCATAATTCGACAAACTATCCGTGAGTGCCAGAGTGACGAAGCCAAAAAAGCACCCACTGAAGACCGGATACAATGTGAGCAAACAAATCACAAAACTACTAAGACATCTGAAAGTTTGATTTTACGAAAACGAAGACAAGCAAATCTTTAAAAAAATCAACACGAATACTCAGACGTCCAACAACTAAAAACTCTGAAGGAAATTTGTTCCAAGCTGACGCTACTTTCCATTACACAACATTCAACTTCGAAAATTTTCAACACAACAGGAATTATGATAGCTATATAATTATGCACACAAACAAGAAAATTCGAGGCGTGGTCAATACGTGCCCACGAGCCACGCTAAAACACCGAATTTTTGGAAAAACACAAAAAAAAAACCTAGCTAAACTAAATTCAACAACGAATAATCGTTTCAACTAAAAACGAAATTCACCTGTCTCTTCATTCAACTGCAGACAACACAACCTTCATGGAATGCCCAAACAGAAGACAGTTTCCACAACTTCTAATATCAACACATCATAAAATAAGCCTAACATAAGATATGTAAGACATTATTACAGCGAATCGAGTTAAACACTGCGTACTTGCTGTTCTATTCACAAAACAGCACTAAAATTTCACCTTGTGCCAACAAGGAATGCCAAAAAAAGTGCGAACTAACTCCCACGCTAAAAAAATACACTTGCATTCATTCACCACCACAAAGTCAACAGTCACACAAATTTGCCCCCACGTTAGAGAACATATTGAAATATATTTTCAATATTTATCAATCTGCGGGGGTGGGGAATATAGGACTTTACACTCCTATCAATTATTTTGGGCGGTATGCCACTTATTGCCACTAAGATGGCGGACGCTCAATATTCAGTCTCGGGAAACCATTGGCCAAGGGGACCACGTGATATGCTTACAACTACGTCGGCGCGCGTAAATTCAAGTCCTGCGTCTTTGAGCCACCTACTAGACGGTATTTTCTATAAATACGTCGTCTTCAAGCACCCTCTTTCTCTTTGACCAAATTTCTCCGCAGCAGCAACACCATGAATGGGCCTCGCAGACATTCATATACAAGGACTACGAGACGCTTTCCCGTCTCTGAGAAACTGCCTGTTTCTAACCATAGAAAAAAGGACATTTTAAACTTGCAATTCTTTTTGTAGCTTAGTTGTGTTACGCACACACACACACACACGAGCTCACACATATATACACACTATTATTTTGTTAGCAGAGTTAGTAATATCTTTTTATGTATCAAGTAAGTTTTATTGTTGTAGAATATAAATTTGTTTTGTTCGTTCGCCTTGTTTTAAATGTTCATTTTGTCCGCGCCGTTTTACAACCATTATTTGTTTCATATCTTTTACTCATTTGTTGCATATCTTCACTCATTTATTTCACTGGCTTCCTTCATTTACCACTTTTTCCATGTGCCTGTATTATGCCCTATTCAAAACCTATCTTCAACATTAAACGTGTGGGAAATATTAAACCTTATTCAATATACAAAAAGTTAACGTAAAATAGTCCGGTACAATATAAATACCAAACACAGGTCCATTCTCTTACACCCCCAGAGACAGAGACAGAGAGAGAGAGAGATGTTAAGTAGAAAGCAGAAATATAATAAAAATATATTTCCTCATAAACTATAGGACGCAAATTATAAACAATAAGAAATATTTATTATTTATCTTAAATACTTTTCTGAATAACAAACGTGATAAGTATACGTGAAGGGTGTCAATAAAATTACCATAAAAGGAAAATAATTATAAAATTCAGAAAAAAAGATTTTTAAGAAGAAAATATAAATGCGGTTAGTACAACAAATACTAAATAACAATGGTAATAACATTAAATATATATATATGAATTTTAATATATATATATATATATATATATATGTATATATATTATATTTTATATTATTATTTAAAGTTAAAAGCTAAAACTATTTCTCCTGACTATAAAATATTTAAAGTGTATTCCATGAGAAAATCCGTTCTTCAAACATTCGAAAAAACGTGTTATCTGAATAATTTGAAATTTGAAGTGAAGAATTACCACATAAGTCGAAAAAAAAAGTCAAAGCAGCGAGCATTTTTGCTGTGAAAGACAAAATGGACCTGACACTAAAAATAAAGAGAGTTGCAGCGTGTCATGTAGGAAAGAAGAAACGGTTGTTAGAGGTCCGTTTTTTATGATAACAGGCTGCCGCTCATTGGTCAGCTGACCAACCAATCAGCCCACTTGCTTAAATAAACTCACGAGAGTATTCGCTAGGACTAACCAAAGAAAACTGATTTTTTAAAAATCAAGTATTAAATAATAAAATAAAATAAAAGCTGAACGTCGGCCTGCAGAGCCTAGAAAAACCTAAAATAGCCGAGATCCACTTACCCACGTCCTTGGCTGCCGCATTCGTATTAGTCTCATGCCATTTTCTAAACGGGAAATCAGCAATCTCTGAAGGTTTTAAGCGAAACGAAATGAAGGAGACGTGGTGCGATAGACAACAACTATGGAAGGCAGTAATTACTGGGGATACAGTTACAAGACTCAGCATTCCTATCTGAGGTCGCGGTAAATCACCTGAAGAAGGCCAGAGGTGAAATTTGGCCGAAACGTAGTGAAAGAAGAAACAACACCAAAAAAAAAACCTACCAAGATGAGGAAAAAAAGTCCTCAATAAAATAAAAATTAATTCTCAGATTAAGAAACCTCATCTCAAAATGATTCCAATTAAAGACAAGTATCATTAAATAAGTTTCCAGACTTTTTTTCGTATGGGCACTTTTATTGATAGTACACACATCTAGACCCTTCGAAGTAATCTCCTCTCCGGCTGCAATGCACTTGTACCATTCCAACAACTTCTGGAAGGCCCCATGGATGTCCTCTTGTGTGAGCGTGTCAATGACCTTCGTCACAGCCTCTTTCATCTCCTTTATTGACTCATAACGACGACAGCCTCTGAGCTTAGGGAATAAGCAAAAGTCACAGGGAGCAACGTCTGGACTATAGGGAGGCTGAGCAACTGTCTTGATGCGTATCTGGGTCAAATACTCTGTGACAAGAATGAAGTTGTGGACTGAAAATATCCATATAATTGCTTTTCTTATTTTTATCTTCTAGTTATTGATGTTCTCTTGATTCTCGTGTTGTTGGCGTTGTTTCCGGTTGCTGTAATCAGTCTGCTCTTTTTTTTATGTTCTATCCTATCTCGGTATCTTTTTAGTTTTCTTTCTTTTGCCTGGACCTTCTGATTTATTTTCTCGAGTTATATTGGTTGTTTTAAATACTGTGTTGCTTTTCTCTTTTTGTCCCAACATATTTCTGCGTTTTCCTCGGTCTTCGAATTTTTGCTTTTTAAGATTAATCTGTGTTTCCAGTCTAATTTCCTGATTAGGTTTTGAGTTTCTGGTTGTATTTTTTAGGAGAACACATATTTCATCAGAGATTGATTTCGCCATTGCATAGATCAGATCATTTAATTCCGTGATGTTTTTCGTTGAAATTCGTTTCTTTTTAAATTTCTGCTTTGTTTTCCAGTTTTGGTTTCTTAAGAATGGTAATTTAGTATTCTTTTCAGGTATAATTCTCATTATAATCTCTGCATTAAGTTTTCTTTGTGTGTTAGTTTTTGTGCTGTGTGGTTTGCATGTGTGGTGCTTCGATTATTATAATTTTGGGCCTTAGTTCGGTTAGAGTGTTCTTGTTTTTCAGTAATTAGTGCTTCGATTATTTTATTAGGGTAATCTTGACTTGATTTCCTGTTTTATTTATTGATGTATTTCTATTATTTCAAGATAAAGAAAACCAACATTTATAATCGTCCTAGCTTGTTCAGTGAGCCTTTGCCTTATTATCTGAAATCTCGCGCATTCTTCCCAGATTTCAATCATTCTTTTTCTATACCTTCCTTTTGCTTCAAAAATGATAGGGAAGTATAAGTTTATTGTATTCTGTAGGCTATTTTCCGTGTTGGTGTCTCTGGCTTTTGTTTGTCCGTCTTTCGTTTACCAGAAAAAAAAGAACAGCCAACGTTAACAGGATACCTACAGGTCCCCTATGTTGGCTATTAAGAGAGCACCTGTCTATTATGACACCCAAATCTGTTTTAACTGGTTCAAGTCCATAGTTGACTTTTTTCTTTGCCGTATTACTGATATTTGATTCTTTAAACTCTGAGCTATTTGGTTTCATACTGTTATTCTATGTCTCCTTCTGCTTTTAGAGGTTTTATATAATTTGAGTTAGCCTGCTTCACTTTAGTGATTTTGATTGGAAAATATCGTCACTCGACTACCAAGACAATCCCGAATACTTACTTTATTTACTTTTTATTCATCCCTTTCCATTCTGTTCCTCTCACAACACCCAAGCACAATTATTGCTTCTACAACTTCTTCGGCAACTCGTCTTAATTTCTGCTCAGAAATGAATACTATACACAAGTCATACAAAAAATACAAAAAAAAAAATACAATGCACTTCGATAATTTAAACAGAGACATTTTAAAAAGAATAAAAATTTCATGTATATTACAATTTTTATCTCTTTTTGCGGGGCAGTGGGGTCGTCTCGAAGGTTCTTGTTGCTTCTTTGATAGTGTTTGACATCTAAAATATTTTTTCTCTTTTTTTGCCAGGGGTGGGGTCGAGTATTCTCGTTGTTTCTTATGTGATGTTTTGTCTGCTTTGTTATATTGTGCTGGACATTATTCACGTCTGCTTTCTTAGTCGTCGAATATCTATAATCATTGTTTCCTTCTTTTTTGGTTTCATTTATCTACTTTTGAAGTGTTATCAATTCATCATTAATTCCTTTGCCTTGTTTCCACCTTAATCTGCTAACTACGACTTATTTATATATTTTAGTGCTTACTGATTCTAATTATAAGTAAGTAAAGTTGGCAACCGTTGTCAAGGGCGACCAGAAGGCTCCCTTTTCAATAGCTACTACACAGAGATGTAGGGGAGGGTTCTACTCCTTTCCCTAGATTTCTCCACTTTACCCTCGATACGTACCTTATATTGCTGAGTGTTAAGCAAGGATGTATCAAGTACCATTTTTTAAGTCTTTGGTATGACTCGACCTGGGATTGAAGCCAGGACTCCAGGAACATTGGCAAACATTCTACCCCTTTTGCTCATTGTTCTGTGGGTATAGTGTTCGCCAACTTATTCTAATTATCAATTTTCTGTATTTTTTCTTATTCTAAACTTATTCATTTTTATTTACTTATTTATTAGTTAATTTGAAATCTATTTATTTCTTCTTCTTCTTCTTCTTCTTCTTCTTCTTCTTCTTCTTCTTCTTCTTCTTCTTCTTCTTCTTCTTCTATTTTTTCAGTCGTTAGTTTTCATGTGGCTAAGTAGAAATTTCTTTTTGTGTAAACATTTTGATATGATTTCTGGTCGCTTGTTTTGGCCTTTTTTTTTTTTGTAGGTGGGGAGAAGATGATAATAGCTATATTTTTTCGGCAATAGTTACTGCTTTTTGAGTTTTTGTTATAAACTGGTCCTATTTTCCTTATTTTCCAGGTTAATTCTGTTTTGGTTTCAATTTTTTTAGGTCCTTGTTGTGTCTAGAAAGATTTGTATCGTGTTCGTATTCTTTATTATTAAATGTTGATTTTTATGTGTTACTCCTCTGTTTCGAGAGGCCTTCTGTTACACCCATATATATTTATTTCCGCTTTCTTTAGATAATTTCATGGTTTGGTATATATATATATATATATATATATATATATATATATATATATATATATATATAATTTGGTTGTTTGCAGTAACCATTTTAGGAGACATTCGTATTTTATTTTGCAATTGCAGGTGAAGTTTTTTGTTGTTTACGGTGTATTATATATTTTTGTACTTTTTTTTATTTGTTGTACATTTTCAGTGCAACTCTAACTACGTTTTAGTGAATTCCTTTTGAATATTTTGTGTAGTTTTTTTTTCTTTTGGGGAGTGTTTGTTTATTAGTTTTACGGATATTTTTTAACGTTTGTTTTTATTGTGTGAAAGGATGAACCGAATAACGTTTCTTTTTTATTTCCTCTTTGTTTTTTGTTGGTTTATTTGTTTGTTTGTTTGATTTCTAGTTTACTTTGGTTTGGCTGTGAGTCAGTTTGTCTGTAAAATCACTGTTTTTAATGCCGTTTTATAGTCTTTTTTAGCTTTGTTGAAGATGGTTTCGTTTTGCGAATTTTCAGATTGTCTGTAACTGAGGGATTGTGGGATCTTTTTGATAATGGTTGGTAGATGGTTGTAAAATGGGTTTCGTTTTGCTTTCTGAATGGTTGGTACGATTCACTTTTTTAGTTTAAGTTTGACATCTAAAATTTCTTTTTCATTTCTAGATCTGTATCGAATCCTATTTGTTTGTATGTTCTTATAACCTGCTTTCTTATTTTATCTCTTTTCAGTTTATCATATTTACCAACCCCTCCGCTCGGGTAGGATATGACACAAGGTCGATTTTTAAGCGGAGTTTAATAGGTCTGAATTCAGAGTTTTCCTTCTCCTAGACTTGTTGCCTCACCAAGGTTGACGAACCTAGTCTGTCCTACTATTTACCCATAGCTGGAGGGAGAATAATTGGATTCATACCTTTTCCAAGGGTATTAGTGCTATGTGAAATGCAATCAGTCTCGTCCAGGATTTGAACTCGTGTCGCCGTGTCCAATTCCTACGACGATAATCATAACACCACGGGCACTTCTTTTCAGTTTATAAGTATTAGTCGTTCGTTGTCTCTGCGTATGCCCGTGTCGCTTTTGTTCATAGTTTCTGATAGTTTTGTTAAGATATATGTTTATATTAGCTCACAACTTTCAGCAGCATCGTTGTTACCCATTGTTACAGTGAATCTAATTTACGTTATATTTCTTTATCTATGCTGTTTCGGCCATGTTTGATTATTTTTAATTGTTTGTTCATTATTTTTATGCATTTATTTGATAAAGTTAAGTTCATATCTAATATATTTTCAGTAACTGGCAGATAGATGTCTTTGATATCTTGTATCAATACACAATTTAATTTTTGTTTTATATTATGGAATCAGTCTTTTGTTGATGTAGTGTTTTTCCATTGGTTTATTCCAAGTGTTCCCTTAGTTCAGTATTAATGCATTCCAATATGATATTACTTATCTTACCTGGCTAACTTTTTTGTTGGATTTATTAGTCTATGTGTAGGGTTATTTCTAATGTTTTCTTTATGATCTTTTATTATTATGAATGGTTGTGCTTTTGCAAAGCGGTTTATGCATGTTACCGATCTTTAGTTTGCTTGCTATTTCTTTTACTTCTAGGTTTATGTCAAGTTCCGTGTTGCTAGGTGCTTTTCTATATGTTTTCGGAATGCTTTCTCTAAGTAATTTATTGTGTTGTTTTTCGTTTTACTTCGTATATGTTTCTCGTCCTGTTGGCTGGGATAAAGAAGTTAGACATTTTTTTTTTATCTTATTCATTTCCTTTTTTAGTTTTCATTGGAAAAAGTCTACGTTGTTGTGAAACTTTATGAGCTTATTCGCAAAATTATCCAGTTTGTTTAGTAGCGGTAGGAACTTCCATGTATTGAATCCAAAGTTTTCTTGCAGGTGTGTGTATGTGTGTGTGTGTATGTGTATATGTGTGTGTGGGCGTATGTATATATGTGTGTGTGCGTATGTGTTTGTGTATGTGTGAGTTTATGTGTATGTATGTATGTGTGTATGCGTGTGTGTGTGTGTGTGCATGTGTGTGTATGTGTATGTGCATATGTGTGTGTATGTGTATGTGTGCGTATGTGTATATGCGTATATGTGTGCACGTATGTATGTGTATGTGTATATATGCGTATGTGTATATGCGTATATGTATATATGTATATATATATATATATACATGTATGTGTATATGCGTATATGTATATATGTATATGCGTATATGTGTATATGCGTATGTGTATATGCGTATATGTGTGCACGTATGTATGTGTATGTGTGTATATGCGTGTGTGTATACGTGTGTTTGTGTATGTGTGTGCGTATGCGTGTGTGTGTATGTGTGAGTGTGTATATGCGTGTGTGTGCGTGTCTGTGAGTGTGTGTGCGTGTGTGTGTGTGTGTGTGTGTGAAAGTGTTTTAGTAGACATACAATATCCATCTAATTCTTTTAACGCAAAAAATATGACACGAAAATAAAAGTTTACAAAGTCACCTGAATACCAATAACGACACACACTAAAAATAAAATAAAATTTTTTTTTTAAAAAGATGAAATAAAATAAACGAACTCACAAATTAAAAAAAAGATAGATAAATATAATGAATGCATAAGAAATGAAGCATAAAGAAGTTAAAAAAATAAAATGAATGTTAAAATGAGTGAAGAAAAGAAAAAGAGCACTAATTGCTAAAATTTACAAAGGAATAGTAACTAATAATTATAAACCGATGAATGTTGAAACGAAACAAGTGGATGAATGATGGATTGATCAAGATGGGAAAATAGGCAAATGGTTGCAGAGAGAGAGAAATCATAATAATAATAATAACAATAATAATAATAATAATAATTAAAAGTGCCCGTGGTGTAATGGTTATCGTCGTAGGAAATGGACACGGCGACACGTGAGAAAGGTATGAATCCAATTATTCTACTTCCAGCCATGGGTAAATAGTAGAGCAGACTGAGATGTTGAGCCCTGGTTAGGCAACTAGTCTAGGAGAAGGAAAACTCTGAATTCAAACTCTGAATTCAAACCTCCGCTTAAAATTTGACCTCGTGTCATATCCTGCCCGAGCGGAGGGGTTGGTAAATATGCTGATAATAATAATAATAATAATAATAATAATAATAATAATATACTATTATTATTATTAGTAGTAGGGATCCATAAGAGTACATCTCTTATGAGTTCATCTCTGCTTCTCCAGCAATGTCCTGCATGTCTGGTTCGCCTAACTTGAATAGTTTTCGTGATAGGGGGCAGGTGGCCGTACAGTTGGTGTCTTGTTGGGTGTTGCTGCCAGGACTTGTTGAGGATTGCACGCAGCATTCTTGTGTAATTGCCATCTAGTTTCTTCTCGAGCCGTTTTGTTAGCGTCCATGTAGTGCATCCATATAGCAGTATCGATGTGACCGCTGCCTGGAAGAAACTGCGTTTCATTTTATCGGTTAGGTCTGATTTCCATATAGTCGATAGCCTATTGATAGCTGTCCATGCTTTCGTTAACCTCGTTTCGATGTCCTTTTCGGTTGATTCGACGCTGCTTCCTAGGTACGTGAATTTGTCTACTAGTTTAAGAGGGGTTCCTTCTAGAGTGGAGATGTCCCCCGTTTGGTTATAGCACATATATTCCGTTTTGTGTGCATTAACATGGAGGCCTATGCTTGCTGCTGCTCGTTCCAGGCTATGCAGAAGTGTTTCGGCTTGGTCAGGTGTATTTGCCAGTATCGCTATGTCATCGGCGTAGTCGGCGTCGGTAATTGTTGTTGCGGGATATCTTCTGCTTTTTTTCTTCGTCAGTTCGAAGCCATTCTCTTTGATTTTGTCAATCGATGTTCTAAGTACGTAGTCTAGGATGATGATGATTATTAGTAGTAGTAGTAGTAGTAAGAAGAACCAGAAAGCTGTAAACCAAACTCGGCAAAGTAAAAAATTTGACAAATCACAAAAGTAACATGATATAGCCACATAGACAAGTAAGCCCTTCCCGAAATGTACACGAACTAGACCACCCTAACTCCAGCCACACACATACATAAACACACAAACACACACACACACACACACACACACACTCTCTCTTACTCTCTCTCTCTCTCCCTCTCTCTCACAGTGTCCAATATTCAAAAAGACGCCAATTTTGACTCAGAGAGAAGTCTGATGAACGCAATACTTAGTTACCAAGTATTGTCGACTTTCAAGTATAGAATTTAAAAAGTCATCTGACGAGACGGAGAGTATAGTAATATAACTCCGCCGAAATAGATATATTATGACAACTTAACCATGTTTGGGTTTCCATATAATCACACACTTACACATACACACACAAACACACACACACGCATATATATATATATATTTATATGTATATTTTATACTTACCTGGTTTTCGCTGGACCGTCTGGCATTCGTGCCGGATAGGGTATCGAAATCAATGGCAGATTCGAGGCCGAAATACCCCGGTTTCGCCTGGGCTACCTTCGTGTGGGTGAGCTGCAGCATTGACACCTTTGACCCCTATGTATAGCACTAGACCTGGCTGTCTAGTTCAAGCTATAATCCGGCGTCCGCGCCTGGACCCAGATTTGGGTTCGTGAAACTGCTTGGCTCATTAGACCCTCCTTGCACTTAATGGGTCAATGAGCAGCATAGACCAGCAGGGTTTGAGCCTCGGCTTGAGCCCGACCTTCACCTCCCATAAATCCCCACTATAATCATTGACCTTGTGTCAGGTCCTGTCTGGTAGGAGGCAGCAACAAATAAATTGTAGCAGAAACTTGTATTTTTGTTTGGCGCGTAATTTAATTTGACCGTTAGAGTCGCCGAACATTTTCCCCCAATCAGGATGACCTGTCCTATTCAGCCCGAAACATATTTCCTAGCAGCTTCAAAAATTAAAGAAAGCCTGCGAATCTCTCTCTCACTCAGAAATCCTCAATGGGAACGGACGTCTATTCGTCTGCTCCTGAATAGCAGTAGCTGCATCATACACTATGAGGAGAGCCATCTAGTTTATGGACCCCTTGGGTCTATTCTTCTAGACCAAGGGATCCTAGTTAAAAACAAATTAGATGATGCACTCTAACAACTTCCTACCTTCTTTCCTTACGAGTTCAAATCCTGGACGAGACTGATTGCATTTTCACATAGCACTAATACCCTTGCGAAAGGTATGAATCCAATTATTATCCCTCCAGCTATGGGTAAATAGTAGGACAGACTACGTTCTTCAGCCTTGGTTAGGGAACTAGTCTAGGAGAAGGAAAACTCTGAATTCAAACCTGTTAAACTCCGCTTAAAAATTGACCTTGTGTCATATCCTGCCCGAGCGGAGGGGTTGGGTAAATAGTACCTTCTTTCCTTCCTACGAGACCTCGCAGCATACCAGCGTAAACCCCTTACTCTATGCTGCTATTAAAACTTTCATTTAAAACTTGACGAGGTCTTCGTTCTTCTCCACCACCTTTATTTTCTAACATTTAGTAAGGGGATAGTAACCAATGAAATACCAACGCTACCAACGAAATACCAACGAAAATACCAACGCAACCAATGTAACACCAACGCAACCAATGTAATACCAACATAACCAACGCAAAACGTAACTTAAACCTTAAACCAAAAACCTAATAATAATAATAATATCCCCATCGCTATAAACTACATGTATATGTATATATAAACAAATTTTTAGTACAGCAGGATTACATTATTAATTTAATAAGCATAATAATTTTATTTGATCGTTTAAAACGATAAAACACTAAAGGGACATTTTTTCCGGCGCTTCTTCCATAGCAACGACATGAATCGATTGAAATAGTAAAATTAACAAACAAGTTGGTTAGTATCAATAAATAAAAACTCAGAGACAGAAAAATAAACCCTTCAATTCTCTAAATTCCCACTAGAGTCCCCAAATAAAGTGTATAGAATTGTCCTCTCTGTCTGCACGGCTAAGACGAAATAGCGTAATTGCTATGGCTTCAAGAACGGCCAGATGTTTCTTGCATCTACCCTTGTGCAAGAAATATAGATATATATATATATATATATATATATATCTTTTTTATTATTTCGTATACTTGCTCTTTACACGTCTTTCGACTTTAACGTGCTCTTCAAAAAAATCTGAGATGGTAAATTTCAACTGTTTCCTTTGGAGGAAATATTGTTTTGATTTTGTTTAATTCCGAGATTTGTGTCGGTGAATTTTCCTTTGGAGTCAATTGTCCCTGAGGACCGTTAGTCTATGCAAATGTTTTTGTTGCTGTTTTTTCTTGTATTAATAAGCATGTATTCTGTGTGTGTACACACAAACACATCTATGTACTCTCAAATACGCAGCATATTGCACACACACACACACACACACACGTAGTTACTCCAAATGTATAGCTGCAAAGGGAAAGGATTATTTTAAGCAAATCTTCATTTTTCAACATAATCTCCTTTCTTGCTAAAGAACTTGATCCAATACTTACCCAATTACATAAATTAGATATGAAATGAATAAAAAACTTAAAATCTGTTAATAAAAGTGGATAACAACATACTAATTTTTAATAACACACACACACACACACACAAATATATATATATATATATATATATATATATATATATATATATATATATATATATATGACTTGGATGATGATATTCTAATTTCATAAAGGAAGTTATGTCAGTTTTGTCACTTTTTATATTATCTACGAGGATCATTAAATAAGTTTCCAGCCTTTTTTTCGTATGGGTCCTTTTATTGATAGTACACACATGAAACTCTAGTCCCCTTCGAAGTAATCTCCTCTGGTTGCAAGGCACTTGTTGTACCGTTCCAACAACTTCTGGAAGGCCCCATGGAAGTCCTCTTGTGTTAGTGTGTCAATGACCTTCGTCACAGCCTCTTTCATCTCCTCAATTCTCTCATAACGACAGCCTGTGAGCTTAGTGAATAACCAAAAGTCACAGGAAGCAAGGTCTGGACTACAGGGAGGCTGAGGAACTGTCTTGATGCACATCTTGGTCAAATAGTCTGTGACAGGGATAGAGTTGTGGACTGGTGCATTGTCCTGGTGGAAATACCACTGACCCGATTTGGAGAGTGCTGGCCCCTTCCGACGGAATCTCTTCCTAAACTCCCTTAAAACCTCAACATAGTAACCCTAACCCTAACCCTAATCTTTTGGCCAATCAACTCTGGTCTATTGACTTCCATGCTCCTCCCACACCTCTCATCATCCCCCACAGACTCCCTGCCTTCTTTGAATCTCTTATGCCACTCAAAAACTCATGCTCGATTAATGCAAGATGGTCCAAAAGCAGTCTGAAGCATTCCATACGTTTCTGTGGCACTTTTCCAAAGTTTAAAACACAATTTTATTGCATATCGTTCTTCTAAGTGTCGTCATTGCATTTTTGAAATTCACCAGCTGTGACAATCAGGTTTTAGTAGGGTGTATTCCAATTCTTTCTGTAGCTATTCATTTAAACCTGAAATCATAAAGATAAGTCAGTCATCTCATAATATGTATAGCAATAACATAGTGAATTTTCAAGAGTCTACGACAATTTTAAATGGCTGTACAGAAAAAGTCTGGAAACTTTTTGAATATACCACGTATTTTATATTCTTTTTAAATTACTTTTGATATCGTTTTATAAAGTTTTTGAAAAATGATCCGAACTTTTTCCTGTATCCTCGTAAAGACTGGATCTCTGCTTTACAAACTATACCTCGAAAACTCTAGCTCACATCTAACTATATCGCTTTGATTTTATTTTTACCTGATCCGTCACCATCTTTTTTACATATAGTAATAGTCTAATATTCCGGAGTCTGAGAGTTATATCTGGTCGATCTACATCAAACGTTTTGTCTGTTTATGGAGGAAAGACAAATTATTCACAACTATTTCAATAGACATGTGTATGTGTGAATGTTGTACACACACACACACACACACACACACACACACACACACACACACACACACACATATATATATATATATATATATATATATATATATTTCAATTATTCTTAGTGAGGTGGCGGTCTACGCATATATTTCAATTATTTAATTTTGGCTGTTCGCGTTAAAACAAGTAGAAAACTTAAAAATAATTGCTGAATGCGTGTCAGGATGAATTAGGAATATAAATCACCCTTGTTCTAGTTTGGTTAAACTGTTATCTTCAAGTAAAGAGAGCTAAAAAATGGATTCTCTTATTAGAGAAATTAATTTAATCTATGGAAATGGAAGACTTTCAAGTGGAATTCTTCTGGCAGATCTAATTCCACGCTCAGCTGATGTTGGCAAAATCTTCACATTGCTCTTAGAACTCTGTTTTTTCTAAAGAAATTTTCTTCCGCTTTTGGTCGTCATTGCTTGAACGGATAAAGCTTTTAAAATGTCTTATTTGCTCAAATTGTCTGACTTGGAAATGATTAGTAAGGCAGAAAAAATCAAAGTAACGGAAATTGACTGAAATGAGAAATAAATATGTAATCGAAATCTGACACTATTCTATTGATCATATCGATCTTAAAACCAAATTGTCTTTTAACACGAGAAACATCTTAATATAATCGACCAAATATCTTTTTTGGTACTTATGCCCGATATCGCCTCACTCAACTATATCTAACAGTTATGGCTCTTCCATTATCTCGGCTTAAGACCATTTTTTAAAATTAGATTGACTGATTTTACTGACCAGTTGGTTGGGGCTGCAGAATACACCAACTGCATCGCCGCAGAGGGGTAAAACTCCCCCTCACAACGAGTGTCCTGAATATGATCCTAAGCAATCTGATGATGAAGCTCCTATAATGCCATCACTGCCAGACCCTCTCTGGCCAGGAGTGGGAGCACCTAATATCACCCTATATATGGAGCAAATAGAACTAAACTGCAGACTTATGCTAAACTGAATTGTTTAAAATAGAACTGTGTTTACATTTAACTGTGTGTAAACTAAAAAACTGTACTTATGCTAAACTGAACTGTTTGAAATAGGAATGTTTATATGTAAAAAATGGCGACAACACCCCACGAGACTCCAACTATACGGACACTTGCCCCCCATCACAAAAACTATACAAGTTCGACGAACCAGACACGCAGGACACTGCTGGAGAAGCAAGGACGAGCTCATAAGCGATGTACTCCTGTGGACCCCCACTCATGGATGTGCAAGAGTGGGACGACCAGCACGAACTTACATACAGCAGCTATGGGAGGACACGGGTTGTAATCCTGAAGACCTGCCGGAGGCGATGAATGATAGGGAGAAATGGCGAGAGACGGTCAGGGATATCCGCGCAGGCGGCGCGACATGATGATGATGATGATGATTAATATGTCATAAAACCAAATCAAACCAAACCAAACCAAATCATATATCTTTAATATATATGTATGAAGAGGATTTTCATTAATAACCTACAATGTTTGATATGCCATAAAACCAAACCAAACCAAACCCTCTCATATATATCTAATATATATGTATGAAAAGAATTTGGCATTAAATAACCTACAATGTTTGATATGCCATAAAACCCAAACCACGTATATGTATAAAGATGATTCGGCATTAAATAACCTTTAGGTTTAGGAGTGCCTTACATTCCAAAGATCTTCAGAACAGGAGCCTCCCTATAGTCCAGTCGTTGCTTCCTGTGACCCAGGGCGGGTTTTGTTCCCAGCTGCAAGCGTCCTATGTGTCTAGCTACACTGAAGAGTTATGATACAATGAACCAGTCTGTCTGTGGATGACAACTCACACGCATATATATATATATATATATATATCAAGGTACAGATCAAGGATAAAGTGGTGCAATCCAGGAAAAGGAGAAGCACTTACCCTGCATCTCGGTGCTGTAGCTATTGAAAATTGAGCATTCGGGTCAACCTCGATTAAGCTCGCCAACAAAAAAACATATATATAAAAGCATGATTAGTTTCTTTCTTTTTATATCAAAATTTCATATATATATATGTGTGTGTGTGCGTGGGTGTGTGTGTGTTGGCGTGTGTATCTTTGTAAATACATACATAAATGTATATATATGAATGTGTGTATACCCACATATATATATGTGTGTGTATGTGTGTGTATATATACATACATAAATATATATGTATGTGTGATACAGTGATATAGTTTTGCTATATTTAGAAATAAAGAATGCTCAATATCGGTTAATTAGCATGTGTGGATGTAAATTATGACGCTATATACACAGTCACCTGTGCTTGCTGACGATCAATTTATCACTAATATGATCATCAAACTATTGTCTCCATATCGATGCCATTATCACGTAAATAGAACTACTAGGAAGGTTGACATACCGTAAAAATCAATCAGTCTTCAATTCTCACCCCTTTGAAACGTCATTGAATTATACCCAATATCACATAACGATAGCAGTTATAATAATCGGTAATGAAACACATGAATTATAATGAACTCATCTTTAAAACAAAATTCGATAAGATTATTTATTCTTTTCAATAGGCTAATGATCGTCATCGTTTATATTATAATACTCTAGTCCACAATGTAATATTAGCATATACTTCTTGGTCGACCACTCAATTAAATATAAACAAGCTATTAGCAGACGTTCATTGATAGCACTTACAAACCATTAAGTATGCGTTAGTTGCGATAAAATGGAGTCCACGTTCTTTGAAGAGTCAATATAATGGCGGTCGTAGAGTGTCTTTATTTTTATCGATCATGCAAAGGATTTGCCACCCTTTTTATTTTCTTAGCCATGAGTCTCTACTTTGTAACGAAGAGTGGCACAAACAGCAAACATTTCAATATGTTTTTATCTCGTTTCTCTCAACCAGTTACACCAAGACATTTTGGACGTTAAGGACTGAACTCATGACACTGGCCAGACGCTTGAGAACTTAAAAGGTTTTAAGAAAAGAGATAACAGAAAAAAAAAAACATTTGCTCGGTAACAGGCAAGAGTTCAGAAATACGGATGCATAAGACTTTTTGTCTGTTTTTTTTTTTTTTTTTTTTTTTTTTTTAGAAAAATTCAATTTCTGCAGTCCCTTTCGAAGTATAGCTTTTGTATCTTTTGCCTGAAAGGCAAATCAAAGGCAACGCGCGATTTCAAGGCGCCATCCTTTATTTGCAATCCAAGGAGTAGGTTTAAGGTCTATTCCTTTATCGTCTCAAAGGAGAAAATGCTCGAGAAACGAGGAAAACTTTGCTTCTCTGGGGTCTCCTACATTAAAAAGGAGAGGTGTCTTCCGAGATCTGTGGGAAGGAAGTACATTATTAGCAGATCTTTTGCAAAGAAAGAGAATGGCATTTATGTCATAGAGCATTTGAGAATTTCCACAAAAATACCGATTACATACTATTGGTTACATAAATGAGATATACAATATATAAAAAGAGATTATTAGCGTCAGTTACAACACTTTAGTAAGGAGGCGCTCTTTGTGTAATGGTTATTATCATAGGAAATGGACAAGATCATTCGGGTCGAGGAACGCAAGTATACGAAAATTTTTCTTCAAAATCCAATCACGTTAAGAGAACGCATTTAAAAACTACGTAATCACGAAATGAACGACTTTTTAAGAAAAATATTTCACCTCAGAAACAAAGGGGCCGGTTATAATACAACATAGGTTTTTAAAATGTGAAAGTTTATCTTGTTTCTAGGCCTAACCTTACTGTAACTTTCATCTAAAATGTCCCTCTCATCACCTATGCCTCCCAGGACATCCGGGTTCAATCCCTGATCGAGTCATACCAAAGACTCAAAAAATGGTACTTGATGCTACCTTGCTAAACACTCAGCATTATAAGGTAAGGATCTAGGGTAAAGTGGAGCAATCCAGGGAAAGGAGTAGCGCCCTCCCCTACACATTGGTATAGTAGCTATCGAAAAGAGAGCCTTCGAGTTACCCACGACTAAAGGGAGACAACTTTAATTCCTATTTATGATACAGGAGGATATAATATGCGCAAATATTATAAATTGTAAACAAAGTTGCTAAAAACTTCATAAACTTAACGTGTCATGTCGTGAGTTGTAAGAGTTGACACACGTGTAAGATGAGAGATATTTGGTTACGAAGAGAAATACAGTTTGCCGACCAATGTACGCAACCTTTGTCGTTTTGTTGTTGGAAAGACAGGCGGATGTATTTCTTTACTTACTATAAGACTAGATCATGTACCGCTCTAAATAGTCCTCAGAATTGTCTATCATTTCGGGGTTCCAATTGCTCCACAACGTCGTACTGAAATCCTTTGTTCAGAAACATGGTCAATCTGACGGTAAATTAGACCGAGTCATAGTTATCTTTCGATGGTTGTTATTATTCTCATCCGTAGAAGCCAACCTTATAGATGAGCAGCAGTAGTTCCCTGATCGAACTAACGATCCTGACCGTTGAACCGTGAGATTCATACGCCCAGGACCAGGTTAGGCATTGCGTTAGGCCGGCAGAGGGTTTATCCGTTTGCCTTTACGTCCACCATGCTGCTTCCCTCGGCGTTCGTAAATAAAAAAAAATAAATAAAAACTATCCTTTCTTCTTCACCGTTAAGTTTTAACTTAGTTAAAGTCCAAGACTAATAAATTACAAGTCCTTAAGGCAACAGCCCACAAAGCAGCAGCTGTACGGCCACCTAACTCCCATCACGAAAACTATCAAAGTTAGACGAACCAGACATGCAGGACACTGCTGGAGAAGCAGGGACAAGCTCATAAGTGATGTTCTCCTATGGACCCCCCCTCATGACTCAGCAAAAGCTGGGCGACCAGCTCGAACCTACATACAGCAGCTCTGTGAGGATATGGGATGTAGCCTCAAGGACCTGTCAGAAGAGATGAACGATTGGGAGAAGTGGAGAGGGAGGGTCAAGGATATCCGTGCAGGCGGCACGACAAGATGATGTTGATGATAATGATAGATACATGTGTAATTATCATATTACCAATGCTATTGTGTATCGATGGTGGGTGTAACATAACAGTACCAAATCGATGTTTTTTACCATTGCATCTGCGCATAGCCATTTGTACAAGCACATGTGAAAGTGGTAAGAATTAGTGAGACCCTGTTGTAACCTCGCCGTGGGAAAAGTTGACGAACACACGAAAATTTTTTCATTACACAAAAGTTTATTCGCTACTACACTTTTAATGACCCAGTCGGCTGAGGCTGTAGAATATACCATCTGCATCACTGTGGAGGGGTAAAACTCCCTCAATGAGTGTCCTGTTTATGACACAAAACAATGTGATGGTGAAACTCCAGTAATGCTCGTGGCTCGAGGAATGTGAACCCCCCCACTTTATTGCCAGCTTTCCCAGATGCACTCTGGCCCGTAGTGGTAACACCTGATAGGGTCCTATCTATGGGTCAAATAGAATTAACTGCGTGTTTATGCTATACTGAATTGTTCGAAATAGAACTGTTTTGACATTTAAACTGCCTACTTCTGCTAAACTGATTTGTTTGAAATAGAACACTTGTGACATTTAACTGTGTGTTAATAAATGACAAATGTTTAATCGAATTGTTGGTAATACATAGCGATACTTGGAACCATTTGAATTTCTTGACTAATATGAATAGCTTGAAATAAAACTGTTTTTGACTTGTAAACTGTGTACTTGTGTTAAACGGAATTGTTTGGAATAGAACTGTTTATATGTATAAAATGTATTTGGCATTAAATAACCTACAATGGCTGATATGCCATAAAATCAAACTAAACCAAATCTACACTTTTTACATAGGTGCAGGCAGAAAGAAACAGCGTATAAAATCAAAGTCGACGGCGTTAGCTGGACAAAGAGAATAACATGTCATAAGAAGAAAGAGAGAGAACAGACACAGACCTTGAATTTTCTTCTCTATTTTCTTGTTGTTCTAACGTGCTTATTCGCTGGTTTCATCTTCATAGGTTCGCATCTGGTGTGTGACCCTTTTTCGGGGCTCACCCCAAAATATGGTGGTGGGGGTCATAATTTTCACCTCTCGTTACATTTTCGTCTTTAACATTTTGCGTCTGCTTGCTAACACTTTCAAACTCATTTAGTCCCCTTATATCACCTAATATCGAAAGGAGGACATATCTGTTTCCGCTGGTTCCACACCTGTGGAGAAGATATGGGCCCTCAGGTTTTTTCTAGTCCTTTTTAATTTTCGTAGTCATTCAACTGTGACTGGCTGGTCTACAACGAGTGCTTAAAATTGAGTCACTCAGAGGTCACCCGGTCGCGCCCGTAAATTCTGTGTCTACTTTTTCTTTTTTCTCTCTCTCTCTCTCTCTCCCCCCAGAAATTAGCCTCTCGTTCTCTACCTTATCACGCTACAGAGGAGTTTTAGCGTTCGGAATATTCAAGTAAAATCAGCAAGCTACATCAAGGTCTTGATTGTTTACGGTACTGCTTTGAATTTGATTGTATTGCAGTCTTTTTGAAAGAATAATTTTGTTCTTTTTATGTCACGGAATTTTGAAGAAATATTTTTTAGGCTACCAGAGCCATAGATTAGGGGTCGTTCATTATTCAAAACATAAGATAAAAACACCTTTTCTTATTTAAATAAGGGATTGTTTCTTACTCTTGTATATCTGGTATATAGGGATGTACAATCTACCTTGCCTAGAATCTCATTAAATATCTTGAGGAAAGGAAATGCTAATCAAAATTAATTATTGAGAACGCTTCATGCCGTCAATATCAAATAGAATGTGTCAGCAATAAATCAAAAGTGTAAGTTTCATTTTTGACACTTTAAAAATCTAGCGAAAGAAAAGAAAACAGGAATGACTAACTCTGGTGAAAAAGACAAGTACGAGGATCATTAAATAAGTTTCCAGACTTTTTTCGTATGGGCCCTTTTATTGATAGTACACACATGAAACTCTTGTCCCCTTCGAAGTAATCTCCTCCGGCTGCAATGCAGTTGTACCGTTACAACAACTTCTGGAAGGCCCCATGGAAGTCCTCTTGTGTCAGCGTGTCAATGACCTTCGTCCCAACCTCTTTTATCTCCTCAATTGTCTCATAACGACATCCTGTGAGCTTAAGGAATAACCAAAAGTCAAAAGGAGCAAGGTCTGCACTATAGATCTCGCTAGAGATCTCAACCCTACAGGGGTACGGGAGCATATATATATATATATATATATATATATATATATATATATATACAAGATCTGTACACACATACACCCGTAAAGATTCGCTTACCTTCCCCCGTAAATATATATATATATATATATATATATATATATATATATATATATATATATATATATATATATGATATGCCTATATGTATAAATACTCATATGTACATGCTTACACCTATACGCAAGTTCATCATTGGATCTTGTTCATTTAGGGCAAATGAGCTTGTTATGCCATATATTTGAACTTTAATGGCACGATACAAATTCTAAAATGAAATTAAAAAAAACATAAAATGTGATTCTCATTTCAGTTATGTTGATTTTTATGGTAAAAATCATCGTTTGTATTTTCTAAATTTTTATTTTACAATAAAGATTGTAAAATAGACCTTCGAAAGAAAAATAAAATAATCAAAAAGAATTTTCGACATTTATCTGTTAGATTCTCTGTGACAGTAATTCGACTCTTTACCCCTTTCACATCGTAGACCATTACCTCAGCTAATATACTAAAAAATATTTTCCATTCACCTAATACGAAGATAAATACTTGTTAGTTAAAATATATGGCCTTTCAAGCAACAAATGTTGATAGAAAACTGGCAAAGAAACGGGAAACGCTAAGAGAAACTTTTGGTTGAAAGTGGGAAAGAAAAAGAAATTTTATAGATTAAAATAAATTGCTAACAGAAACAGAATTTACACTTGCCATCCACACATTGACAATGTTTAAACAAATCTTGTTATTCTTATTTCTCATGTTTCATTAAAAAAAAATTCATAAGCATATAGTTTATTTAACTGAGACAAAAATGGAATCTTATGTTCAATGAGTTTTATTTTTTTTCCTACTTAATCTCTGCAATGCAAAGCTGAATAAAAAAAATTTTGCAATATTTTGGTACGTGCTATTTTGCGGCACGTAACCAAAGCTGTTCCAGTTGTGATAGGTACCCGATGTAGCTGGTTGTATCGCGGTAGTTGGTGCGCTGACACGTTGTGCATTGCTTCACTTTATGTGTGATTTGAAAGTAACACAGATGAACGTGTAACGTAGTCTAAATTGGTAACCTGTGCTCTTCGAGTTCTAATTGGGTAATAACGTCGCAGAAGTGACCAAAAACATTTGTTGTTGGAAAGTTGATGACGTAGTTAATCACAGTATATTAACCTGTTGATTGAAGAAATTCCGTTTTTGCCCAGTCGGCTGGGGCTGTAGAATACACTGACACCTTCTCTGCAGAGGGTAAGACCCCCTACCACCACAACGAGTGTCCTGGATATGACACTAAACAATCTGATGGTGAGGTTCCAGCAATGCTGGAGCTTTGGGGAATGTGGAGTACCCCTTCATTGCTATCGCTCCCAGGTCCACTCTGGCCCGGAGTGGTAGCACCTGATAGGACCCTATCTATGGGTTAAATAGGACTAACAGCATTCTTATGCTAAACTGAATTGTTTGAGTAAACTGAATAGCTTGAAATAGAAATGTTTTTGAAAATTAAACCGTACTTACATTTAAACTGCGTGCTTATGCTTAACTGAATTATTTGAAATAGAACTGTTTTTCGACATTAAAATTGTATTTACACTTAACTGAATTGTTACATATAACTGCTTGAATAGTTTGAAATAAATGTTTTTGACAATTAAACTGTGTACTTATGCTAAACTGAATTGTTTTAAATAGAACAGATTATTTACATAAAAATGGATTTGGCGTTAAATAACCTACAAAGGTTGATATGCCATAAAACCAACCAAACCAAACCAACCAAACCGAAATTTCGTTTGGGTTGCAAGAACCCCAACGATCAGAGAAGGTCAGGTAGGCCCAAGACCATGAATTCGGAGGCTGTTTTCTCAGCGATCGAGGCAAAATTGGCGAGTATCGGCGATTTGGTATTTCACAATCCAATGTGGTTCGTTACATCACGACCTCAGTAAAAGCATCCAGATTTGCCTAAAGAGGCAAATTAGATTGTTTTTCTTACCATTTTTTTCTAAAAGCAAATTTAATTTTAAATAGTTTCTACACAATCCCTGTTTTTAATCTGATTTAGAAATTTGTTCCAAAAATTTATACAATTAGCAAAGAAATCCAGTTGGTTCGTTGACTTAGTTTTGAAATCAGTGTTGACTGTAAATTTCCTGTTGGAAGAGAAATACTGAAAACTTGTCATCTAGGAGAAATTCTATCGACCATTTTGAAGTTTCAATGATATTCCGACTCCTTTTTTCCAGCAAAGAATTTAATCCAAATTTCTCTATTCCCTTCCTGTAACTGTATTTTTTCTTTTTACTTTTTTATTAGTTTTGTCACTTTTCTTTATATGCCCAGCAATCTCAATATTATACTTCCATTTCTATGTCTTGACACCTACACCTAAGAGCAATAATGGTTAAAAATCTAGGCTAGTTGACCATTGTCAATGACTTTGTTTCTTATTGAGTGCCTCATACTCACCCACTCACAACATAAACTCACAATATAAACTCACCCACTCACATTATTAATTCTATCCACTCCCAGCAAAAGTTTACCAAGTGAAATTTACCCACTCACAATATAAGCTAACCTGCTCACTTTATTTTTAGTTTGGTTTCTTTGTTTAATGGCATATCAACCTTTGTAGGTTATTTAATGCCAAAGCCATTCTCCTAGAAGAACAGTAGTGGTACTATTTAACCCATAGCTGGCAGGATAAGGGGGTTCATACCTTTCCCAAGGGTATTTGGCCGAAAGTGAACGTAATAGCGCGACTGGAATACGAACTCGCTAACTATGATTCCGCAGTCCATCGCTTTAACCATTACACCACGAGGACACCCCTTCTGCTCACTTTATCAACTCACCGGCTCACTGTATAAACTTACCCATTTACGGCAAAAACTGTGTTCGTGTGTTAACGAATGTTTTGTTTGTGTAATGGCCTACATCATGGAAGCAGCACCCAATAAAACAACCTCTGTACAGCCACTAACTTCCCATCTCAAAAACAATCCTAGCAAGACTTGCTGGATACTGCTGAAGAAGTAAGAGCGATGTTCTTCAATGGACTCCACTATGTGGACTCCCCAGTATTAGGTGACTATGAAAAATTTATCAGCTCTGTGCAAACACTGGGTGCCTTCTAAAGAACTCACGGAGTTCCTCGGCTGATAGACACAGATGGCGATAAAGAATTAAAGGGATGTGTGTTGTAGGCACGTCTTGATGATGATGACAATGATAGTTCTTCATTTTAAATGGTTTATTATACAGACAATACTGCTACCAAGTGTGAAAGGATATAAAAGGAAGGAGCATTTTGTATTCTTGACTTACCTCTGGGAAGTCGTAGAAATTGAATTCATGGGTCTTAGTCCTGCTGATTTCATGAGCCTCAGAATAGCAGGAATCTCTTTAAGGAACCCTCACATGTTTCAAGCGATCAACAGAAGGGAATGATGCATTGCAAGGACATTGTGCCGAGGTGAAACAGATAAAGAAAAGTGAGGTTTACAGCATAAATATTTCTTGCACAGCGAATTAGAAACAGACTTAAATACTTCACACCAATACACAGCGGTAATTTTCTGGCTCACTACACAGAAAACAAAAATTTCGTCTTTCTCTCTCTATATATATATATATTAAAATGAATAGGTCTGTAAATGAATCTAAATTTGGTATTTAGTTTTTATCATTTAATATATTAAATGCCCGTGGTGTAATGGTTATCGTCGTAGGAAATGAACACGGCGACACGAGTTCAAATCCTGGACGAGACTGATTTCATTTCATATAGCACTAATACCCTTGGGAAAGGTATGAATCCAATTATTCTCCCTCCAGCTATGGGTAAATAGTAGGACGGACTAGGTTCTTCAGCCTTGGTGAGGCAACTAGTCTAGAAGAAGGAAAACTCTGAATTCAAACCTGTTAAACTCCGCTTAAAAATTGACCATGAGTCATATCCTGCCCGAGCGGAGGGGTTGGTAAATAGGATCATTTAATATATTTGCGCTCCACATGTGTTTCAAACTTGTTGGTTATTTTCAGGAGATTGGTAATGGTTAGAGAACGCTTTGTTTTTAATTTTTATTGTAAAAGTTTTAATAGGGATGTGAGCCTTTTTAATTCCTGGATTGGTGTCTGCAAAGATCCTATTGGATTTAACTGACCGTGAAAAAACTATGACCACTGCAGTCGTTTTTATGCATGTATATACAAATATGTACTTTGAATGAGTGTGTGTGTGTGTGTGTGTGTTTGTGTGTGAGTGAGTGAGTGTGTGCGGGCATGTGGGAATAAATTCACATACATGCACGTACATCTATTTATATACATACACGTACACACTAATGGGCGCCTCGTTTGATATAATAGTTTACAAGGAAACCATCACAAGTGAGATCGAGTCTGATTGATTTACCCATTTATACGGCCTTGTGTCACATCAAAGCAAAAATCTTAGAAAATTACAACCTGTACATTTGTATATTTTCAGGGTTGTTGTCTTTTTATCTCTCTCTCTCTCTCTTCCTCTCCCTCTCTCTTCCTCTCCCTCTCTCTTTAAAACTTTCTAAATCATATTAGTTCATAAGTGAAGATAATTGAGTGACTGGATTTCGAACTTGTGTACGACAGCATCACAGTCGATCATGTTAGCCACGGCACCTTCATTTCTTGAATGACTCGTGAAATATATTCTTCGGTTTCTCTGTTTAAAGGATTTATCAACCTTTGCAAGTTATTTAATGTAAAAGCTATTTTCCTAGAAGAACAGTTGTGGTACTATTTAATCCATAGCTGGGGTTTCATACCTTTCCCCAGAGTATTTGTCTGAAGTACGAACTCGCTTACTATGATTCCGCAGTTCATCACTTTAACCATTACACCACCAAGATACACACCCGCGAAATATATTCATTTAGTTTGCTATATTTATATATAAAGAGTGCTCAATATTCGTGAGAGAGCGTCAACAGTAAACGATAGTCTTCTCGTCTCTGTGAATATTAGTCTGATTGCGCAGGTGAGATACTCAGTCTCTCTCTCTCTCTCTCTCTCTCTCTCTCTCTCTCTCTCTCTTGTTATATACTCACATAATAAATATGCTTATATACACATATACATGTTCATGCAGTATCACAACGACACAACAAATAATTAAACAGACGCACAATGATAAAGTCGCAAGAATAAACGACACACACAAGGAAGACGCAGGAAGACTTCTTTATAAAATATTTTACCTCTCATCTTTGTTTGTAAGTTTCGAAAGGGTTGTTCAAAGTTTGCGTGTGAGCTGGAGACCGAACATTACTGAAATATTTTGACACCGAAGTTATGGCCGTCAGCGTTGTGTCTTTCTCGTTCTCCATGGTTGCTCAACCGAGCATTGGGTGTCCACTCACCGGGGTGCTGGCTTTTCCTAATACAACGCGTCTATGTCCGTCTCCAACTATACTGTTTGTCCCCAACTATACTCGCCTGTCTGTGCTCTCGTTGAACTCAACTGACCGGAACTCAAATCGTCGGCCTTATATTACCTTCAAACTCCCACGCACTGCTATGGACACGCCTCCACGACTACTTCCGATATCTGGGGACCGGGATGTGTCACTTCCGCTTTCTTTGGAATGGCCTGTGTGATCATCATCGAGCGGAAATAACTGTCATCCAGTTCAGAGGCCACTCTCTTCCGGTGCGTCAGTCTATGAGAGTATAATGGGATCTTTTTTACCTCGTCCCATTTCATCAGCCAATTTCCGCCCACGCGATTTCCTCTCATAACTGCCACCAGAATGTGTCACCTCCTTCCGGCGCATTACCTTGAATGGCATTTTTGGCCGGGTCAACAGGTCAAAACATAACACACTCTCTCTCTCTCTCTTTATATATATATATATATATATATTGAAGAGTGTATATCTAGGACGAAAGTTATCATTCAAGCAAGTTTTGTTAAAGTCGATTGAACACTGTTTATTATTTTCGACTTTAGTTTTTTAAGGCTCCTTGCTATTTTTCTATTGTCGGTAAAAGAATATTCCGTATCTTCTGCCCAAGTGCTTTCAACCATTCGTATTCTCGTCATCAGGAGTAGTGTAGTTTTTAGTTGACAGTTTAAGTTTTTACTGTTTTTATTATTTGTTGCGTTTTGTTTTGAAGTTATCGGTTGGAACATTTTCAGCGTTTTGTTTTGAAACGTTCGATCGGAAAGGTTTACAATAGAGTTAGTGATTTTTTGTTATTAAAATATTTAATATGTTGCTGCCTATGGTAAATACAATTTTATTCATGTTTGTTCCTTTTATTTGTCATGCATATTGCTTCTAGGATGTGTAATCATGTTTTATTATTGTTTTTATATATAATTATCGTACTATGTGTGGCACTTAGGCAGAAGATATAGGACAATTCATTTACAATCTAGATCTCCATACAAGAAAATAACAAGGAAACTTGAAAAAATAAAATCAAGAATAATAAACAGTGTTCCATAGTCTTTAACAAAAGTTGCTTGAATATATATATATATATATATATATATATATATATATATATATATATATATATATATATATATACGAGGATCATTAAATAAGTTTACAGACTTTTTTCGTATGAGCACTTTGATTGATAGTACACACATAAAACTCTACTCCCCTTCGAAGTAATTTCCTCCAGCTGCAGTTCACTTGTTGTACCCTTCCAACAACTTCTGGAAGGCCCCATGGAAGTCCTCTTGTGTGAGCGTGTCAATGAACTTCATCACAGCCTCTTTCATCTCCTTAATTGTCTCATAACGACAGCTTCTGAGCTTAGGGAATAAGCAAAAGTCACAGGGAGCAGGATCTGGACTATAGGGAGGGTGTGGAACTGTCTTGATGCCCATCTTGGTCAAATAGTCTGTGACAAGGATGGAGTTGTGACCTGGTGCATTGTCCTGGTGGAAATGCCACTGATCTGATTTAAAGGGTGCTGGCCTCTTCCCAAGGAATCTCTTCCTGAACTCCCTTAAAACATCAA